>OX328129.1:39157025-39811856 GCA_946811695.1 Gonocerus acuteangulatus
AATTTTTCTAACATTGCAACATGAAAAAGAAATCTATGCTCTGTACAAATAAAATAAATCGGTCCATCTCTCAAAAATGGGGGTTCAATTGAGATCCAAATTTCATCTTACCGGTCATAATGTGTGTTGGTATATAATGCTGTGTCGTGGTATATAATGGGAATGAAGAGTTTGAAAATTAAGTATATCATTTCTCTGAATTGTGCTTTATATTCGCATAGTATTTTTGTTTATCTCCAAATGCATCGCGTTTTATATACATGTATATGTATACATATATATATATATATATATATATATATATATATATATATATATATATTATTTAAGTTTAAATGTAACGAAAATCTAGTCAATCTTCCTACCGCTTTTTGTTTTCAATTCTAACTGTTCATTTTAATAACCTGGACTAAAGTGTTGTAGTTTCATTTATTTATATATATATATATATATATATATATATATATATATATATATATTATTTAAGTTGAAAGCTAAATTGAAACAATGTTAACGCTAAGTTATTAAAAATGAACTTTTAAATAATGTGTATTTGGGCTCAAAGCTATAGATTCGAAGCCCTTAAAATAAAGAAATACAAATGAAAATAAAATAATATTGTCGGAGTTTTCTTCTTACACGTTTGAATCAATCACTTTTACAAGACTCATCAAACATTCATCCAAAAATGACAATGAACTAAGAAACTAAAATACTAAATATTTAAAGAATCCCAGTATCCTGAAAACGAAGAAGACAGTCAACGAAAAGCATCACTTAGGTACTAGCTGACGAATTTATTAAGCAATGACACGTTTTTACATACACAAGACACATATTGGGAATATATTATACTACACTCTGTTCAACAATCTAATCAAATTAAAACAAAAACATCATTTTAAAAGTTTAATTAACTCAGAAAATAAAAGACAGAATATTTAAAATGGCAGTATGAGGACACCGAAGGAGATAGTCAACTAAACACATCTACCCAGTCCGTATAAAACATTTATACATCGCTATTAACTATGCTCTGTTCATATTATTTTCTAATTAAACATATATTGGTTTTAGCCGTAATAAAACATTGTTAATATTTGAGGAAAAACAAAACTTGTCTAAACAACATGAATATTCTAAACATGCATTATTTTGATATCATCCCAATAATAAAAAATCTTCCCCTTGTATATCCCCAAAATAAAAAATCAAATTCTAGATTTTTTAGAATCTAGAAATCGATTAAATTGGAACAATTAGTCGTTATAAGGGAATGGTCTATGCTACTTATTTAATTGAGCCTTTCTCTTCCCATGAGGAAACAGAAATTTAAAGTGGTCCCACCATCTGGAAGATGTCACCAAAATAGTCCGATTTAATAGAGGACATAAAATGAGCATAAAACTGAATAATGTAAGCTAAAAGGTATTGGTTCCTGGGAGGTTATCGAATTAACCGTAAAAAAGCTATAAAACTCCGGAATTTGGGGGTTCGATATTCCGAAACACTACAGATATCACTGAAGTGTCGTCAACCCACTCGCATTCGCTTCTCTTGTATAGCACTATGTTTTTGGTAGGGATTTCATTGTTAGATTTATACTTTTAAAACTCAAGAACAGAAACACATAAGTCCTGTCTCATTTATATATATATATATATATATATATATATATATATATATATATATATATATATATATATATATATACGCATGAACAAATATGCACAGAAAACAGAAGTTCTTTTCATTAATAAATGCGGGTATAAGTTAAATTAAATTGAGTCAGATGTAATAATAATTCATTGGTATGATTTTACTGGTCTCCAAAATACATCCTCTTTACAGGTATTCAATATTTCATGGACAGTTTATTTGCAAAACACATACATTACAGCTAAAAAGGCATATTTGTATTTATGACACTCAATTATGTATGACAGGTATATATGTATGTAAATGAAGAGGCTTAGTGCCAAAAGTGAAGAACTCACATTTAGAAGAAACTGAGAAAAATTGAGTTAAAGTTAAGAAGAATCTGAAAAAAGAATTAGTGTTAATGAAAGAAATGATTTTAGTTGGTCCATTTCTGTCACCAACACTAATTTGTTTTCAGATTCTTCTTAGCTTTAACTCTAATTTTCGAAAATGGGATTTCAATTTTCTAATTGTGATTTAGTCACAGTTGGCACTGAGCCCTTCATATATTTGCACCTGTTATTATATACGTGTGTGTTTTTATGCAACTAATGTTTCTTACGTAAATGCTGATTTGTCAAAGTCATTAAACAGTTTACTACATAAAATAATGAATCAATTGAATTTTTAACTACGGAAAATCCCATTTCGATAAAATTTTGCACGAATATACTCTGTCTAAAACCATCAGAATTTAGGCTCACACTAATATTGTTTCTTCTGCAAATGTCACTTCAAAACAAAACCGTACCAGTACCAAGATTAACATTTTATAGTTTTTTTTTAACGTAGTAAATCAATTTTGACTACTTTCAAGGCAATATCATTAACTCTATTCGCAAAAAATTAATAAAATAAAATGTAAAAAATAAAACAGTAAAAATTTCCAATTCGAACAGGAAATGTTTAAATCTGGAGAGATGCAATAACTTCAATTGAAAAAAAATTTATATGAATCATGATATCTCCGTATTAGTAATATGGCGTATAGGATTATAAAATGGACAATAATATTTTGAAACTATAAAATTATAAACGGAGAAATATTACGCCACGATATAATAATGGAAACTTTCCCTAATTATGAGAGAAATTTATACATGGAAAGTATTGGACCATGTTATTCAATTAAAGTTTTCAGGAATAGAAGTTCGAAGGCAATAACTATATAGTCTAACTCTTAAGCTATTAAGGATTTTATGAGTTAATAAATTTCAAATTTATTTTAATACCTTAATTAAAATAAATGTCGGTTCTCAAGACATTTTTGGGCATAATGAAGGTATGTGCTCCTTATGGGGAACATTCTTATTTACGGCAACTCCATAATTAATATTATTAATCACGCATTTTTCAGCGATGGGGAAAAAATACAAACTAATATGTAGACTTTTTAACGTATCTTTGACAATTAAATACACACATTATGCAACTACCGTGAAAACTGAGTATTCCACAGGACCTACAAGAACTACTGACAGAAAGTAGCTTTCACATACACCATATACTACACTATTCAAAACACATCATAAATCACGTTATTTAACGAAGACCAAATAGCAGAAATTGCGTCATCTTAGCGCGGTTTCCATCATATAACTAGTACCATTAGTAAAGCAATGGGAGCAGTTATTGGTAGGGTTTGATCTCTTGTTAAAAATATAAAATAAATTCTCAAAGATAAGAATGATTAAGGCACTATAACATAAAACTCACAGAATCCTAACCAGAAATGTCTCCCCTAACTTTTCAAAGTTCTCTCTAGTAAAACAATAATACCATTACGTTTCTCATTTTCTCCTTTTCTTATACCAAAATACTAATTTCACTGATAAGTTTAATTAAAAATAATTAAAAAGTGAGTTACACAAAGACAAAAGCCCGTTCAAAAGAACAGAACTAACACTTTCGACGTTTTAAGTACATACTTATCTCTCCGATTGACATTGCCCTATCAAAAATTTCGGTAAAAATGAAGTTTCACGCCCTCAAAACCGATTTCTTTCAAATTTTGTACAATAACGTATTTTGATGCACTAAACACGAATATGTTAAAAAAAAACCTTCGCATTTAACTACGAAAGAAGTAATAAGCCCTAAAGTTCACTGTTTTGCGGGTTATGAGAGCTAATGTTAACAACGAAATTTGTGACGACTTTAAGACATACATGCTATGCGTTTCCGCTCGCTCAAGAAAATTACAAAACCCCAGTCAATCCAACTCACTAAAATTAATAGAATTCTAATATAATATAATATTAAGCACTAAAGTTCACTGTTAGGAAGGTTATAAAACTAGGCGTCAACAGCTTTTTTTGTAATCACGCGCATGCGTAGATATGTAACATTGGGAAACAGAGAACTCTCATTTGAAATGTTCAGAAACCATTTATTCAAAAATACTGTTAATTTTAAGGGCATCCTTACCCGTCATCACCTGTCGCTTAAGGGCATACGTGCTCTGCGTTTCCGCTCGCTACGCTCGCTCAAGAAGATAAGAAAACCCCAGTCAATCCAACTCGCAAAAATTAATAGAATTCTATAAATTATTCTATTAACTTTATTGATTAATAAATTCTTTCCTAGTTAAATGCGAAGGTTTTTTTTAACGTTTTAGTGTTTAGTGCATCAAAATACGTTATTGAACAAAATTTGAAAGAAATCGGTTTTGAGGGAGTGAAACTTCATTTTTACCAAAATTTCTCCAGAATCTTCTTTTTAAGAGAATTTAGTAGGTTAGCTTTCGAATGGTTACCATCCACATAACATTATTTCCCAACCGTTTTCCAAATATTTACGAAAATGCACAATGATGGCAAAACATGTCATACATACATAACATGTATTATGTAAAAGATTATTTTTTTCGAAAACATCCTAAACTCCAAATCTAACCCAAAATTTAAACATCCTAGTTTAGATGAATTTGAAACATGTGTGAAATATTTCACTTGAATCCCAAGGATCTAACTTCCTTAACCAAAAATGAGCTACAAAAATATTTTTTCCACTTTTCACGAAACCGTTTACAGATATGGCCTTAAAAATGGTTCCATTCGTTTTCCTTCGCTAAAGAACCTATAACAAAAGTTCCTAGTGCCCTACAAACGAAAAGCCCAAATTTTTCGCCCATAAAACAATGTTCCAGAAGTAGGATTCTGCTGGTTAACTAACTTTACCTTTTAAATAAGATAAAGTATATTTGTACCAAATTACGTCAAAATAAGACAATTTTTGAGCCAATGAGAGAGCAAACATGTCAGGCGGAGAAGAAAGTGCTTAAAACCTGGAAAGCGTTGGTCTCTGCTCTGAGCCGTTCTTTAGATTTGCTTTCCTTAGTGTTATATTGCTGGCTGTTTTTATAATTAATTTTAGCAATAAAATAAAATTTGCTAGTAAAAAAAGATAATTAAAATAAGAACGAGTACATCCGATTCTAACTTAAGATTCTCGTTCGATGGTTAACATCACCTCACCTTTGGTTCTAATTACAGATTACACGAAAAAACTGATAACAAAAGGCTGTACGACAAGCGTTGAAGCCTTAAATAAATAAATAAAGAGCACTTTCAGATGCAACCATTTTGCTGTTCGTGGCGATAAAACATTAATTAACCCTAACCAATATACCAATGTGGGCTGTATTTTGAATTTTGTTGCGAGAAAGACACATTTGCTAAGTTATCAACTAATTTGTACCCCATATTCTCAAATTGGGTAAAAAATAAGCCATGGTGGTTTCGTCATAAATCATGACTAAAGTTGGCTTGGACATATGGACTCATGAGTAATACGAGTGTAGCCCATCCTAAATCTGACATTTCTTATTAAAAAAAAAAGTTTAAAATATACACCAAACAAATAAATGCAGACTATCTTCCAGGGGTCGTAATGATCATTAAGTTTTCAATTAGCCGAAGGTGTGTTGGTTCGTGAAAGCCATCTCATCCATGAATCCTTTTTAGGCGAATAACGAAGTGAAGAAGGTACGGGTGATAATTTATTCTTGACCTCGGCATTCGTGATCTACCCTCCCAAGGAGTGTTCGGAACTCGCTGGGAAGTCGGCATACCTACCTCTATGGCCAGATGGTCCTTCAGTCGACAGTACTTATGCTACTGATGGGACAGTTAGGAAATAAAATACGAAATACTTAATAAGTCGTACATTTTATTTTACTTGACACGTCACGTAATAATAATACGCTTGGTAGTATTATTCCAATCGAGAAGCAAACTGTGCTCGATCTAGTAACGATTCAGACGAGCAGTATTTTAGGTCAAGTCAATATAAAGCATAAAAAGAGACACATGAAAAACAACGTTTTTGAAAAGTAAAAACGTGGTAGCGAGGAGGCACGAGCAAAATACTTCTGTCTGGAACACAGCTTCGCATCACTCTAGGGGAGATGTTGTTTTAACCAGATTCCGAATAGGCCAAAACCTGCACTAACCCACGCTCACTACCTCAAAGCTCTACGTCCCGAAAGTGCGAAATTAAAATAATGTGAAACGTATAGTCGTTGGGTGTAAAACATTCAATATAAATATCTAGCTAATTATGAAATTTTTTCAAGTTTAAGAGGAAGCTCTACATGACGAAAAACAACTACAAAAAAATAATATATGCTTCCTAATTGGACAGCAAAATGTACGTAAAGTAAAAAGACACTCAGCCATAAAAATAAATAAATATATTAACATCAATTCCATAGATCCCAAAAAAAAAACAAAACAAAAAAAAACAAAAAAAAAAAAAAAAAAAAAAAAAACTTCCAATTCAATTATTCTGAGTATTTCAAATTTTTAGAAGAAATTAATTAGATGTTCACAGCGGGGACTGAGGTAAGTACAAGAATCTCTCATCTTTTGCCAATTTTTCATTTGCCCAAAGTGGAAAAAAATTATAAAAATAAGCAAGAGCTCTTTGGTCATATATCGCCTGATTTGAATTATTTAACGGTTTCTAAATTATATGAGGAACAAGGAAAAATTCTGCTTTATGATATTATCATTAGCAGTTTTGGAACTTTCGTATATTTCGTTAAATGTGCAGTAAAACGGAAGTAATCCCAAGTGCAGGTTATCCTACCGAAGCCCAATTCATTTTCTAAAAACTTCCTGGCCTACATTTTCATTGGATTGCCTCAGTCGGATAAAACAGTTTTTAAGACTTATCAAGTTTTAGGAGTGCTATTTTAGTTGTATTGATGGTAATTGAAAGAAAACATTATATTACGAAAGGATAGTGCTGTTCCTGCGAGACTAATTTAAGCATAATTTTTAAGAAAACAGAGTAAGACCCGACCTTTTTTATTAGATTTGTGACACAAGGGAACGCAGATGTTTTTACCTGTAGTGTTTTTCAGCAAATAGTTGTTAAATAATGATAGTTTGACTATAGCCCCTTCCGTCCTTATACTTGGAACCTCAGCATGGAGTGTTATCATCTTCCGGCAATTATTATTTAAAGCAGACTTCTTCCCAGTCTATTTTAAATAGGATGCTATTGCATCAAAATCACAGCCAAACAGCAACAGACGTCTCTCGTGATACCTACTGTCAACAATTCTGGACTATACGTGAGATGAGGTTGAAACCAAATATCTTTCTTTGCCAATTTACAGCTTTATTCTTAGAGATAATTCTTGGGTAGCTTGTAGATTGTAATAATATTATATCATGGGCTTACAAGGGAATCACATTAATTCAATTATGTCCTTTTGAAAAGTTTTATTTTTCTGGGGTCAAGAGTTAAACTGTTGAAACTCATTAATTCATATTTTAGTTTTATAACTATTCTGTAACCTTACGATAACTATTTGTAACCTTACGATATGTTACACTCATTACAAGAAAGTAATTGTGTACCAAATTTAATCGGCAAGGTAACTTTTCAACAAAAAAAAATTAATATGATTAATGTTTTTCGATATTATCTCCTTTAAACAAATAATTACAGAGAATTTGAGATAACTTCCATTTTTTAAAGAAACGAACTCAGCTATTGTATTATTTCTTCTTGAATTGTTGAACTTGAGTTCTCCCCGCCCGAGGCTGTATGCCAAACACATGTCTGGACAGGGATTTTCTCTTTCTGTCGACAATTGTTATCCTTTGATCGGGACCGAACCCCACTCTGTCAAGAAAGAAATAGGATTTGGAAAAAGTTTCACTTTTTTCTGAAAGGGCCAATAGCCTAAATAATGGTGTCACACAGTTCAGCACATACAGTAAACTCTCGACATTAAAGAGACCGCGAATAATTGTTCGACTAACAGAATATGGACTTGTTTAGGTTATAATTCGACTACACAATGGTAAGAATTACCACAAAATGGGAGTTAAAATGATCTACACATATACATATTGTTTGTACGTTCATATTTCGTTCATTTGTTTTTAATTTATTTTACGAGCTCCAAACAACAGCGATTTGCTGTTTCTAAAACAATAAACAAAAATAAATTTATATTTCCACAATGAATAGTAACTTAGAGAACTAAATACTACAAAAGTGTGAAAAGAAAATAGCAAATTTGTGTAGCAAAATTTACTGTACATATAAAGCCATTGACCAGAAACTGCTAATTGAACTTACATTAAGTAAGTACGTACAAATGTACATCTCACTGTTCAGTAACCGTAAAAGAATCTCCTATCACCAAACTTCGATATCAAGTAGGCCAGCCAGATCGATGAAAAATTGAAGATTTTTCGACAGCTTCATTCCTTCCGATAATACAAAAAAAAAAGTAGCAAAATTAAAATGTAAAACCTTGATACTAGGCATAATGTAAATATTAGATTAAAACACATTGAACATTAGTTGTGAACGCGGATTCCTGTAGTTAATACGATATGCAAATTATTTTGCGATGGTTTAACAGCGCCCCTCACAAAAAAAAAAAGAAAAAAAAAGTCCGACTCGCAGGAACTGCATCATCTTAGCGCGGTTCCGTTCTTATCTCTAGACTCATTTAAAATGGTTAAAAGAGAAGATGTTATTATTTTGGGTCCACATTTCTAGAAAGCATGAAGATTAGATAGTTAGCCGTCGAGGTGATAAGTAAAGATGGAATGGTTGGGATTCGGCTAAATAAACCTCAATACGATTTTTGTTAAAAAATCTATATTTAGGACGTTTTGGCTAGTCAGTGGTAGCCTTCGTCAGCAATGAAAGTGCCGGGAGGTAGAGGAGGACCAAAGTTGACATTTCCATCTTTACTCTCAAGAAAGGTGTTATTTACGATCTTACCTGGGTGGGTCCCCGCCCTAGGAAGGACCCCGCTAGGCATTTGAAAAGCTATATTATCTTGGAAATCCATATCTCTAAGATTAAATTGTTTTTCTTAGTTTTCTAACCTGAATTGTTATCAAATACATTATCCAACTATAAGCAGTTAAAAAATAACAAGGAATAAAAACAGACAAAAAGAACAGTTCGAATAAGGGAAATCAATTACTTTAAAGTTTTAAGCTCTTATTTCTCCGATTGACATCGCCTAATCAAAACTTTCATTAGAACCTTTTTTTTAGAGCATTTAATAAGCTTTCTAATGGTATTCTTTCGTTTACCAAGATTCTCAACCTTTTTCGAGATATTAAGGAAAGTAAACAAAGTTACTAAAACTTTTTATGTCTGTTAATAAAATATTTTATTCTAACCCTTCCTTAACTCCAAACGTAACCAAAATTTCAACATATTAGTTTTGATGAAAGTAGAACATGCAGAAAATGTTTCAACTGAATCCCATGATTCTAAGT
Source organism: Gonocerus acuteangulatus (assembly GCA_946811695.1). Lineage (NCBI taxonomy): Eukaryota > Metazoa > Arthropoda > Insecta > Hemiptera > Coreidae > Gonocerus > Gonocerus acuteangulatus. The sequence goes on from OX328129.1 coordinate 39,166,493, forward strand.
ACCCAAACCAAAAACGGTATTCAAAAAATATTTTTCCAATTTTCTCGAAAACGGTTAAAGCTATCGCCTTGAAAATGGTTTCATTCGTTTTCCTAGCCCAGGAATCATATAAAACGAGTACTTAGAAGCTTATGAACTCAAAAACGTAAGCGTTACGATTTTTTTGCGCGAATTTCGCCCCAAACGCCATCTTCCAGAAGGCGGATTTTGCTGGTTAACGAACTTGACCTTTCAAATTGGACGAAGGATTTTTGTACCAAATTTCATCAAAATCGGACCATTCGTCTTCTATCTAGAGAGCGAACAGACAAATATATATATATATAAATAAATATATACATATATATATATATATATATATATATATATATATATATATATATATACAAATTTGAACCACCGTTATTTTCGGTCTCTAGGGGTTCTGAAACACGAAATTTTCTTGTCGGCACTTCCGGATTGTTTCATTGTATCAACCCTATAAGCGGGGTTCCTCCCTATGGGGGAGGGAGGAACCGCGCTAATAATAAAAACAAAAAAAAAAAAAATAACGAAATACTCCCGGAAGTATCTACGCCAGGGTATGTTGTATGTCTATGGCAAATATTAATGAATTATGTCAAAGAGAAACTAGTGAACTACAGCACAGCTGAGTGATGCGTTAGGACCGTAACTTGATATAGTGAAATCTCACTGGAAAGTTCAATTAATTATTAAAACCTCATTAGAAAGTAAATATGCTAAAGTATGTGTGCCTTTTAAGACAGCGCAATATTTTTAGAAACATTTTCTTCACGTTAGAAAAATATTCCCACTCGCAGGAACTGCGAGATCTTCGGGTATTTCAATATACTGTTTCTTACCAGCGACATATGTACAGTTTAGGATAGAATATCTTAATAATTTGCAGTTTTCCATTGAAACTTGTTGATGTAACCTTAAATTTATAATCTAGTTACTCTGTTAACTAAATGCAAATACCAGATCACATGGAATCTTCTAAGAATAGAAAACGCTCCACTCTCAGGAACGTTCATCCTTATTACAGGAATATCCCAAAACTGGGCATATCTGTAATTTATAATAGCTCCCTCACTCTAAATCTAATTCAAATTAAAATATTATAGTTTGGATGAATGTCATACGTCTGGTTTTCATCCCAATCCATCAATCATGAGTAACCTGGCCAAAAATTAACAAGGGAAACTATTTGTATCCACGTTTATTGAAAGCGGTTGCAAATATCGCGTTAAAAATGGTATCATTCATCATAACGGAATAGGTATTCCAAAGGTATAAAGGTACCTTTATTACAAGTAATAGCCTTCTTTGAGCATAGATGTTCCACTGGACGGATTTTGCAGGTCAACAAACTTGACCTTTCAAATCAGAGTGAACAGAGAAACACACACACACATATATATATATATATATATATATATATATATATATATATATATATATATATATTATTCTTGTGGATGACCCAAAATATTTCTTAATGCGTTCCGTTCTTTTAGGCTTAGGGTCGGGAAAAAGTAGTACTTCCTTGTGTCACACCACTGGGTGAAGTGGTGTGACACAAGGAAGTACTACTTTTTCCCGACCCTAAGCCTAAGAGAACGAAACGCATTAAGATATATATATATATATATATATATATATATATATATATATATATATATATATAACACACACACACACACACAAGAAACAAAAAAATAGTCCCACAGCTATATGAATTCTGATACCTAAACTTTTCTAGTCTGGGAGATGGCTTGAAAAAGGAGGGGGTTGATGGCTGAATTGCTTCGTGCGGGCGTGGTTTAAAGCAAGCAAGCAAGAATTTAAAACTACTTAGAAATATTCATAAACTTTCAACTGAGATATGTGAGCTAATTCTTACCGTCGTTTTTGATAGCTCCAAAACAAACATTCGGCTCTTTTTATGTTTTCTCGGTTAAAGATGCAGCCTTGGAAGTAGTTCCATTCGATTTCTATATCTGCTTACCTATGAAAAATACAAATGGAAACCTACAAAAGCAAAACCTTAAGCACCATTAATTCACAGTTCGTTCCTGTGAGCTATGGTATATTACTCCGGAGGTTGAAATAGCTTCGGCTGTAGTAATTCGTCAATTAATGATCAACCAAAAATATATAGTCACATACGCTGCATAAATATCTATGAAGTACTGTCTTGTAGGAGTTGGAGGATTAGTCGGTATGTCCAAATCGTGGTCGAGCGAGAACTACTTTTTTCACTTCATGGTGACTAGATATCCATTCCTCGGGGGTACTTCATTTTTCCGAAGTAAATTGCGAATTAGCTGAGTACAGATGTTGTTCTTATGGTGTGTTATTGTTAGTTTGTAGTTTATGTCAAATTTAATTCACGCGTTATGTGGTCTCTTTTTTTTTACGGAGTTTTAACAGCTGGGCTATTCTATTAGCGCCGGGCTATCTACAGGTTGCAAATCCCTTATAATGCCTACAGCACTTGGTCGGTCACTCATTCAGGTACTATCAACGCCCGAAGTTGCTTAACTTCGGAGATCAAAGGGAACCGGTGTATTCAACAAGACTATGGCCATTCGCCGTGCTAAATGGTCAACTGCATTTTTATATGATAGGAAATAGACTTTTTAGTGGTCTATTGAAAAATGAATATTCCTTTAGGAAACCTACTTTTACCACCAACAAAAGCTATGACCTCTAATAATAAATTTCTTCCTAGAAACCGTGGTGTTCACTAATTCCAACGCGAGGAGAGAAAATAACTACACCGCACATATATCCTACGAAGTAAAAGGACTACAACATTATATGCACACAAAACAAAATGCAATTTAGTTCATAAAGTGTAAAAGACGCACTGAAATATTTATTGTAAGGAATGGACATAAAAAGTTGCATTTTCTTTCTACGATCCTCGGGGAAGTAATGACCCCAGGAGATTGCACTAGGTGATCATGTGGACTATACCCTTCACATGAGGAGATAATAAATCGAGTTTTCTCTTTAGCTCTAGTTGCATAAGTGTCGACGTACCGCAATCGATAGTTCTAAATCAGTCAGAGACTCAAGTGAGAGTTCTTGTTCGCAGGTTATCAGCTGCCGTTTGGAAAGAATCTGCAAGAAAATCTGATAAGCAAGATATATTTAAAAAAAAAAAAAAAAAACTCCCAAGCACTTCTCACTCTATTAATGCTTTTGATTTTTAATGATTCTTTGCGATTGCACTCAGATAAGAAGGAGAAAAAAATCTATTTAGATTCTGATAACAATGGATTGTTTACTGAAACCTCATGTTGGGGGCTGCTGCCCCCCCACCCCTGAAATTTTGAATTGATGGTAAAAAAACTGTCATAAAGCCCTTAAAAATAAATTAAATAAGATCACATAGTTCATAAAAATATTTTATTTATATTGTAATAGCGTTGTTTTAGTTGTATTAAAAGTTGTAGCTTGCTGGCATTCCACAGTCCGGAAATGGAAATCGCGAGAAACCCCTGATTCATCAAGAAAAAAATAAGAGACTTTTTGGACGCCTAGAAAGTATCTTTTATCAATGAGTTTATGATATATATATATATATATATATATATATATATATATATGTATATATACATATATTACGTCCGTCAGCCTTCTTGACCATGTCTTCCGTAACAGAGCAGAAATTCTAAGAACTACAGCTTAAATAAGTCGCCAGAACTGAGAACGATAAATGTAAAACATCTTCGACCATACAGTTTCCTTGAATATATATAACAAATAACTTGTATCGTCGGAGTAGCTCCTCCCTTCAAGAGAAATAATAACGGCCATGAACCGTTACGGAACTACGCCCCCTAAGTGTCACGATTGTGAACATGTAGTCGGCCGACAAAAGGGCGAAAGTGGGACTATATGGGCGATGTTTTGGCTGACTTTCCATCCTCTGGCTACTTAGGTGTAGCCATTTTTGGTAATCAATAAATTTCGGGATCCCAACCAGCTGTTGGTCACGAGGCCGAAGCGAAAGTACCATTCGTATAGAAACGGAAGCTAGTGACTTCTCAGACGAACGGTCGTATTCAATAGAATCACTTTAGAAATAGATTTAATAGAGCTGGCTTCTTTCGGTTTATTTTTGCTAATAAAATATAATGTCACACTTAAAGTATAACATAATATATATCTTACTTCTTCAAGATCCTGATTCACACAAAATTTATGGATGAAAGAAGGACTAAAACATGGAAGGGAGAAAGCTCAGGACATTTGGGTGGTCTATGGGAATTAGGTTGAATATATCCCAAATATTTATGGATTTCGTAAGTCTCGGCCATTGTAGGAGAAAAGAATTGGCGATTTAAATTTACATTCTTGTGGACACAATGGAACATTACAACATAAAAAAGACCAGATAAAAAATTGTGCTCATCTGAAACAAGAGTTCTTATCAACATAAGTATTATAGTATCATTTTCAAAAGAAAAAATTATAGATAATTTCTAGATCTTAATTTAACACTTTTCCTAGCTTCCTATGAGCAAGGAAAGTCGCAAATGGCGTCGACTTTATATTTGTGTGTGTGTATATGTATATATATGTATATATATATATATATATATATATATATATTGTTTAGTATTACTGGTATCAATTTCTTTATTTCGTAACATGTTTCGTGCATTTGCTCCTAGGTTTATCTTAGGGTCATTAACGCCATCGAATGAATCTTTCACAATATTTTGAGGGGGCCTAATTATCTAATTTATTTGAAGTTGTTAATTAATTAAATGAGTTTTCAGGAGGCCCGGTGGCCGAGAGTCTTAAGGCGTGAGCACTTAACACTCCGTGCAAAAGGGTCGTGGGTTCGATCCCCACAAGGACAGTGGCTTTTCTTTAGTAAAAAAAAGCATCAGCCCCATCCTGGCTAGAAAACGGTGGTAACCTATAGATAACCCGTCCTAAAATTCGTAATCAATAATAAATGGATGTTAAAATTTAAATAATAATAAATGAGTTTTTAAATTTTATTGGATCATTTTCCTTCTTATGAATTTATTACTACTTTTGTTAATAAATTACTTCCAATATCCCCGAGTATACTCACAAACATATACATAAACCCACATCAATTCAACCTTACTCATGCATTCATTCACTATCAGATATATAACAAAAAATTAACACTTTGGTCCCCTTCACTCCCTGCACCTTTAGACCAAGCTCTATCAAACTATTTAATTATCTTATGCCTTTAAATTTTATAAGCAGGTTAAAATTGATGCTGAGATGTCCTCAGTACTGGTTTGGAAATACGCGTATGATATAAACTTTATGTATATAAGCACATAAAAACGGAATCACGGGATGATGGAATGTCTAATTAAACATGTGTAGTATTTAAACACGGAACTGTTCCCTCTCCCCCTCTAGCCCTGAAGAAGGCTAGAATTCGAAAATTCCGGAAAAATAAAAATAATTTGTTTTTTTTTTATTTACCACACGACCGAACCCAGACTATCTACTCTTAAGATTTTTTTTTATTTAGATCATTGAAAAATTGTTTTATATGTTTTTCTTTTTAAATCCGCCGGTTATGATATTCAATTTTAAGCAGAAAAAGAAGATGCAAAAATAAATGAAGCAATGGATTTTTATATAAAACTTTCCGATTTAAGATTAAATGCTACGAAAAGAATAATTTAAAAAAAAAAACTAAGCCCCTATTATAAGTAGGAAGAAATAAATTCTACCCCATCTGGGAAGCCCCGTACCCCGAAAGCTGGTTCTGGGTCAACGGACAATGAATACTTCAAACGAAAACAGCAATAAACAGGTCGTCGGTTTAACCGCTATCAGACTGTAAAATTCAACATTCTCACGAATTGTCAAGATACAGTTAAACAAGAATGTGAATCATAGTTTTTATTCCCTTAGCATTTTCTTCATAGACGTTTAGAACTCTTTTGTAGAGAATGTTAAAACTGTATCGAGTTATAAACAAATATTGGAATATTTTATGCAGATGCGAAAAACGATACAAATAGAAGGACGTTTTATAAAATACTTATACTACATTTCAAAGGAATTTAGGGCATTTTGGTAAAATAAGTAGTTCGAATTATTAAACATTTTTTCTGACCTTTATGAACCTGGTTGAAATATATATATTTCATCGAATAGCAACCATAATAGTTGTTTAATCGGTTTACAATATTTTTAAAAAAATTTCCAGTAGTAAAGACACGAAACGATTGATTTTGTTTAAAATTGTTCCAGCCGTTTGAAATTCATCTAAACTAAGATGTTTAAATTTTTGGTTACGTTTGGATTAAAGGGAGTATTATTGAAAAAAGTATCTTACTGTTTTGGGACTTTCAGAAATATCTCAAAACAACAGTTGAAAAACGTGGTAAGTGCAACCAGTCGAAAGCTTGCCATATTAAAAAAAAAAAAAAAAAAAAAAAAAAAAAAAAATGAAGTAATTTTCGATAGGACGATTTCTAATAACTGATAAAATTAGATATGGAAGAAACTAGATCAAAAGAACTATTCAGGAAAAGGAGCGGTCTTCATTTTAGTAAACTATTGTTTAATATATTTTACGACCTCCTCACCCAACCAGGACAGAGTTGGACAAAAATTAATTACTGAGGTTTAAAGGTTTTTATAGCGCTTATTTTTTTTTTTTTTTTTTATTTTTTTTTTTTTTTTATTTGCTATACAGGAGTTCTCCTTAGCAAAGGAGTTGGCTTACATATTTATTTAGTTAGTCCTATTTTTAGTAATTTTAACTTTTATAACTGCTTAGCTGTTATAGTATATATTTGCACTATTTTACTAATATGAACAAACTATAATGAGCAAATGAGTTGCAAAATAACAATATCTGTATATGAGAAATAAATAATATAACTAATATAACATAAATAAAATCCTTCCGCTTATGATTAAAATAAATATAGTCATAATATTATAACATAAATCAAATTTAAATTAACTGAAAAGTGAATTATTAAAAGAACAAAAAAAAAATAATAAAAAAGTAAAGAATAAAAAATAAGATAAAAAATAATTAACTTTTATTCATTTAAAATAAATGATCGGCACTTTAGAATTTCCTTAATATATCTAGATATTCCTATGAGTTTATATTTATTATTGCTATTGAGTGCGTTGAGGAAATTAATTTCTGTAACATCATGAGTAAGAAAGGTAAGATGTTTAGCTCTTATCGGCTCATAAGCAGGGCAATGAAGAATTAAATGATTAATGTTCTCTAGAACATTTAAACTACAAACAGAACATTTCTTCTGCGGGTCTATTGTATATGTTAAATTTTATTGCGTAGTTACTGCAGGGTCTTAATTGGAAAATTGTTTTATATATGGAAAATGGTAGATTAATTGTGAGAAATTCCTGGGCCGTGCCTGGTTTTATGGGTATTCTATTATAAAAAGGGCTATAATTGGACTGATTTTTTTTAATTTATATCCTGGTCTAACAACATTTCCTTGTAATCTTCTAAGATACCTGCCATATATAGCGCTTATTTATTTCATTTTACTTATTCAGAAATCCTGACGTAAGGAATTTTCTCATTTATTGACAGTTTCAAATCAGAAATGAACTATTTAGTTTCTTGGAACTAGCAGTCCACAGGCAACGAATGCTTGAAAACAGCTATAGGTGGAAATTTTTGGAACACAATTTTTGACTTCGTAACTTTGTTTGGGCTGGATAGGAGGTGAACATATCAAAAGTCCTCGCCCCTAGCCTTTAAGCCGGGGGGAGGGGGGGGGTTTAGAAGGTCCCATTTTTCGGGTTTTCACTTATATCTCGGAAACCCTGCGTCCTAGCGACATGACTATTCTATAACAAATGAAAGCTGATTAAATTTCCTACAAGTTCTAACCAATAAAGTTTTTCGAGATATCTTTAGTTTTCAAAATATCCGCTCTTGAAAGTCTGTCATTTTGGGAAAAAACACACTTTTTTCTATTCTCGACCGGATATCTCTTCAACGATGGACCCAAAAAATAAATGTCGGTTATGGGGTTGTAGAGCATTCCATTCGCTCCAATAATATATATATAACTTTGCTATTTTATGTATTTTCCTTCAACTGTGAAAACAGTTTTAGTGTTCATCGTGATATCTTGCAACAACTGTCGACCAATAAACCGTTCAATTTCTCACCATTTCCAGTCATTGTATTGTCCAAAATATACTCCATTATGTAAATATAGGAAGTATAAATAGTACGAAATATATAATTTTGCGCCTCTGACCAGTTATTCACACTCAATTATATAACATCTTGACCATTATATTGGCAATGTTTTTGTTAAGACCAAGTTAGTGCGTATATAACGTTTGAAAGAAAATACATAAAATAGTATTGTAATATATATTATTGAAGCTAATGGAATGCTCTTCAACCCCTTAACCGACATTTATTTTTTGGGTGCATCGTTGAAGAGATATCCGGTCGAGACTAGAAAAAAGTGTGTTTTTCCCCAAAATGACAGACTTTCAAGAGCGGATATTTTGAAAACTAAAGATATCTCGAGAAACTTTATTGAATAGAACTTGTAGGAAATTTACTAAGCTTTCATGTGTTATGGAATGGTCATGTCGCTAGGACGCAGGGTTTCCGAGATATAAGTGAAAACCCGAAAAATGGGACCTTCTAAACCCTCCCCCCCGGATCAAAGGCAACGGGTGAGGACTTTTGATATGATGACCACCTAACTAGCCGAAACAAAGTTATGAAGTTAAAAATTGTGTTCCAAACATTTCCACCTATAACTCTCAGTTTCCTGGGCTGTTAGTCGCTACATTTCAGATTTCACGATGAACACTGAAATTATTTTTACGTTTGAAGGAAAATACATAAAATAGCAAAGTAATATATATTATTGAAGGGAATGCAATACTCTACAACCCTATAACCGTTATTTATTATTTTGGTACATCGTTGAAGAGTTATCCGGTCAAAACGGGGAAAAAAATATGCCGCAAAAGTGTTTTTCCCCAAATTGACAGACTTTCAAGATCGGATATTTCGAAAACTAAAGATATCTCGAAAAACTTTATTGGATAGAACTTGTAGAAAATTTAATCAGCTTTCATTTGTTATAGAATAGTCATGTCGCTAGGACGCAGGGTTTTCGAGATATAAGTGAAAACCCGAAAAATGGGACCTTCTAAACCCCCCCCCCGCTTAAAGGCTAGGGGCGAGGACTTTTGATATGTTCACCTCCTATCCAGCCCAAACAAAGTTACGAAGTCAAAAATTGTGTTCCAAAAATTTCCATCTATAACTGTTCGTTGCCTGGACTTAAGATATAAGAACTAACCCAAAAGGAATAGTTCCTTTAAAACAACAATTTTGCCTATCTCTAGATTAAATCTTCGAAAGCATTGGTTTCGGTCCTTTGAGTTCCTTTTCCTCAGTTTATATTCTTTAAAAAAAAAAAAAAAAAAAAAAAAAAAAAAAAAAAAAAAAAAAAAAAATATTATGTTATATTTCAGTAAAATACATTAAATACGAATAATTTTTTGTTGACTTTTAGAACCTCCTTTAAGAATGAGGGAGAAGGAGGAATAAGAAGTTGTGGTTTCTGAGTTAGTTGGCTACTTATAATATCGCTTTTGTTCGAGTAGATGTTCACATTATTCCCAATCTTTAAAAAAAATAAAATAGAAAGTTGTTTAAATTCTAAGCTTTCAAATTTCACTAAAACCGACATGTCTAAGTTGTAAGAATAAAAGAATTTTGCACGATAACTGTACGCGAGGGACCAAAATAGCGGTCAAGATACTAGGATTTCAATTGAATTAAAGAATACGCTAAATGGTGAAATAGATACGAAATAAGCAATCAGGAATTAGTTGGGATTAGCCGAATCCCTACTAATTTGTTGGTAAAATTTAATACACTTTTTTTTTGTGAATAATATATAATAAGAAAGCTTATAATTTACCCTTATCCAGAGGTCAGAAACCTACTTACACGAAGCATTAAAAATTCATTATGACCTTTAATTTTGAGAATATGAGGACGATAGTGGAATCGATTGGAGATTCCGTGATGATGATGTCGTGATCTCCGGGAGAATCATAACGAGGTTCTGATGATGCATTGCAGCCAAGAAAATAACGAAACTTTCTTCCACGGAAGATTACAACGAGAGACTTCTGTGATTCTATTATTCTGAAATTTTACATATTTCATCCAGCTATTAATAAATGGTAAGGAATATTATCCTAGAGACATTTCTATTTTATTTATTTTTTGTAAATTTATTCATGAGCACATGGGGCTTGCGCAAATTTGATGTTTCAATAAATGTCAGATTTGATTTTTATAAACTTTCCCTGAAATTTTTCTCTCATGCCATATTTTATAAATAATTTAGCTAGGAAAATAACATAGTTACAATTTACATAGATTTAATGAAATATATACATTATTTTAGAGTCGTTAGATCACAAAGAGCATCAATTTTAAATGCTTGATTGGATTCATTTTTGGCATCAGAACTGTTTTGGAAGGAACGATTCCTTATTTGTGAGCCAGTGAACTATATTCGCAACCCACTATTTCCTATGCAGCAACTTACTTATATAGCGATACCAAAGAAAGTTAACACAGCACGTTTAATTTAACACAAGAAGCTTGTTACTTCTAGGCGCCGACAACAAGAGCCGATTTGCTAATGGGATCAATTGAAAGGACTTCAAGAACCCTTATTGTGTTTAAGGAGTCGTAAACATCATGGAGCTAAAGTCTTAAGGAGTTAGCACTTGGACAGGAAAAGTTTATGTAACATTATCAAAGGTGACAATCAGGAGTCTGTTACTTTATTGTGGGTCCATCTATGGATGCAGGTAACCCCGCCTTATCTGGTCGGAAAGTCTGCCATTTGTTGCAGGACACACATCCATATGTAGTCAAGGTCAATACAAGAAGTTGGAATAAAGGGTTGGCGATAGTTTTAAAGGACTCTAGATCCAATTATTGAACACTCTATGCCAAGTTAAGTAGGTAAAATTCTCACTAGTGTTGGCGACTTTTCTTTCAAGCTATGGAAGACATCATTTCTATTTTGGTTAGAAAAGGTTGGAAAACTAGTAGGTCACCCCTCTCATAATATAATAAAATATATAATAGTGTACGTAGGACCTCCTAATGTAAGAGATAAACTAGTAAACAATGTGCCGAATATGTCCTCGATGCACGACTTGCATGAACTATAACACCTAAAAAGAAAGACCAAAAAAAAAAAAAAAAAAAAAAATACAGAGGCAACGGCAATAATGACAAACTGGGAAAGCAGATGGTATAGATCTAACAGAAATGTTACGGTTCCTTTACTCCAAACGTAACCAAAGTTCAGGTATCTTAGTTCGGTGCGAATCACCTGGAAAAAGTTTCAACTGAATTCATCGTTTCTATGTTCCCGAACCAAAAATTAATCATATTCATATTTCTCGGAAACGCTTACAGATATCACTGTTTCCTTCGTTTCCGTATAATTAGAAATGTACCTGGAAGCTCATACACTCATAGCCTTACGTTTTCCTCGCGCGTATTTCGCGAAAAACCAATATATATAAATAGATAGTTTACTTAAAATAAAACCGGAACTACTGCCACCAATGACATATAAATAGTTTGGTCTGACAGGGGGATCATAGTCCCACAATTATATAGTCTTTGCTCCCCTTGATCCTTGAGGTCTCTTATGCAACAGACGTTAAGGAAGGTATTCGACATTCCATTTATATTTTAATTAATATAATAAAATCATACAAATAATTACTAAATTTTATGAGTAATATTGAATATACACTGAGGTAGCAAGAAATACATAAATTATCAGGAGCTGCTTTGCATCCACATACTCCCATTCAATTCTGGCGGGTTGAATTAAGGCGAATAAGAAATAGAAGTCGTTAACGAGCTCCGGAGATGCTTAACGATTCCGAGGTGCGATTCAATTAACACTAAACGTCACATCAATCATTTCCACTGAAGAGCCGGAGAGGCCTCGGTTAGTTGTAAAACCGGCCGTTGTGAGGCGCGTAAATCAAGTCTGGATCGTGTGGATGCGCCCTGTACGTCGAGTAAATTCTAGGCTTTAGGGGTTGTGCATGGCCCCCTAGGAGATGTTTAACTCCTCAGGATGCTCCTGCAAGGCGGGGGTTAGGCTAAGGTCATTTGATGGCGCGGCTGAAGGGCAATTGGATAGTGACAGCGTATGGACAATAGAGACAACAATGAGAAAAGTTAAATTAGCCGTTGAGGTGATAATCAAGAAATGGTTGGATTCGACTAAGAGAAAACGTTACTATATTTCGAACATTTTAACATGCCTTCCTCAGCTATAAAATAAATATACACAATTACAAATAGATAAATCGAAACAGTCAAAAAAAATTCAAATCATGAGAATAGGTTATAGAACATTTGTTAATGTGCATATTAAGAAAACAATGGTTTTGGTATTTGTTCATTAGCGGGGGGTCACTTCATTTCGAATATTTTTCAAACAATAACATACCATTACTTATAGCCACACACAAGTAATAACATACTCACATTAAAAGTTCATTTTAGGAGAACTGAAGTCCAATATTGCAGATAAAATGGCGGCGAACACGCTATCTGCATGCGGCTTCATCTGTCGCCGGTAAATCCCAAAATTTCATTATTACAATACTTCGCAACTTTGTGAACTATGTGGTTTAAACTACAACGGTGTACAAAGATAATATAAATACAAAACTAATAGTCGGTGGGGGCTCGCTCAAGAAAAGACATCGCAATATTATAAGGGTTATTGAATATTATATAAAAATACCTAGGAATATAGTACAATGTAGATTTTATGATAAAGAACAGAGATAACGCGTGTATCATGTTTAGACTAGAAGAAGTATGAAGGATTTTTATAAACAAATTGAACAGTTTCATACAGAACGTAGTTAAGAGAAAATATTTAAAAAAAAAAATAAAAGATGACCCGAGTAAAAACTGGCAATGATACGCAAATAGGAGAAATAACAATAATTTTTCAATATTTTTTAGCTGCAGAAGGCTGCCAAAGAGCATTGTAAAACATTCGAAATATAGATTTTTCTGATAATATGACGTTTTCGTTGTCTTCTTATAGGAAGAATAGGTTAACTTAACTTGACCTGACAGAAAACAAGAATTTTAAGAAGTGTAAGGCTTTAAGATCTTAAGTAATTCAGTTTAATTTTAGGTTTATTAGTTAATGAAAAATGTCATTTCTGTTTTTTTTTAATAAGAACTAAGCGCTTTCAGCAGCCGAATCTATCATCTTGAGACCTGTGACAGAATTCAAGCCTTTAAATAGATTATTAGGTATTAAATATACCTTGAAAAAATGAATATTGTAATTTCCTTCACAAAATTGCTTTCTTAAGAGAGCAAAGCGCTTTCAAAAACTGAAGCCACCACCTTCAGAGCTGTGTTAGAATTGAAGAAAAACAATAGTTTTTTTTTTTTGGTAATTTTATGGTCATAGGAGAAATCAAAATCTTCATTACCTTCATGAAATTGCTTTCTATGGGCGGTAAGCGAATGGGCATGGCCCATTAGTTGCTGGAACGTTGATGAGTATAATACTGAATCGAAATAATATGAAACAATTGTAATAAATTGAATTGGATGGGTGCTAAAAAATACTGAATCCAGAGAATCGCTCTGCCAGCCTATTGTCAAATGGTTTAAAAATATAAAAATCTTGAGAGTGATTTGCCGGTTAGATACATAAAGAGACATTTCGCCGGTGTGCTCATGAACCAACAAGCTATTTCCAAATGTTGGACAATGAGTTTTCAATAGGACCGCAGTGTTCATAAAATCTATGCTTTATAGCTTTTAGCTGAACAAGCGGAATACCTAACTGTATGGCAAGAGTCTTCAGACAAATTTAGTGCTCCTAAATCATAAATTCCAAGGTTTATCTAGCATACAAACTTGCAATTCGTACACTAAACTTAAAGGGGAAATAGAATGTCATAGTTGCTTCCGACTCAATGGACTTAAGTTACTAGTTTTGCTACCTAACTCTTAGTGCGGGTGTTCTTAGATCTATTTGAGAATGGTAGAGAGAAAGAGATCACTGATCTCATAATCGACTAATTACTAACAACAAGGCCCTGTGGCGCAACGGATAACGCGTCTGACTACGGATCAGAAGATTCCAGGTTCGAATCCTGGCAGGGTCGACAAAATTTTTTCATTTCTAAACCATTTATAAACTGTAATAATTTATTGTTTTTTTTTTGTTTTATTTTTTTTTTCAATTCTTTGTGTACCTGCATACACAAAGAATTGATCCGGGTTCGGCCATTCGTTAAATAACACTACATTTTATAACTACCTAAATAACTACATTTTATTAACATTGTAATGTTTATTTGCCAACGTTTTGACTTAAATTGCAACAGTAATGGATATATATGCAAATATAATGGCAAGTTTATATATCTAAAAAACAAATTTAGGTTAAATATCTTAAATGAAATTAAAATTTAGTTATGATTTAATAATTATTTTTATGTACAAAACTTCCAGGTTATGAGTATACTGGGTACTTACGTACTAGTTGGACCGATCTCGAGAACAGGCTCCCTTTCAGGCTCCCAGTCAGTGATCCGGATCAGGCAATATGGTGACAATTTCAATATGGCGACCTGTTATTCAGACCACTTATAACCTGTCATTTCCCCAATAACCTGTCATATCATGATCCGGATCACTGGGCGTGAGCCTAAACGGGTGCCGGTTCTCGAGATCGGCGCAACTAGTACGTAAGTACCGTATACTCTACCCAACTTCTAAGGAATTTGCTTAGTAATGGAGCTCCTGCGTGTCGAACTTTTAAACAAGGCTATACAATGCAATAAAGTAGGGACACAAAATGGCTAAATAAAGAAAGCATGTTCAATCAAGACGAAGCTAAAACCATATTATGAATTAAAACTAGCAAAATTATCCACACCACCAAGTACGGTACATGGCATGAGACAACAAACTACGTGAAATCAACTCTACAGTTAGTAACTAGCCCTCGAGAAACATAAGAGCAAGACCATAAAAATTAATGCTGACACGCTTACAGATCAGACGCACAAGACTAAAATAATCATACACGAATAGAGAACATAACCCAATTTTGCAAATATTTCAATATTTAACACATTTTAAACGACTATCCACTAGTCTTAGACTGAATAACAGAATAAGACTTAAAACACTTTACCTATCATCAAATCTAACTGATTTGTCAACAGGCGGACAAATTATACATGATTAAATGATATATCATAAAATTATAATTTTATATGTAAGGAATGTTGGTATATTTCAAGAAATATAATATATATATACATACATACATATATATATATATATATATATATATATATATATATATATATATACGAGGCCTGGTGGCCAAGATAGCTGAAGCGTCCTCTAAAGTCGTGGGATCGATTCCACATAGGAGCGAGAACTTTTTCTTTCAAAAAAAGAAATGTCATGAGGCCTATTCTGGCTATAAAATGGTGGTAACCTATAAATAATCCTTCCTAAAATCTTTTTTATGCATAAGTGGACGTGAAAATATCAAATTTTTAAATACTGGTATTATTAAATAAACAAAAATTGTTTTCATCGATTTTTTTCTTGAAGGCGCATAAGCACCCGGAATCTCTAGAGGTTGCCATCTTATTTTTATATGGTCAGTCACCCATTCAGGTAATGTCCACGCAAGACGTTGCTTAACTTAAATCAACGGAAATCAGTGTTTCAACGTGGCTGTGGCCGTTGGCCTGTGCCTTTTTTTGGGGTCCATCGACTACTAGGGTCATTAGCACAATGTACCTTTATTATCATCGATTAAGAATATTGTATTTAAGAACAATTATTTTCAGCGATGAATTGTCCGAGGTGCGGATGTATAAATAAAGAAAAACCCACTAACCTGTGGCTGAGGGTGTAGCTCATCCTGCTGAGCCTCGTCAAGCAAGGTTCCTTCCGAAGCTGTATCAGAGTTGTCCTCTTCGTTTTTCTGGTGTTCTTCAACGGCCGGGAGTTCCGTAACACCAGAGTCGCGTTCTTCTCCTTTCGGAGGTTCTTCTTCTTCTTCTACGGCGGCTCTTTCTTCGGCCTTCTCACACTCCTTGAGCACTACCTCTTGACCGAATGCGAGCAGCGAAGGCCCTGGTTCTACGGGCGTCAAGGCTTCAGGCGTACCGCCTTCTGTACGCGAGTCTTCCGTACAGACGTACCACGAAGCGGACGAACGACCGCCAGATTTCGAACGGGAACGGACGCGCACCTCGACATCCTTGCACTTCTTCTGGATGTAACTCTTAACGCGTTTTGACTTGCTGAGACCTTTCCTGGAAAATTCCGCCGGCTCTTCTTCATCTTCACCCCAAGCAGATTCTTCCTGTTTTTCTGCGGTACTTTTTTCGCTAGGTGTGACCTAAAACATAAAATAATAATCTTATTAGATTAGGAACAATATGATTTTTATAGTTGTTTCAAGTAAACAGAAAATCGATTGAACAATGAATCTCGGAGATTCCATCAGATAAAAAATGTATCAGTAAAAGTCTGAAGAACATTTAACTATGGTTTTTTATTAAAAGCGCATGTTTACTTTTTAAAACATGTTTTAAGACTAATACTCTTTATATTTCCTTAATTTTTTTACAACAATTCTACCACCATTGGGTCATTGATTTCTAATGGTCAGTATCATGGAAGGCAAAGACAACGCTTGACAGCCAGCTGGAGATGGACCTAGTCAAGGTCAAGTAGAGTCCCCAGTGCCAGTTCTACCTTAGTGGCCGCATCTGGTGACTGGCTGCTAGGTCTATGATAGAAGATATGGTTGCTGGTGCCAGGGCAACCAAACCAGCCAAGCCCGCCGACCTATCCTCTTATAATAGGTGCATTAGTTCTACATTGGGAGCTTAATCTAAGTCTCTAAGAACAATTTAGGATCTGGACACTGCAGTATATATTCTCACAGTGAAAGCACTATTTAAAAAAAAAAAAAAAAAAAAAAAAAAAAAACGAAACTTGAAAAACTTGCTAAAACTTTTCCTCAGTTGTGATCATCCACAGATAATAAAATTTTGAAATAAACAAAAATGTAGTATTTATTTTTATTTCAGCAGTATTTATTTGGTCACAGAGTGACACATGCTACATAAATGCCTTCCCAACAGGGAGCCGAGTGTGGAAAAACGAAAAAGAAAAAAAAAAATAGAAGAAGTACGTTCAAAGTTATAGGTAAACAAAAATCTAAAATCATTATTGTCTTGTGCGATTAAATGCACACCCAATAAATTCGTATGGCTTATGTACATATAAGATACATTTTCTACTAATAAGGATATCTCTTAGCAGATAGAGGTAGAAAGTTATAATCATTTATGACCTTTATCATAAATTTGACAATTAATGCCATATCTATGATAGGCGTAGGAGTCTGCCTCTATGCTCATTAGGATTTTGACAGTTGATAGAGCCAAAGGCCACTACAACATGCGGAGAAAGCGAAAATATAACTTACAAGCCGAAACATAACTGGTTAGAGAAAGGATAAAAGGTATCTTTGACACATGAAACTCTGTCTAGGCAAATGTTGATAAGAGTATATTCCAAACATGTTAAATTTGATTTATTTATACATTTGCTAGCTTTCTCGTCGCTGGTCCGAGTAAAAACTAAATTTTATTGGGACAGAAATATGAAAATTAATACACTCTAACCTTCACCAAAGATAGTAATTCCATAATTCTATAATAGTATTCTATTTCTAGTAAGGACTGTCATTATAGTTTAAATCAAACGCAATGAAAAATAATACTATGAAATAGATCAGTAGGGTAACACCTGTTCTGTTATGTTGCCAAGGCGAGCATGCTCTCTTTAAAACTAAAAATTCAAACCCCTCTAAAAATACTTAAAAATTTGAATATCAAAAAAACCTTTCTGGGGAGTGTCCATGCAAACTTTCAAATTTTTCTGCCAAGTGGTTTGGGCTGGGCGATGATAGTCAGTGAGTCAGTCATTGAGTGAGTGGTATTTGATAAATATATAGTAGATATATATACTATATATTTATCAATTGAATATGTATTCAAATTATTTCTGTCCCGTTCCTTTGTCAAATTGTAAGATTAGGTATCATATTTCTATTTAGTCCGAATATTAACGCCGTAATTTATGAAATAGCCCCTTTAAATCTGAACTCCTGATTTGAATTTATACCTCCATTTTGAATTATATTGCACCTTAATAACGTAGAAAAATATTCGAATTCGTTATAGTCTTCAATGACACTGTTGAGCCAATTCCAAAAAATGTCTCAATAATGGAAATACAAATGTTATGTTATGATTCAAAACTTCGATTACTATCAGAATATTTAATAAAATTTTAGAAAATCTTTTAGTTGACTTCAGATATTGGAATACAGTGTCAATGTTCTGTATGCCTGGTGCTAATATTTTTTATGTAGGTTGATAGGTATTTGTACGTTGTCTCTCAGTTTACTGCCAATCAATTTTAATTGATTACTACAATATATCAATGTTTAATGCATAATTAGTATAGTTTAACAATTATTGTTGATTTATCAGTTGCCTGAGAAATAGGATAGCCCATCCATAGCCAAGCTGACCTACCCTAACTTAATCCAGATCTTGTTTAATACTCTCCTTGACATTTTGCCCAGAGTTAATCTCGCCAGAGAGAGTGAAGGGACAAGATCACTATACTAGATCGCAATGTGCGCAATTTATTTACGGTATTTTTTTTTATTTTTAGGTGATCAGTAAAAAGAGGAGGTATGTTATGAAATATTTTGAACAATCATAATCAAATTGGTTCTTAATTTTTAAATAATTTAATTTTTTTGTCGCACAAAGTTCGTAAAACGTTGCATTCGAACATTTAGGATATATAAATGGTGGAAATTCTGGTCAAATAAATTTTATAATTAAATAATCTTCTGTAGGTCTACTAAAAACATAAATTAAAACCATTTTTGTGATTCTAGTTTAATTTAATATTAGTAATTATTAAATATTTCCAGAATCATTAATTTCATCGGTTTGCAAATTTTTAAAACCTTCGCGAACTATAGCTTTAGGTACTGTGAAGTGGCAAAATAAGGTTCAGTTCATAATCCTTCATTCAAAACAATAGGTACAGTAATATGATTGTAAAAATATTAGTCTTTTTCTTTGTTGCACATTTCGTTGACCGCTGTAGCAGAAATTGTTTGCTTAAATATCGTTGTGAATGTACCACGCGTTTCCTGCCTCCTTCCAACATTAGGGAAAAAACGTTATAAAAATTAAAAGGAACCATTCGAAAGCTTACTAAACTCTCTACTAAAACGGTTCTGAACTATATTTTCATTGAGCCGGAGAAATTAGTGCTTAAATGTTCAAGAGTATTGGTTTCGGTCCTTTGGACGGCTCTTTGCGATTGTTTTCCTCAGTTGTTTATTGTTTAGTTTTCGTATTGACTTATAGAGCCTTCCTTAAAAATGAGAGTGACGTCGGAATAAGTAATTTCCGCATTAGCGTAGGTTGGCTACTCTCAGCTTCCTGTGCTTTGCAACACCTAAAATATATTTTTCCCCTCGATGTTGTTCGAGTATGTATTAACATTTCTTACGAACTATCAACAAAAAAGATGTATAATTTTAGGCTTTCCTAATGTCAATATGCATAGAACGGAAACTCAATAAAACGAGGCGGTTCCTGCGAGTCGGGCTTTGTTTATTTGTATTTCATAGTCCCATTCCAAAGGAAAAAATCAAACTCCATAAATGTGCAGTAAACAATCAAAAACGAGGAAGATTCACTCTTGATGAAAGAAAAATAAATGATTGATAGAGCTAATATTGTTGTTTAAAAAAAATACATAAACATCACGTAGTAAATTCGTGCCATCCGAAGTCAAAACCCGAAAATCCATTCGCCTGGAATCATGAGAAGCGATCCCCAAAGTTACTGTCGACGATAAGGTTAGAAAGCAGGTGAAAGCAGGTGTGATAGGAGCTGCCAAAGAGGTCCAGCGAGGAATGAGGGAGTACAGAGAGGTATGAAGAGACGCAGACCGATGGAAGGGAAACCTAGCTTCGGAGTTGCAATATCAGATGGCGTTCGGGTCAGGAAGGTCCATGCTCTCGCCTAGGGCATTGCGATCCCGCTCGGAGATAGACGCATTTTAGTCGAAGAACAGGAGAAACCTTGAACATCTCTTTGGGAGTCTTCAGTTGGACGTTTCACTTTCTCGTATTGTCTCATTTTCGGACAGCTCAAATTCACGATTCCAGATAATAGGCGATTTATTGTGCATTCCAAGAAATCGGAACGTGGCTTTCTATTCAGAAGGATATTGGAAAATAGGTCTCCGATTTAGGCTTAAAATGGGAACATAGAAACCACGCACGGAACTTATCTAAATAGGTCTGAAATACTCAAGAAGTAGTTGTGCTCAGACTATGTACGATTGATTTATGCACACTTCATGACCAGACATGACAAGAAAGATTCTGAACACTAGCATATGCGAAAGTATTTCATTTTCTTGGTCTTCGGATTATTTGAGCATTTAAAATTAGTATTATATTCAACATGAATAAAACCGTCAAACCGTCTCGGGCATTAGTTGTTACTTCTACAGCTAGTTATAATCTTCTGCCTAACGGACTTTGTTTGTAATACTTTACCGGCAATGTAATCAATAACTTTGTGTATTATCGGCAAAAGTCGATTATAATTGGTGTCAGACATTTATTGGAAACGAGGTTTTTGGTAGTAAAGCGCTTCCAAACTTTACTACCAAAAACCTCGTTTCCAATAAATGTTTCCTTTCTAGTTCCTGAAGACTATTGATGAGTGTAGGGTACAAGTACATACCCCTACACTTATCCACGGTCACCTAAAAGTTATCGCTGGTCTTCCTCTATACCCCAGGCATTAATTGTTGAAGAAGGATGCCAACGAGCAAGCCGATGTTTAAACTATATATTTTTCTAAAAATCAGACGTTTTCTCTTTGCCGAATCCCAAACAAGACCCTTATCTGATTATCATCTCCAACCCGTAATTGTAACTACCTACGACCCATTATAAATGCATAATGCATTATGAAAAATTGCATTCTCATAACTTCTGTCGCCATTGCATTCACAATTGTTGAAGAATTATAGACTCAGATTTGGCCTAAAATGGCAATTGTCGAAAAGTCTGACATCTGCCCCCAGATCGACTCAGACCCCTCCTAGTACAATATTGGGGATCAGTTGCGGTCTTGCTGTTACCAATGTAAACATTGACGGCGATTTAGGTAATGCTTGATCAAATATGAGCAGAACTTGGGGGGCTTAGGGCAGGAGGAGTTTACGCCCCTAACCCCTAAAACTAATTCCATTAGGGGATACTTAATGAATTTCATCGCCTCTTCAAAGGACCCGCCTACCACTTAAAGGGTCGAATTTCGGAGGGGCAGTTATGAATACGGTCACGTGCCCCTTTCGGATTATTCTGATTCATTATGAAAACGATTACAGGAGCATGTTTTAGAGTAGTAAGGGAGAGGGTGACTCCGATTGAAATTGGAAAACACTGAAATGCTGAAAAGGTGGGGGTAAGGAGCCGCCTCGCTTTTATTTTGCTTAGTAGAGTTGGCCTTAGTAACTATGCTTAGAAAATTATAAAGGGCACGAAAGGGTAGCTCAAAATGATTTCAGATTAACGGTGAGCGTTTTTTAGTAGGCTATTCATTTTCTCAAAAATATGTTTAAATGATTGACATCAATTGGAGGCATAATGAAGAAGGGTGATGAATTAAAAGTGAAATTAAATGTACTTATGTAAGAGTGAAGTTCTTGAAAGTAAAACACTTAACTAACAAATATGATTTATATATTTATGGTCTAACAGTAACACACACTTTGTGAATCAGCAAGAATAAACCTTCCGCTACAAGGGCAAGTTCGAGTCACCCAGTAGGAAGATTTTTTTTCACTAGTCATTTATTTTATTTGCGTCATTAGATTTTAATATTCCTTATTTGGTTCCTAATTAATTTTTGCTTTGTTTTTGCGCTAACTATGAGCACATTTGTGACCATGACCGTCGTTGGAGGCGTTTTGTGACAGATAGAGAAGCCTGGAATGAGCTGTTGGCTGAGGCCTTGGTCCTTCGCGGACTGTAGTGCCCGTCTGTAAGTAAGTAAGTGAGTAGCCCCATGACACATCAGGTAACAGCTAGTGTAATATAGGATAATGGTCTAGGTGTCGATGAAAACAAATAAAAAAAATTGAATACAAATAAAATAAATATTAGTCTCTTTATAGGCTGCCGCGGATATCACTGTTGTAAGCGGGGTTCTGTTTGACCTGGGTAACCTCATGGCTACATGGTGGTATATGTATTATTCTCGAGTCAGGTGTACAAATTTTACAAGTACGTTTTTCCTGACGTGTCATAATGTGTTCTCTTCTACAGACTCAATATCTGGTTGGCCAATCTTTGAAGGTGTGCATTATAGTGTTTATTTGTTATTTTTTAGCTATGTCGGAGTGTTTTTGTTGTTATATTTAATTGTACATTGTCTAGTATCAGCGGCTGTACTGCAGGGATGTGCAAGTTAATGTCAGCAAAGTAATTTCTCCTTTTTGGCCAGTACAATGTTAAACCTTTATATGGACAGTATATTGGTCTGTAGTATTTTCGTGAACAGTGGATAAGTGTATTTGTGCACTAATGCTAGAAGTAATTGATGTGAAGATATTAATTAAAAAGCATCATAAGAGCCGAAAACAAGTAATTACTACTTCAGACAATCAAAACATACAAATGTAAAATAGAGGGCGTTCAAAAATCAATTACTGTCATTCATAGGAGGACGCGTGAAGACACCGCCCTTTCATTAAAAGCAAAAGAAATGAAATGCAGTAAAATAAAAAAAATAAAAATCGATCACGACTACTCTTGAATCCGAGACTGCCCATTAAGGACAAATGGAGAGCCACTTGAAAAGCGGATAGAATCCAAAATAAAACCCACCGAGGAATCCGACTGTCATCAAATTGCCCCGTACGTTTATCCGTTGAGTGACTTGGTCGGAGGATGTGGTAACAACAGTAGTACATGAATAGCAGGTTACCAGTCACCTTGGTAACAGGCATTTCACTCTTGCTAATTAAGGATGCTTCTTAAGGGCAACTTACGTAAAGGAGCTTTCACCCTCCTATAGGCTACCGTATGACAGAGATAGGAAAGTCAAGGGCTGGTTTAGGATGTATATTAGCACTAGATTTACCAGACCTGGTACTGGTATAAATGTCAATAACGAAAAATACATTAGCATAAATATGCTTTAGCGATGACTAAACTAAAAAAAAGCGTTACAAAAAAGTGTTCGCTGGTGATCGCGCTGGCAGGGTGGCCGTGTATGTTATACAGTACATTACATAGGTTTGTTCGGTGGAGCTAAAGCATATTTATGTTCCTGAATTTGTGTTACTAATATATATAAAGTAACATAAAGTTCATTAAATGTATTCTCTACTTATAGCTACAAAAGCCATAACATCCTTTAGGAAAGCAAATGTTATATTAGCAATTTTCGATTTAAATTGCACGACCAGTCAAAATGACTGGTCTGGTAAATCTAGTGTTAACCATTAAGTGACACTAGGGGGTCAAGTGGGCAACATATCTATGTCAAACAAGCACAATTATTTGTAAAAATCGGACTTTATTAATTGAAAACAATTCAGAAGTATTGCATGTATATATACGTCAATGCATGTATAGAAAACGTTACATATCATAGGATGTTAACAGAAAAAAAATCGACCTATTTTTTTTTATTTTTTATTTTTTTTTTTTTTTTTTTTTTTATTTTTTTTTTTTTTTTTGCTAGTCCTTAAAATTCTTCTTCCTGCTGGACGTTAAATATGGTCATAAATTATGTTATTGCTAAAGTTTTCATGTAAAGAGGCATAAATCAAGTGCCCAAGAACAACATAATGAAAGAAAGGAAGTCGTGTCAAGTCCAAGTGCTGGGCTTAAAATCCAAGTTCCGGGTCATGAAGTTATTACACTAGAGAATCGAAGGCTCTCATGTTCCAGGCGATGTAAATTATATCCAGGTTTCTATGGTTAGACAGCTAATTTCCTCAAGAACTCTCGCTCTCCGTGGATTTCATGTGCGCTTAAAGAAGTGCTTCCGAATACATTCGTTGTAATTAAAATATAACATTTTAAAGGATAAGATTGAACTAATATAACTTCAATTCGCAGGAAACGCGTCATCTTATCTTTATTATTATTTGGAAAGCAGGAAATAAAAACAGTTAATGCTCAGTCTTAATCTTTCATGTTGAATACATAAAAATGAATTCTTAAAGCGAAGCAAGATCTTAAACCCCACAACAGGAAACTGAAAGTATCAAAAGCCGAAATAACTCTACATAAGCACCGATTTCACCGACAGAGAGCACTCTACCAAAATTTGCATAAGAACCGTTATTATAAAAAAATTAATAAGTAGGAAACGGATTTTCAGGTAAAATAAAATTCAAAATATGTAGATATATATCTAACTATTTATAATGAAATATGTGATAAACAAATTAAAATATTTAGTACAAAATACCAAAAACACTATAAAATATTTAAAAGAAAAGCATAAAAAATTAGTAATAACTCTGTTATAATAAATGGCAGGAAAAATATATATATATATATATATATATATATATATATATATATATATATATATATATATAACAAAATGACTAAAACTCTATAACATATTGAAAAATATAGCACAAATAAAAATTAGGAACTCATTTTTGTGTCTAAATAAATGCTCTTATTCATTCATTCATAGAAAAATATGAATGTAATTTTCTTGATTTACTATATTCTGCAAATACAGTCCTTTGTGTAAATGGCAAAGAAGTGGGATACGAAATAAATAAATAAAATAATAATAACATAAACACACACAAACGTGTATATATATATATATATATATATATATATATATATATATATATATACATATATATATAAAATATACTTCTAACGTCGTACAAATATTACAGTAAAATAAACATTGAAGGAAGAAGGCATTGTTTTGATTTCTCAATATTAAATGTGAAAATATCTTGTCAAGGCTATAACACTTTAAGTTCAACGTATATTAGCCCAGAAACTAAACCACCCGTGCAGAATCGATTATTACTGGTGTGCTCTCAGATCACTTGTCGATTTCGTCAGAGTCGGCCAATGGGTACTTACAATTGTTAGGACAATTAGGGCGATGCAGTCTAACTTCCATTTGGCCTGAATGCATAATGATTGGGTTATTTGACAATAAAACTAATTGTTCATCCAAATTACCAGAGATTATTAACGATATTGGATAATCATCAGTGTTCATAAAATATTAAGTGAATCCTTTACACATTTTCCACATAACGTTCTAAAAAAATGTATGATAGATAGACATCTAAAAAATAATTTATACAAAAATAAGTTAGGATATCACTTAAGTTAAGAATAAGGTTTTTGCGTGAATCCGAGACTGCCCATTAAGGACAAATGGAGAGCCACTTGAAAAGCGGATAGAATCCAAAATAAAACCCACCGAGGAATCCGACTGTCATCAAATTGCCCCGTACGTTTATCCGTTGAGTGACTTGGTCGGAGGATGTGGTAACAACAGTAGTACATGAATAGCAGGTTACCAGTCACCTTGGTAACAGGCATTTCACTCTTGCTAATTAAGGATGCTTCTTAAGGGCAACTTACGTAAAGGAGCTTTCACCCTCCTATAGGCTACCGTATGACAGAGATAGGAAAGTCAAGGGCTGGTTTAGGATGTATATTAGCACTAGATTTACCAGACCTGGTACTGGTATAAATGTCAATAACGAAAAATACATTAGCATAAATATGCTTTAGCGATGACTAAACTAAAAAAAAGCGTTACAAAAAAGTGTTCGCTGGTGATCGCGCTGGCAGGGTGGCCGTGTATGTTATACAGTACATTACATAGGTTTGTTCGGTGGAGCTAAAGCATATTTATGTTCCTGAATTTGTGTTACTAATATATATAAAGTAACATAAAGTTCATTAAATGTATTCTCTACTTATAGCTACAAAAGCCATAACATCCTTTAGGAAAGCAAATGTTATATTAGCAATTTTCGATTTAAATTGCACGACCAGTCAAAATGACTGGTCTGGTAAATCTAGTGTTAACCATTAAGTGACACTAGGGGGTCAAGTGGGCAACATATCTATGTCAAACAAGCACAATTATTTGTAAAAATCGGACTTTATTAATTGAAAACAATTCAGAAGTATTGCATGTATATATACGTCAATGCATGTATAGAAAACGTTACATATCATAGGATGTTAACAGAAAAAAAATCGACCTATTTTTTTTTATTTTTTATTTTATTTTTTTTTTTTTTTTTTATTTTTTTTTTTTTTTTGCTAGTCCTTAAAATTCTTCTTCAATTTTTTCTTGCTGTTAATTTTTTTTAATTGTTTCTAAAAAAAAGTGTAAAGCCTTGTGAATTAAGAATTAAAAAGTTACATGCAGGAGCTCGTTAAACGGAGAACACGTGCGAGTTTGTGCTTTATAGTAACGTGTTCACAGCAAGGGAACCACTACAAAAACAGAATAATATTTAGCTCGAATAATTGTTTTATAACCCTCAGTTAGAATTTAATTAAAAAAACCGTTTTGTTTTTCAGGATATATCATTATCATCAGTTATGAATAATTAATCCATTAACAGCAAATGAAAATCCCTAAAATATGTAAAAATTCACAGGTTAGAAAAATATTAACGAATATAACAAGATATTTAATTAGTTATTCAACAAGTTGAAATTATTTAAAATTAAAGAATAATATTATTTAATTATTCTTGATGACATAAACAATAAAAAATTGTTATGTTTAATGTTGTTATGATATGTAAACACAGTAGCTATAGTGTAAATAGCATACCTGTAAAGAGTTTATAGATCTTAATTCTGTATAATTATCTGCTAAATTAAATTATTTTTTTGTTATTTTTTTCGTGTTTTCGGCGTATCAACAATTGGGCTATTAACGCCATTAAATTATTATCCTCAATTAGAATAATTACTAGTGCAAAAATAAATAATAAAACTATATATAATTTAACTTATGCAATATATCAATTTGGCAACGGATATCTTAGGTAGATCATGATATCCTACCTGACACATCCCTTTTTGACGTAAACTATTCAAGTATAAAAACTCAAGAGCGGTATAGTCTTCACAAAGGCCGACCATGGGGAGAAATGCTCCTATCATGATTTATACTCCATCCCTAGGGTGCGGAGTGTGACCGCAAACCCACCCCTTAGAATCGCCCGAACACCAATTCATATTTATGACCTTTTTTTCTGTGAATTAAAGTCATAAATCTCAGTGCATAACTCCCTAACCAATAATAATGGTTTAAGGCAGCATTTAAAGTTTAATGTCCAGTAGAAATTGTTAAAATTAATATGCTTTTCTTGTTACACCATACGTTCAGACGATCTAATAATTTATGCATTTGGTTTTTAATTTAAAGTACGCTTAGCAACCGGAGACAAATAATACTTGTTAATGCTTAAGATATGTTTGAATTATAAAAAAATTAATTATTAATTAATCAAGTGACTAAAATACAGTTAGATTACCAAAATATAAAAATTAAATAAAACAATAAAGCGACTGACGGTGTACACTATCCTGTGTATCACATATCACACAGTGGTTTGATAAATAGTAATCTAATCATTACAATGAGATTTAATCATAATTGTAGCATATTTACAGCTGAGCTCTACGGCATTCTTATTAGACTGAAAAACATTTTCAGGGCAGACAGACAAAGTTTGACTTATTGAGCACACTACAAGCACTAGCAGACAGATACTGTACGCATCCAGTAATAATAGACATTTTCATAATTATTCACTCACAAAACAAGCACATTAAAATGTACTGGCTGCCAGGTCATGAAGATTTAGGGAAAAGAGCTCTAGCAGATTCGTATGGTAAACTTGCCACAAGACAACATGAGCTCGACCGATCAAAAAAAAAAATATCGTAAATACAGCTGGATTCGACTAACAGACAATAAATTACGGGCAATCGAAAATATAATGGACATGCAGCCTCCGTGACAACAGAAGAAAAGAAATTTTACTTGCTCGACTGAGAATTGGCCACACAAGACTTACATACGAATCTGTACAAGAATTAAATGTGTATATGTGTGTGTAAAAGTCAATTCCCTCATAGATGGCTAAATGGTATTGAGGGCGTCAAAAATATAAATTTTTGGGATTCATCAAATACAACTATGACAAATCAGAGATTGACAATGGCATAAGCCAAAACGTCTCAAAGAAAAATAAAAAAGTTTTTAAGATCCATAAGCCGGCATACGTTTATAGAACCCTCTGTCTTCAACATGGCACCCACTGCCTCCTTGAGGCAATGTCTCTATTGAAAATCAAGAAACAGGGTAAAAAAAATTAATTGATGAGGCAGACACAAAATATCAGACAGTTTCATTTAGTAAGACTACAACCGTAGAATAAAGCTAATTGCCTGCTTAGGTTATCATCTTTTTCCAACATTCAAGGGGCAGAATATCCACCAACCGTCCCATAAGAGTCCAAATTAATCTAATAGGTTTTAATTAGATAATACTATCCGACTTTATCCTGCTGGACGTTAAATATGGTCATAAATTATGTTATTGCTAAAGTTTTCATGTAAAGAGGCATAAATCAAGTGCCCAAGAACAACATAATGAAAGAAAGGAAGTCGTGTCAAGTCCAAGTGCTGGGCTTAAAATCCAAGTTCCGGGTCATGAAGTTATTACACTAGAGAATCGAAGGCTCTCATGTTCCAGGCGATGTAAATTATATCCAGGTTTCTATGGTTAGACAACTAATTTCCTCAAGAACTCTCGCTCTCCGTGGATTTCATGTGCGCTTAAAGAAGTGCTTCCGAATACATTCGTTGTAATTAAAATATAACATTTTAAAGGATAAGATTGAACTAATATAACTTCAATTCGCAGGAAACGCGTCATCTTATCTTTATTATTATTTGGAAAGCAGGAAATAAAAACAGTTAATGCTCAGTCTTAATCTTTCATGTTGAATACATAAAAATGAATTCTTAAAGCGAAGCAAGATCTTAAACCCCACAACAGGAAACTGAAAGTATCAAAAGCCGAAATAACTCTACATAAGCACCGATTTCACCGACAGAGAGCACTCTACCAAAATTTGCATAAGAACCGTTATTATAAAAAAATTAATAAGTAGGAAACGGATTTTCAGGTAAAATAAAATTCAAAATATGTAGATATATATCTAACTATTTATAATGAAATATGTGATAAACAAATTAAAATATTTAGTACAAAATACCAAAAACACTATAAAATATTTAAAAGAAAAGCATAAAAAATTAGTAATAACTCTGTTATAATAAATGGCAGGAAAAATATATATATATATATATATATATATATATATATATATATATATATATATAACAAAATGACTAAAACTCTATAACATATTGAAAAATATAGCACAAATAAAAATTAGGAACTCATTTTTGTGTCTAAATAAATGCTCTTATTCATTCATTCATAGAAAAATATGAATGTAATTTTCTTGATTTACTATATTCTGCAAATACAGTCCTTTGTGTAAATGGCAAAGAAGTGGGATACGAAATAAATAAATAAAATAATAATAACATAAACACACACAAACGTGTATATATATATATATATATATATATATATATATATATATATACATATATATATAAAATATACTTCTAACGTCGTACAAATATTACAGTAAAATAAACATTGAAGGAAGAAGGCATTGTTTTGATTTCTCAATATTAAATGTGAAAATATCTTGTCAAGGCTATAACACTTTAAGTTCAACGTATATTAGCCCAGAAACTAAACCACCCGTGCAGAATCGATTATTACTGGTGTGCTCTCAGATCACTTGTCGATTTCGTCAGAGTCGGCCAATGGGTACTTACAATTGTTAGGACAATTAGGGCGATGCAGTCTAACTTCCATTTGGCCTGAATGCATAATGATTGGGTTATTTGACAATAAAACTAATTGTTCATCCAAATTACCAGAGATTATTAACGATATTGGATAATCATCAGTGTTCATAAAATATTAAGTGAATCCTTTACACATTTTCCACATAACGTTCTAAAAAAATGTATGATAGATAGACATCTAAAAAATAATTTATACAAAAATAAGTTAGGATATCACTTAAGTTAAGAATAAGGTTTTTGCGTGAAATTCGCGCGAAAAAGTTATAACGCTTAGTGATCACGTTTAATATGTAATTACGTGAAGAATCCAATGAAACCTTGATTTCGGTTATATTCTTATGTATCTCGGGAAGGTGGGGAAATCATAGTAAATAAAAAGCATACATTCGAAAGCTTATTAAATACTAGCTGAATACCCGAGCTTCGTCACGGCAGACAAGTAGTTATTTTACTGCGTAAGTAATAAAGTAAATAATGTATCATCAAAATTAAAGCTACTACATAATTTTGTGCAATTTATTATAGCACGGTTCGCGTCATACTATAAGTCATTCATCTATTGATAAGTAATCAAAGTGTAATGTTTCTTGACATTGGGTCGCGCCGGACCAGTGTCAAAAACAGATAACCCGTTATCTATAGGTCACCAGTAACAGCAGTTTAACCAGTACAGATTAAAATTCTTTTCCAATAATAAATGTGCATTAAAATTTAAAAATTTATGTTTCTAAGATGTCATTTGGAAACACCCATTATATTTGCGAGCATTACCAAGAAGTGCTCTGACTGGGGATGCGGGTGGGTGAGGAGGCTGTGCACGGGCTCGGGATATTATTACCTCGGATGGACTATCACCAGATATAGCGTAAACTCTATGAGGGACAAAATCGCAGTTTATATCTAGTAATTCAAGGTCTGCCATCATAGTTGAAATGAACAGCAAATAAAAATAATATTTTGAAATAGATACAGTAAATTAACAGCTGGCCTGTTATCGCCCTAGGAACGCATGCTGCCTAGGCTTGCCTGCTCTAACCAACTAAAAATTCAAACCCCTCTAAAAATACTTAAAAATTTAAATATAAAAAATCCTTTCTTAGCGAGTGTTTACGTTCTAAATGGAGTGTACATGAAAAATTTTCTGTCCAGTGATATGGGCTGGGCGGTGATAGGTCAGTGAGTGAGTGAGCGGTATTTGACAAAAATACAGTAGATTCCAAATATATGACTCTTATGAGATTTGTGATAGAGCGATCAAAATCGGAGTAATGTATGCTTAAATGGAATAATTTACTCTTAAGAGGGATATCACATTTTTAGCAACTAATTTATTTTTTGCCAATGTATTTTAAGTAGAAATCGAGACTAAGTTTCTGCAAGAAAAAGAATGGAATTTGTATGAAACCCTATATTAGCAGCTAATGATGAAATAGAGCGGAAGTAGCTCGGGACCGCCCATGGAGAAAGCTTATCTACCATAAGAGGATCAAAGCAAAGAGAAACGAAAGGTAGAAGATGAGGAGATCCAAAGAGGATATGACGAAACCATCGTGGTACAGTAGGAGGGTATCACTAACCAAGGTGGAGTGTGTGCCGTCTCACTCACACTCCTTCACCAATGCACACTCCCTCCTGAACAGCGTGAGAGGTCTTCAGACCCTGGTGGGGTATGCAAACACAGGATCGTTCCCACGGCACTCGCCAGTCTAATTACCTACACCGACGAGCATATGCCGCCATGTCTTGTCTACCTCAGGGCGTTCGTTTCGCTTTCTATACAGTTTAATTTCAATAATATTTTTTTTCCTAGCCTTCGTATTCTATTATAAAACGGACCTAGTATCCCCGCAAAACATTAAAAAAATACATTTGGGTTCGGTAACATCCACTAACTCCGTCAAGAACACTTTAGACGTAGGAGATGAGACAAGGTAATGCGGTAATATTGTTCCTACCATGTGATTCGGGACTTTGGATTGTGGACGCAAATCTAACTCCTTTAGAAAGCCTTTAATGCCTTAAATAAAGTATCGAATAAGGCCCTTTTTCAATATATTACTTTGTCAATGGGCAGAACGTGTTCGTTCCCTAGTTGGCTGCAATTTGCATATTCGATAGTTTGACATGGTAGGGACGAAATACAGAAATCACCATGTGTTAATATGAAGCAGCTGTGTTAAACGGTGATTTCCGGAGGTCAGGCATTATTATTCATAATAAGAAAATATTTGCGGAAGTAATAGCATAAGAACACTATTATTTTTATTATGAACAAGCTAAAAATAATGTCATTGTTTTCAATTCTACACATTTGAGTTGTTATGACATTATTGCACACGCCTCTCCTTCTTCAATCCCCTCCCATCCCATTTTTCCCCTACCGTCACTCGGCGGTTCATTGCTTATTGTTCCTGAAAGTGATATGATTAAATAGGAAAGTGAAGAAACCGATGCAATTCATTCGACAACTTGGCAGCAACTACCGAATTTGAGACTAACGGTAAATAATACTCAAGCGAATACAAACTAAACATTTTTATTTTTTTTTATTTTTTTTTTTTTTTACTAAAAATTGGACATGACGGGATTGTCATAACATTTTTCCCCATTCCAAGGTATAAAAGATTTTATCCTGGGAAATAAGTCTAAAAATCTCATGCAGTTTTCCGGTCGAATACATCTGTAATTTCGATAACATTTTGCACCAATACCGATACAACGGTACTCGCTCTTCTCACTTATGGATCATTATTCATACATAAAGAGCCCATTGATGATGGAGTGCATTGTCGTCGAATTTCCTGCAGACCCTGGGAATGCACGCGTTGACCCTAGGAACGTGTGAATCCGCTAATGGATTTTCCCAAGCTAACGGCCTCTAGACGGACGGTCACGGAATCTCCTGCAAGATTTTCCATACGCTATATGCGGCACATGATCACTATGAGTTATAGGAACTTATACCCTTCCAAGCTTAAGGCTTCAGCTCCGGGCTGTGTTAGTTTACAAAACAACCTATAGAGTTCTTAGGTTCATAGAAACCAAAATTGAAATATCACTTCAAAGCTAATATAATGTTGAAATAGTAAAATGATCTTAGGGCGTTTTTTATAACTTCTTATTCCTCCTATCCTAGAATAATATGTAAAAACATTTAACACCTAATCCCATGAAATGTTGCAGATAAATTATATTTAGGTGGCATTATGTACGTAAAACATACAGGAACCTATCTTACTTGGTCTCTTCGACTTCTCGGAAATATCTATTACAAACTACCAAAACTTCGTATCTTGTTTTTCTAGAAAATTCATTTTAACCTCACTTTTAAAAACAACAAGCAATAACACTGAAGAAAACAAACGTGAAGAAAAGTTAAAGCAAAGATACCAACACTTTCGATGTTTTAAGCACTTATTTCTCCGCCTAAAATCGTCCTATCACAAAAATTTCTTAAAAACCGATTTTGTAGAAAATTTATAAGATTTCAAGAGAATACTTGCTTTATGTTGTATTTGAAATAACTGAAAGTGTTTTCTATTAAGAGCTTGCTTTTTCATATTATATTACAAATATGTTTACAAAATGTTTACATGGCTGTTAGAGGAAGATAATCGAAAATAAAATATGAATTAATTAGATTACAAATTGTTGTAATTTTTATTTTGGTTTTCTTAATTATTTATTACAAATAACGCATTTCTTAATATTTCTTTGAACTGAACAGAGAAGGTTGTATTCGGTCTGTGTAGAAAAGTTAACAGTTTGAGTTGGACATGTTATTAGTGTGTTCCGACTAATTAATAATTAATTTCTTTTCATGAATAACATTCATATTTCACATTCACGATGTTAGTACATCCACCAACACGAAATCAGCATTAGCCTTAAGTCATGCTCATTAAAGCAGCAATGTGAAAATTACCTAAAAGAGTATTAACTCACCATTAGTAAGGCAAGGAACAACGGCAGCAGGGCCATTAGAAATCCTGGCGAACCGGATCTATGAACCAGGAAGTCCGGCTAAGGAAGAACGGTTTGGATAATTTCAAAATATATGCAAGGAAATTGTCAACGAAGAAAAGTTCTTAATCGGTCTTCCTAGAATTATTCGAGATGTCTGAATCTATAAAAACAATTATATCCTAATTGGGATTGAAAAAAAGAAATATCAGATTTTACTCCAGAGATTTTTATTTTAGGATAATTCAAATTTAAAATCGAATCCAACGTTTCTCAAATAAACATTTTTTAGCAATAATTTTTAGTTAATTCGAAACCAAGAACTCAGACACCAACAAACAAAGCATACTTTTGGGACTCTATACGTTTTGTTTAGGGCTCGAACTTTTCAAATTCATTGAAAGAAACATTCACGTTCTGGTTGTAACAAACACTAACATTAAACACTTAATATATGTCCATGATAAAACGAAAGAGAAACAATTACAATATAGTAAAGAAAAAATGTTTTGAGCACACAGTAATTTCAATTGACTGCATTAAAAAAAGTATTTTTCCTGCTAAGAAATGTGTGTAATTTCTAACAAATGTCAGAATGATGCTATCTTTTTTAGAGAATTCTTCTTTTTTTTTTCTTTTTTTGACGGGTTGGTTATATCTCACTTCAATCTGGCCGCTGGTTCGGGTCTTCGGGGCATAAGTTAAAACAGCGCCCCGTCTATCTGTCAAAGCATTAATATAACCGAAAGCTGACAGGTGGTTATTAGAGGGAGCAGTAAAAGGTTTTAATTTCGGCAGGTTTTCGCCATGTTTCGGCGAGCTTTCGCCTACACACGAGCCTATGAGATAGGAACACGAAGCCCCCGGGCGAGCGAAAAATCAAAGCGTGCCCCGGTCTTTATGAATGGAGAGTTCTGTATTATTCAATCAATGGGATCGTACAGACATAACGACCTTTTGCCCATTTTGTGAAGTACGTCTGTGAATCGTGAACGACGAGAAATCCGGGTCAGTAAGTACACAAGCCGATTTTCCTAAGCGAAAGTTTGATCTTGCGATATGCCCAGTTGCTTCTGCAATTTAATATAAATTATTCAACTCAAAAATTTAACTAGCATCAGAAACATTAATACAATTTTTATTTATAGCATACAAGGTTTCCCCATTGCAAGGAGTTGGCCTTATTCAATGTTTTTTGTCCTATGTTTGTATTATATTCATAAGCATACCCAAACACGAACTGATCATCTTTCAGACCATGATCAGTCTAGACGTGGCCGTACTGGTGGAAGGTTATCGTCCTCAGGTTGAGGCTGTAAGTTTTTATTTGTAACTTTTTTCCCCTGAAGAGGCACCAAAAAGGTGTGAAACATGTAGGGACGTAATAAAGTTTGTGCAACTGAGTGGTGAAGTTTATATTATTTGACCTTCCGCCTAGCAAGAAAATAAGATTATTATTATTATTATGTGAATCAGAAATTAATGAAGCTCTCAATTTCAAGGAGTTTTTTTATACTTATAAATGTGTATATATTCCATGTTTGAGGCATTGTTTAAGACTTCGAGTAATTAGGAAATTATCGGTAGGCTGGTTGATAAACTGGAGGAATTGGCTTCTAATGGGGGAGTAAATAGGACAATGTAACATGTCTTCTATGAGTCAGAAACATTACTACCGCAATAAAGAAGTAAAGTAACGAAATTTACTGGGTTTCAGGGTGAAAGCTATACTAATACATACATCTTTCTCTTTAGGTACTCAAGACGTACACCAAGTTCCGTTACAATATTACAACGATTACAGCTGGTGTCGGCAAATTAGTAATATTAGGTCGGAGTTAACCTTCGCCAGATGGACCGACTTTGCTGGTTGGATCTCGTTTAATCGTTTGCTAAGGGAATGCTATATACTAAGTGTAGTGTCTATGTATATGTATATATATATATATATGTATATATGTATATATATATATATATATATATATATATATAAATATAAAGGGGCCATTAAGGTACCTTAATAGCAACATTCTTCGGAAATTAATGCCTCACTGTCTGAATTCTCTACATCACAGAAGACAAACATTTCCATACGAGTTATATATGTTGTCTAAAGTACCAAATCTAGTAGGAGTTGTAAAGCTAATAGAGAGTTTGGTCGATATTTAGCCTAGAAACGGCGATATCACCAGTCCGCACTACGCCCTAGTATACACACTTGGGCACATCGGGTTGCGTGTAACAGCTTCGGGTGTACTGACTGTAGGAACCACTGGAGGAGTTTTTCGGAAAGATAGATGCGCCGTAAAAAAAAAAAAAAAAAAAAAAAAAAAAAAAAAAAAAAAAAAAAAAAAAAAAAATATGACTCAATTATATATATATATATATATATATATATATATATATATATATATATATATATATATTACAAGCAAAGGCAAGATTGTCGAAATAAAAAAAATGATGCAGTAATAATACAAAAACTACATTTTTACTGTTCACTGGGGTAGCTGTTCTTTGAATAGCTATTATGGAAGTCCTAAAAATTTAATTTTTACAAAATATTTCATTTATTTTCCGAATAAATCAAAATATTGGAGTTTCCCCTAGAACAACAACTTTGGCAAACAAAATTTATAAACCCGCTATCATTAATCCATTGTGAATTTTTCGAATTTTTACCAACATATATATGACATTGAAATGATCCTGTAACACAATGTTTAAAATATAAATAAATCGTTGGTAATATGTGTCATTTAAATGCAGTACATTGTATTTTTTTCTCTCTGTTTCAAAGATATTGTTTTAAAAGTAAAACATTAAAATACTAATATTCAATCGTGTCTAAAATATTTGCAATATAAGAAAAAAATCGGAAGTAAGGGAATAGCCGAGATTCGACCAAAAAAAGCGATCACATTTTCAAAAAAATCAATATTTAGTTTGCTCTAGGGAGTCTCCTTCGGCTAAAAACTGTACTTATTAAATTTCCTGCGATTACGGTTCCAACGTAATTTTTGATAGAGCTATCTCATTTGGAGAAACGTTACGGTCGAAACTTGGTACATCGCGTTCTAAAGCAAACGATTGACCGATTCCGTTCAACCTCACAATAGGTCCATCCAAAGGGAGGTTACAACTGACGCAAGTAACTAAGATGCCCCAAACGGTCTAACCTACTTTATATTAAAGAGCAGTTGCCCAGCGTGCCATACTGCACCTCCTTTATATAAATTACCAACTAAGTTATATTAAAAAGAATAGAAAAAAAATATTTACCTACAGGGCGACTCGAATTTCAAAACCTTGCAGTTATCGGCAACCAGACATGAGAAAGCAGCAAGGGAGGGGACAGCATATTTGGCTTTGGCCTTCAGTTGTCAAAAAACTGACATTATGCCACAGATCATAGAATGATGTTCCGTTACGGTTCGTCTTGATCAACAACTCTTTTTTCAAAAGTGATGATTCACACTTTCGAACTCGTGTACTCGGAATCCTTAACGATTTTGTTTAGTAAAAATTGGCCAAACGGTGTGAATTTGTATAAGCAACAAACAGCTGAATTGTATGTTTGTATATATATATATATATATATATATATATATATATATATATGTATGTTTGTATGTTTGTATATATATATATATATATATATATATATATATAGTGAGAGAGAGAGAGGGAGAGAGAGAGAGAGAGAGAGAGAGAGAGAGAGAGAGAGAGAGAGAGAGAGAGAGAGAGAGAGAGAGAGAGAGAGAGAGAGAGAGAGAGAGAGAGAGAGAGAGAGAGAGAGAGAGAGAGAGCATGAAATTCTGCATAAACGAGAAAATGTGTTGTGAAAACGAACTAAATCGGGTCATTAAGAATGGGGTTATTCTATATATATAATACCAAGATGAGCTTGTTAATAAGAAATGTTAAAAAAAATAAAAAAAAAACAGAAAAAACATTAAAATAAAACAGTCAGTTCTTAATTACAAATATCAAAACGTCAAAAGGTTTATTTTGGTTATTTAAAGGAAATCCTTCTGAAATGCTGCGTGACGGACCTTCTCTAAATTTACGCAACCACAAATCGTGAACACTACCTGCCTCCATTGCAGGAACTCCCTCAAGCGATGAAATGATAAAAGAACTTATTGATTACACGGAAACATGTGTAGCCTCAACATATACAAAAATGTTACCTAACTCATGATTAAAGATAAACTTTTTCATAATTAATTTTTATTTATTTTTTGTCTACTTTCTCCTGAGAAAGGAATAATACTAAATTGTTTTTATTGGCCAATCATTTTATGCAAATTAGCGTTTAAAATAAAAACTATATAAAATGCAGGAGGATAAATCTACGTCAATAAATAAATATGTTTCAATAACTTTATAAACAATATAATACTGAATCCTTATTTGTACAATAAAATTGGAGGGAATTAAAGATTCACATGGATATTTCGGTATATATATATTTTATTTTATTGCGCTATAAGAACGCCTTTTTTACTTTCTTCCTCGTGTTGAAAGTAAATCTAGCATTGCGTAAGCTAAGATTTGTTGGAGGCTGAAGTCGTATCTTATTTTTTTTAGATCGTAACAACTGATTGGAGAAATCCTACGCCCCATCTGCAATTATTGTGCCTTGTTTCGTAATTCAATTACAATTGTTGGTTACATGGGTAGTTACATTGTTCAGATGGTAACAAGATTTTTATTAACTAGATACACCCTTGATCCAGGTAAATTATAAACGTAGATTGCAAAAGCTAAATTATATGATTGTCATAGTTTATAAAGGTAATAATAATTTAAAAAATGGACAGTAAATATAGAATTTTCCTCATGCAGAAGGATGGATTATGAGCTTCCGTTAAGGTCGATCGAAAAAAATCTGCTGAAATGCAGAAAAAACCTAAACAAACAAAGCTACCGTTGGCATCAAAATTCTCAATAGAAATGTCAATTTGCATTTATATAATTTATTTACTTTATTTTAGCCGTAAAGAAAGATTCAAAGTAAAATATAATTTTTAAAAGCTGGATCTGCCAAACGCATATATAACTTAAAGAAACTGAAAATTTTGTAAGGGTCCCTTCTAAATGGGCAAACACGCCAATAAAACGGTCCTTTTTAGTCTTTCCAAATGGCCGGAGCGAAAACTACAAATAAATAAAGCAGCTTAACTCTTTCTATATTATAAGTACGATTTCCCAAAAATTAATTCAATACAACCTAATCAAAATATTCAATTTATTATTATATACCTAAAGAATTATTGGTTAGATTACAAAGTACAATAAAAGTTTTAGTAACATCAAATTTCGTTAAGACGTATAATATGTTTTTAATTTATCTATTAAAATTATTTTTATAAATATATTTAAGGAGAATAATGATTGTAGTTCTATTTTCTACGCATAAGAACTGTATAGGTTTGTAAGAACTTCTAATAATTTGTAAGTACTCTATTGTGTACTAAAATATTACAATAATTTGTTAGTAGAACCTGTAAGCATTGTAAAACTTATAAAATTGTAAATATACTACTACTTTCTCAAAATGAAAGTTCAAATGTAGTTCAAAATTAATTAAAATAATTTAGAATAATTAAGACAAACGTTAACTAATTTTATTTAAAAATGTTTATATAAATTCCACATTTGAGAAATACGATTCCCTCTAATCTTCCCCGGTAATCCTTTAGTTTTTAATATATCTCATTTTCTTATAAATCTATAATTAAGACAAACATTAAATTATTTTATTGTAAAATGTTTGTATAAATGCCACTTTTGAGAAACACGATTCCCAATGAAAAGAAACCCTATGAGTAATCTTAGCGTGTTTTCATACCCGCTGTCCGCTGTGAATTGCGGTAAGAAACTCAGACTATTTTGAATTCAATGGAACGATACTAAAACTTATGAACTTGAGCAGCGTTTTTTTCGTATTAAACATTAGAATGGTAGAGGTTTTACAAGTCAACCTTTCGACTTAACGTTTACCATATATTCAAAAAAATATCCAAAAATTATGTATCAAAAAAATAATGTTCATGTCTGTAATACCTACTACCTCTTTTGAAAATATAACACAAATTTACTTATTTTTATTAATTTAAATTTTTGGAAAATCCCACTAACATTTTCAATACCTATGCCTTTGGAACAAAACTCCTCATAATTACTAATGTTAATCAAATATATATTTTTCAAATACTTTCTTGCATTTAAACGAAACCAAAAGGTTAATGTCATAATTTAGATGGATGTCAAGTATTTGGAAAATATTTCACCTCAAATCCATCGTTTCTGAGTACTTTATCGAAATCAGCAAGAAACATGGACAATTTTTGAGCTAGCTAATATATATATATATATATATATATATATATATATATATATATATATATATATATATATATATATATATATATATATATATATATATATATATATATATATACATATATATATAATATATATATATTATATATATATATATATACATATATATATATGAGCGGAAATGGTGGATAACGGATAGGAGTTCAGGCCGGTCGCGTGGGACTCGAGTTCTCTATATTTAAAATGCAAATGGCCGACAAATTAGCTCGGAGGATGTCTGCACCTCTCCGAGTCTTCCAGACAGTGTCCATTAAGCACGGTCAGTGTACTCCAGAGGGTCCTCAAGCAGTCAGTGATTTACCCTTCATCTAATTAGTTGGTTGAAATTTAAACATAAAAGTAGTAAATGATGTTGTTAGGTTATTCCTCTGTAAGTGCTATTGTTGAGTAATGATGGTCTCATGGTCGTTCCACAGGTTGACGCTACGCCATTTTATACCAAAAGAAAGGGAATTCTGTTTACAATTTAGACACAAAAAATTAGGCGGGAACTCATGAAAAGCTATGGAATAACAATATATAATTTTAATGGGCTTGAGCCCCCCAAAATAATTTTAGAAATAATAAAGAAGAAACAAAATTAGCAGCTAACGATGAAAGCCTGCCCATTTTGTACGATGAAGCATATATAAGACAAGAAACAAATAGAGTTTGGACAATGACGACCAAAGGACGACTCCTCATACCATTATATGCGTACTATAAAGGACGCACAGAAACTACAAAGAATAAATTATAAACTTACCTAAATTCTAACTGCTCAAGGACCAAAAACACGTTATTTGCAGATTTTAAATCATTAAAAACAAGACATGCAAATATAAATTTCGTACTGAAAAGCCATAAATCCTTGCATGTGTCTTAACCCATTAGTGACCGTAATCTACTCCTACTAGTCTGCAGGGCACTAATGGGTTACTAGTAAATTCTGCAAAATAAATCTCTAATGGGTGACTCCAAAAAGTATTTGATAGAACATGATTACATTCATTTATCACGATTTCTTAACCGTTTCCAAGGTATTTGATACAATATACAAAAACGTCAAACCAGCCCAAGTCTATTGATGAAATATATTTTTTGTTGCAATATTTCTTTTAAACTACATAACTAAGAATACTATATATGTTACAAAATATGCGTAATTTGTAGCTCAAATGAGTCGTTTTTCCAGAAGTAAACCAGAATTCCTTTCCCACTTATTTCAAAATTCAAAATATCACCTTCAAATTGCTTATCTTCGATTCCCCACGTCTAAATACAAAGCGTTATAATAGTAAAGGCATTGCTTTCAGGGGGCAAAAACTGTTTTCAGACGCGTCAATTCTGCAGTTTATCGTACTCATTTTGTTAAAGATTCAGTATTTTTTAGCCAAATGTTATCAGAATAGGTCTATTTTTGAAGATGCTACAGAGTGAACACACAAATGTATGTAAATTAAACAGACACCTTTGAACGTCAGGTTTTTCTTATTTAATATAAGTTACGAAATATCTAAATTACTCGTCAGCAAACATAGATAGGACCCTCGGGTTGACACACGCATTTTCCTCCCTGTAGGGACTATAGAAGTTCTTCTTTCGTGAATTAATAGTTCTGGACTCTCCCCCTCGGGATAAAAGAGTTTCATGAGATCATAAATTGGGAAAATTATTATTTAAGTAAAAGTTATTCCCCAATTAGAAAGTAGTTGTTGTAATTAGTTCCGTCATATTTGGTGGGTGCTGAAGCCTTTCGCTGGAGAAACCGCAGAGCATGCTCCGTCTCTTTAAGCAGGCTCCAGAAGATGGTTGAAGAGGTGAAATATTAGTTCACTTAAAGCACCATACCTTCACTCTTGAGAAACTATATCTTTAGTGTTGGGTAACAACAAGTCCTTCACAGGTAATTTACAACTATCTTTGAAGAAATCCATAAGAACATTACAACATTTTTGACGTCGAATAATCTCTGAAATGTTAAACGGGTGTAAGAAATTTTACAGAACTACTTAATAAAACTTCATCCTTGAAGTACTATAGATACGGCTTTTCCTCTTGCGAAGCATTTTTTAACCCAATTCGGAGCATGGATGCAATATTTGTTCAGAAAGCACTCTTGGCAAAGATGGGGCCTAGTGAACAGATGCCTCGATTTTGACTGTTATGGTGCCAACAAACATAACTATTTCGGTTGCTCTTTTATTTGGCGTTTCATTGATAACGCCAAGTTTAATTTGGTTTTTTTTTTATTGCTGTGTCTCCAGCTACCCAATAAAGTTGGGCAGCCCATTTTATTATTTGAATAAATTAAGTTTTCTTCTTACAATTTATTTTTTATGATATGGATACAAATTATTTATAAATAAATAATATTTATTAATTTAATTAATATTATTTATTTGTTGAGTTCTGCTACATTGGAGACAAACTCATTTCTCATCTGTTTCTTCAGTCAAAAAAAAGAAGATGCATTTATAAATTAACAACTTAAACCTCAGCAAAAACGTTTTCGGATCTCGAAAACGGTTGTGAAATCATGGTAACAGAAAGGCCACCATTCGAAAGCTTAGGTACTAAATTCTTTACAAAAAATAATTTAGTAATTCATTTCCGATGGGGCGATGTCTTTTGGAGATATAAGTACTTCGATAGTGTTAGATTCATTGCTTTGAATGGTTTTTGTGTTTGATTTTCTCAGTTTTTTATTGCCTTTTTTTTTCATTGATTTTAGCAATAATATTAATTTGTTAATAAAACGAGATACGTAAATGATAAACAAGTTTTGGTTGTTTGACATAGATCTTTCCGAGCGGAAGACGAAGAGGCACGAATAGAGACGAGAGAGCAATTTCTGCTGCTTTAAGTTAGTGGTGCCGAACAAAAATTCGAAAATCGAACCTTTCCTCAGGTTTTCATAAGAGTAGGTGGTTTCATTTTCGCAAAATATTTTATATATTTATTCCAGGCTTTCCAAATGATACTAGCCATGAGACTGTTATGGAAGCGTGCTAAGATGACGCATTTCCTGCAAATCGGACTTTTATATCTATTAAGGATGGAAATATAATGCAATTGATCCGCAAGCTTCATACATTGGTAGTAAAACTATAGCAAAGGAAAAGAAATTCCAGCTTTTACTAAAAATAATATTCTTAACGATAAGAAGGAAGGTGTAATCCTAACTGTCATAAACTACGCTTCCTTCCATTTCGTTGGTAACAAGATGACCCTCTACCAAGCAGTACGAAATACTTGCCCATTACCATACTGCTTCGCCCCGGATGATACACAGGTCAGTGGTTATTGACCACAGAGCCATAGTTGGATTGGCGATGGTTTACCGTTAACTCCCTTCGTTATTTGCTTGCTCCGAAGGAAAATGACCCTGGGTATTCACGATTCCCACCTGATTCGCTTCTCCAGCTGATTTAGGAAGCGGCGATCCTTTCGGCTCCTTTGATGCCAATACGAAAATAATCCAATTATTTTTTATGTCCTTCTCACACAAGAATATCTCAAATATAAACAATATTGAATAACGAAAAATGAATTTACTTAAACTAGCTGAAATACAGGTCTTTG
Source organism: Gonocerus acuteangulatus (assembly GCA_946811695.1). Classification (NCBI taxonomy): domain Eukaryota; kingdom Metazoa; phylum Arthropoda; class Insecta; order Hemiptera; family Coreidae; genus Gonocerus; species Gonocerus acuteangulatus. The sequence continues at coordinate 39,210,691 of OX328129.1, forward strand.
ACGTGTAAAAAAAGGAATATTACGTCCTCAGATGAAACCGACACGAAAGGTTATCACCACATTTGTTACGCGGTTTGCTCTTCAATATACAATTTACTAAAAAATATGTGAAAATGTTGCTTCAAAATTGAAAATTTTACAGGTGGTGCTTATGAGAGTCAAATAACAAACAGCTTACTGATAATAAGAGTTTTTTCTTTGTTTTTTTTTTTTTTTTTTTTTTTTTGCTACACTCCAGTATTAGTACAGATGGATATACTTTTATACGGTAACTATTAAGATATATGATTGTCTGTTCTGGCAGGCTCGATAATGGTCCAATTTTGATAAAATTGCTACAAAAATACTTTGTCGGGTCTCCTTGTGGTCTAGTGGCTAACGCCTTAAATTCTTATGCGGGAGATGGGGATTCAAGTCCGTCTGGCGGAGGGAATGTTTCTCACCTCAGGGCCCGTTCAGAAGGTTTCATGCCGCAATGGCCCGTTAGCGCCGACGTCCATACGTCTAGTCAGTTAGCCAGCAAAATATGTTTTGGCGTTACTAGGCTTCTAGGTACACTTTTAATAGGTTTTATAACGTAAGACAATAAATTAAACCATTTTTAATGCGATATCTGTAATAAATATCGAAAAAGGTTGTTAAAATTCAGAAACTCAGAATCGGTGGATTCAGTTGAAAACATTTTCTGACGTTTGGCATCCATCTAAACTAAGATATTTTAATTTTGGTTGTGTTGGTTGAGTTAGAGAAGTGTCAGAAAAAATATATTTTATTAACAGACATGAAAAGTTTTGGGATTTTCGTTTATTTCCTGAAATACCTCGAAAACGGTTGGGAATTCGTGGAACGTGTAAAGAAACTATTCAACAGCTTTATAAATTTTATACAAAATTGGTCCTGCAGTAATCTTCGATTGGGCGATCTCATTCAAAGTGCTTAAAACTTCCGAAGAGTTTTTCATTGATTATTAATATTAAATGAAATGTGGATTCCTCGCATTCCCAGGTAAATCTGAAAACCTTGAAATGGTTATTTGTCTGTGTCTATGAATGTATTATTAACATAGGACTAAGAAGCATTATATTAGGCACACTCCTTGCAATGGGGAAACCTTTTATGCAATAAAGATAATTAAAATATAAAATATTTTTTTATACAGTGAGTTAGTTCTATATTTTGATGAATTATACGTGCCTGATAAGAAAACAAACAAGTAATGTAGAAAACCTATTAAGTTAGAAAGCAATGCAAGAAAACATGAAACGCATAGCCAGGCAGTTTATTATTGAATTCCAGATCAATTACAGCCTTAGAGTATTATTAATGTCCAACTATTTGGTAACTTTCCAACATTAGTCAACACAAAATAAAAACTGAAAACCTCCGTAAACATTCTTCAGCAAGACACTAATCTAATGACCAACAGTACATCATTGTAACAGACTGTAATAAGAAATTACCTCCTCTCCTAGCCTTAGTTAATCAGTAATAGATAGCCCACTATGATTACTAGTATAGGTAGCATTCCTAGTAGGGGTATTATTTTTTTTATTAGGCTACAGGACTACAGTTAACATTTTGAAGAAATATGTCTTCTATATCCAAATCATTAATTTTTTTTTTTTTTTTTTTATAATTCATGTTTATTTAAAATCTGTACAATTATGAGTACAATAATTAATTGTGCTGGCCTAAGTATACATGTCAATGAACAGTATATGGAAGGAGCCAAACATTATCGGCACTTCCTAAATCATTATTAACACTAAATTTATTATATTAGGTAAATTGTAATCATTAGAAAGAAATAAAAGTCCGAAGTCATATTATTGCGTTTCCGTTTTCATTTTGAAAGCGGTGCACGTAGGACCCGATCTCTCGCGGCGGCCAGCGATCAAACGATTGTCGCGGAAGTCTGAGATATGGGGATCATCACATACAACGCAATACCTTTGTGAGCAATGCATTCGTTAATTTAAACAAAGCATATACATTCAATTAGCAAGATAGAATTCATGTATTTTGTTATTAAAATAACATAATCTTTTCTTTCTTTTTCGGCCCATCGACATTTAGGCCATTAGGGCCGACATCCAGGGTGCAGCAAGAAATTTTGCTAACAAGCCGTTAGATGAAATATCGCCGTTGGGGATCGAACCCACCATCACCCGCATGTGAATCTAAGGCGTTAGCCACTTTCTTCACTAGACCACGGGGAGGCCCCAATATCGCAATAGTATTTCTAAAGTGACACTGTATCGTGCGGCAAAGCGATAAAGACTAGCTCGCTGCAAAAGATCGCCCTACGTTTCACCGGGTTAATGCTATTCAGTGTAATACAAGTAGATCGCCCGCCACCCTCGGTCAGATCGCGTCCTGTGTGCTCGAGATTTTAGTGTTGGGTGGCCATGACCAACCACAGTTGAATACACCCTTCAACTTCAAAAAGAAAAGAGTTAATCTGTAAAGTCCACATCTTTCTTAGGAACTCTTAATATTTCGCCTAGGAAATTGAATAAGCATTCAAATACCTTACAACAACGCCTTACAATTACTATCTCTTAAAAATGTTATAGTAAGACGTTATGTAGGATTTTTGAAAATTGTATCCAATCGAGAAACTCTACCTTATGCCTTAGATAATATTAGAATGAAATTGTGTTAAAAATTGTAACAAAATTGTTTGCACAGATCTTAATGCATGCAGGTCAAAAAAAATTTCGAACATAAGAGTATAAATTATTTTTGAATGTAACAATTTATCTATCCAAAAAAATCTTATTTAAATCTTAACCAGTTTAAACCCTATTAACACAACCTATATATATATATATATATATATATATATATATATATAAATTCACGGATCTCATTCTAAACATTTTAATATAAAAAATATTTTTACAAATAATAGAGCCATGAACAGAACAGAATTTCCAATATTTATTCAGAGGTTACTTTTATGGCACTTATTTATTAATAACATTAGGCTCTATTGTTCATAACACGATTTTTTGTGACTTTTTTTCGAAAAAGAAGCCGCAACCCATACTGGGAATTGAAACCACAACCCACGGTACCCTTACAGCATTTAGTGGCACAATCTGTTTAAGCACCTCAATGAGAATGGGAGATTTTCAGGCGAAGAAAGTGTTTATCTCTCGTGCCTTCACGCCCCGAAAACTACATCCAAGAAGTGGCCACCCTAATTACAGCGTTACAATAAGGAATTCTTCTCTCCTGAAGAAAAGGGAGAACAAGAGCAGAACCTTGCGTTAGACTCAGCTTTAGAACACCGACCTCATCAATTTCTTCTATTAGCACAAACTCGACTGGACTAACAAATACAGAAAACTAACAGGGAATTGGACAGTAAAAGACTGTCCTTCGTGGCAGAAAATCGCTGTGAAATAATCAATCATAGCATGACTATCGCTAAGTCAATAAGTGAGTTTCTAAACACTTTTATAGGAGATAAATAATTAAAAAATATAAAATAAACCCCCAGAGAAGAAAGATTTCAGGCACAACAATATAAACTGGCTGTACCCTAAACGGAAATTACACCATCGTCTCTCACAATGTTCGCTGTAAGAAAATTCTATTAGCAATACGTTTCTCATTTTCTTAGCTTATTTCAAGAAAATATTAATATTCCTTTTATTGTTAAATTAAAGGAATTTATGGAAAATGGCTTTCGGTCAAATTGAACGAAACTATGCTCGTAGGATAGAGAAAGTCTTTCTGAACAAAAGTCTCCATGGGCACAAAACCCGAAACTTGGTACTTTTGGGTATCCGAAGTTTTCCATTTTTATTTTTTGCAAAATCTCGAGATCTCTGGTTGGAAGGTTTCCCAAGCCATTTGGCCAGTAAAAAAAACGTATCAATTATTTTTTGAAGACCTTTCGAACGACACCACATTTGACACTCCTACCCCACCCCCCACCAACGGGGTAAGGTAAGGGGAGGGAAGCTTTTTTTTGCAATTATCGTCCATCCATTTCCATTTGAAGATATTTTCGAAGGCAATACACTGAAACCTCGCCTCACACCCTTACCCCCACCCTAAACCCCATGGGATATGCTCGTCATCATCAAAACATCAAATATCCGACTTCTTACTTGCTGAACCGTACGTTAGATGCAGCTGATCGATAGCAAATGAAAAGTCAAAACAGTTGACAGTAGTCTAAGAGACAAAAAGCGGCCCTTTTCAGGGCCACTAATGTTAAAGTCTGCTAACGGAACACTTTTTTTGCAAAAAAAGGCCTTTTTTTGAAACATGGGAGCTGCAGGTGGGGTGGGATGGGGTTGGGGTTTGGGGTGTGAGGCAAGGTTTCAGTGTATTGCCTTCGAAAAGATCTTCAAATGATAATGGATAGATGATAATTACAAAAAAAAGCTCCCCCCCCCCACTTCCGTGGGTTGAGGGGGGGGGGGGGTAGAAGTGTTGACTGATGTGTCGTTCGAAAAATAATTGATAAGTATTTTTTTTACTGGCCAAATGGCTTGGGAAACCATCCAACCAGAGATCTCGTGATTTTGCAAAAATCAAAAATGGAAAACTTCGGATAACCAAAAATACCAAAAGTTCCAACTTTTGGGTTTTTTGCCCATGGAACCTATGTTCAGAAAGACTTTATCCAACGAGCATAGTTTCGTTCAATTAAATAATAACAAATTATTTCCCATTACACACTGACAACTATGTTGTCATACTAAATAAGCAATTGCAAAAATAACAAGCAATGAAACACCAAGGGAAATTGACAAAAAGAACCGTTAAAATAAAAGAAACCAACGGCTTTAATTTTTAAGTATTTATTCATCCGAATGGGACCGTCCCATCGAAAATTATTTTAAAAACGTTTTTCAGGAAATTTTTCAAGCCCTCAAATAGTTACTGTCGATTTACAACAATTTCCCGACTCTTTTAGAGATATTTAAGAAAATATACCAACATTCTGAAACTGCGCATGCCTGCAAGTTATCATATTTTTATTCGAATACTTCCCTAACTCAAAATGTAACAAGCATTTAAATATCTTTCTTTGGATGAATTTCAAACATGTAGAATATATTTTAACTAGATCCAACGATTTTAAGTACCAAACCCTGAAATTAATTAGAAAAACTAGTTTTCTGCACTTTTCTATAAAACGGTAACATAAATCATCTTAAAAATGGTTTCATTCGTTTACGTAAGTTAAAGAACCTATAAAAACTGTACATCGAAGTCTACAAACAACGCATAACGATTTATTTCGTGCGCAATACACCTATATAACACCGAAACGGTAGGCAGACTCTGCTGGTTAACAAGCTTAATCTTTTAAATTAAGCAAAGCATATTCATCGAAATCTGGCCATTATTGTGCCTGTGAGAGACCGAAAAGGCAAATATACATACGAACACAAATTGTTCACCAACTTACTTTCCTGATCTATGAGTTCTGAAACGTGATATTTTGTAGCCGACACATCCGGATTGTGTCACGAGGTCAACCACGTAAGCGGGTTTCCTCTCTATGGACGGAAGGAGAAACCGCGCTAAAATTTACCTGGATGCCTATTAACGAGAAATCGTAAATTCGCTAATTTAAATGTTAATTTTTCCGAAATAACACTTAACAAACTTCAACAACTCATTTTATTGTGACCTGGGGGTTGCAAAACATAAAAAATTCTCTTTGCACTCCTGAATTGCTTTACCGAGTGACGCAGAAAACATAACCAAAAACAGATTTTTCCCCAAGCATAGAGAAAACGGGCTAAAAGAAAAAGTAAAAACGGGGCAAAATATTTCAACTCTAATTCGGAAAACCATTCATCTCGGACAAACAACGCATCTCTGACAAAATTCTATTCAAAAATAATGGTTAAACAAAGATAAATTAAGAGAAAACTTTCAAGTATAAGTGAGAGTGAATGAGGAAAAACGTGGTTCTGTGTGTGTGCTTTTTTTTTCTTTTTTTTTCTCTTGTAAAGTACAAGGATAAACTGTTGTTTTGCAGGACCTAGGGAGTCCTGTTTTCCTGAGGGAAAGGCGGGAACAACACAATCCTACTCCACTTGTTCGTATTGATCTGCACTGCCTTAAGGTCATTCCCTTCTCCAAGGACCAAAATAGCAAACGTTGGCTTCCCTTTTCAAGTATTTTAGTTTCTCGCAGTTTGATGATAAAGAGAAGTTATACTTAGTCCAATAGACATTAAAAACTATTTGTCTACCAATTCTTGTAGTTAGCGTCAAATGTTCTATCCGATAATCCAACGAAAATATATTCTCTTTTTGCGATATGGGTGATAAATTAATTCCACTAAATGGATGTAATTACCATTTTTTTCAGCGCGTTTCCTCCCTTCAACTATAGGAAGAAAGCCGGAAATGCCGACTAGAACATTTTGTTTCAGGCCAAGAAAATAACAGTGGTCCAATTTTGTTTGTATATAAATATATATATATATATATATATATATATATATATATATATATATATATATATATATATATATATGTTTGTGTGTGTGTGTTTTCGCTGATAAAATGCATAGAACCGTGGGATTCAATTGAAATATTCTGTCCACGTCTGAAATTCATCTAAACTAAAATGTTTTAATTTTGGTTACATTTGGAGTTAAGGAAGAAAAATTTTATTAATACACACGAAAAGTTTTAAGATCTTCTTATAGTTTCGTAAATATCCCGAAAACAGTTGGGAAGTCGTGCTTAGTAGAACATAATCATTGGAAAGCTTACTAAATTCGCTACAAAAAAGTCCGTCATGCTGGAGCTGCATAACTAAGCACTTTCCTCAGAATTTGGATAGTGTAGACTGCTTTCCAGAACAATTTGCTTAAAATATCCTACATAAATAAAATAAAAACATGAATAGATCTCTCCTAATTTTGTAATGAGTAACTGTTCAATTATTAATTTGCTTCCAGAGTAATGTTTACACATGGTACCTACTACACTACGTAATAAATACAAAAAACCTCATATTATCGTATTTTGATCTAACCCAGGAACAGGATACAGTCCCTCTAGTGGTAGAAAGCGCTCCTTGCGGCGGCTTTTCTATTGAAATATATTACTAAGTAAACCCCCCCTTTCCAATTGACCGATTCAGCTCATTTTTTCAACACTTCTTTCTCATGAGTTACCCACGACGTATGCCGCGTTTCGTTACAATACAGCAGAAATTACGACCGGAATGAGTATATTAGTAATCTAGGTCCGGAGTAAACCCCCCCCCCTCCTAATGAACCGATTTAGTTTACTTTTACAACACATATTTACCAGTAGATTACCACTACGAATACAGAGTTGCGTCGAAATATACCAAAAATCACGGCTGGTAGTGGCGAATTGGTATTGTGGGACCGGAGTAAACCCCCCCCCCCCTAATAATGAACCGATTTAGTTTATTTTTACAACACATATTTACCTGTGGATTACCTCTACGAATACCGAGTTTCGTCGAAATATACCAAAAATCACGGCTGGTAGTGGCGAATTGGTATTGTGGGTCCGGAGTAAACCCCCCTCCTAATGAACCGATTTAGTTCATTTTTATATCTCACTTTTCTCTCTATATTACCACTTCGAATACCAAGTTTCGTTGAAATATAACAAATATTACGGCTGACATGGTCAAATTAGTGTTTTGGGTTCGGGGTAAACCCCCCCCTTCCGGTGGACCGACTTTGGTGGTTAACGAACTCGTTCAATCGTTTGCTAATTGAATGCTATATACCAAGTTTCGTGACGAAAAAACAAAAACTCTGGCCGCTATCGTGTTAAGAGACACATATATATATATATATATATATATATATATATATATACATATATATATAGAGAGAGAGAGAGAGATACAAATTTTAACGGGGGTCATTTTCGGTGTCTACTAGGTAGGATCGATAAAGATTTGAAAAAATTTTTCAAAAATTCCGTCATGAGTCCAACCTCAATAGCTACTTTCCTTTGGAGGAAAATGCTAAAACGATCTCAAGAAACGCCCGCATGAAAATCGAAGCCGTTAACCACTAGTCCACGGGGAGACCCCCATCCATAACCTTACCAATAACAACTATGATTTCCACAGTAATTTTGTTATTTAACTTGTTTTCGCCCAGTCACCAAAAATTGGCCATCACCAAGTCATAATACTTTTCCTTAGCAGCGAAGTTTGATAAGAATTATTTATTTTTTTATGTATTAATGTTTTCGCAACATAGGCGTCAAAAAATATAGAGTTCAATGAAAAATAATCCATTAAAAATATTCATAATTTGTGTTGTGGTAATATATTAGTAGTGTTATTTGTATCAGTTAAAATATTCATATGTCAAACAGGTTTCTTAGTTAAATTTGTAAGTTCAGATAGTCAAGGGATTATAATTAAAAACGTTTACTGGTTATTTTTCCATTTTTTATAAGAACCATTTGGTTAGTTATTTTTCCATTATCTATAAGGACCATAAGTCCTTACAGTAAGTTTATAATGAACATTCCTTCTGTTATTTTTCAATTATGCTAACCCACAAAGAAAAGTACATTATCTGGAGTCGATACCAAATTATTCTTATATGTTTCTTCCTCTTTAACAAGAATATCTAATGTGGATTTTCCAGGACTTTATTGTTTTAATCCCCAAATAAATAAAAATCGTTTTCTAAGAATAAAATTCGAAAAATATTTCCCCATATGTATTTTAGTGTGCCAGTCACAAAACTGTGGCAAAAAAAGAACTGACCATTTTGCGAACCTTAAAATTTCTAAGCTTGATCTTAACAGACTTGCAGCATTATGACGAAGGCGTAAAGTCAGGATATGCTCAATCTATAGATGTTGTGTATGGGAAAGAAAATTTCCATTCTTCCCAGTTTTCTAAAAACTAGTATCAAATTAAAAGTTGTTTTATACACCCACAATAACTGCATACGGAAGTGCTAATGACCCTAGCAGACGAAGCACGAAAAAAAAAAAAACAAAAAAACTGCATTATGCCCATGAACCCAAAACTTTAGGCGCAACGAATTTTACCGAATTAACAGTGATTCAGTAGACAAATTCTGCTGTCCAGGAACAAGTGATTCCATAAGGGGAGAAAGCATAAAGTTCTCAAATACATAAAAATCTAAAATATCACATATTAAAAGATACAAATGTAAAAAAAAAAATCGAAAGATTAGTAACAAGTAAATAATCTAAGCAGTACAAAAATTAATCGCATATAAGGTCGGTAATAAATCTACTTTATCATAATCGGATTGATAAATTACTAAACATAACATGGATATTTAATTTTAAATTAGGATAATAACTATACGAAAAATAGTTACAAGTAGCACGATTAAACTATCAACATTTCGCGCGAACACTTTGACAGATGTGACTATGTAAATTAGACACAAATGCAAATAATGACACCGAATGAGCTGCACATAGCTTAGTGAAAAATTTACATACGCTCACAAATAACCAGCCTACTCATAACGACATTAAAGTTATGATTCAATTACATCCTATAATAGCTACATTAATTTAATATTAAGTGACTTTTTTTTTAAATATATCTACCAGAACATAAACACAATTTTTCTTTTTCCCATCACAACATTAACCTTTTAATCTTCTTTGAAGAAATGCACAAAATAATCGGTAGCGTTCAAGCATACTTCAGACATTTTAAAAGACAGAAATAAAAAACAAATTAACTTACGATCAAAATGCTGTTTCATTAGACCATACACGTCGAGAAGGAGTTAAATAGTCAAATAAGCAAAATATTTATTAGTCCAACACGCGTCACCATAGCACGTTTACGTATCTCTAGTGACATTTGGAAAAGTGAGAATAGAAACACTTCTCAGTCACTCATTCCTGAAAAAGGTAAATACATGTGAAATCTCCAAGAGAAGCAAGACTTAAGGCACAACAGCGGGTAACTGACAGTATCCGAAGCGAAAATTACTTAATTTAAGCACCGATTTCTCCGAACAAGATGGATCTATTAATTACTGTAATGAACCGATTATTTTGTAAATATGATAAGCTTTTGAATAGAATTTGATTTACTAAGGTTTCCCGATCGGTTTCAAGATATATATGAATAAACCCGCAAATCCCCAAAAAAACTATTCTTATTAGTTTTTTTTTTTTTTTTACATTTTTCTCAAAAATAGCTTCACGTCCAATTAGTCATAAAACAGAATAGTACCTGGAAGTCTAGTGACCCGAAAACGTAAGCTCTGCAACTTTTTTCGCGCGCATTTTGCCACCGGCGTACGGATTTCACCTTTCTTATAGGTGACTCCGGAATGCGTCCTAAAGTCAAAGTGATAAGTTTGTTTTCTCCCTATGACGGGAGGGACGAAATGCGCTAATAAAGATTAAAGAATTGAAAGGTAATAGCTATTGCAGTAAGGTCATTGAATCGATTTAGTCTACATTTTTCACCTTTAGAGAAATAATTCAACGTCAATTGGGGTAATTGACAAGCAACATTTAAACTCACAATAAGTCAATTTCAATACTAAACAGTGTAGAAAGGAAATAGGATTTGGCCAATGAAATGTATGGATAATTTAATTGAATCTACAAGTGTGTTATTCTTTGAGTCCGCAATTAGTTTACCGGTGTTACGCTTAAAAACTTGGGCCCACATGAGCTGTCAGTCGTCCGCTTTTTTCACAGACGTGCATTCTCCTCTTCGCTCAAGTATTGGAATAGAGTTCGAAAGTTATTTCCGGACGGATACTATCCATTATTTTCAGTTGAGGTTCTATTCAGGTACGTATTGCCTACCAATATATGTAAGAATACAATCGATTGTTCCGATTATAATGGGGGTAATTGATAACTTTTATTTTTAAAAAGTATGAATTAAACTTTTACTTTAATTTTCATTTTCAAAAAGTAATAATTATAAAATAACTTTTTTAGTTTAAACTTTTTTCTAAAACGTTTTTTAGAAAAAGTTTTAGAAAATTAAATATAACTGTTATATTTCAACTAAAAAAATAAAAGTTTTAAAGTAATTGTTATTAAAATACTTAATAGGAAATCGTTTAAAGGAATAAATTAAAGATACTAACGTTTTTTGTTTTGTATTAAAAAATATATTTCCGTAAATAAACAAAAATAAATTTTTAAAATTGAAATATCATTTCATTTATTAATATCTTATTCAACCCTAAAATTATTTATTGAAGTAGGTACTTAAAACTTTTATTTCACATTGGAAAAAATAAAAGTAGCTTGTATTTTCATGTCCCTAATTTTAGAAGTTCCTAAATAATTTTTACTCTTAAAACTTTTAAGTAAAAGTTGTTTTTTTTAGTGTTATTTTTTTAACTTATAAAATAAACATTTTTTTACAGTAAAATTTTAACTTTTCCCATAAAAAAAAATAACTTTTTCGATCCCTGGAAAAAATGAACTAAAATTGTTTGAACGCCATTAAAGAAAACAGTGCTTGGCGTTTAGGACATTTTGTTTCATTTTCTATTGAAGTCAAAATATTAAGAGCTTTAATTCTTTGCTTTTCATAGCTAAACATATGGAAACACGATAAGAAGCCGCAATTCCTGTGAATTGGATCTTATTCTTCTTTGGCTTGAATTCAATGGGAAAAAATCGATATCAAAATCATTTTAAAAAAAATTGTTATGCTATTGTTATTTAGGATCAAATAAAATTTAAATATATAAATATAAAACGTTTCAATGACTTAATCAAATCTACTATTCATTATGCTTATTTTTATAAAAATTAGAATTACAATAAAGATTGAATAATTTACTAATAATTAATTAAATCCATAAAAAATTATAAAAAAAAATTTCCTTTTTAATTGCCATTGAACAGTGCAATTCGATTTTTGGAACCAAATACTTCTGAAGCCGTTGTACGGTACAATAAATTATATTATTTCTTTGTTAGATAAGATAGTTACTCCATAATTTCTCTTAACATTGTGATGAAACAACAATAAAGGTTAGACTGAGTCAGATCCATTAAAAAAACCTTGATAAAAAAAAAACGGGGTGGCCCAGTGGCCGTGAGCGTTAAGGCGTAAGCACATAACACTCCGTGCCAAAGGGTCGTGGGTTCGATTCTCCCTAGGAGTGGTGGCTTTTTTTTAGAAAAATGAAAAGGCATCGCCTCTATCCTGGCTAGAAAAGTGTGGTAACCTACAGATAACCCGTCCTAAAATTCGTAGTTAATAATAAATGGACGTTAAAATTTAAAAAATAACAAGAAACGTATGATGAGAATTTGATTTATGTATATTCAGAAGGTTCACTTGAATAATTCATAAACATAAAATATTCAATTAGACGAACAAACAACTTTTTCCAAACCGACTAATGTTTTGGCATGAGACAATTTACGTTTATATGACAACTGATGTAGCTCGAAGAAAATTACACTAATTCCATTATCAACATCATTCATCTAGGTCACCATTCGAGGTCGCTAACCTCGTCAATTGAAACCTCCCAAAATGGCCGCCGGGAAGGTAGGTAACCATATGGCAAGGGTAAAAAAGAAAGGTTGAACATTGATAAAGGACTGATAACAAACGAATTACAAACCTATTATAACCCTAAACGGTCCTTTACCTTCCCCAAGCTACAGCTCCTAGGTTAGGGAGAGAGAGAGACAGTGCTCGCTTATTGATTGACCTCTTTAGAGACCGGCGAAAATTCATCAGACACACCCCCAGAATTTAATTGTAGATTGACCTATGTCTGATAAAGATAAATCAAAACAGCAATAGAAAATTGACAACAAAATAACTGTCGAAATCGATGAAAGGACTTTCTGACACATGCGCCAGTTAAAGACTTAAATTCAGCTGACCTCCAGAGTTCTCTTCAGAAGTGCTGTGGCATCAATAACAGCCTTAGCAACAGCACATGCATGTAATCAAGCCTTGACATTGGCAACATGTTATCTTCAAACAAAATGGCAACAAAGAATTAAATAGAAAATAAATTACAAAAAAAAGTTATTTATGTTGCCACGTTTCTCCACGTCTAGATTAAATTTACAGGCAATACATTCTGAACCTATTTATTTAATAATAAATAATTACGTAAAATTTGTTAATAAAATTTTAAAATGATAATTCTTTTTCACTGTGTTATTATATAACTAAGGAGCTGTTTTGAGGATTCATTAAATATAAGTGTATATATATATATATATATATATATATATATATATACACATACATATATATAAAAGAATATTGTATTATACATATTCTCGACAGGAAAATATCCGTCTTCTAATACATTTCGTATTTTCAACGACAAATCACATCATTAAAGGATTCGATTGTGCTAGTAAGAATAGAATTTTTACATTGTTATAAAAGATCACTTGAATTGCGAAACATCATTTTATTAAAATTATTTCTTCATTTCAATAGAATATAATCGTATCTTAAACGAGAAGTTCCCAATCGCGGTTGTTGCTAACAAATTTATTTTTAAATTATAATTTTACTTCAATGTTTATATATATATATATATATATTCCACGGCAACAAATATTGTTCAGGTTCAGTGATTATTTCAAGTGTAACATATTTTAAGTATTTGAAATAAAACTTTGATTATTAGCGCGAGCCGGCCAGATAAATATTTCGGATTCTTAGGACGATTCTCTAAGTAGGTAACATCAATTTATATTTTTAGGCTTTTATAAGAAATAAATAATATAATAAAATATCATAAAAGATGCTTAGATAAGTCTGAAACTTCAACTGAAAACGACAACAATACGATTGTTAAAATAAATCAAGAAAATATTACAACACAAATGATAATGAAGAGTGCGCTTTCGTAAATTCTTTAAGAAAAACACCCGGAAAAATATTCCTAAAAAATAAATATATATATAATATTTTAAGAAATACAAACTATACAACAATGAGATAAATCGTTTTTATACATATCTGGTATATTTATGAGATACCGACTTACATCCCAGACTTCTGTTCGTGATTTAAGACAATGATTTAGTTTGTCTCTTTCTGATTTAACCACTGAAGTGCAGAAAAACAAACAAACTACGACTGCGTTGGCTTTTTTGTAGTGATAGGTTTAGTTGTATAGAGCAAATGAGTGATAGCGTGGTATCTCTTAGCTCAATATACTTTGATTGGAGTTAATCAAATCAAATGATCATCAAATCAATGATGGGAATGGTTTTGTGTGAACAAGGTGTTCGTTTTACCTATATGAGAATATTGAAGATCCAACGTTACTTTTTACGGATTCAACAATTTTCCTAAATACGTGGATACTTTGATGATATACCTTGATCCTCCTGAGGACTGAATCGGCTAGATGGAACATCACACAAGCCGCTCACCGCTGCCGGCGAACACTAAAGAACCTTCTTGCACTATTTACACTCCGAAAGAGAGAGGCACACACTTACACAGGATAAGAGTCCTGATGATACTGAGAGAGCGATAGAGGGGAAGGGAGATATGTAGAGATGTTCATCGGAGCAGAACACCTTCACCACTGGAGGCTAGGCAGAGCCCGCAAAGCCTCCGAGTGTGCGCGAGGATCGTTCAAGGCGCACGGTTTTCGATTAAACACCTACAACTTTACAGCACGCCTACTTATCACTCAAAGACCATTTTCACTATTGCTTATTTAATTGCTGGCTGTCAATACAGAACCAACATTAATAAAATCTGGAAAAACAGCAATTATAACTGTCTAACGAATACAACCGACTTCTCTCCTGGCAATCGAAACTCTAACTTATTGACATTGAACAGGAATTTCCGGTATAATGTTTAATATACATTTGATCAATAAGAGGTTATCATCTGAGGTCAGAGTAAATAGTTAATTTAGGTTACTGTACGAATCATATTTTTGCGCGAAAGAATACTCTCACCTGCCCCATCATACCCTTGGTAACTTTTATGATACACTAGCTGTTACCAGGCGTACCATGCTCTACCTACTATACGTTAAATAGCTTTTACACGGCGTGCCATAATACTTTATATTATATAAGGGAGTGAGATTAGCTCAGTGGTAGAGCACTGGACTTATAAGTTGGAGGACCTGAGTTCGAATCCCGAGCAAGCACTAAAGATTTTTTCTTCTAGCATCTTCGTTCAGGAGTTGAATTCGGCCTCCCTGACCGTCCCTAGGCCAACCCAGCTTTTAATTAATTTAATAATGGGTACCCTAGGTGCTAATGACTCCAGCAGTCGAAGCAGCCTAGGGGAAAATCAGGCGGCCGGAGCATAGTACTGACCACACTATCTTCCTAGTGTGCAGTATGGTCATGAATAAGATACCTCTATAGTATCTGCCCTTCAGGGCCCTCGTGGCTTGTTACGGGACTGTTTTTTTATATATATATATATAAATATATATATATATATATATATATATATATATATATATATATATATATAATATAAGAAAAAAAATGGATTCTAGAAGAAGTCAAACTAACCTCCACCCATGATTGCTCAGGAGTCTTTCGAAACTAAATAGTCATCTTCAGGCGCTAAACATTATCGGAAGGTTGTAATTGGTAACAGAAAAAAAAATTGTGTTTTTTTTTAACATTGATGATTTTATCTTCGAATACATTTATCTTTTATAAATATATATTAAAAATACAAAATAAACTCTAAAATATAACAATAAAGATCTTAAATCAAAGAGGTCAAAACAATTTTTTCCTATAAAAAAATGTAACCCCTTATAAAAAACCCAATTAAAAAAAAACTTGTTTTCCTTATTCTAATAAGTTGATTAACCAAAATATCTCTAAGGCTTACGAAAAACGTTTTAAAACTTTCCAGGAGAAGGTTCGCGAGAAGAAAATCTTCCACCGAAGTGCTTCTTTGCCCCTAATGTTAAGTAATGCACTTTTCCTTCTCAAGAATATAAAGAGCTCTCATGAGAACATGAAAACCCTCTTTTTTATGTTTCTCATAAAGCAAAAATGACCTTTAAACTCCCCATATAAAAGCTGTTTTTTAACTTTGGCAAAAGCACTAGAATTTAATCAAATGAATTGAAGGAATGTCAGATAAAAATAAAATAAACTTGATAAAAACAATAAAAGTCTCTATAATGAAAAAATAAATCACTTTGTAAAGAGAGAAACAATAATTAACTTCTTTGAAAATAAATAAATTAATAAAGAGTCTAGAAGGTAAAATAATAATTTAATAAATGTCTAAAAGTCCACGCCGAAGCAAGCACCACGTTGTCGCACCACTGAAAACCAAACTCAAACCGGGCGAGGTAATTTTCGGGTTATCTCAAAGTCGCTGGAACAAAAATCTAAATGTTAATTATTTCGGCGCTGTCAACACTGACTCACCAGGCATAAACTTCCCGATTTTGACAATCAGGTTACGCTTGTGGTGGAATAAAATAATTCTTTAAACTATGAAATGGTCATTAGGGATGATTTTGCCCATTAATAAGATCAAGAGTTTCAATCCAAACTAGGATTTGTTTAAATTTTAAAGTATATTTTTACAAAATACAGACATTTACAGGACGAGGCGAGATGTCAAAAGGTTACCGTTCTTCACTAGCCAAAATAGGACTTATTTTATCTTACTAGTATCGACATGAGTTTAAAACTCCGTCCACACTTAAGAGATTATTCTAGGATTCGATTCGGGGTCCCTGACCTTCCCTATGCCCATCCAGCCTTTGAATTATTTAATAGGGAAAGGCGGTCAGATAATAGTCCTGACCATAATATCACTATATTCATATGTGTATATATATATATATATATATATATATATATATATATATATATATATATATATATACGTATAATCGATAAAGATTTAAATAAATTTGTCAAAAATTATTTAATGAGTGCAACCTCAAATGTACTCATTGTAATTCAATTGCAATATTTCTTCGGAAAGGCCTAATATATTAAGTCACTGATGGTGTAAACTGGGCCTTGAAATATAAGGTGGTTTAATTATTATCAACTTTAATTAATTAAAGAGGGCGTTCCTAAGAAAGTCAAAAACTACAGAGTTACCCTTGGAAAATGTTCTCTCAAAATTAGGGTTCTATTAAAACCTCCAAAATTAAATGATTAGCTATTACAACGAATGGCCATGCTCCTCCAAACAAAAGCAAGATAAGTCAATGCTAGAGGATAGCTCGATTTTTGGTAATCCATTTCATATCTAACCACGGCTCTGATGATGGCTATGATTCTTGGCAAGCCATGACAGTAAGACAGTAGCCTTCTGAATCACAAGTCCAAAGTACTGGTCGTTCCAGGAAGACTTAATGCAAAAACCAGTTATGAAGTCATTTTTCGTCCAGAACGTACTCATACAGAAGTAAGGTCTTGGCAAACCAAACGATATCTCGTTCTTATTATGCACATTGTATCATTGTAGTGCTGGGGAATGCACTGCTGTGGCAGATATCTCACAGAACGACAGTACATGGAAATTCTTGGTAACCGCCAGGTGTCTTAAGAGTGTCCTTAACTATCACAGAGCTTTAAAGCTAACGATTTACAATTACACTCTACAGTTATTTTTTATGCCTTACAAAGAACGCTCAATGAGTCAATGTAAGCCATAGGAGATCACTAGATCAACATTGTAATCACAACAAGGGTTTTAACAGTGGTTAGCAACCACAAGGGAACATTTAACTGTTAAAATGCTAGATCTAACCCAAAAGACATGCAATAAAGAATTGGCCTGCGCAAAGCGCCGGGCTATCTATAGATAGCCTTCCTGGCACCTGGTCATCCCCGATGGTCACCCACGGCCATGTAATGGCCATGTCCGACGTTACTTAACTTCGGTGATCTATGAGAAATGGTGTATTCAAAGAGGTAGTGCAGCTGGCCGCAAAGCGCTGTTATTGATAGAACTCGCATCATGATAATTGACTGAATATATGTATACCATCATTGCCCAGCACAACTGCAGATCCAACCCTAAGTCCTTTTGCAATAACCACTGTGATTAAAAAAAAAAAAAAAAAAAAAAAAAAAAAAAAAAAAAAAAAAAAAAAAAAACCCTTTCTTTCAAATAGAAGTCACATTAAGATCTCAGAAAACCACAGAAAGATTTAACAAATTGACTGCCAACTCGAGTAACATGCAATTTGCGCTATTGCCTAGGATGGCAATTTCCTTTAATTGCGTTTCACTCCGTACAACAAGTTAATAGGTAGTTCGCTGCGCGGTTACCTAAGATGCCAATTTTTGCGTTCGGTTCGGACCACCAACTCACTTGACACCGGAACTTTGGAACAAACTCTAGCAGTCAACGTGTTGTTTCCAACAGTTAAACCCAATCACGCACATCCTCTGAAGACATATCCCGCGCAAAGCACTGTTATAGCGGACACACTTCCTCCCACGAAGAACAAACCAGGAAGTGCCTGGTAGAGCTATCGTGAAATCTGTAACTCCAGGCCTACATCGGCCCTCCAACTCCCCGAGTTCTGAAGACAAGAACGAATGGACCTCTATGTTCGCATGCAGCATGCAACGTTCAACCGAAAGCTAATTCCTCCGCCTCCTCACTGAAATATTCATGCCGCCAGCTCTGATAACGTCAGCGTTTTATGCCGCGGATTTTTTAAGCCCTTCAAGCCCTTGACCTCAACTAAACGGAATCGCACCAGTTTTTTCCAGCTTTTGTTGGTTCACTGTGTCAACCATTAATAAGGTTTTCTTCACGCTATTGCTTGATCCCGAAAGGATTACTGTAGCAGAAGAAAACTCTACGTGCCAATCGATAAATTAATTAGTTATACATCTAGCAAATTTAATAACATTTAGGAAAACCTATTCTACTATAAGAATCCAAGAAATGGTTGGGATTCGGCTAAGATAAAACATCAGATTCTCAGAAAAATGTATATTTCTAACGCTTCTGCATGCTCTTTGATAGCCTTCTTCAGCAATATATGCCAAGGTGTTGGATCACACTTGTCCACACTCTCCTAAAATCTTCCTCCATCACCTAAGTCTGTCAAAAGTATACCGAAACGTTTGAAATATACATTTTTTCTAAAAATCTGACGTTATCTCTAAGCCATACCTTTATATATTATATACTTCTTCTCCTATCAATGACGAACTATCTTCATTTCACTTTTCTGCTATAGGTACGTTTTTGAAAATACTTAAAAAGCTGGAGCTTTAATATAGAAATAAAACTGCGATATTTTTGTTGAGTAGAATAAATTCTTTTGAGACTGATTACATCGGAGCACACAAATAAAGTCTCAGAATTCGTTTTTTGCCAAATAATCTGATTTCTTAAATACAGGGAAAGTTAATTGCTTTTTACATAACTAGCCCCAGGCCTTATATAACAGAAAACAATATAAACAGAAACACCAGTAAAGACTAGCTGCTTCCACCTTGGAAAAGGCTGATTAACTAACTACTGGACATTATCACGCCAATAAGAGGATAAAATGCAGGAAATTTAAACAACTTCACTTGTGAGTCTAAAACAAACTAAAAAAAATTAGTACTGGATCAGCTGCAATAATAGGTGATAAATTAAAGCTCCCAAACATTGCAAGTATGTACATATACTTCAGAATTACAAGCAATTCTGTCATCTTTGTTGAGGGTGGATACAATTAATTGTACGAAATGTCTAATATTTTTCGATTTAATATGTTCGTTACTGTCTTTCACCATGTGTTCAAATTTTCGACAGGTGAGAGTAAACACACCATACTCATAGAAATATACCATCACCTATACAGATTACAGGAACAAAAAAAAATTGTATAACAATACTCTGGTTACTCAAAAAAAAAAGTTCCTGAAACATGAAACAGGTTGCAAGGAAAATCCATTAGCGAGCTTGAAAATAATTGCATGACCGGAATAATAGCCAACCCGTTGATCACCGAAGTTAAGCAACGCCGGGCGTGGCCAGAACCTGAATGACGTTCATAGCCCAATCGTTGATACGCCGTTAAACACACACAACAAAGGACTAGAATAACAAACAAACGTTATTAAGAGAATTATTACCCAAAGGAGTATGGACTTATTAAACTTTCCAAGTTTCATTTTCATCAAATTGGCAAGAACTCTATTTTACACAATCAAAATAATAGTCTGAACAGTCTCAGAAGATACCAAGTAGGGAAGATATAAAAACAAGATACAGCTAAAAGTAAATAGAAAATAAATATTTAACGTCACAAATGGCACAATAAAACCCATTAGATAAATCAATAGATATAAATGAACACAGACTTAATATATGTTCTAGAGAAAATAATTAGAGAAACTGGTTATTAAAAAAAAAGTAATAAAGCATAATATGTAATATTTATGGCATATTATTTTGTTTCTCGCAACGGAAATAGTTATATAGGGCACAAACTATTAAGAATACTTGTGCTGCTACTGCGTGACGGACGTTGTAATCATATTTCTGTTTAATTTATTTTAGCATATCAACTAAGCGTTTTATCCCCACGTGTTTTAATCATAATTGCGAGGAGCATTTTCTTTTGAGGAAAGTTATTCTTCCAAAGATATGGTACTACATTCAATAATTATTAAAAATGGGAAATTTTTGCCCAATCAAAAAATTTTGAAGTTGCATTTTCTGCTAAAGTGAATCAATAGACATGCATTGTTGATAAGAGTTATCGTACAACGAGATCGTTGGCCAGGGAAAGTGAGGCTGCCTCCTAGACTTTTATCTATTTACCTCTATGGGAAGCATCTCTCGTCCAAATGTCCCAGCTACGTGCTTTGAACACAGGCCGAGAGTAGAAATAGTCAGGACATAGACCCTTCACCCTGTTCAGCCTGGTATACACCTTCTAGAAATACATCGCAGGAAAACTATAGCTGCCTATTTATTTATCTTACACAAAGACATTATAAAAAGTAAAAAATATATTTTATTGCTGATGAAGTTGATGTCATTGTAAAAATGGATTAAATCTTTTTTGACTCATACCCTCCACAGTACGGGATGCAACTCGGTCATCGCCCTATTGTGGGAGTCCTAAAAATGGTCAGACTTTAACTTTAACTACTGATGAACTGAGAATAATAATTATAATTAATGATGGGTGTCCGAATAGACCAGCATAAACCGCACCAAAGCCTACTTTGCCTTCTGACATACCGGACTGTTATAACACCAGATCCGTATGAACCTTAGGAGGGTTTTAAGGGCCTTTGCACACTGGGCAACCACGGTGGCTACATCGTGGTAGCATTGATTCATATGGAACACCGCACATTGAGCGTTTGATGCCCGACTTCCAGAAATGCGGTGGCTCGGGGATGCAATAAAAGGCCAGTCTAATGGCACAGTAAGGCCAAACGACATTTCCTGGTTCGAAAAAGGCTACATCCTCTAAATCTTAACCGATTTCACTGTATTTTTTTAAATGAACCCTAATAAAATTTAGAACAACTTTGTCTATCCAGTTTTTTGTTTCCATTGTTTCTTAAATTACGTGTAAATAATTCACACAACTTTTACAATTGAACAGAAAACAATATTTTATTTTTCGTCTAACTTAATATCAGCACTAATATCGTTGAAATTTAACTTTCAAATCCTGATTGGACTTTTAAAAAAATTAGAATGACACCTTCAAAACGTAAATTTCAAAAATGAAATTATTGAAATAATATGATTTTTGAATGATTTGAAAATAGATTTTAATTTTTTCGAAGTCTAATCATGATATAAGTGTTTAATTTCAACGATGTTAGTGCTGATATAAAGTTAGATGAAAAATAAAATATTATTTTATGTTCAATTGTAAAAATTAGAGAATTTTTTACACGTAATTTGATAATAAGGAGAAACAAATAAGTGTAATCTGGATAGACAAAGTTGTTCTAAATTTTATTAGGTTTCATTTAAAAAAATAAAAAAAAAAAAAAAAATTGAAATCGGTTAAGAATTAGAGGCTGTAACCTTTTTTGAAACACGAAATGTCGTTTAGCCCCTCTGTGTGGCGCCACCACGTCATCCTATTGCCTGATACTACACACTATTAGCTCCGAGGTAACCATTTTCTCCTGTAATCTTATCTTTCTAAAATACCAAAAGCTCATCAAAAGTATCGGAAGCGACAGCGTCAAAAATTAATTTGATAAGTAATTTTGTTAATTCTATAAGGAAGAGCTTAGATATCCTCAATCAGCAATGAAGCCCACACTCTTAGCTCCAAGGGCTGGACACATGCATACTATAAGATATGGAATCTCGTCAACCTGAAAGTATAGTCGGTACCATGTAGTCTTTGTCAGCCATATGGAATAAAATTGCTTATGGAATCTGCTGACCCATAAGGGAGTAACGTTGTTCTCACGATTCTGTCTGAATTTTGTATACTTCCTGATTTCATTCTTATCGATTCTATCGAAGAGTAGTACCCACTTATTTTACAATGCTGCACATCCAAAAGTAATATGATTGGGTGTCTCAGACTTGTCTGCACCATCTGTAGACTGGCAACGAACTTTAATAACTTACTTGTTTCAAATTTCCCTGTAGCCAATGAGACATCGACGTTTCTTGTCAGCTCTCCTCGATTAATTTCGTATAAGCTGTCCTAAAATTCTTCCTATAGATTAAAGAGGAAACACGCTAATAAGATGACTATTAAAATAAAACGCAAGTAGCCTAACAAATAAAAACGTTTCAAGGTTACACAATGATTGAGGAGAAGAAAGTATTAAAATTTGCTGGACTCTAAACACCCTACGAGAGCCAATGACACCAGAGGTCAAGGGAACCGCAGATACTATAAAGCTGACCATATAGTGGCTGTGGCCCTAAAAAGGGCATGCAATAACAGGGCAGCCTAAGGTAAATTCCCTGTTTATGAGTTCTGGGGTTACTGATCTCTGCTAGCATACAGCCTCCGGCTCCGTAGACGCTGTATAAATACAGCAGGTCCAAGCTAGCTTGGAATTAATACCACTAGACTAAATAATACTAAAGTCGATGTATTAATATAACAGATACATGACACCGGGGAAGAGACCGACTCACAGGAACTTCCTCATCTTTCGGCCTTTCCGTTCCGGAAATATTTTCGGAGCAACTCATATAACCATAATTGAAGGGGTCAGAGCAAAATAGTGTCAAGCAACATTTTTAATATAACTTAACTCTAGCTGCAATATGTTGGGTATTATGTGGGTCTATCAGTCTACGATGCAAATGCTACTAAAATATGAGTACAAGGCCTTTATGCTACCTAATCTTGTTGCCCCTAACCATTTCAACCGATAGCCCTACATAATATTTAACATATAGCAGCTACAGTTAAGTTTTGTTAAAATGTTGCTTTGCACTATTTTGCCCCAACCCCTTTAATTCATTTATGCGCAAATCAAAAAAATCCTGGGACATTTTTTTAAATATAGAAAATAACTTTAAAAAATCCTGAAGCTTTCCTAATTCACGGATTTTCACTCTGTAAATGCCTTCGTTGTTCTTTAAGGGACAGAAGGAGAGCATAAAAATCAATCCGGAAAATAGTGCATACCCTGAACATTAAGAACAAATTTGTTTCATTAAGACAAATAAAACACATGACAAAAAAAAAAAAACACGTTCATTTCTTATCTCCCAAACAGTCTGAGGTCCGTTTTAGGTTCTGGTTTGCTCTTCCTGATATTTTTGCCGCTTTTAACCCTCATGTATTTGGAAACCGAAAATTCTGTAGCTTTCAGTTTATGGTCGATACTAGAAAAGTTTGAAATAAAAAAGCCTTCATATTCTCTTGAATTTCTTCATGTAACATTTTTAGGGTTGTGGAGTGTTATAAGCACCCAAAAACTATATAAGTACCATAAAATAAACAAATAAAGTTGTATCTCTTGCCAGTGCCAACTCAATTTGAACACAGGTGCTATTTAGAAACACATGAAAAGGGTTCCAAATCTATAAATTGCATGTATAAAGAAAATTACATCTTGAGGTACTGGGAATAGCCCAACTAATTAAGCTAATTAAAGGTTAACAGTACTAATTACGTACAAAGGCATAAGTGCAGATCATCGCTCACAAATGATTTAGTACATCCTTAAAAAAAAGACCCCTTTAGAATGGGGTGCAAATAGAAACAGAGAGGTGTAGGAAGGTGATCGTATATAAAGAGGCAAAGGAATAGAAAACAAAGAAAATCCACTTTACGATGGTCGACCAGACAGCGGAGAAAGAGGACTGCGTGTGGTCCAGCTTCAAGGTTAGTCAGGCAGTATAGTACGGACTCCGTAGGAGGTGGCTTCATGTTCGGTATATACATGTAGTCAATTATACTCAAGTCGGAAAAATATATAATCATATACAGATAATTAGAATTAAGTATAACTGAAGAGCATTTTGACTTAAAATTGTCATAAGAGGTCTCCACATTGTTCATTTTGGGTGACGCAAAAATGTAACGTAAGTGACGCCATAGGTTACGACAACGGAAATTTCTTTTGGCATGATTTGATTTTTAATTGCTTACATTACAAAATAGCAACAAGCAGTTATTTTTGACGACATTAGTTACTCAACTTAAAATAATAAATTATTCGAAGTCGAGGCACCAAAATAAAAACAAAATTTAAAAAAAAAAGTCCTCTTTTAAACGATGATTAATGGGTAGAAGCCATCAATAAATTCATAGTATATAATGTTTACATATATATAAAGTAAATAAAGAAATTAGAATTAAGATTTTGAAAATTTAAAAATATTAGTAAGTAAAGAACATAAGGCGTTACGGATACGAAGTGCGAACTCAACATCAACTTCACACTAATGTCTCGTAAATTACTATACAGAGTGGCCCAGATAAGCGGGCCACAAGAGAAATAACTACATTTTTCAAAGGAGCAAAGTTTTAGTTCTCTTGATGATCTATAAAATGCTGCCCTTGGAAATGAGAAAATGGAACTTCTAAGGGCTCAAATAGGCTTTGAAGGGAAGGGTTACCTCTTTATCCATATTTTGCATTATATTTTTGAAATGTACTAACAAAACAAGGAAGAACCGAGCAAACGGGGTTTCGATGCGTCAAGTAGTTCTTTGTAAAGATACATTTTCATTTGCATGTATTCCTCATCTGAAATTCCAAAAAAAGATACTTGAATTTATTTAAGTTTTGTTAAGGAAGGGCTAATTTAGCTCAGGAGAATGTGCTAGGCATTAAAAATTGTATTTATTGAAAAAAAAAATCATTCATTATTGGTGATCTGTTATTTTGGCTCAAACTAATTTAGCGGCCAAACGGTTGGTCTGAGAAAAAAATGTCAAGAGGTGAAGTTGTAGGGCTTGACCTAAGCTTTCTAAATATGTCGATTATTTAGCATATTTACCGCGCATGTGCACTCGGCGCTAGATGAAAAGGTGCTGGTTGCAAATGACCCCTATTATTATCCACATCATTTTAAAGGAAATTAAAAAAGAAACCCTTCGGTGCAAACTGCACTTAGATATCTTTAAAATCAAATGGGGATACATCGAATGAGTCAATGTAGAGTAGTAAATAAAAGATTTGTCGATGAGTATTTCTTCTTATCTTTAATCTTTAATTCTTTCTTAAAATATATATATATATATATATATATATATTAACACGATAGCCCCAGAGATTTGGTTTTTTCGTCACGAAACTTGGCATGAAAAGCAGGGGGGGGGTCAAATTGCGGATCTTTAAAGGATTATCCGTGGCCCTCGATAAATGTACCCAGGGGGTTCATTTTCATTTTCGTGTTATCGTATTTAAAAAAATTATTATCGTCCCTTATGTGTTTCAAAATATCTTTTAAATTAATGACAACAAACATGAAAGACTAATTGTAAGTATTTAATTATGGGAATTTAATTTTCTTCCAAATTAAGAAGGACATCCAAATGAATCACTAATAACTGCTGCAAACAATTATTTACCAAATTTTAAAGAATTATCTAGCGAAATAAAATAAATGTGTTTAATTTTTAATATTCAAATTCAATACGCATATTATGTGTTTGCGGCATAAATCTTGTTGCGGCTCGCGAAGAAATTTAAATTTTGAAAAATGGCTCGTACTATCGTGGAGCTTGGTCATCCCTAGTATATAGCGTTCACTTAGTACATCTAGCATATTTTGTTATTTATATAGCAAACGGACGAAAGCGTAGAACATTTTTTCCAATAAAGGTTCAGATATATATTTTGATAAACTACCTCAAATAAAAATATTATATATCTTAAATATTTGTTAACTTCATATTTTGGGAACTCGTGGTTTCGTTCTATTGCAGGTGAAATATGAAGTATCTATCCTAAGCATTCGAAAATACAACAGGGATCAACATTATATGAAAACAATCAAAGACGATGCAGTTCCTGCGTGACCTTCTACCTTTTAAAAATTACATTTGAACATCTACTCAACCTTCGAAGCAACCTACACCATTTACTTCCTATGAAATAGTGCTACGACATAAAAATCAAACTTAAATCACTTGAAGCAATCAGAATGACTGGATGTAAAATAAAATGTTCTGACAGAGCAATCAAATTGTTCCTTAGATGACGAATTTCCGCAATAAATTCATAAGTTTAAGAACTTCGGTATTCAAAATAGAGGACATCTACCCACCAGAGAATAACTCTATTGATTTCACAACGTCAACTTAAGCCCTAGTGCTTGCAATAGGTAATTTGAATATTAAAATAAACCCCCAGTCATTCTCCAATATTACTCTAGATTTTATGGCTTGTCACTGCATTAACATCAAGATTTATATCAAAATAAATAGTGACCCAAAGTCTCAACTATTCCTTCTTCAAGGTCAATTATCACAAGACCGAATTAACATAACCGTAAATTTATTTAAATCGGCTATACATGTTTCGCATCCTGGATGCCTCTTCAGCAGCCTGCATTTTCATTAGGCTGTGCAAACTATGAACAGCCTAATGAAATGTAGGCGAACCTTCCAATACAAGGTCTACGTCATAAATAAAGATCATCTACAAAAACAAGAATCATCTCATTTGTAGTTAAGTCAAAATATATAAATTGGATTATTCTGAATAATATCATTCACTGAATTAAAAACAATCCATTTAGCGCGGTTACTCCCTATCTCCATAGGGAGAACCCGCTTATGAGGTTGACCTCATGACGCAATCCGGAAGTGCCGACTAGAAACTTTCACGTTTCAGACCCTATAGATCACGAAAATATAGGTGGCTAAAAATTGTATGTATGTGTATATATATATATATATATATATATATATATATATATATATATATATATGTATATATATATTTATATATATATATATATATGTATATATATGTATATATATATATATATATATATATATATATATATTTATATATATTTATATATATATATATATATATATATATATATATATATATATATATATATATATATATATATATATATATATATATATATTTATATATATATGCTTGTATGTTCGCTCTCTAGCAAGCTCAAAAATGGTCCGATTTTGACGAAATTTGGTACAAAAATCTGTCGTCTAATTTGAAAGGTCAAGTTCGTTAACCAATAGAATCCGCCCACTAGAAGATAGTGTTTGGGGCGAAATTCGCGCAAAAAAAATCGTAACGCTTACATTTTTGAGTTCATATGCTCGCAGGTACTTGTTTTATAGGTTTCTTGGGCTAGGAAAACGAATGAAACCATTTTCAAGGCGAAAGCTTTGACCGTTTCTGAGATAAGTGGAATCAATGTTTTTGCAAGTCATTATTTTTTTGTACTTAGAATCGCGGGATTCAATTGAAATATTTTCTACATCTTGGAAATTAGTCCCAACTAAGATGTTTAAATTTTGGTTATATTTGGATATAAGGAAGTATGCGAAAAAAATTATTTTATTAATAGACATGAAAAGTTTTCGGATCTCCATACATTTTTCGTAAATATTTCGATAACGGTTGGGAAATCGTGCTAAGTGGAAAGTGACCATTCGAATGCTTACTAAATTCTCTACAAAAAAGGTTCTGAAGCAATATTCGATGGAGCAACGTCAATGAGAGATATAAGCGCTTAAAACTTAAAAAGTGTTTGTTTTGTTGTTTTAAAATGGGTTTTCTCTTTCTTTATCTCACTTTTTAATTGGTTGTTTCTACTTTTAAATTGCATTTTTCAGTAAAATTAGTATTGTAGTAAAATAAGCTAAGAAACGGTCTAAGGTATTCATAATAAGTTTGGAGTGGCTGTGGTAATCAAGATGGCAGTGGCTAATCATGATGACGTAGGTTGTTTTGAATTCTCCATCTATATAACCTTCGTCACAGCTTCAAACTGAAGTTACCGTTATTTCTTATTTTATAGAAAGATTTAACCCACGACAGAATGGATTTTAATTCGCCATGAAGCACATATTTACAGTTGATTATAACAGTAAAACGAATTTGCTAGTAAAACAAGACTTAAAATACTTAAAATGACAAGGAATTTTTGGTTGTTTAGAATAGAGCCTTCTCAGCAGTAGCCAAAGAGTAAGTACGTTTTCAGTACAAAATTGTATTGACTTATACAGATTAAGAATTATCCGCTTCTGTGTAAGTTGACTACTGTCAGTTTCCTGTGATTTGTGATGCTAATCTATTTCATTTCTTCGAGATGTAACCGCGCTAAGATGGCGCAGTTCCTGCGAGTCGGACTTTTTTATATTTATTCGTAGATAAACTAGATTACATAATTGTTTTAATCACATGGCCATAGTCGGGGCCAAAGAACTCGTCACAGCCTTTATGATTTGTAATATTATTATTGTTTCGTAATTATTTCGTATAAACACTTTATCCTGTGCCTAATCAAAATGATAATTTCCTTAAAATACAAAAAATAATAAAAAAATCAAATCAAATAGAATATAGACATCGGACAAAAACAAAACGGCCCTGAGCACGCTATTCGGGAAAACACACATTTCATTTTGGTAACATTCATATATTGGACAAAGAAGAAAATAACATTTTAAAAAAAATGAAGTATTTAAATGTTATATTTTTTAAATATGTATTCAACAAAATTTCGTCTAAATAAATTTCTTTTAGTTTAAATGACCCATCATACTTTGGATGATAGATTTCTAATCTTTTGACAGCATTTGCGGAAAAACTGTTGTCTTATTTTACTCTTTGGCGAATAAATTTTAATAGGCGGTTCTCCATCATTAGATAGAGAAAAAAATTAAATTCAAAAATTTAATCAACGATTATTTTTTTTGTCTTCTTTTTTTGTTTTATTAATACTTGAACTGAATGGTTTCAATGTATTTTGTCTGTTATTCTTAGAATTAATTTTATGTAACATGTTTATATTTCCAAGTATTTGTTTAATTATAACTACATAGATGATATGTGTATAATTGTACTGAGCGATTAGCCTTATTCGGGGAGGCTCATAAATAAATTAATTTAAACAAATTAAATAATTGTGATAAGAGCCGTGAAACCTCCGAAGGACAGAAGTAAGCGCAACCTAGCGGATGGTAGAAGAACAAACTGTAGTTCCTCCTAACACGGCTAGAGTGAGCGCTAAGTACCCTTTATAAGGATTCATACTTTCTCATCATCTACATAGCAAAAAACATAATTAATAGCAAAATATTTCAAATAAATAAAATCACTAATTTCTATAAGTATTTTTAATTATTTAAGATAAAGGGAATAGTATATAATTTAAAAATGTTTTTACACATCAACTTATGATGAAAAACATTATTGCTTGATCATTATTGAGTATTAGTTCTTAAATTTTATGAAATATTCATTTTCTTTTATAAAATTAGGAAAACATGTATTACTTTTTACTGATTGTTTATTAGCGCTCAACATATGCGATCATTAGCGCCTTATAATTATTGCAACTTTTATTGTATTTTATTAGATCCTGTTAGATATTCATATAAACCAGTTCTTCTTTTGTGACGTTTGGAATATTTGTAAACATTTTTATATTGTTTCATTTCTTTTTTATTAGGTATTTTTGAGTGCAATTTATTTTATTTTAGCCACATAATTTTTCCTCCTATATTTATTATTTTTCTCTTTATACTGAAGATTTAATTTCACTATGTGTAATAATTACAATATCAGACCATAAAAAATATAAAATAATGCAGTATTCAATGCATTTAAATATTATAGATTCAAAACTAATCATTTAAATTTTGGAAGCAGCTCAGAAGTTATTAGAAACCTTACTACACAATCAATGGAGTCGCCAAGTAATTAACTTAGAGACCGCTGAACACTGGAATATTATAGTGGACACTATTATATAGTGAATACTCGCCAAAAATATGTTTCACAAATATAGTGGATACTCCACTACACAGGGTGATTCAGGTCTAAGAAGCCAAACTCATGGAGGTGATTCTAGACATAATTTCCTACAAAAAAGTTAATTCGAAGTATGGTCCGATTCCGAAGGGAAAAGTAGAAATATCCAATTTTCTTTTTTTCTTTTTCTTTTTCCCCCTTTTTTTTAATAAGAAGATGATCGCTTAAAAACTGTCCGAGATAATTAAATTCTAATTATGCTATCATAAAACAGCATAAATTTCCTTTTATGGCAGTCATTTTATTTATGGTAATACTAATTTTTATTTAAATTAAGTTTAGCGTGTCTCAACCACCTATTATGTAATCCGGATGTCATCCCGATAAATCCCAAGAAAAATCAAGTTTTATTCCATTTTTACGACTACGGTTATAGATATGGTCTCGGACATTATTTCATTAGATTCCTTACGTCCAATAACTTATATAAACTTCGATTTGCAAGCCCAGTAACGCAAAAACGTAAGCGTTATGATTTTTTTCGCGAGAATTTTGCCCCAAAAAACACATTTTAGTCGGCACTTCCAGATTTCTTCAACTTCATAAGCGAGTTTCCTCCCTTTTGAGGGAGGGAGGAAACGCACAAAAGTTTTAAAAAAACAACCAACAATGATACATTCCTCTTACGCACAAGATCAATACTCCTAATTGTTCTGAGAAAACATTTTTTGTAAGAGACTGGCATTTGCTTCCAAGAATCATTTCAATCTCGAAAATCGAGTTGTTTAAGCTTTCCAATAGCTATGACCCGTGTTCCGCGAATGTTAAATATATATATATATAAATTTTAATTGGGATAATATTCGGTATCTAGTAGGTAGGGCCGAAGGAGATTTCAACAAATGATTCAACATTTCATTCATGACTATAACCATTAAAGTTGCAATCCTCGGGAAAGTGCTAAAAGTCGTAGCAAAACTGATTAAAACAAAAATATTAAATGCTAAAACAGTCATGAAATTTTCAGCAAGGTTTTGATCAATACAAGACAGAAATAGCTTCTTACTTTCAATCCATTCTCGACAGGGAAATAAACCTAGTATAAGTGAGTCTTTAAACCAAATAGTTCGACCGAATCTTCGATAGGTTGTATAACATTAGAAAATTTGAGCAATGGAGTATAACGTCAGATGAAATAACTTTAATATTACTAACAAAACTTTGTTTTAAATCTGTTTAAACGATTTAAGAACGTTCAAGCATATTTTATAATAGTATAATACAAGTCAGGTATAATTAAAGTAATTATACACAATTTCTTCTGAGCAGAGAATAATTAATCTCATCGCTTTGTTGGTCATAGACAATAAAATAATAGAAATTTAAATTACTAGCATGGCATAATAAAAATGTAATTTTAAGTTGATAAGACCAATTTGTTCCAACCAGACTTCGAAGTGGAGAGAAACTACTATCACCCTCGTATTTCATCTAAAAGTCAAATACAACACAAGCAAAATGCAACAAGCCAATTAACAAATATCAAGAATTGCAGAAATTACTTGCTGAAAGGCAAGATCATGTACATCATATTACATTCTCTAAAGAACTTACAAAATAAAAACGAATAAAACCATAACTTATACTATTCCCACTCTTTTTTACTTTCAATCTTATTTATTTATTTGAATAATCAATGATCTTATATTGTATATTGTTTTTAGTTGTTTAAAACAAATTGTACTTTTTATTAATTTCTTTATTTTCTGAACTTTAATTGCATACAAATGCGTATATCTTATGAGATTTAAGGCTTGACACTGGAGATGAGAAGCTGTTCTAAAAATTAATTAAAACATGAGTTTATTTTACTATAGGACAAGTTCTTGTGGTTTCATGGCACTCGGACTGAATGGATATTGTTATAAGTGTAATTTTTTATTGGTACTTTAAATAAGAATTCAGCATAAAAGCAGTAGAAATGCATCTCAATGTATGTCTCATATTTCTGCAGGAGCCTAGGAAAGAATGAAAGAGGTTTAAAACGAAAGATAATACCGTAAAACTACGTCTAAATAACGAATTTCACCAAAATCAAGCTTTTTATTTCTCAAATCGCCCTCATCTCTCCATTATTTCATTCAATTTCCAAATAATCGCTGATTGAGAAACAGAGACAACCTCTGTCGGCTTCTATAATTACAACCACAAAGATTGCTGTAATAATATTACTGACTGCTTCAAGGCTGCAGGAAATGTCGAATTATTGTTTCCTTTTGTCATTTTTTATAATTTATTTCGCATTTTCTGACATTTTATTTATTCTTTATCGTATTTACATAGAAATTGAAGATCATTCATTATAATTATTATTTGATATAATAATTATTTTTTTGTTATTCGTTCACAAATACTTGTAGCGAAAAAATATCACCATACAACTCGAATTCATGATGGTCATAATATTACACCTAAACAGATGCTATATGGAGCATTGAATCATGAGGTAGTTGCGCAAAGCGGTGTAGATGAAGATTCTTTGTACGCGTAACGGTGGATCAAGCGCCTAATTAATATCTAGGAAGAAAAAAGTTCTCACGCTGAGAATTAAACCGCTTACAGCTAACGGCAGAAGCTTTGTCTTGTTTTCGGCTCATTTCATAGCTAAATGGAGATCATAAGCTAGACGAGAAATCACCCCGTCCACTTCTGAAAGAAGAAGTGAGGTAGTAGTCGACCAAGTTTGCAACGAATATTTATAGTTACAATCTGACAGTTTTTCTCTCAAGTGCGGAAGAGAGGAAAGCGCTAAAAAAGTTGAATTACTTCATTGAATCAGAAATACTGCGAATTTTAACAAGCCAGATATTAATTAAAATTTTCAAATATTTTCCTAAGTTAATTTTTATATATTTTGCAAGGCCTTGGTGATAATTTCCAAATGCAAACCGCAATAGACTGATTTTATACACCGCAAACCAGCTTCGAGATTAGCCTAGTTCTCGCAACTGCAGGAGATAAATGATCCAAAAAAATTTAATAAATCTAAATAAGTAGAAGTTCCAAAAAGAATTTCTATAATAATGTCACGGAAGGGGGTTTTAACTGAATAATTTTCGAAGACAAGGTATAGTTGGGATTCGGCTAGGAGAAAAACGTCAGACTTTCAATTTGGATTGGAAGAAGGCTTCCAATGTGCAGCCGAAACGTCCAAATACAGATTTCTTCCTGAAAGTCTGACGTTTTTCTCCTAGCCGAATCCCAACTATACCTTGTCTTCGTATCTCTGCAACGGCTAACTATCTCCATCCTGAATAATTTTCGTTTTTTTAGATAATTACTTTTTTATGTATTAACAAAGTGGTATTATTGTATAAAAGAAGAGTCCATTAATTTTTTTGCGGGAGGCCTAGGGCCCTTGAGGTCCGAGAACGCCGTGAAAAATGTGGGTTCGATTCCCACTAGAGGTAGCCGCTTTTTCCTTCGTGAAAAGGAGAGGTATTAGTCCTACACTGGCTAGAAAATGTTCGTAATCAGTAGTCAACTCTTCCGAAAAATGCATGTTATGTATAAGTGAATGTTACAAATTTTAATAAATACATAAATGTTATGCAGGTCTGGTTTTGACGTTATACCTTTGCTTTAGGTTTTTCGACTTATATTATTATTCACACAATTCAGACACAACTGATTACTGCATACTTAATCCGCAGAAATAGCGATAATACCCAACGGCCCTAGTCGGTTGAATGTACCGGTTCCTGTTGATCACCGAAGTTAAGCATTGTCAGGCGAGGCCAGTACCTGGATGGGTGACCGACCACGTGCTGTGGGTATTATAAAAGGGTGGAACCTTTAGTAAGCGCGGCATTAATAGACCGATCGTTGATACGCAGTTATTCACAAAAGGAAAAAAATAGCAATAACTATAAATTAAGTAGAATCTTGTTTTGTTTGGTTTTTTTTCGCTAATTAGCTAACCATATCCCTGAAACATCTAGTTTACAATGAAAGTTGAGGAACCACGAAAATAATGAGTGTAACAACCATGAACCATCTTATGAAACATAAAAACTACCAAATATGTATAAAACCAAACCACTAACTAGTTTCACCAAGCTACCCGAAACTCTCACCACCCGTGGTTCACCGGAAACGAAGAAAGAAGAAGAAGCTACAATCAAACAGGAGACCTCCAAGATAGATCCTAACTTGGAGCAAGGAGTATATACAAACATAAGGAGCATCTTGTTCTAACATATGGTCACAGCTCTTGATCCCCTTATCCACGATCCACATCTCATGAGAAATTCTCATACGAATGACAGCTGTTTTTCATCGGCTCCGCAATTTCTACTCCATGAATAGGGTCTTCTTCGGGGCTGGGAGCTAGAATTAATAAGTGCACTGGGAAAAGTGCAGCAATTCAGGTGCATAGTAAAAAAATGCAGCAGGATGATATGATAGCTCAATACAATGTGGGAAAGAAAGTTTATAATTATACAAAGACCTGAAATAATAAACTGAAGTAGATTTTACTAAGGAAATCCTTGAAATGACCTCGTTTTTACAAGAATGACTTTGGAAGAATGCTTTGCCTTATGCAGGAAGATTACAGAATAGAATTAATTTAGCTACGGTTACTTCAAGGAGAAATAACAATTAATAATGGCGCACACAACTTTACTGAAGAAAGATTTTTAGATTATTATTTTTTATTTATTTTTTAAGAACAGAAATACTAATTAAATAAGTCGTACGTGAGGAACTGCGTCATCATTGCGCTTTTCCTTGACGTTCTGATCACTAGTGTCCTTTGGAAAGCTTGTAATAAATATACTTAGTTACCATTTATTGAACAATTTTAAAACCTATTCAAATGACATCTTGAAAAAAAAATGGGATTTTAGGCACAACAATACACAGGAAACTTTTAGTATCAGAAATTACTCACTTTACCTCTTCGACTTCAGCTCGGAAATATCTCATATAAACCCAAAGAATTTTTTTTTTCATTTTACTTATCTCGTTTCACTAAAAAATTAATTAATAGCAATTGCTAAAACAGCTAGAAATAAAAACAGTGAAAAATAGATAAAAAAAAAAACAGTTCAAATCAACGACATTTTGACAAATGATGATTCATGTGCTTATAACGAAAACATTTATTTTTCAGACTGAGGTTGTCCAATTGGAAACTTCTTTTGACCAGTTCTAAGTTTGACAAAACTCTATTAAATATCGTGATTTCTCATGTTTTCGAATTATTTAAGAATCTATGCGGAAACGTAGCTTCCTCAACTCCAAACGAAACGAAATTGTAAATATGTCAGCTTGGATGAACGTCAAACATCTAGAAAAAGTTTCAACTGAATCCAGGGTTTCTGAGTAACAAAGCCGAAAATTAGTAGTTTTATCCAATTTTCTCGTAAACTGCTACAAATATGGCTTTAAAAATGTATTCGTTTTTCACTGTTAGACAACTGTACCTGCAAGCCTATTAAAAATTATGCGCTGCAATTTTTTCGCGAGAATTCCGACCGCGAAAAATGTTTCAGGTTCTACGGGTTAATGAACATTCCATTTCAAATAAGAGGCAGTATTTTAAGATATATTCTTTTAAGTTTATATTTAATGCATTATTGTTTAAAAGTACATATATGAAGTCAAGCAACATCGTGTGCAGTTAGCACCACATGCTGCTTGTTGGCTGGGAAGACCCATGTGGAGTTGGCATTATACACAGGTACTAACCAGAACAGGAAACATACCATCACAAGTAGTACATAGGACATGTATGTCGTAAGTAATTGTATTTTCCAATCATTATTTTTAAGAAATTAACTCAAAACCCCATTCCGAACTGTTAATGATTCGATAAAACAAAGTATATGCAAGGTAGGGATTGTCGGGGTTCGGTCACTGCTACTTAATAAAACTACATTTTATCATAAAAATGGTTTTATTGTGCCGACGTTTCGGCTTGAACTTCAAGCCTTCATCAGGGCTGTAAAAAACAAGTAGGACGGATGTAGTACTGAAATATACACACATATATATATATATATATATATATATATATATATACATATGCCTACAAACATAAATACACATACATATATACATACATATGTGGAAAAAGACAAAAACATAAAATACTAGAACATAATATATAGAAGTGAACATAATATATAGTGTTTGGAAGAACATAATATATAGTGTTTGGATTATTAGGAAAACAGATATAAGAATAACAGATTACATATTAGATTAGATAAAAGAATAACAATATGGGCTTACCGATGGGAAGATTGAGAAGTATTCCTCACAAATGCGGGATCATTTCTGACAGTTAATACAGGGAAATATAGGAAGAAAGGAGTTGGTGAGGGGGAGGGGGGTTCTGGACCACCCAATGGACAGAGAACATAGAAGATGAAAGAAAGAGCGGCAAAGTACAGTAAGGGGTCATAAAGTCATAAAATGCTGTGTTAATGGAAAGGGAGGCAGGTATAAAGGGCTATATTGCAGGCGGTATAGGGGATTAGGATGGAGTTTTTAATAAATGGAAGATGTTGGAGTAGGTAGAGGAGATGACTTCTTTGTCAATTTTGTCATTAACTGGATTATTTTCTAGGTGGATAAAAATTGATTCGGAAAGGAGGCGTTTTTCTTCGTTGGATTCAGTGGAAAGGATGGAGTATTGGTCAAAACCAAAGTCATGTCCGTCTGTGATGGCATGTCTAGTTAAAGCTGTCTTTATGTCTTTATTCCGTACATCATTTTTGTGGTTGTTGATACGTTTTCTTACTGGGTTTTTAGTCTGTCCAATGTACGCACTATTGCAGTTGGGTGTGATGCAGGGGATTCTGTAGAAGGAGTGTAACAACTACACTCCTTTCTCATCCCCCCTAATTTCATTTTAGCCTCTCTAGATGCCCAGTCCCTCTTCACAAACATTCCCATAGATAAAACCCTCGAAATTATTGACAAGAATTGGACCACCCTCGAACCACACACCAAGCTATCTCGATCTTCCTATCTTGAATCCCTATCCCTCTGCTGCAAATCTGGATACCTCCTATTCCAAGATAAATTCTTCAACCAGATCTCTGGCCTCGCCATGGGTAACTGCCTCGCTCCTGACCTTTCCAATATTACCCTTAATGACCTCCTTGACCAAATCCTCCCCATGTTCCCCGACGATATTATTTTCCTTAAAAAATATGTTGACGACCTCTTCCTCATAATTAATCCTGATAAGATTCCAGAAATTCTAACAGCCTTTAACTCCTACCACCCCCGGTTAATATTCACCATCGAGACCGAAACTAAAAACTCCCTCCCTTTCCTTGACATACTCCTTATTAGAAATACAGACGGCTCTATATCCACTGATTGGTATACCAAACCCACTTACTCAGGACGACTTCTCCATTACCTTTCCTCACACCCCAAACACCAAATCCTCAATACTGCCAGCAACCTAATAAATCGAGCCCTCTCCCTATCCGACACCAAATTTCACCCTGCCAACAAATCCCGACTCCTCGATATTCTTACTACCAATGGATTTCCTACGAACATTATCACCCGTCTCATAAATTCTTTTAATAACCCTAAACCCATCCCCACTACCCAAGATAATATTGTCCCTCAATTCAGAGGCCTCCCATATATCCCAAACCTCACAGAAAAAATCCAAAAATCCCTACGCGATACTTTCCCCACTCTAAAACTAGGACTATCGACACAGAACAAACTGAAAAACTTACATACGACTCTTAAAGACCCTATCCCACAAAAAGACAGGACCAATGTAGTCTACAGAATCCCCTGCATCACACCCAACTGCAATAGTGCGTACATTGGACAGACTAAAAACCCAGTAAGAAAACGTATCAACAACCACAAAAATGATGTACGGAATAAAGACATAAAGACAGCTTTAACTAGACATGCCATCACAGACGGACATGACTTTGGTTTTGACCAATACTCCATCCTTTCCACTGAATCCAACGAAGAA
The DNA here is from genome assembly GCA_946811695.1 of Gonocerus acuteangulatus. Classification (NCBI taxonomy): domain Eukaryota; kingdom Metazoa; phylum Arthropoda; class Insecta; order Hemiptera; family Coreidae; genus Gonocerus; species Gonocerus acuteangulatus. The sequence goes on from OX328129.1 coordinate 39,249,096, forward strand.
AAACGCCTCCTTTCCGAATCAATTTTTATCCACCTAGAAAATAATCCAGTTAATGACAAAATTGACAAAGAAGTCATCTCCTCTACCTACTCCAACATCTTCCATTTATTAAAAACTCCATCCTAATCCCCTATACCGCCTGCAATATAGCCCTTTATACCTGCCTCCCTTTCCATTAACACAGCATTTTATGACTTTATGACCCCTTACTGTACTTTGCCGCTCTTTCTTTCATCTTCTATGTTCTCTGTCCATTGGGTGGTCCAGAACCCCCCTCCCCCTCACCAACTCCTTTCTTCCTATATTTCCCTGTATTAACTGTCAGAAATGATCCCGCATTTGTGAGGAATAGTTCTCAATCTTCCCATCGGTAAGCCCATATTGTTATTCTTTTATCTAATCTAATATGTAATCTGTTATTCTTATATCTGTTTTCCTAATAATCCAAACACTATATATTATGTTCTTCCAAACACTATATAATATGTTCACTTCTATATATTATGTTCTAGTATATTATGTTTTTGTCTTTTTCCACATATGTATGTATATATGTATGTGTATTTATGTTTGTAGGCATATGTATATATATATATATATATGTGTGTATATTTCAGTACTACATCCGTCCTACTTGTTTTTTACATCCCTGATGAAGGCTTGAAGTTCAAGCCGAAACGTCGGCACAATAAAACCATTTTTATGATAAAATGTAGTTTTATTAAGTAGCAGTGACCGAACCCCGACAATCCCTACCTTGCATCATCAACGGTCAACGATCTCCTCTCAACAAAGTATATGCGTGAGTGGAAATACTTTATCCTTAGGTCCTTCTTCTTCTTCTTCCTCGGCGCTACATCCCACTAGTGAGACATGGCCTCCAAAATCAGCTTCCGCCAGTTGTCACGGTCTTGTGCTGCCACTTTCCAGTTCCGGACTGCGAGTAGGCTGCGTGCATCGGCGGCTACTCCATCTTGCCATCTCAGCTTGGGTCTGCCAACTCGTCTGGTTCCATTAACTCTCTCAGAAAATAGTTTTTGAGGCATGTCTTGGTCTGGCATCCTGGCTAGGTGTCCTGCCCAGCGGAGACGTCCACATTTTATGTGCTTTACTATGTTAGCCTCCCTAAATAGGTGGGCCAATTCTTGGTTTGTTCTACGTCTCCAGTTTCCCTGGTCGAGGACACCCCCATATATGTTCCTCAAGACCCGTCTTTCAAAATAGAGAAGGGATAATTCTTCTCGCTTCGTTATAGTCCATGTTTCTGAGCCATAACAGAGGACTGGCCTGATTAGGGTTTTATAGAGCAATATCTTTGTGGATCTTGTAAGAATGCTCCCTCTCAGTTGTCTACGAAGTCCATAAAAACTTCTGTTTGCTGCCAGTATCCTACTATTAATCTCCTTGGACATGTCATTATCAAAAGTGACAAAACAGCCCAAATACTTAAACTGGCTCACTTTTTCGAAGGAGAAGGAGCCCATGGTGACAGTTTCTCCTGGCCTAGCTTGTTGTCCGGCCACCATATACTTGGTTTTTCCTTCGTTAACTTTGAGACCCATTCTACGAGCAGCTTCCTCTAAAGCAAGAAATGCCTCTTCTACTGCATTCAGGGACCTACCCACTATATCCAGATCATCTGCATACCCCAATAGCTGAATGCTTCTGGTAAGGACAGTTGCCTGTGTCTATATTCTGGATTCCCTCACTGCGTTCTTCAATCCCAGATTAAACAATAGGCAGGCCAAGCCATCCCCCTGTCGAACCCCACCCTCAGGCTGGAATTCACCAGAGAGACCCCCCTGGACACGCACCATGCTCTTACCATGCCACACAGTAGCCCGACATAACCTCACCAGTTTTCGAGGAATTCCCATATTAACCATAGCACAGTACAGCGCATTCCGGTTAATGCTGTCATATGCACTCTCGAAATCAACGAAGAGGTGATGCGTCGTGAATTTGTATTCGTGCCCTTTCTCGAGGATTTGCCGCAAGCAGAACAACTGATCAATTGTTGACTTACCCGCACGGAAGCCACACTGATACTGCCCAAGGCTACGGCTAGCAAAGGGGGACAGTCTTTGGTAGAGGATGTTAGAGAGTATCTTGTATGCTGCAGGTAGGAGAGATATGCCTCTATAGTTGCCACAATCTAGTGGATCTCCCTTCTTGTGAATCGGACATAAGACAGATTTCCTCCAATCCTCTGGCAGCTCCTCCTCCTCCCAAATACCAATAATGAGGTTCTGAAGGACTCTCACAAGCTCCCAGCCTCCATGCTTGAATAACTCAGCAGGCAAATTATCAATTCCTGGGGCTTTGTTATTCTTGAGCTTTTCAATAGCTGTGACCACTTCCTCATCACTTGGTGGCTCCAATTCTTCTATTTCAGTTAGTGGGGTTAGAAGATCCTGGCACTCTCCATCGCCAGCATTAGTCGCCAGAGTATCGGAGAAATGTTCCTTCCATCTCTGTAGAACCTGAATCCTGTCAGTGAGGAGGTTGCCTTCCTTATCACGACAAGCAGAGAGCCTCGGTTTAAATGGCTTGCGACTGTCATTGATTTTTCTAGAAAGATGATAGAAGTTTCTGATAGAAGTTTCTACACTCCCGGGCCCCTCTGAGCAGTTCTGCTTCCCTCAGCTCTTCGTTTTTGTGCTCTCTCTTCTTTTTTCAGTGCATGTGCTTCTCAGCTCTCCTTTTGTCACGGTACTCTTCTGTGGATCCTCGAGTTTTTCTGCGAATCATGGCTTGATACGCCTGGTTTTTAACATGTGTGGCTTGTTCGCATTCTGCATCAAACCAGCTCTTATTTTGCCGCCTTTCCTCGTACCCCAAGACCTTCTCAGCAGCTGAAAGGAGGGCACCATGAATAGACAGCCATTGCTGGTCATGGCTTCCAATCCGTTCTGAGGCTGAAGTTAATATTGAGATTTCCACCTCCTGGACAAACGCACTACTTATTTCTGGGCATCGCCTGAATTTATCCACATTGAGCCTTTTGGCCCGGTCTCCCCTTATAGTTTTCACCATCGAGATTCTGTCACGTATCCGGGCTATGACAAGGATGTGATCAGAATCAACATTGGCTCCTCTGTATGTTCTCACATTTATTAAATTGGAGCGACTCGAGCTACTAATGAGAATGTGGTCTATTTGGTTCACGGTGTTTCCGTCTGGTGAGATCCAGGTACCTTTGTAGATCCTTTTGTGGGGAAATAGAGTTCTACCAATAATCATGCCGTGAGAGATAGCAAAGTTTATTAATCTTGTGCCATTGTCGTTGGATTCATCATGGAGGCTATGCTGACCAATAACAGATGAGTAAATACTCTCTTTCCCAACCTTAGCATTTAGGTCACCCGCAATTATTTTAACATCGTACCTTGGACAATTATCAATAGTGCGATCAAGAAGGTCATAAAACTCGTCTTTGTCAGTCTCTGACGCGGACTCAGTGGGAGCATGGACACTAATGACAGAATAGTGCTTAAATTTTCCCTTTATTCGGAGCAGACATATTCTAGGAGATACTGGTTTAAAGTCAATAATTAAGGACCGGAACCTCTTGGAGACGATAAAACCAGTCCCAAACTGATGATGGCGGTCTTGGCAGTTGTAATAGACAGTGTGATGTCTTTTTTCAATAGTACCGCTGCCTGTCCACCGGATTTCCTGAATAGCGGCAATTACTGTTCTATATAAGTCTAATTGGTCTAAAAGCACCTTGAGTGCTCCAGGTCTATGAAGGCTTAGGACATTCCAAAAGCCAAGATGAAATTCATTCCGACGATAGCTAGTGTTTGCTTTTCTATTATTGTGGTGAACATCACCATGCTGTGCTGACTGGGGCTCCCCCGGATCCGACCGAGCCCCTACGGGGATATAATGAGTCCTTACAGCCATGCTGATATTCTTATAAGATGAGAAGCTGAATGGTTTCCCCGCAAATGATTTTTTATGATGAAGGCTTGCGCCACCTTCGACCAACCCCCAACTTGGAGGACCAGGGGTTTAACATCAAGGTCACCTTCCTCTAGACGTGCTGTCTTCACCACGACTCAGGAATCACGTCCATCCCTCGCAGTTTACCGTCAGCCCTGCCGCACAGTTTATCCTACCGGTAATATCCATGATAAGCCTTGCCGATGTCATTCATCTTCAGCCTTATCCGGGTTCTGATAGCGCTGCTTCCCACTACCAGGAGATTTAGATTCGGGGTTCTCCTCCCCTAGGAGGCTTGCCTTCACTACGGCTTTGAGCACCCCCTGCCCTGGGCTGTAGATTATCCTCATACCCAAGAGCTCGCAGTCCAGGGACCAGAACAGCTGCTTCAGCTACGCTCCCTGAATACCACCACACAGCCGGTCCAGAGTCATTCTCCTTGCGCCCATGATAGGTACTGGTGGGTACTGCAACCCTCCACCAGGGATGTTTAATACGACTTCCCGGTCTAGATCCGCCGTGTTCAGTCGGAAGCAGGGCCACCTCTAGCAGGATGCGGCTATAGCCGCGCACGGACGGTCTTGAGACTAGTATCCTCGAGGCTACCTCCGCCGAAGCATCACCAGCCTCTCAACTACCCTCCTGGAGACGAGTAAGGACTAGTGCCAAAGTCAATCCTATGGCAAAGGTACTACCTTTCCTCACCCCCTTGGCCCCCTATCCTTTTATTTATGATGGAGCTCTTACTCAAATATATTATACACATTTATATATTGTGAATACATTTTTTTTAATTGTAAGTTAATAGAATATTCTAGATTGGAAGACCAGAGAGTGCGAGGGCAGTAAAACTGAGTTGAATATCCCTGACCACTGCCGACACGCAAACCACCCCCAGATAATGCGATAACACAGGCAACGCCCTCTAGGTAAACCTAATATCGTTTCTACCTAAGCATTTTCTATAGGCTCTGCAACTTTTTAGCTCTAAGATTCTAATCATAAAGCAGAGCATTCATTATTGTTCAGGACATTAAGAATTAATGTTCATAATGTTGATGTTTACAAGAAGGAGCTTACCAAAGCGTATAAAAGCATACACCTTCTTTAATATAAACTATTGATATATGATCACTGGCTAAAATGAAAATAATTATATTTGGCATCATGATAAAAATAAATAATGATTGCGTAAATCATTAAAAAAAAAATCGTCGTGCAGAAGCTTCACAACTAAGCCCTCATCATGGTGGATGTACTTCGAAGCATTCTTGAAATATTTGGGAGGGTCTCCCCGTGGGCTAGTAGCTAACGCCTTAGATTCAAATGCGGGAGATGGTGGGTTCGACTCCCACTGGCGGCAGGAATTTTATCATCTCACGCCCCGTTGAGAGAATTCTTTGCTGCATCATGGATGTCGGCGCAAATGCCAAGACGAAGAAAAAAAAAAGAAATAATGTATATAAATACAATTTTTTTTCTGTGGAATGCCCCAACTTCTAATGGACCGATTTTGCTTTTTGGGTAACTTATGAGGAACATGAAGTAACATCTGAGGTGTAACTTCTGAGGTGTCAGAAGTAACATATTAGGACCTTGGCATAGAAAGACAAAATCCTGAAATCCGGATGTTGGACAATCGAAATCATAGTTCTGAAAGCGCTTCAGGATAGAAAGAGCGAATGTTTAGTCTATAGAATGGTGATTCATAAACCTGAATGAAAAAGTATGCCATTGGAATTCAATGTTTTAATTTTAATTCATACATGTGAACAAAGTGCTAGGAAGGGAGTTTGAGACCCGGGATTTGTCCTTGCTCCAAATCGGACATTGAAGTTTTCATGATGATGCTGCTATTCACTTTAACTTGAAACTGCGAGAGAACTAAAGGCGAAACAGAGATAAAAGGCGAAGCGTCGTGTTACCTACATCTTCCTGACTCAAAAAAAAAAAAGAAGAAAAACCGTCGATATGTTGTTTTTACGAGACATGAGACTTGGGCGTGACGTCTACTAACTTTTGTTGCAGGAAAGCAGAAGAACGGCCGGTACTTACAAATTATTGATTTATTCTACAGTAAACCCCCATCTCTCATGAACCAATCATTATGCGGATGCTCATAAATAAATAAAATAATATAATACGTATTCCACTGGACGTACTAAGTCAACAAAAGAGATATAATTTCCTGTTCCATTGGAAGGATATAATTAGGCGTCCAATAGACTTCCAGGAGATGAATCAGCTGATTTTCTAGGAGCTGTTGTTGCCGTCAAGTAGTGCATTAGAAGCTACTAATAGTTGGGTGGCAGTGGAAGAGATTGTGCTCAATTAGAACAATGAAAGGCTTCCTGTCTTCCTATTCGGGGCTGACCAAAGAATTGTCTTAACAAAGGTTGGATATGGACAACAGTTTCCGTCGCTTTGAACGATATGGTCACAGGGAATAAGTTGGAAATTGGGAAAATGAGATTAAAGCACTGGTTTAACTCCTAAACCCCATGCATATTGTAAAGAAGTCACTTACTCAAAGACTTGATCGTTTCCGACGATGAATTCCTAGGCTTTCGTAAAATAGCGAGTTTCTCTATTAAAAAGCTGCCCAGAATAGACGAGATTTTGAACGTAAGGGTACGTTTAAATGGGATAGATAATTGTCACAATTATTATATCCGACACTTGAGATATATTTCCTGCGAGATGTGTCAGAAGTAAACGCACCCTTATTGCTCCTGATAGAAATATACACTCAGTCAAAAATGTTTCCATACACCCAATTATAATTTGATATATGAAAATAAAGGAATTCAAGAAACGTGCTATAATACTATTTGTCTAGCATTTTTTTTATTTTTAACATATATAAGTTCATTTAAAGCAATAATAAGTTAGTAAACATTAAATTTATCATAATTTAAAAAAAGTATGTCAAAAAATTTTCCATACATTACAAACAAAGCATGATTAAATTTTTTGTATTAACTTGTGGGTCCTCCAAACCAGTTGTTTTGTTACCTGATTATTAATTTCATTTCATTCTGTCTGTAGTTCAGTTTTCAGCTCTTATTTCGTTTGGATGTTCTGATTTTTCACTCTTCGACCAAGTTCATCACATAGGTGTTCAATGGGGTTTAGGTTCAGGTGAATGTGAGGTGTTTTTAATTGATTTGGAACATTATAGAGCAACCATTCCTTTAATTTTTTAGCTGTGAGTTTGGGGTCATTGTCTTATTGGAAAAAGTATCTTTGTCCAAGTCTGAGTTTCTCAGCCAATTTTTTAAAATTGCCCCTTAGAATATCCAAATAAACATTTCGGTTCATAATTCCATCAACAAACACTCCATTTCCTACATCAGATGAACTAACACACCCCACACCATGACACTTCCACCTGCGTGTTTAAATGTTGGTTTTACATTATTGCTCTTGAATGTTTCCTTTGGTTTTCTCCACATTTTGACCTTCCATCTGACCCAAAAATGTTAAATTTTGACTCGTCAAGAAATATCACCTTCTCCGAGAAACTGTCAGGTTTATTTATGAATACCTTTGCAAACTGTAGCAGCTTCTTCCGTTTAACCTTACTTATGAAGGGATTTTTTCTGGCAATCCGACACCTTTCTTAATCCTTTCTTTCTTAATGGATTTCAAACGTTCTCTGGGTTGACTTGAATCCCGTAGTCCCTATTTAGTTCAGTGGTCAATGATGTGTAAGGATCTTTATTAATTTGAACAAGGATGAACCTCCTGTGGTGACTCCAATTTCCTTGGTCTTCCCGTCCGTGGTCTATCCTCCAGAGATTTTAAACCCCTATGCACGTTAAGCACATATTGTGCTGTTGCATGTGATTTATTTAATAATTGAGCAATTTTTTGAAGAGACAAGCCCTGATAATGGCAGCGAACTATTAGCTCTTATATCACGAGAAACACGCATTATAAAAAAAAATCAGTCTCTCACAGGCACAAGTAAACCTAATACTGGACTAAGAATTAAGGGAAGAGATAAGATTTATACAACTAAGACTTGAAAGAGGGCCACACTACATAAAATAGGATTAATGTTTATAGTGTATGGAAACTTATTTGACATAAATTTTTTAAAATAAATAAAAAAAAAAATTTTGATAAATTTAATATTTATTTACTTATTATTGCAATAATTGCACTTATATATGTTAAACATACAAAATGCTATACAAATAGTACTATTGCACATTTCTTGAATTCCTTTATTTGCATATATTCCATTATTTTGGGGTGTATGGAAACTTTTTTGACTGAGTGTATATCTCAGACATAAATGGTTTGCAGTTTACATTACTCACAGTTTCTGTCTGACAGAAATATAACTATCAGATGTAAACGCACCCTAATATGGTATTCCTTGTGAGCATCGATATATTTAAGAATATGTACGCAAAGTCCAAAATCTTCATGCCTAAGCAATGTAAACATAATTTTTAATGCTTCCTTTTCTCCAAACGTAGGAAAAATGTATAATCTTATCCTCCATTAATGTGAAGGAAAACAGCCGTCTAGTAATTTCCGAGCAACCAGAAAAATGTGTTTTCATGTTTTCCTGAAGATTTGTTGTCTAAATTCTCAATGTAAAACAAACAGCGGTACGCTATTCGTTGCTCGCAGAATTTTTCATAAAAACAGTGATCCGATGAACTTGACCTGTCGTTAATACCAAGTATCAAATTTCTTCAAAATCCAACTAATTGTTGAAACGGTAGAGTAACACCAAACATAAGCACAGACAAACGTACATTTTACTGTAAAATAGCTATTGATGAATCCCTTGTTTTAAACAGAATGAGAGATTACCCCCCCCCTCCCCCCAAAAAAGACACACAAATAAAGCGCACAACCAACATAAGATAAAGCTCTGATTTTATTTACTCGTCCAATGTATGTTTTACTTTAAAATAAAATTTATAAAGCATTCGATTGATCACCTTTCATATAGCCAAGCACGATTACTCAGACGCTATTAACATAAAATATATACGAAAAGTCCAAAACCGCTTAAGGTATCTTTTGCGTTTTAGCTGTACGACTATATCGAAAACTTTTACATTATGATTACTTATTATACGATAGTGACCCTATTTTACAATATATTCATATGTGACAGAAGGTCTAATTAAAAAAAAAACAAACGCTCACTTTCTTCGCAACTCTTTTATTGTGCTCTGCATGTTTTACGTCTCAATGACGCCTCTTCAGGAGCACTTAAACTAATATAAAATAAAATATCATTGCAGCCTACACCTCCCTTCTGCAGGTAGGTCCACGTCTAGAAGTTTAAGTGCCCCTGAAGAAGCGTCATAGAGACGTAAAACATGTAGAGCGCAATAAAGGAGTAGCGAAGAAAGTGGGCGTTTTTTTTTTTTTTAATCTGACCTTCTGCCACAGATGATTATGATTACTGTTTGCTCAAATTTCGTCCAAAATGATGTCCAATAACATTATGAATCATGCAAAGTATTTTCGCACCAAATTGGGCCATTTCTGTAAGTATAGAAATATATATATTCATGGAAGCCAATAAATAGATATTAATTAAATCAGTAAGAGATTAAGCACAGATAAAATATCTTCGAAGGGGTCCAGGTAGGAGGAGGCTTTCCTCTCACTATCAGCCCCCTTCACCTGAAGCATACCTAAGAATTTTCTAAAGGTATTTTTTGGTTAGGACCATCCCTCCTCCTGCTTTGCTTTTACAATGGGTCAGGTAAGGAACAGCTGGATTGCCGGCGAGGTCCGGTGACACGGTGAAAGAAGGTGAACCGCATTTTCGACAACACAGCAAAAGGTGACATTGCTTTGTGTCCGTATCGAGCAATGCATTTAATACATGAGTGGTTATTCCTAATGAAATGATGGTAAAGCCTCATTGGCACAAGTTTTAATCGTAACTTCTAGCGTGTATCTTTAGTCCCTGTAGGAAGAAGACCAACCTTATGACATTAACCCCATGACGGATTCCAGAAGTGCTGAAGGGAAACGTTAGGCCATAAGTCATGAAAATAACCGGAGTTTCAAATTTGTATTTACCTATATATATATATATATATATATATATATATATATATAGGGTGTGTCGGAAGTAGATGACAATACTCAAGGGAGTGAAAGTAGATCAAAAATGTTATTAAACCCTCCCAATCTGTTTTTGATCCAGTGATATGCTGTTCTAACGGTTATTTAGAAAACCCCGTGTTTTTCGTAGAAAAGCTCCAATTTTCTCTGCCTGTACAAAGTAATTTATCAATGACAAGGAGGTCATTGATAAATTACTTTGTTAATGAAAATTTGGTATAAATATTTTTTTTTAATATATTTCCGCACTTCTAATTTAATTGAATATATATATATATATATATATATATATATATATATATATATATATATATATATATATATATAAATATACAAATAAACAGATATTCAATTAGAAATGTTAATTGTTTAATTTGATTTGTTTAAATTTTAACTTCAACTTATACATAACGCAGATAAAAATGTCTTTCAATATTACATGAAAACGGTTTTTGTTTTTATTCATGTCTCCCAAAAATGTTCTGCTTGTGCCATTTTTTCTGAGTCTTTCGATCATAACAAAACTTGAATAGAACCATGGCGTAAAATATCATATCACGCACGTCAGCGTCGTACTATCCACAGCCTTTCTAAAACAAGAACAGAAATAACTCTATGTTGATATGTTGCTGCATTTCTCTGCTCCTTCTATCTGAGTGCGGAAGAGGATAAACTACAGCCCAGAAAGTGTAGAGCTTGTTCCATGTAGATATAGCAGACGGATGCTTCTAAATACCCGTGGAGGCACTTTGCTCAAGGTTCAGTCCTCGGGAAGCAGGTAGGAACACATCATCCGTCTGGCATATGTAGCCTTCCACATCCATAATTCAGTTATTTCGTTTGCAAACAAAATTGTCATTAGACCCATCATAGAGCTTTAAGACATCACTGAGCCAAGTGTTCCACTAAAGTGTTGCTTTTCTTCAAAAAGTACTTAGCATTCAGCCGCATGGGCTGCATAAACTGAACCTATTACTCAGTAAGGTTGTCACTAAAATAAAAGTTATATGTCAATTACGGAGGCCCGGTGGCCGTGAGTGTTAAGGCGTGAGCACACTCCGTGCCAAGGGTTGTGGGTTCGATTTCCACTAGGGGTGGTGGCTTTTCACTGGAAAATAAAGGCATTACCCCTATCAGACAGAAAAGGGTGGTAACCTATAGATAACCTGTCCTAAAAGTCTGTGTCAATAATAAATGTACGTTAAAATTTAAGTTAATAAATGTCAATTAAAATTAAAAGTTTTCTACATTATACTTGTGTCTACCCTTGAGTTCCATTTTGAAGAGTAATGAAGGTTTTAAGGAATGTTTTGAAAATAATTTTATGATATTTGCTCAAAACTATACACATGTTTCCGAAGTCATTTAGACTGATATGATTATTGTGAGTTCAGAACATGCCATTTGGCAGTTTGTTTTTTTCTGGGGATGTGTAAAACAGATGGCGATTTGTTTCCCCAAGCACGGCGTTGCTTAAGTTGGGTGATCAGACCGGTGTATTCAATGTGTTATGGCTGTTTGCCTTTTGTGTGCCGGCTTTATGGGAAATATTTTCAAGCAGGAGCATATTAGGTAGTCGAAACGCCTACACCCATCGAAGATTGCTTTGTCACCACCAACACAAGGTTGGTCAACCGTCGAAATAAATTATTACTGCAGGACGTCCAAGGTGAACATAGAAATTTAAATTTTCAGAAGCCAGTTCTCCAACATGGACAGCTATTTTATAAGATGTCCTATAGGCCTAAAGGTTGTCAGAACGAAGCTCTTGAGTATATTGGCCTACTAGTCATTCGATACAGGGCCTGCCCCACCTAATTTAGCTAATGCAGACAGGGCACTCCCTTTTCGTGTCCCTTCAAGCTACTGCAATACGGGATCTTTATTCGAATCTATTTCACTTCAACCCTACAAAAGATGCTCAATGGGATAAAGTCCAAGGAGAATCATTATGATTTAATATAAGCCTAATAGCCCAAGGAACTAACTGAAAAAAATGGTCACAATCGAATCGAAAACCCGGCTGGACCTCAGATATTTTAGGACATGTGTCGAGTCAATAGCAGATTTGCTTCTCTTGCTGACCCTACCTGTCGTATTAGGAAGAGGCTTCGATTATTTTTTATTGCCATGGAATGACCGAACATCCATCTCAAAATATCATGTACCTGAACTTTTACGTAAGGATAACGAAAAAAATACTCACGGGACAAGGTTAAGCAAGAGTGTTGAAAACGTAGGTTGGATGCTTTTGGACACTCCAAAAGCCACAATTTCTAAAGTACTAGTTTATTTTTTCTACTTATCATAATCATTAGATGAACAGGAATCCTCAAGGACAGTGAAATAAAAATTTAATTTTAAAAGTCAAGCATACGAAGAAGTTGGCACCCGACAGCACTACGCTAATTTTGTATTATTCAATTAGGTTCAAGCTTGGAGACAAACTGTAAAAAAAAAACAATTATTTGTAAGAGTTTTAGAAAACAGAAGAATGCCAAATCCTCAGGGCCGCCACATCTCAGAGCCGGGCCCAGGACCAGATCACGGACCCCACTTCTCAGAGCCAGAATGAAAATTCTAGTACTTTGGTGTATGACTTTGGACATTTTAAAATTATTTTCATCATGAGTGTTGAGCTAAACGAGAATAAAAGCCGACAATCGGTGCAGCAAAGGTCACTTTCGGTACTTGTAGTTTTATTACGACTCCTAATGAAATATACTATTCTGGGACAGCACTTGTTTTGTCGTTTATGTACATTAAAAAGAATATAGATCCCATTCCAATAAATATAGGCTACGCCCGTCTATATTTCTAAACCCCATTCTTTTTACAAGCTCATAACCTATACATTTTTCCAATTAGCGAGGCCTGGCCCGGCCCGGGACAACTGTACCCGGCAGTCCCCCCCCCCCCATGTGGCGGCCCTGCACATCCTAATAGAAACATCAATGCTCAAGAACACATTCACCTAACTTTGAAAACTTTGAACTTGTTTAGAGAGTAAACCACTTCAGGATTGACTTGACACTAACAAAATACAAAAATATTGCCCTTTCTTTAATGCGGATTTATTTAATAGAGATTTTTATCCCATAATTTTCATTTTATTGTTGTTATAAATAGGAATCTTGTACAGAATATTATACATGACTTCCTTTATATTTTGCTGTTTACAATGCATTAGTTAATATGAAATATGCAAAGATTACTGAAACGTTTCAAGGGCGAATCCGATATTCCATTGTGCTCCATCGCTATTCTTAATCGTTATAACAATGTGTTCACTTTGGATGTAACTTTTGCTCTGATGGTACAAAATATATTAGAAGGCGTTTTTCATAAATTCTTCATAGTTTAATTACGAAATGATGAAATTAAGTAGGGTATAGCATAGTTTCATAAGTATTATCACATTTTTTTAATTTGATTGTATGGCAAAAACCATCACTATTTACACCGAGTTCTCCAAATGAGATTGTTCTATCAAAAATCGCATAGAAACAGTATTTTTAGGGAATTTAATCATTTTTCGAACAGATACTTTACATTTACCAATCAGAGTCGAGAAATATAAGAATATATACAAAGAAAAATTTAGTTAATTCCACTTTCTACTTACCTCAACAACGGCTATATATGTGGCATTAAAAATGGTTTCATTAGATTCCTCAAGTCCAATTACTTATAAAATGTGCTGGTAGTAACGCAAAAATGTAAGAGTCACGATTTTTATCGCGCACATTGAGCAAAATATGTATATATATTCTGCTCGACGGATTCTGCTGGTTAACTAACTTGACCTTTCAAATCACACAACATATTTTTGTACTAAATTTCATTAAAGTTGGTTAGTAAAAACACCGTTAAGTTTGTGATGCATGGGTTCTGTAAAGTGAAATTTTCTAGTCAGCACCTCCGTATTGCGTCATGAGGTCAACATCAGAAGCGGGTTTTCTCCCTATGAAAAGCGCTAAAGTAGGCAGCTTCCCTTACCATCATAAAAATACAGACTAAGTAAAGAAAGGTCTAGGATGGTGGGAAATAACGTATCATTGGAAACTTGTAAATTTCCCGGCACGAGCAGCCTAGAAATTGATATGGCGCTGAGAAAAAAAAATAAACATAAAACAGCCAATGACTTCTCAGCATGGAAACACAATAAGCTCATCGGAAGAAGGATATGTTCAGCGTAAAATACATATACAACAAGCGGAATATGAGCGTAGAATCCTGATGAAGCCAACTGATTGAAATTCTTGAAAAGGTGTCGAGACAGGACGTGGGAAAGGTAGAACAATGTCATGAAGGCAATCTACAGTGTGGTTCTTCTTCTTCCACAGTGTCTTCGCTTCTAACATATCAGCAGCATCTTGGTTCTCACAGTTGATGAGAAATATCGCGAGTTTATAATGCTGTTATAAAAATTGTCCAGTTATAGTTTCATGCAAAGCTGAATGTCTAAAGCATAATTCAAGGGGTCGGGGCAAAATAGTGCCAAGAAACATTTTTAACAACACTTAACTGTACCTGCAATATGTTGGATATTACGTGGCACTATCAGTTGAAACGGTTAGGGGCAACAAGATTAAGTAGCATACAGAGAACTTTGTAGTCATATGTTAGTAGCATCATCATAGACTGATAGACCCACATAATATCTGACATATAGCAGCTATAGTCATGTTTTGTTCAATGTGTTGCTTGGCACTATTTTGCCCCGACCCCTTTAATTATAAGGAACTTCACTACTTAAATTTAAGTTCCTAGGTTTAACATTACATTTTAAAATATGTGGTGTCCAAATTAATTAACACTATAAAGTAGATTCTTTGTATCCTTTAAACTGATAAATACTTATTCGGAAAGTTTAAAGTGCTGTCTGCTTTCCCGTAGTGATGAAAAGCTGCATAGAACTATTACTCGATGATGCAACGTTTCGTAACATATTGATCACAAAAGATCGGCATTCCAAATTTGTATCGATGAAATTAGGCACAAAATTACTTTTGTAGTTTTATAACATAAAGACAAGTTCACTAAACTGCAGCACTGATTTTTGCACGAGCACGATATCCTTAACCGTTTCTGAAAAAAGT
The DNA here is from genome assembly GCA_946811695.1 of Gonocerus acuteangulatus. Classification (NCBI taxonomy): domain Eukaryota; kingdom Metazoa; phylum Arthropoda; class Insecta; order Hemiptera; family Coreidae; genus Gonocerus; species Gonocerus acuteangulatus. The sequence continues at coordinate 39,264,257 of OX328129.1, forward strand.
GGTAAAAAGTAGGGGTTCGGTTTTAGTTACTCCAAAATGGGGTATTGAGTTGAAAATGTTTTTGACTCATCATGGATAAAGATTATGGAAGAATATGGAAGTATGCTAAGATCCCCCCTAACTTGATGTTGCATACGAACATATTTTTCAATAAAAAGGCATTTGAATTGATAGGTTTAGAAGAAACCTAAGTCTAAGGCCAAGTTTACACGAGGTTAATACTTGTCGTTTGTGCATGTCCTTTCTACTAAGCGTAGTGACAAATTATAAGTACTCGGTCACACGTTGGTTTGTAAGTACTCTCGAAACCCGTAAGGCATGGAGCATCGTCGTCGTTCTGCGTCGAAAATAGTGTTAAAACATTACTCAGTCGTTGTGTTAACGCCTGGCATATTTATTTATTGGAATTTTAACGTCAACTTGCAAATTACAAGGATTTCTGGGTCGGGTTTTCTACAGGTTAGCAGCCTTTTATAGCCAGGATATGGCTGATGTATTTTATTTTTTTGAAAAAAAAGCCACCAATCCTAGTGGGAATCGAACCCACGACCTTAGGCACGCAATGTATTTGCCTTAACACTCACGGCCAACGGCCATCATAACAGCAAGTATAGAAGAAATTGAAGAAACGAAACTGTTTTATAACAATATTTTATATCCGAGATACGACAAACGCAAGAGCAATATGTGTAAAAATAAAGTTACAAGAAACCAGACAAACTAGGTTGTCATTAAACTGCGTAACACACTGGTGTTAGGACCTTACTTGACGCTTAGTTAATAGAACCGCTTCCTATCCACTTGCTCTTACCTTGTTCACTAATACTTGTCCAAAAGCAACTTGTTTTCATGTAGGTAAAAGTATTTATGTCACAAGCTCTACTGACAAGTACTAAGCTCTTTCTAAACGAGGCATACGGCCAGATAAGCAAGGAGTAGAAGAGCATCAACTGAAATGGTTTTGGAAACAGTGTACTATAAGTGTGAAAGGCTAAATGGTTTATGACAGCAAACCCAGCATCTAAGTAATCTTCAGGTAGATGTAACATGATTAAACAGAGAGGCTTGGCCAAACCCGAGGCAGTACAACGATAGAGCTGAGAAGGAACCCTAATGACTGGGACCAACGAGCAAGATGAGCTAAGCCTGATCCTAAACATTTGATTAAAAAAAAATCAATGTGAATGATGGTTGAAACCAATTTTACACATATGGTGCTTTATGTTACGCAGTTCTTGCGAGTTAGGCACTTAAAAAGTGCAGAGTCTGTACAGGAAGCAGATAGAAACGTAACTTACTGCCCCTTTTTTTAAGTACGGAATTCCCTTCAAGAAAGAGAGGGCTTCTTGCAAGGCACGCACAGGACTTACTGTCTCCAGTTATTTTGTTTAGAGCTGACATCATCTTCCGTGACCCAAACATCACAGACTGGCGAAACGAATATTTTAAAAAGGGATGTGTTGATACAAAATTATAGTATGTATCTTTTTAAATAGAATTTGTTTAAGAGTGAAATGTGTTCTTGGACATATTTAGCTAGCTAAAATGTGTAAAATATTTTGGTTTATTCGCGTCCAAACTGTGATCGGAAATCTAGAGTTTGGTGATCTTGTGTCGGATGCATCCAACCAATAACTAGTCTTCTCTCGCTCTCCATCAAGAACAAACATCTTGCTTCCTATGTAATTATCCCTCCAGGAGATATTTAAAGATAAAATTATACCGTTAATATAAATACTTACTGAGTTTTCAACGACAGAATGTTAAAATATTTAATTTTCTATTCTAAGTTTTTTTTTTTTTTTTTTTTTTTTCTTTATAATTTCAAATAAAAGGATGCTATGAAAACATGAAAACGTGCCCTTGTTCCTGCTCTTTTGAAAAATTTTAACCGAACTTGCTCAATATTCTATGTTCATCTTGTAGGTAAGATTATTTTTCCAAAAGATTACGCGGTCGTCTTTTGGACCCTCATCTGCGGTAGGCTCCCAAATCTTTTTTGTCACTCTAGTAGAAGCATTTGATATTTTTGCTATCAAACCTTTTTTGTCAAAGGTATGATGTGAGTCTCGGTAGACTGAGGATCGGCCACACTCATACATGTATCATGGCCACTGGCCGCTCGAGCTGTTTGCAGATGGTGAGAGGTGTTTGCAGATGGTGAGAGGTGTTTGCAGATGGTGAGAGGTGTTTGCAGATGGTGAGAGGTGTTTGCAGATGGTGAGAGGTGTTTGCAGATGGTGAGAGGTGTTTGCAGATGGTGAGAGGTGCATATATCTGGCAAGCTAATATTAAAAGAATGCTTGGCTTATCAATAATTTAGAATCAATCGCAGTCTATATGAAACTCTTTCGAATTATCATTTTGAAGGAATAGATTTAACACATTTTCTTGAATCCACTAAAAGTTATGATATAATTTAAGATTTTCCCTATGATTGGAAAATACGTCTCTTTGATTTTACATATCTTGATTTAATCCGCAAAAATTGACCCACCAGGAGGCTGGCGGGCGGTATGGGAATGGATGCAACGTTACATTTTTTTTTTCTTTTTTTTTTTTATACACCCCTTTTAAGCATCTAGGCCATTAGCACCGGGCTATCTACAGGTTGCCACACATACTAACCATCCATGGTGCAGCAGGGAATCTTTTGAGTGGTGAGGCGGGACTCGAACCCGCGTCTTCCGCATGACAATGGAAGGCGGGGGGAGAATAATTTAATACGGTTGAAGTTACATAGTGAAAAAAAAAATAAAAAAAAAAACTTTTACCCATAGTACGAGTAAAAGTGTAAGAGTCTCGTACATACTTTAACTGACAAAATATAGCTAGAGATGTTGACCTAATTCATTTGGAACCTAACCGCGGGAGGTAGACCAGGAAATAATTACCAGGTGATTAGGTAATCTTGGCTTCTCTTAATTAACATGAATAGATAAGGTTTATCTCTCATCTCCTCTGTGAACTATCTCTAGGCTTGTGTTGGGCTCCATGGCAGACTGGATGCAAACTTTCCTTGCTTGTGTGCTTATTTTTGTGCTACTTCTATGGTATTCTTTCTTTTCAATTTAGTTAATTATAATTTATAATAAAGATCTGTCGCTCTCAAGATTAACGCTCTCTGGCTCGATTAATGGCCATCTCCAAGTTTATCACAGTTTATCGTAGGATCAATATTGCTTGACAAATTTCCTACAAAAAAAGGCTCACACGTGAACATCCGCCAGAGCAGTGCCAGAATTCACTTCGTTCTATTCAAGGTGTTCATAACTACTTCTTTGAATCTTTTAATTACCTACTTAAAAAAGTAAAATAAGGTTAGCTAAATAACTAAAGATTAAAATATAAGTTATCCCCGTCTTCTACTTGGTTGATCATTCCTTTTAACGACATCTATTCATGAGGATCCAATATTGGACCTTCGGGTGATGAACAGCCGATCGTAAGCGGTGGCATTGACAGCAACATTAAAACAGCTAATGGCACTATTATTATCTAAGGACAACCTGTTTTTCTTCACTTAGTGCAAAATAATGTCTTAACATCCTTGAATAAAAAAACATTTTAGTTTCATATTAGTCAAATATGTCCAAGATAGAGACATTTCAACGAGGATCTTACAGTGAAACACATTTTCATAGACTGTAGACTGCGACACAACTAGCAAATACCACACAACTTACTTGATTTATCACCAGGTAGCCTCAACTGTTACTCTAAAATTTAAAAAAACTCTAAAATTTAAATATAATTGAATCTCAATTTAAGTTTTAAAATCAACTACAAGCTTTAAATTGACATTTTTCCAGAACAAAAGTGAAATTAGTATTTATATTATTTATTTTTAGGTACTTATTTTTATAATTTGATGTTATCTTATTGCTTATTATTTTGTCGATTTTTTTTTTATATTGTTGATTAGTTTTTTTTCGGACTGGAACTGATTTTTAATGTTATAATCCTGTGAAAAAAGACCATCGCCAAAGTTGCGGGACTCAAAAAAATAAATATGTACATTTTCATGAAACAAAGAGGAGAGTAAATGAATTATTCTCTGCTTCAGGACCGGGGAGAGCAAGTAACCCTGCCATTAGTATGGTATGCCCGATCACCCGTGACTATATCTCCTGTCTCTGTCGTGTCACAGCTAGGAAGGTGTAAGCTTTCAAATATATGTATCTGTATAAGTATAGTTGTGCGTGTGCGTGCGTGCGTGCGTGTGTGTGTGTACAGTGTCTCCCAAAAGTAATCGGAAAAACGAAATTTTGAAATTAGGTTTGTAATTACTTATGAAAACAATTTTTTATGCTTTTTATGATAGGACCATAACATAACATTCCTTAGGATCAAAATATATGTAACCTGAAATTCGCACAAAATAATATATTCGTAACGAAAATAGAAGTAAGAATATATTAAAACATAGAATTCACAGGTCACAAATGTAATCGGAATTATCTTAATTCTAAGCACTTTTCTGGACATTATTTTATCAACTTCATTCTAATATTGTAGGAAATAGTCAGTACTAGCCCTAAAGTCCCCACAGCTGCATGTTTTACCTCAATAATCGCGAGCATGAGATGGTAAATACCAACGTAGATTGAAACTCGTCTGCGCGTAGATTATATGCGCGAAAAGGGCTGTAAATTCTAACAAATCAGCCAAGAGACGAGTATTTCGAGCCTATTTCAACGGCCTTAAAAATCATGAAATGATTTAAAACTGAGGCTAGATTGAAGAGTGAACAGAAAACAGGACGTCCTAAACTGCTGTTCGAGAGGGATGAAATATGAATTGTCCCAAAAGTAAGCCAGAATCTCTCTATAAATTCTCCTGCCAACAGGAAACTAGAAACAGTAAAAAGGGCCCTACGGAGAAAAAATGTTAATGGTATGGTAGCTAGGAGAAAACCTTTTATAAGTTTTGCTAATAAGAAAACGCCTGACACTTACTAGGATTATGTTATAATTGTAAACAAATAAAAGCTCGACGTAAACAGCACTGATGGATAGTTAGGGTGTGGCACCGACCTAATGAAGAGCATATTCCGAGAAATACAAGAGGTACAGTGAAACACAGGGTTGGATGTGTGATGGCTTGGGGCTATGTGAGCGCAAAGGGGATGAGGAATTTAGTCTTCATTGGCAGAATCATAGATAGTAATTTGTAATTAAATATTATAAGAGGAAAGTTCTTACTTCTGTTTTCGGTACGAGTAAATTATTTTGCGCGAGTTTCAGGTTCTTTTGGTCCTTAGGAATGTCACAATATGGGCCTATTCAAAATTTGCACTTTTGAAAAGGGATAATTATAAAAATAATTTCAAAATTTCGTTTTCCTGATTACCTTTGGGAGACAGTGTACATACATACATAGCTTCGACGAGTCGAATCCTTAAATAAATGGAGAAGAATCTATGGAAACGAGACATTACAGGTAAATTTCACCTCAATAAGTCTATTTTAGACGAAAGTCGTAGAACAAGGGTGTATATAAGGGGGCTGAGGGGACTGCACCTCCCCCCTGATCAAGTGATTTGATCGGTAAAAATGTGTCAAAAAAACCCTCTAAATAAATTAAATACCATCACGTAGTTCATAAAAAATATTTTATTTTGGGTGTAATAGTGTTTTAGTAGGCTAAAACTCTTCCAAGTTCTAAATTGTTAGTATTCCATACACCGGAAATGGTCTCAGCTCCCCTCCCGGAAATTATTTTCTATATACGCTCCTGTCGTAGAACATTGTATAAATAAGTATAATATTATAATACTGAAAAAATCGTCGAGGGAGGAGATTTCTAGGCCATCCACAACTATACGTGGTCTGTCCAGGAAGTTCTCATTTCTATAACTTGAAATCCAATTAGGAAACTTCACTGATTCGCCATAGGGTTTGAAGCATCGTCTCAACAGCCTGTATTTCTTAATATAGAACTCGTGGAAGTTGACTGTCACGTTCCTAGAAGCGAACCTCCTTCTGAAAAAACTACTTTAGCCAACGCGAAGCCAATAAGTAGGCAATATTGAATTCGGATGTGATGAATCTCATACAATTAGAGAAGCTACGATTGTGGTTAAATACACACTAAATCTTCTTGTCAATCATCACATTTTTACAAATCTAAATAAAATTTCATGTGAAATAAGGGGGGGGGGGATGTTTAGATACAGACTACTTTACAGTTATTGAATAATGTACATATTTATGTACTAACCCAATAAGAGTTCAATTAGCCGTTCCAATTGGTCTTTTACGTACATACAAACAACAGATATGTGAGTAAACTTTACGTAGATGATGTTAACTACTATTTTTAGCGCGGTTCCTCCCTCCCCCATAGGGAGGAACCCCGCTTATAAGGTTGATACAATGAAACAATCCGAAAGTGCCGACTAGAAAATTTCGCGTTTCAGAACCCCTAGAGACCGAAAATAACGGTGGTTCAAATTTGTATATATATATATTTGTCTGTTCGCTCATTTCTGGCTTCCCTAATGGTCCGATTGTGATGAAATTTGGTACAAAAATCCGTCGTCCAATTTAAAAGGTCAAGTTCGTTAACCAGCAGAATCCGCCCACTGGAAGATGGCGTTTGGGACGAAATTCGCGCGCAAAAAAAATCGTAACGCTTACGTTTTTGAGTTCATAAGCTTGTAAGTACTCGTTTTATAGGCTTCTTGGGCTAGGAAAACGAATGAAACCATTTTCAAGGCGATAGCTTTAACCGTTTTCGAGAAAATTGGAAAAATAGTTTTTGAATACCGTTTTTGGTTTGGGTACTTAGAATCATGGGATTCAGTTGAAACATTTTCTGCATGTTCTACTTTCATTAAAACTAATATGTTGAAATTTTTGTTACGTTTGGAGTTTAGGAAGGGTTAGAATAAAATATTTTATTAACAGACATAAAAAGTTTTGGTAACTTTGTATACTTTCCTTAATATCTCGAAAAAGGTTGACAATCTTGGTAAACGGAAGAATACCATTAGAAAGCTTATTAAATGCTCTAAAAAAAGGTTCTAATGAAAGTTTTGATTAGGCGATGTCAATCGGAGAAATAAGAGCTTAAAACTTTAAAGTAATTGATTTCGCTTATTCGAACTGTTCTTTTTGTCTGTTTTTTATTCCTTGTTATTTTTTAATTGCTTATTGTTGGATAATGTATTTGAAAATAAAACAGGTTAAGAAAAATAAGAAAAACAATTTAATGTAAGAGATATGGATTTCCAAGATATATAGCTTTTCAACTGCCTAGCGTCCTTCCTAGGGAGGGTTCTTTGTCTTTGATTTTGGTACTTAGAATTATGGGATACAGTTGAAACATTTTCTGCATGTTCGAGTTTCATCAACACTAATATGTTGAAATTTTTTTTACGTTTAGAGTAAAGGAAGGGTTAGAATAAAATATTTTATTAACAGACAAAAAAAGTTTTGGTAACTTTGTATAATTTCGTTAGTATCTCGAAAACCGTTGACAATCTTGTGAAGCGGAAGATTAACATTCGGAAGCTTACTAAATGCTCTACAAAAAAGGTTCTGAAGAAAGTTTTAATTAGGCCATGTCAATCGGAGAAAAAAGTGCTTAAAGCTTTAAATTAATTGATTTCGTTTATTCCAATGGTTCTTTTTGTCTGTTTTATTTCTTGTGATTTTTTAATTGCTTATAGTTGGATAATGTATTTGACAATAAAACTGGTTAAGTAAAATAACAAAAACAATTTATTGTTAGAAATATAGATTCCCAAGATTCCAAGACCTTGTCACTAGCGGGTCCGTTTCTAGTGTAGCAGACCCTTCCAGGTAAGATTGTAAATCATGACCTTTCAAGACTTTACTACTCACAGGAATGGCGTTAGTGGCCTCAAGGGTTGACACGCCATTATAATAATTAATTAAAAGAAAAAGACTGGTGGAACCAAAATAATAACTGCTTCTATTTTAATCTTTCCAAATTAGACTAGGGATATGAACGGAACCGCGCTAAGATGATGCACCTGCGAGACGGACTTTTTTTTCTTTATTTATTTCCATTTTAATGAAGGTAAGTCGAATTATAATCGATGTTCTTTTCGATGAAGTCAAGTTTACGGTCCCTCGAAGATCGACTTTTCGATAGTTGGCTATATATATTTATATACCCCACTAGTATTTGTAAAGTGTCAACTCAAAATAAAACAACTGAAAATGTGTCACTGGCCTATGTAGGGGGCATAGCATTATGACAGGAAGAGTGATACAAGTGCCCTCTGGTGTACAAGGTCTGTAGCTAGGTACATAGAGTTGTGATGGTTGATATAGAGATATTTACCATGTCTTTCATAGTAATAACTGAAAAATTATTGATTGAATTGATTTTTCAGTTGTGTCACTTTAGAAATACTACTGCGATATATATACAGTGACTCACAAAACCGTTGCAATGATATGAAAGTTAAGTTATGTAATAGCAAAAAAAAATTAAACCAGTGTAATATTTATTCCTGCGGGTCAGAATAATTTAGTTGGAACTAGGAGGTATAATTCTAGAAGGATCTTGAAGGGATTAGTCAATGTTTACACTCTCAGGGGTACGCTTTCCGTTGCAGGGTCATTGCAACAGTTTTGTGACGGATGTTGTGGAGAGACGTTAAAGATGTAGAGTGTCAATTTAACTATTTATAATAGTTACTATCGAGCAAAACGGACATAAAAAATGACGTTTAAGCCAGATAAATTAATAAATGAGGATGAACTCAATTTTTTCTGACATAAACAACAGTATTAAGCTTTTGGTCAATGAAGGCCTTTCGATGAGACAAATGGCTGCTCGAGTTGCTTTGAATTTTTTTGACAGTAAGTAGACATGTTATAAAAAATACTCTTTATTGTTCTAAACATGTTGGAGGTCAGCCAAGAAACATTTCATAATGAAACAGCGAGTTACTGGTTCGACTGATTAGGACGGGCGAGATCGACACTCCTGTAAAAGGCCAACACAGACTTAAAACAGACATGGGGCTTCACATTAGTGTTGAAACTATTCCAAGAACACTAATAAGTCAGTGAAATATGGCAAGGGTAAAGGTGAAGAAGCCATTTCATCAAAAAGACACAGGCAACTATGACTGGAATTTTGTGGTAATCATGAAAATAGGACAACTGCTGACTGGAGAAGAGATGTGAGGCCAGACAAAACAAAAATGAACTGTTTTGGGTCTGAGGGACTTTGGAAAAAAAACCTGGGTCTCCGATTACTAACAGCGAATTCCAGTCTACTCGAAAATATGCTGGTGGCAGTCAAATGGTCTGGGGTGCATAAAGGACCAAAATGTCGGACGGATTGCCAGAATAGGAAGGACAATGAACCCTAAGGAATAGCTAAGTATTTTCGAGTCATCGAATGCTAAGTTTTAAGTTCCGAAATGAAGATATTAATTTTCAACAGGATAATGATCCAAAGCACATTGCAAAAATAAGTATGTAGAATGGTTTGAAAATCATCCAATTAACTTGTTAGATTGGCCTCTCGGTCTCCTAATTAGCACTTTTTGTTCCGTAAAAAACAAATATTTGGCCAAGTGCGAAAATTCATCAGAATCGATTGAATAACTGTGTGAGCGAAACTAATTGATATAGAACGATATCCCGTCATAATTTTCAAACAATCTTGTAAAAAGTGTACTAAATAGAATTCAGGTTATAATTAAAGCCAAAGGAAGCAATAAAAAGCCCTATATTATAAGGGTTTTTAGATAGATAGATTTTACTCAGTCACAAAAGTGTTGCAATCAGCACAATTTGCAATGTTTTTCAGAATTTATTTTTTTACCTCAATACAATTATTATTATGTTAATTTCTAATTATTAAGTACATGTTAAAACCATGTATATTTGTTTCATTACCCAACACACATTTCTAACAGCCAGGGATTCAAATTTTGTAAGCAAGAGTTATCATTGCAACGGTGTTGTGAGTCACTGCATATGTATATATGTATATATATATATATATATATATATATATATATATAATCGATATATGAAGTCATAATCGATAAATGCGATATCTTCTTTTCGTTTTGATCGTTATCCATTAGACTAGATTTATAATTTAATTTTAATCTATAGTACCGTGCAAAGATTTGGTGAACATTCTTCAAATCTGTTCCTTCATTCATGGCTTTTATTGAGTTTTTATAGTACGTAAATATTTTGTGTAAAGTATTTCTTTCCCCATCTTCAAATTTATATTCCTTGTAACGAAAACTATGTTATTTAGTCATTGAGTGTTCAATGCAGGACTGTTTTGGTTTGTGGTACAACTCTTCGAGTGTTGCACAATTCATTTTTAGCGCTGTTCCTCATCCCCTCTATTTAGAGGAACCCCGCTTATGAGCTTTTGTAATAGTTGCCCCAATATTTGTAATGTTCCCCATATAACATTCGTCACAATTTATTTTATAAATATTATATTTCGTGCTCGTTCTTATAATTTATATGTTAATATTACGAAAACTATTTTCTCTTTATGCTCATATTTCACTCCTATTTAGCAAATGTCCTTACAAACAATTTTGAGTCTATTGGAAATCAAAGGGGATTGTCGAAGGTAAAATATAGATATATTGCTTTCAAATTTTTAATGGTGAAATCTTGTTTTCCTTTTTGTACAACAATGTTTTTACTTAACGTGGTTTCCCTAAATACCTCTTTATCCGACCTCAATGAATATATATATATACATATATATATATATATATATATATATATATATATATATATATATATACAAGTCAACAGCCTAATTAAAATAAGGTAGGATAAAAGTTAGGTATATCTTAAATAAGTGTCGATTGGCTATGAAAAATGTAATAATCGAAATCTATTAAATCTAATATTCTCCGAGTAGTCCACCTGCAGAGTAACAATTTTCAAGAATTGGGCAACTTTAAAACAATTCAGTACAGATAATAATAGAAACAAACAATAGATAATATAATATAATATAAACAAATAATAGATAATAAAAATGCAGGCAACAATTATGATAAATATTGATAAAAAAACATGCCAAAAAACACATTTATATACGAATTGTAATGTTAAAATAATTATTTTTTCTTCTTTCACCTCTGAGAAAGGATAAAACGAGATGAACACTTATCAATATGATGGGAACTAGTTTATCAATTTACTGAATATAAGAAACTAACTTTTAAACTGTAAATTTACATTTAACACTTACTTGTTGTCTGCTTACAAAGTAAAAAGGTGACTTTATTCTCTCCCAGACTTACCTATATAAAACAAAAATAACAACAATGAATGAAAATAATATTCAAAACTATGAATAATTAATAACACTTTTAAATGAACCAAACACAGTCAAAAATAAAAGTAAAAAAAAAAAAAAGAAGATGAGAACTATTAACCACAATCCATTCTGAAGAAAAAATATCTTTGTGTATTAATCTTTGCACATCTCAAATAAGTTCACCAAGGGAACATCTAGATTGCGAACAAAAAACCATCTGATGAAATATGAATTCCAAGTGAAGTAGAAAAAAAGGTTTATTGAACAAGAAAACCCCACAGACCCTAGTCACGATAATTTAAGAAAATATTCTAGGAAAGAACAGCGACTGCTCTGACGAAATGAAGCATATGCTATCAGATTTTAGAGCTCGTAAAGCTAACGGCCCAGACCGTAATGGCTTGGTCATGTGGTTCACTTTCTGAATGTCGTAACTGCAATAAATTTTAATACTGCATAGTTCATCATGCTTCTGAGCAAAGAATCTCTTAGCTGTTCTTAGTGAAAAGGATTCTGTCTGGGGTATATTATGTCTTCGAAAGTTTTATTTTACCAGCAACCTAACCAACGTTTAAATTAATTTAATACGGCTCTTACTGTCAAACATATTATGTATTTCATTTTATAGCCAATCTGATAACCAGAAAACATGAACTGAAGTATGTATAACAGAAATGACATTATAGAAATATTTCAATGCCTAAAAAATGTAAATTTATGTCTTAATCTAAATATATTTTGCCTTGAAAACAAATGTTATGCCACAGGATACACAACTGACACACTCGAACATTACGTCAATTCAGGTCAGACCTACATGTATATAATTGCGATACAAACTTACCAATAAAAGACATACTGATAATTGATCAAACAAAAAGATGATCTCTTTTTGTTTGGTTAATTGAACAAAACATACGAAACATTTGACCGTAACACAAAATAATTGGTTGAGAGAGATTTGTGGAACGTAACCGAATAGAATTTTATTCCTAATGGATTAAGGAAAAAAGATATATTTTTCCTTATAAATATTAAAGATAATTGGCAAAACAGCTGGACTCTAATAGCTGACATTAAATTACGTACAATCAAACATTTTACAGGAGATCACATCCAGGTACCACGATAACATACGAGAAGAAATTGTAGCTAAGACTAAAACACCAATATCTCATGACAGGACTTAACAAACCAACTTGTAATACATTCAATACAGAGTTTAACGTAAAACACAAACATGCGGAAGGCAAGAAACGACACAAACTAAATATCCCACATAACATAACAAATTGTAGAAGCACAGCAGCCAGTACATAAACACAACACTCTCTAACTTAAAGAACAATAAATTCTAAAATCTCATTTAAGACATCTGCGGAATAGCCAGTGGTTTTCAGGCATATTACAGACATTTCCAAATCTCTGTTTATAGGAATAAGTGAATCAAAATTTGTATCACAATGCTGGTTCATTAGACCAAACAGGTACCATATACCACGGAGTGAAATCGTCGTAAAACCGAACCACTTACAAATAAATAATAATAATAAAGGATAGTTATCTATTTCATAATCCATTTATTAGTCTCCTCAATGCAGTCTTCTTATTCAATAACAATAGGTGATGATTAAATTGCGACATAATCAAAGTGTTAAATCTTCATTTAAATGTTACGCAAACTTTCTCCATTCATATAGGTCTTACTACATATTAATAATTCATTCATAACAGAAAAACCACACGTTTGCGGGGAAAGTATTGACTAAGTATCAGCTGATGTGTGGATCACTTTCCTTCTGATTGCTTTATTGTAATTTCATCGTGTTATTGTTCAATGGAAAGCTGCTTCAGTAATTAGAACCTTTTTAAGCCCTCTTCACTCCCACAGAATAGAGGACCTCTTGCTATTCTCACGTATGTTTCATGTTAACGCCTCGAACTTTCACTAGCGTTGAAAGGTTCGATGTGAAGAAAACTGACCACTAGAAGCAGTTAATTAATAACCAGATTAAAGAAAGGAAAACTGACCAAAGGTCGGTCCCAGATAAAGGATACCGTAAAGGTGGCCATACATGTTCAGATCAAATCTCAAGGCCAGGACTGCACAGTTTCGCCTGAATGTTTGGATTGTACGGTTCTCTCACACTCTCGCTAAGTTAATAAACCTCGGAGACGGACTGCACAGTTCAGTTATAGTACTGGTACCTACTGTATGTGAAGGGAGTATCCTCTTGTCCACAAACGTCCGGCCTGGACTGCACAGTCCCATTGAAGTCGTTGGACTGTACACTTAGTCTATTGGGGTATTAATTCTGTTTCGATGGACTATACAGTTTAACTGTATCTTCAAGGATGTCCCATTCATTTTGAGGAATATTATTTATTTACACTGTTTAAAACTTTCATTAAAACACACGAACCCATACATAATTTTAAAATGTCTTCCATAAATATGATAAAAAGGATAGGGCTAAAGATGCCCCCTTGTTTGACTCCATTATTTATGGCGAAAGTTTTATTTCAATTAAGTTCAACTTTAATCTACAAAATGCAATAATGGAAATTATAATTAAGGGGGACTCGAACCCACATCTCCTTAGACGGGTTATCCATCCTAACACTGGGAGACCTGCATAAATTGTTGTTAGATATTATTTGCTATAAAATAAAATCAATTTATTACTACTACCAGAGAAATTCCTCTAAATACTGTATGTTTTACAAGAAATCAAATTTGTGTGGGAACTTTTCAAGTTATATTAAAAACCCTAATGTTATCACTTTCCCGTTTATAGGCTTCCACGTGTACTATAGATACGTATTTCTATGTAGTGACCAATTAAAGGAACTTCCAAAACGAAATTCACAATTTCCTAAAAACATGTTTGTACGTATTTCAGTATTTTTTTTTAACGTGCTGGGCTATTAATAAGTTTCCAACCTTATATAATACCAACGGCACATGCTTTTCCAAAGCCTTTTTATCCATTCAAAAACTGGCCTCGCCCAACTGCGGTAGAAACGGGTGTATTCAACGTGGTAGGGCCGTTGGGGGAAGATTTAGATTCTTCAAAACTCAAAGATGGACTTTAAATGGTTTTCTCCGTTAATCCAAACTAAAGTTAATTACATTTTGTTGCTTTTCAGAAAGAGAGAGAGTATTCAATAGTGTAAAATGGAATTAATGAGAGAGTTAAAACGCGAAAAGTAGTATAAAGGAGAGGCGACTCCCATTTTTTTCGAACAATGAGAGTAGCTAAGAGAAAAAAATAAGTCGATTATTAGGATATAGTGAGAAAATGAGATTGTAGACCGTAAAACTACACCGAACCAACGTTGAATAAAATTTCCTCATTAAGTTTATATTTACCTCTATAATATAACCTAAATCTCATATTGTTCCATTGAAATCTTTGTTCGATTTCATACAAAGAAACTGTCATTGAACCGTCGTAAGCTGTCATTGCGAGGCAATACACCTGTATTTACTTACACACTGGGAAGAACTCACTAACCTACATAGGGTGATTTATAACTCCTGTCTACACTTCGAGTCGATATATCGAATGGAGTCTTACCGAACTCCTAGCTAGCCAAACATTCTAAAAGTCTTGCGCCTACTTTACACGAGCTTATTATTTATCATTAGTGCTTGCCGCCTAACATTTTTTGGGTCTTTTGAAATAGTAGTAGTGATTTATAACAGTTACTCTTATGCGCTGATAAGCTTACTGATTAGCTTATAGGTTCTTTGCTGGATATCTATTACTACTTGACTCATTATCTACGGTTATAATTTATATTAGATAATGGGAAGCAATATTCATTAATAAAAAGGTTAATATGATCAAAATCAATTCTCTCAACTACGAAAAAAGTTAATAAGCATTAAAGTTAACTGTTTTGGAGGTTGTGAAGGATAACATAAACAATATTTGTAAACACACATATTTTATTCCTTTTCTCTCTCTTTTTTTGGATATTTTACATTTATTTAGCATTATAGACATACGTGCTATGCGATTCCGCTCGCTAAGCTCGCTCAAGAAGATATCAAAACTCTAGTCAATCCAACTCGCTAAAATTAATAGAATTCTATTAATTTTAGCAACTCTAGCCTATCCAACTCGCTAAAATTAATAGAAGTTTATTAATTTTTCCGAGTAAAGAACCAATCGCTTTTTCTTTGTCAGGAACATCGCGAACTAATTGTAAAAGACCCATTTTTTCTCACTAACAAAAGCAGAACTTTTTCATAAACATAAGCTAATTCCCTGTTGAAGGTTACTTTACTCCTAACAAGAACCAATACAATTGCTCATCGAACTCCTCCAATAGGAAGGCAAAGGAGTCATGCGCATGCGCTGAATCACTGATACAATCATTACTGCTACTTCAAAAGTAACTGGATGTGGTCTTCGCAAAAAGACCCCATTTTTTTTTATAATAGTATCAAGTGACGAGTAATCGCGGAAAATAAAAGACAGTAGGAATGTATTCTATATATGTACTTAGCGACAAGTAAGCTCCCACACCACCATTCTAGTACGCAGTTAACCTTATTACCTCAGGTAAACTGCCCAAGAAGCGTTTAGTGACAACTTGGTTATTGGACCGACCGTACTGAGCGCTACCCAGTCCACGACTTGTGAATAGAAGGAGTACTTGTATTTTGTTAATAAGCAAGTTTAATGAGTTTGAAAATAAGAAATGTTGTGTCCATTACTGAACGGACCGAACTCAACACTGCTTAACAACCACCAACGTGTGATTGAGTACTTGTCACTAAACAAGCGACAAACACTTAATGAAAAATACTAGGCATTATTCATTCGGAAGGTAGAATTTTATTTTTACAGTTTTCTTTACTCAAGTTTCAAAAGAATTGCAATTGTTTTATAAGAGCATCGGCTTCGAGACAACCATCTTGTTTCATATTTTGATAAAAGGCTACCTGGACACGAAGACATAAAAATGAGTACAGCTGTGGACATACAGGCAAAACTAGCTACCAACCGACCTGAACCCGACGTGAACACAGTGACGACATCTGACTTAAACAAAACCATACACACTAACACACTGTATGAATGGGAAGAAAATTGGCTGAAGAATGTAAATTAAGAGAAATCAAGAACACGACCAAAGCCTGGGTAACAGAATCATTCACTCGACAAGACGAAGTAATTTTATGCAGACTACGTATAGGCCACACCCGACTTACCCACTCATACTTACTGGAGAGAAAGGAAAGACCTATGTGTAGACTATGCAACAGAACATTAACTGTAAAACATCCTGACGGACTGTAGACAACGCAGCAACTTAACGATTCCTCACGACGATTTAAAATATACAAACATTCACTCGAAAGTATAACTATATGTAATTTTTAATGGAAACATTTTATTCTTTATTATTTTATTGTATATAATATTTTTACAATTTTTTTTTTTACATTTTATTTCTTTTTTTGTTTTAATGCTTTATGTTACCTTCGTTTATTTTATAACCAACTGACTATCACTTGACTACCAACTGACTGACTTTGATTCTGCCGTTCTTAAGAGATCGTCGCCCTTGTTGCAAAACTCAACAACAATAAATAAATAAAAAAATATTTTGAAAGGACACGAACTTGTTGATTTCGGAGAATAGTTATGCGGACTCATATAGTCGTTTTTTTTTGTTTTGTTTTTTCGTTTTTAACGGCGCATCAACTATTTAGCTATTAGCGCCGGGCTATCTACAGGTTACCACCCTTTTCTACTGCCAACAGCACGTGGTCGGTCACCCATTCAGGTACTGACCACGTTCGACGTTGCTTAACTTCGGTGATCTACGGGAACCGGTCCATTCAACGTGGCTATGGCCGTTGGCTCAAATAGTAGTTAAATGAATTGAATAAGTGATGTCCCCGTGATTTAGTGGCTAGAAAGCTGGTTCTCAAGCGGAGAGGAAGTTTCGAATCCCGCCTGCAGGATTTTGATTTTTTCAGCAATCGCCTCGCTGAAAAAACACACTGCTACACTACGTGATATGCAACCATCAAGGGTGGCGATCTGTAAAAAAGCCCGGCGCTAGAAGCAGTAAAAATATAAAATAAAAAAATATATACATTGCAGATTTAAAAAATACATCAGGTATTTTTTTTAAAATCTGTCGATTTTGTTTTGTAGATTTACTTCATTTCCATTTTTTTTGAGGAAGTTATTTTCTTCCATTTGTCAAACTAATTTAAGGGTTATTGAGATATCCAGAAATTTATTTATTTATTGTTCACCTTAACTTAATTCTAATCAATTCCACTGTTAAATAACATTAGGTAAGTTTATAACTATATGGTATATAATATAAATAATTTTATTGAGGTATCGCGCATGCTTAGAAATAAATAAATACCGTGAAAGAAAGAAATACCGTGGGTGCTAATGACTCTAGCAGTGGAAGCAGTCAAGGGGAAAATCAGGCGGCCGGAGCATAGTACTGACCACACTATCTCTCTAGTGTGCCGTATGGTCATGAATCAGATACCTCTATACCCTCAGGGCCCTCCTGGCCTGATACGGGACAGATTTGATTTTATAACTTTTAAAAGTTAACTTTCTCGCTGTTTCTACTGCCAACGTTACAGGCACCAGGGTGTCTCATATTAATAATATATTCGCAAAACTGTATGAGTACACTTTTAGGCTGAACGTTTGGAGCAGAATTTCCCAGAGCGTAATTCCCTGCAATGTTTTTCCAGATCTACACAAAATCTCCCAGTTTCTTACTTCGCTATTTATATAAGTGCTCACTGAGTATGTGCGTTGGCTCCCACGTTCATCTCTCGTCTGAGCGATTTTGAAAATGCTCGTCCCACAGATGGAAGATTATGGAGCATATTGATCAATTTCATTCATGAATCCGCCCTCATTGAAGAGAACACGCTTGATTAGGTTAATTGAAGAATCTGGTGAAAGGGTGGGATACTGGACGCTGAGAACACAGCCACGTTTGGAGATTAACACACGGGCACCGTGGTCAGTTAGCTATGCGCTAAGGGGAGCTAGTGGGGAACAGAATCACCACAAAACAGGGTCAGTTCTCATAAGAGCTTTCCCGCTTTTAGCGTGTTTCCTCCCTCCTTATAGGAAGGAAACGCCAATGGCGTCGACCCGATGACGCAATTCGGACCTGATGGCAAGAAACGTCGTTCCATAATCCGTGGGACAAAACAAAACCTTGCTTTAGAAAATGTTTACATTTTTATTTATATTTGTACATAATTATGTTTATTTATAATCTTGTAGATGCGTTTATATATATATATATATATATATATATATATATATATATATATATATATATATTTGGATCTTCAAAAAGTACATAAAAAACCCATAAATCAAAAATATAAATATATCTACAAAACATGGTTCGATTTTCATAAAACATACACCCTTGACATTGAGGACTCATAAATAAATAAAAAAATCAATAAATCTGACCACAAAAAAAAAATTCAAGGCGTTCATTTTCTGGACTAATAGCAATTCAGGATATCTTCATAATAGTTGAAATACGTGTGAGGATTAATTTATTTTAACAATATTCCAAAAAATGTAGAAATTTTGTAGTAAATTTCATTTCTGCCATGGAAGTTACCTAATTTGCTAAATTTAGAGGGCGGGTCTTTTCGGTATAAATAAAAAGTGGGTATATTCTAAAACATGCAGTTTTTATTTATCACTATAGTCACTAGGACAGACTATTTATGCGACATGCCTTATGCCTTATTGAATTTATATTGACAATTCATTTAGAATTATTTAATAATTTTGGGTACTTGATTGTGTATAACTTATTTTTCTTTTTTTCAAATATTGAGGGGATTATTATACAATTAGTTTCCTCCCTCTGAAACCAGTAAGCCAAGAGGAATATTCTATATACTTAGAATCATTAGTAATAAATGTATGTTTTACAAATGTATTTGTATTTATGTACTCATATATTTATGAGTACTTCAAAAATATGTACTTTTGCAACGTTAATTGTAATTATTAAAGAATATATATTTAATGTACTTTGTTTAAAACGAAAGGAAATATTCGTAAACCAGCAGAATCCATCCTCTCAAGAACTGTTCTTATTTTTCAAAATTCTTGCGTAAAAAATCGTGTCGCTTAGTGTCTTCCGTTAATAGGGTTCTTGGTACACTTTTACGGTTATTTTAGAAGCAAACATATAATTTATTGAAAATAAAAATAAACAAACATTTTGGTTTAGTATACTCAAAAGTGACAATCAAGGAGATTTCTTTATCCATAAGAAAAGTGCAACAAAACGAAGAATTTTGATGAAACTTTATTCACACTACTAGTCCAATTAGAGATTTACTTTTTACAAAAATCTTTAGGTATTGTGCGATTGAAAATCTATTGGTTACCACCCTCTTCTAGCCAGGACAGGGCTGATGCCTTTTCTTTTTTCTGAAGAAAAGCCACCACTCCATAGTGGGAATCGAGCCCACGGCCCTTGGCATACACTTTTTAACATATCATGAAACTATTTTAATACAAATGGTCCTATATAAGTATTCAAATTGTGTATTTCTTTTAACATACATCGAAACTAACATTAAACTTAAATCTAAGCCTTAAGTGAGTATTAAAAAACTTACATTGCAATAAACAAGAACGAGCACACAAAATACAAGATCACAATAAATAAGGAATGGTGGCCCGGTGACCTTGAGTGTTAAGGCATGAGCACTCAACACTGACAAGGGGGTAAGGGTCGTGGGTTCGATTCCCATTTGGGGTGGTGGCTTTTCTTCAGAAAAAAGATTCTATCCTGGGTAGAAAAGGTTGGTGCCCTATAGGTAACCCTTCTTAAAATTCTGTGTTAATTATAATGGACGTTGACATTTAAATAAATAAATACTGTCCAACATTCAATAAAGAATTGTTCTCTTAAATATCCAGATTTTTTTTAGCACTTTCCTCCGAAGGAAAGTAGCTATTGAGGTTGGACTCATGACGGAATTTTTGAAAAATTTCTTTAAATCTTTATCGATCCTACCTAGTCGACACCGAAAATGACCCCCGTTAAAATTTATATATATATATATATATATATATATATATATATATATATATATATATGTGTGTGTCTGTTAACACGATAGCGACACCAATTTGCTGCTGAAGGTACAGAACAGAAACCTCGCAGTGTGCCTTGGAAACAATCCCTCAGACGTTGTCAAACTGTTAAATTTTCTTAAAACTGCCAGTCTCCTAAAAAACTTATAAATTGTTATCTTTATCAAACTTTTTTTTTTTTTTTTCTTTTTTTTTTACGTATATAAATGAAACCTTTTGTGAATAAATGTGTGAGCGAATGTATTTTTCCTAGTTATAATACTGAATTTTATTTGCTAGCTGAAAACTGAAATTTTGCCTATTGAACTGTACCCAATTCAGAACTATATCTTTGTCACATTTTTTAAGTAAGGAGGAAAAAAAAAAAAAAAAAAAAAAAAAAAGGAGGAAAAAGGGAGGAAAAGGGGAAGAGAAAGAAAATAAAAGAAAAGAAAGAAAAAGAAAAGAAAAAAAGGGGAAAAAAGGAGGAATAAAAAAGATACATATATATATATATATATATATATATATATATATATAAATAAATAAAATAAAAAAAATAAATAAATAAAATAAAATAAAATAAATAATAAAAAAAATAAAAAATAAATAAATAAATAAATTTTAAAAAAATTATAAAAAAGAAAAAATATATATATATATAAAAGAAAGAAAGAGGAAAAAGAAAAAGGAAAGAAAAAAAAAATGTAGCTCTCTGTTAATCCTCCCCACTAATATTATTATTACTATTATTATTAAAATTGTACAGGTATTCCCTTGTCCTTTTTAATCTGTATGAAACAATACCACCTAAGAGAATGGATATGCTAGTCATATAAAACAATGTAAGTTCTGGCGTAAAAACATGATAAAATGTTAATCGCCACTAAATCCTGATCCTAATCCTAATCCTAACACGATAGCGGCCAGAGTTTTTGTTTTATCGTCACGAAACTTGGTATATAGCATTCAATTAGCAAACGATTGAACGAGTTCGTTAACCACCAAAATCGGTCCACCGGAAGGGGGGGTTTACCTCGAACCCAAAACACTAATTTGACCATTTCAGCCGAAATATTTGTTATATTTCAACGAAACTTGGTATTCGTAGTGGTAATATAGAGAGAAAAGTGAGATATAAAAATGAACTAAATCGGTTCATAAGGAGGGGGGGTTTACTCCCGACCGACAATACCAATTTGCCACTACCAGTCGTGATTTTAGGTATATTTCGACGAAACTCGGCATTCATAGTGGTAATCTACAGGTAAATATGTGTTGTAAAAATAAACTAAATCGATTCATTAGGAGGGGGGGGGGGTTTACTCCAGACCCACAATACCAATTCGCCACTACCAACCGTGATTTTTGGTATATTTCGACGAAACACGGTATTCGTAGTGGTAATCTACAGGTAAATATGTGTTGTAAAAATAAACTAAATCGGTTCATTAGGAGGGGGGGGGGTTTACTCCGGACCCAAATTACTAATATACTCATACTGGTCGTAATTTCTGCTGTATTGTAACGAAACGCGGTATACGTCGTGGGTAACTCATGAGAAAGAAGTGTTGTAAAAATGAGCTGAATCGGTCAATCGGAAAGGGGGGTTTACTTTGTAATATATTTCAATAGAAAAGCCAGCCAGACATAGGTTCACAAAGGCGCCGCAAGGAGCGCTTTCTACCACTAGAGTGAATGTATCCGGTTCCTGCGTTAGATCAAAATACGATAATATGAGGTTTTTTGTATTTATTACGTAGTGTAGTAGGTACCATGTGTAAACATAACTCTGGAAGCAAATTAATAATTTATCAGTTACTCATTACAAAATTAAAAGAGAACTATTCATGTTTTTATTTTATTTATGTAGGATATTTTAAGCAAATTGTTCTGGAAAGCAGTCTACACTACCCAAATTCTGAGGAAAGTGCTTAGTTATGCAGCTCCTGCGTGACGGACTTTTTTTTTTTTTTTTTTTTAGAACAATGAGATATATCGCACAATAGCAGAGAAGTTATTGACGTGCTAGATTATGATTTTGCACCCATGATGTAAAATGTTACATATCGTCGATACAAATGCAAACTAACGAATGTGAAAATCACCACTTTCAAGAGTGAAAATACTTTTATTTATTACTTTGCTTTTGGGCAGTCAAATATTAGGCAGATTCGACCTTTTGACAGTGGTTACATCCTCCTTTCACTGTGTAAACTTAGATTCGAGAGTTTGCCATCCATCAGTCCAACAGCAATCAGTAAAGATTTAAAAAGAAAAATGCGTATTTTCACATTCTATACTTAGCATTTGTATCGACGATATGTTATAATACTTATTATATGAATAATGTAAACATTTTCTGACCTGGTTATTCCTCAATATCTCATTCAAACGAGGAACTCGTCAAAATACGGAGAGCACAGGGTGCTTTAGAAATGAAAACTTTATCCACCCCAGCACAATTAGCTAATCATTATCGAACATATCATCAAACATGATTCATACTCAATTAAACTTATTGTAGGCCGTCCGAGGAACATTTTATTTCAATTAACTGACGAAAATGTGACTGAGCATCTTCCCTGGTTCCTGCTGTCCTCCAATTACCAGATAATTTGCGTCCATTATGCCTCCGAAGGGAAATAAACAAATCGACTTTTTAATCGAAACCAAATGGAACTCGAGCCCAATTACGGACGTACTACTTTCAAAACAAGATTGAATTAAGGAATAATTTGTGCAGTATTTTTCGGTTCAGCCCTGATTGAAAAGTCCTTAGCCCAGGAGATCCATAAATAAGCACATTCATCAGAAAGGTAGGCATTTCTTAATAATTTGCTTAAAATACCCCATATAAATTCAAAATAAACGTGAATAATTTTGAAAACGTTATAGTAGAATACATAGATATAGGTGGGCGCTTTTAGCACTTTCGCCCGAAGGAAAGTAGCTATTGAGGTTGCACTCATGACGGAATTTTTGAAAAATTTCTTTAAATCTTTATCGATCCTACCTAGTCGACACCGAAAATGACCCCCGTTAAAATTTATATATATATATATATATATATATATATATATATATATATATATGTGTGTGTCTGTTAACACGATAGCGACACCAATTTGCTGCTGATTTTTTATTTTTTATATATATATATATATATATATATATGTATATATGTGTGTGTGTGAGTGTGTCTGTTAACAAGATACCCGCCAGGGAAAGGAAACTTGGCATATAACGTTCACTTAGCAAGCGATTGAGCTAGTTCGTTAACCACCAAAATCGGTCTACCGGGGGGGGGGAGGGTTACCCCGGACCCAAGCACTAATTTGACCATACCAGCCGTAGTTTTTTTTAATTTTATATATTTCAAGAAAACTCGGTATTCTTTGCGGTTATCTAAAGGGGAAAATACGTTGAAAAAATAAATCCGTTCATTAAGAGAGGGGGGGGTTACTACGGACCAAGATTAATAATTTTCAGGTCGTTATTTCGGTTGTATTGTAACGAAACTCGGAATACGTCTAGTTTATCTAATTAGAAAGTGGTGTTGTCAAATTTAACTAAATCGGTCCATCGTAAGGGGGTTTACTGTGAATTTTCCAGTGAAATGTAAGTTGGCAAAGCTGCCGCTAGCCATGCCTCTGTCTTTATATTACTTCCCACGTCAAACACTAGGGGTGCTGTATCCCGTTCCTGCATCAGATCAAAAGACGAAAATGTAGAGTTTTCGTGCATTTATTTAGTAGTTTAGCATTTGTTTAGTAGTATTTAGTAGTTAGCATACACAAAACTCTATGAGAGAATTTATTAAAAAATTAAATTTATTTAAATTAATCTGTTTACAGAATTAAACCTATACAGATGGAGTTGGAACAGATAATTGAATATAATATACAATTAATTACAGCAATAATAATAAACTTTAAAAATTAAATTTAAAATAATTTGATTGAGTTCCTCATTAAAAATTTAAAAGAGCAGAACTATTCATGTTTTGTTTTATTTATATAGGTTATTTCAAAGAAATCATTCAGTAATGCAGTCTAGACTACCCAAATTCTGAGGAAAGTGCTTAGTTAAGAATTTCCTGCATGGCGGACTTTTTTTATATACAGCGTGTCTTACTATGTAAAGAATTTAAATCCCTTAATTTTATACTGCTATTATCAGACTATTTCATTAACTAATAATTAATAGTATAATATTTTTAATAATTTGGTCTAATAATTATTAAAAAATTATTATTAATTATAATTGTCGTGAGAGGGAAAGAAAGAGAGAGAGAGGTAGAGATAGGGAGGGGGAGAGAGATAGTGAGGGGGAGAGAGAGTGAGAGGGGGAGAGAGAGTGGGAAGGGGGGGGGGGGGAGATTCTCTATCCAGCATGCAAGATTGATGATGATTTGAAAAGATAGTTCTAATTCTTTTATGTGTGTAGTCTTAATTTTTTTTCTCCGAAAGTGCCAAAAACACAAAACGTTATAAATGAATACAATAACGACTGAAGACACCGAGAAGAAAACGATTTATTAATTTTACCACCGAAAATCTTTTTACTAACGTTCATTATCTCTGTATATAAGAGCATTATTCAAATAGTTTTAACATTCTTGTCCCTTGGTGATAAAATTAAGACGGCCAGGGTATAGTGGGTGCATGACCAACTAGTGACAAAAATTAACCATCAAACGTATGTTCAATTGGTACAAAAAAAGTTGATTAATTTTCAAGTTGATTTCTGTAAAATTTGAGAAACAAAATGTAAAATCTATCTGAATAATGCTCATAAGCACGTATAAGAATAAAAGGCATATTAGTAGATTTTTATTTTAATATATTTTTAATTAAATCAACAGATATTGTGATGCTGATTATACATTTTTCAGGAAAAAAAAAACTTAGAGAAACTAAAGTGAAGAGACAATCAAGTTTACCAAATTTTACAAACTGGCATTTTAGAGTACAGCAAATTTGTTGCTGAAACTGTTTTAGTTGCTCGTCGCTAGAATTTAGAACACTTTATACTCTAAACCCTGACTTTAAGATAATAAAAAAAACCTAATGGAAATGAATAACCAGACATGCTTCAGGCTAAGAACTTTTCTACCGACGTTCTGTCAATATAAATATTCATTCTCATAATTAATGTAACTATTTAAATATTCTATTATCTTAGAAGGTAAATTATGCATCAGAATCGTTGATTAATTGGCTCCCCATTTATAACAATGGAACCCATGTCCAAAAGATAAAATCGGAAGAAGTTCTATAGTTCTATTGCGTTATTATTAAGACGTTTCGATGGTAGAGACAAACATGTCCTTGTGTAAACACTTCAACAATGCTTATAGTTAGAACTTGTGAAAACAATGAAAAATGTTTTCCCATTAATGAATTATTCATTTCCCCCACTTTATTTTGTTAAAGAAAGGAGCCTAAAAAAGGTGATGTTTCCAAAATTTCTAGAAGAAAGGCGGACAGATAGATGCCTTAAGCGCAAGAATATGACGACTACACAGTAATAAATAATTATTTATAGTTTATATGAGAAATTGAGTAATATACACTATTAAGATTTATACAATCATATACTACTCAAACTCACTGACAACATGTAAAACGGAATATTAACATAAACAGTTCAGATACACTTTACAACTTCTTAATTCATTACGACTGATTTTTTGTTCTTGTTTTTGTCCCTAAAAATAATGACTTAATTGTTTTATCGCCTAGTTACGTTAAACAATAATTATTATTAAATTTTAACGTCCATTTATTATTAACTGCGAATTTTAGGACGGGTTATCTGTAGGTTACCACCCTTTTCTAGCCAGGATAGGGCTGATGCCTTCTTTTTTCGAATGAAAAGCCACCACCCCTCGTGGGAATCGAACCGACGACCCTTTGGCACGGATTGTTAAGTGCTCACGCCTTAACGCCACTGGCCTTAACGCTAATGTCCTTTGATTCTTACTTTATTTCATGATGGTTTACATTAAAATTAGCTATTTCCAAAGTGTTTGGCTTGTATTGATTTATATGTGTCTTGTTTTAAATGCAAATGGATTCAGCAGCTTATTACAAATTTTAAAGTTCAAAATTATTCAGGAATGCAGCGTAGACTAAATGTGCTTAATTGTTCAGCTTCTGGGTGGAGAACTTATGAACTTACAGATGTATCACATAACATTTCATTCTATAGAAATATTATGACTTATTTAATAATACAGGAATAAAAATATCGAATAAATGGGCCATCTTTATCAATTTACATAATATTTATTAAGCAAGTATGGCACAAAGTGCCTTTATTGTAGACATTTCATAATATAAACCAGCACAATGAGGCAAGGATATGATAGAAATCAAGGCCTTCGCCTTATATTACTTTCTTAACACGCCCTCGAAAGGATAAAGATAAAAACAAACACTGGTATAAAAAGGCAATAACCAACTAAACAATTATTAATGATTTTAACAGAAAACAATTGTTTAAATCTCTTATTGCGCGTTTCCACCCTCTTTAGGGTGGAAACCCGCTTATGACGTAATCTGGAATTGTCGACCGGAAAATTTCACGTGCCAGAATTCACAGATCACGAGAATAATAATTATATTTATATTGTATAGTGACCCAATCTTCTTCAATTCAATATTTTTCAGGCGGAAGGTCAATAAAAGAGAATTAACACAGTCAATTCATTTATTTAATTCTCTTTTAGTTGTGTTAATTCTCTTTTATTGACCTTCCGCCTGAAAAATATTGGATTGAAAATAATGATGATTGAAATTCGTTCATATGTATTTATATATTTGCCGGTCTTTCGGTCTTTAGCTGGCTCAAAAATGGACCGATTATGAAATATAGCACAAAAACACTTTGTGTTAATTGAAAGATCGTGTTTTTAAGCAGCAGAATTCGCCTTCCGGAACATACATAGTTTTCGTGTGAAAAAAATCGTAACGCTTACGCTTTTACTTTACTACGCTTCAAGGGACACGTCTTATTAGTGATTGGGCGTGGGAAAACTAATGTAACCATTTCCAAAATAGTGTCGATAACGGTTGTCAAGAAAACCGGAGAAAAACTAGTTTTGAATTGGGATTTTCGGAGAAATTCTCACGTATGTCCAAACTTATCGGGAAATTGTAGCAACTATTCGAAAGCTTCCTACAAAGACTGTTCGTATGCAAGTATTGATAGAGGAATACCATTCGAAAAAATCGCTGCTTAAAGGGAGGGATACCTCCCCGAATACTCTTTCTATTTAAGAATAAAAACACGAAGAAACTAATGTATATATGTATGTGTATATGTATATATATATATATATATATATATATATATATATATATATATATATATATATATATAGGGAAATCAGTGTTCAGCTATTCCGTCACCATTATTCCATTATGAGCTGGGCAAACATCCATTTGAAACAAGCGTGAGTCAATATTTGGTAGATGGGATACACTCCATGTAGTGTGGGAAGGATGGGACATTACTGTCATCGTGTGAAATTAAAGAATTTGTTCAGAATTGCTCCTTAACGCTAAAGCACATTTATTGGGTTTGGCTTATAAATCAGAAAAAAATAGATTTAAATAATTTTTTTTTCCTAAAAAAATGAGGTACCATTAGGAAGCTTATTAAATAACGCAACTTTTGAGGAGGAGGCTAACCTCTAAGTCGACAAATATCTGATTAAAAAAATATTGAATAATTAACTAAAACACTAACATTAAACATTGTCATTTATATGGATTTTAATATAGATCTTAGTTCACATGGCAATATTTTAGTAAGGGGTGTTTCTTATTGGATATTTAATGTAGATTCTAAAAATGTGGTAGTTATTTACGATACATTGATCAGAAATCCGGAAACAAAGTAGTTCTTTAAGAAAACCAGTACTTTTAAAAATAGACAGAATAGCTTTGCTACATGTTGAAATAGAACGCTCATTTCTGCATCCCTGACGAGAAATGATATGCAGAATAACCCTCTAAAGTTATGAAATCTCAATGCGGGACACCCTGTTAGTTACGTTTTTGGAGACTTAATAGTGTCATTGAAGTTACCCTCGGGAGAAGAACATGGGAGTAACAGGTTAAGCAATAGCTGAGAAAAAATAAGATTGGTTTGAATTTCATTTTCTTATTTGATATGTTGTTAGAATTAAAATTATTTAATTAGATTCTTCAGCAAGTCCTATAAGGTTACATTAGCAGTTACATGTAAGTTAATCTCACTTTTCTGCTGAGATTCGGCCTGGTTATCCTGCTTCAGGGAAACTCGGAGTCCAGGTTGATTGGTGGTTCCAATGTTAACCCAGTCCAAACCACCGAGCCCAGGTCTTACATCCCGGAAGGCATGGGAGTTACAGGAAGTGATGGACGGATTTCCACGTCACCTGCTAATGCCAGGGCGTGCAGGGGAGAACATCGAATCGTGCAGGGCGATACGTCACTCTCAAGAGGCGGAGAACCGGAGCAACGGTTCAGAACAAGCCTTCGAGATAATTCACGCCGTCTTCGAGTAATGTCCGCGTGTCAGGGGTTGGCGTGAGGAAAAAAGGAACATGATTTCCTGGACAAATTTAGAGAGCCTACTTCAAAACAGATTATTTTGGAAACCTGGAAAAGTACATGAAATTCATATCTGTCCGAGAAAGCATTCCGTTTTTGCAATTCTTAAATACCAAGTTCTAAATTTTGATTAATTTGTTGAATTTTTAGTTGAAATTGGCTCTAGAAGTTAACGATTCATCTAAACTAAGTTATTTAAATTTTGGTTGCATTTAGAGTTAAGGTACTATTAACAGACGTGTAAAGTTTTGGAATTTCCGGCTATTTTCTTAAACGGTGTGGAAATAGTGGTAAAAGGAAGGTGACCATTCGAAAGCTCTCTCAATTCGCTACCTAAAAGTTTTGAAGCAATTTCTGATGGGACGATGTCAATCGGAGATACAAGTGCTTAAAGCTTCAAAAGTGTTGCTTTTGTTCTTTGCCCCTGTTTACTACACTTATTGATCGGTTGTTTTTTGTTTTTTTTTTAAATAAAATTTAACAGTAAAATGAGTATTTTAGTAAAACAAGATAAGAAAATGAGATACTTATTGAAAATCGTGTTTTCATAGAGCGATCTCCGAGAAAGAGGACGAATTAAATTCCGCTTAGGATATTGTCAGATTCCTGTTGTGGTGCCAAAATTGTTAGAGATTTCATTTTCTACGAAAGATCAAACACTACCAATAACTGCTTCTTTTCCTTTACTAGTAATAAGAACATTAACGCGGTACAATGGCCAGCTTCCGCAATTCGAACGTTTTAATGTAAAAGAAGTTTGCCACTATAACTAGTCATATAAAAAACGAGAAACAAGTTATTGTTTTTTTCTTCTTGAAACCACTAATACCGCGTTTCTTTAGGCCGGAAGTAGAAAAACAGAAACACTGGTTTATTTCGGCTTTCTGTGGAATAAGGTCATTTAAGCGCCATAAGTATCGAATGCATTGTTAATTTACGTTTACCAGATATTTATTTATTTAAATTTTAACGTCTATTTATTATTAACTACGAATTTTAGGACGGGTTATCTGTAGGTTACCACCCTTTTCTAGCCAGAATAGGGGTGATGCCTTCTTTTTTCGAATGAAAAGCCACCACCCCTCGTGAGAATCGAACCCACGACCTTTAGCACAGAGTGTTAAGTGCTCACGCCTTAACCCTCGCGGCCACCGGGTCTCCAGCAGATATTTAAATTTGCATTAACGTCAAAAGAGTTCTTAAATATAATGTTCCACCATTGATAAAGAATTATTAAACGTTTTTATTCTAAACTTTATATCTAATCCTATATCATTGAAGATTACTAGAATAACAAAATATTAGATATAATACGGTTAGCTACTTTCAGAATATACCTCTTTCAATAATTAATTTCGAATGTTAAAAAGCATAGTTTGTTAAAAGAAAACGGAACAATTATGATTTCCCGGGAAGCATTAATATTTTTGTCTGGTATGTATAAGATTTCAAGTAAACACCACCTGTACTAATATTGCTTATAAATCAATTCGTTTGTTCCTCTTTTTCGAAAATTTTATGTCCACCAAGTTTCCGCGCGAAAAATCTAAAACAGGCACACATACATACAATTTAATGCCGTTTTTATTACCTACCTGTAAACATAGTAGGCCCTATGCAGATTATGTAGTACTTGAAACAAGGTTGATTTAATGGAATGTTTCCAAAATGTCTTTCACGACTGCAACATCAACAATTTCATCCCTCCGGTATATTCCGATATGAAAGGAATATTCCACTCTGAGAACTTGTACGTTAGTCAAGATGTTTAAAATGTCAAGAAGGGGCTAAGAAATGCAGGCTGTTATCACGCTATCTGATACTAAATCTACCAGATGTTGCTTCAATGATCATGGACAACTTTTAGACAAGCTACCGAGAACCTATCTCTTATTGCTCCGGTAAAATAGAAGAAATGTATTTTTATGAAGGCACATGTTCCACCTAACAAGAATTTACTATGAATACAATTATGGTTATACCTGGCTAGATAATCAGAAACTCATATATATGTACTAAATTGAAGGAACGGAGTACGAATTTTCTTAGAAAGAAAAAATAAAAAATGAAGGAAGATAAAGGAATCTTCAATATTTGTTCTACAGTGGAGACAAAAGATAAATTAATTTGTTATTTTATTTATTCATTATGAATGGCCACTTTGGCGAATTGCATTTTTTTCGTTACTTTTCAATAGAGGGCGATGTAAATCTGGTTTAATCTATTCTTTTCTTATGGATGTTCTTAATTATTAATTTAAAAACATTTTAACTAGACATTTTGGCTTGGTATTTACCTAATATTTATTGTAGATATTGTTGTAAATGTCTATGCTCTTTAACTGTTTGAGTATTGTGTCAATGTGGCTGCTGTCTTTCTTAGGAGTTCTGTCAAGTCAATTGGGACATTAAGCTTCTGTCTTCAATGGAAGTAAGTGAATATATGCTTGATTGTGAGTTCTAATTTACATGTTCAGCATTGTTCGCTTGGATGGACATTGAGGTAGGAATTGGATCAAAAATGGCAAAGGTCCAGATGAAATGGGGGGCAGAGTTAGAGATGAAATTTGAGGTTGAATTAGGACCAGATTTTGTAACTTGGTTAACATAAGATTTCAAACATTAACTTCAATTTATACATTCACTGAGACAAAATACTAACTTCACACTGAACATATGGATCAGCACTATATTGTACAGTTATATGTACACCTAAACAATTTCAAACTATATAATTTAATGTAAGCTCTAGGTACGTAGATAATACTAAATAGAAAATTACATGAAGCAGTCTTACATTACTTCATATGTAATTATTATCTGTTACCTAGAATTAAGTTTATACCTCTACGTACCTAAAAAAAATACTTTATAATTGAAGGGGTCGGGGCAAAACAGTGGCAAGCAACATTCTTAACAAACTTTAACTGTCTCTGCTATATGTTGGGTATTATGTGGAACTACCAGTTAAAATGGTTAAGGGCAACAAGATTAAGTAGCATGCAGAGTTTGTAGTCATATTTTAGTAGCATTTGCATCAAAGACTCATAGTCCCACATTATATCCAACATATAGCAGCTACAATTCAGCTTTGTTGAAAATGCTGCTTGGGACTATTTTGCCCTAACCCCTTCAATTTTAATCGATAAAAACAGTTGCGAACACACTTGTTATGCTTCATTCCTAATTTTGTATTTGTATTCAGTCTGTGTTGACATCAAATGTCAGCCTTGTGCGACCAATTATGAGACGGCATAAAACGCCTTCCTGTCTATTTGCTCATCAACTGGATGAGGCCATGTACAATGTGGTTGAACTCTTGAAACGTGTTTTCAGTCGCGTTTTATCAGAATTCTTCGCACTTATCTGTTACACGTCTGTTAAATAAGGTCTTAATTTCTTGTTATGTCATGTAATTCTTTCAGTTTAGAGCATTCAATTTTCAGTCCTGGTACTTATATTGTAATTTTTTTTTTTTTTTTGTGGCGTTTTAATTTATTATTATTATCGTTCAATTTTATGTTCTGTATATACCTTTGGACGAAAATAAAAATTGTGAACCAAAGAGTATAATTCCATTCTTCAATAATCAGTAGCCTGTGGAGCGATCAAATAAAACACAAAAACTAAAATCACATATCGAGACTTTGGGATCCCGAAACCACGAAGCACGGGCACATACTACTGAGCTTTTGACTCAATCAATTTTATCTATATCCGTCATACCTTATCTGTTTGCTTAAAGAGATAAAGGCTTGCCAACATTTGTACATTCTGTGAATGTGTTAAAATATAGATAAAACTATAAACACCATTACTAATAAAATATCAATTTACACTCATTTACCTTATTTGCGATCAAAATACTGCGAATTACTGTTTCCCTTGGCTTTTACATTTCATTAAAAAAAAAAACCGAAGGCATCTATTCTGGATGAAAAGTATAGTAGTGGGTTATCTTGTAAATAACCCGTCCGAAACATTAATTTCTTCAATGAAAAGAAGTTATTATTAAAATAATAAAAAATATAGGTATTAAAATTAATGGTATTTTTAATCTGGAATAAAAAAAAAATCGTATGTGAAAAAAAATAATCGATAAATTTAATCTTAATAGACTTTTTAAATGAAACGCTCGATTGAACTTGACTTTCAATTTCTTTAAATTCAGTTGGAATTTCTGTATCCACAACGAAACAATTTGTACTCAACGCACAACTTTGGAGTCGGCTGAACGCACTAGTTCATATTAAACGCACGATTTTAAACTCATGGATTTGGGGAATATATGATTAGTACTAGACGCGAACTACTAAATAAATTTTAACGTACCACATTTATTATTGGCAAAAATTTTAGGACGGGTTGTCTATATGTTTTCACTCCTTTTCTATCTAGGATATGGCTGATGTATTTTCTTTTTTCTAAAGAATAGCCATCACCCTTAGTGGGAATCGAACCCACGCATGGCCTCATGCGCGGTGTGCACTCCACGGCCCCTGGCCTCCTAAAAATGTAAATCGGATCGTTATAACTGTGGTCAAATATCACGGTATTGAAAATTTTCAGGATTCCAAAATTGAGTGAGTTTATGGTCTGGGACGAACGCAAGAATTGGCTTCATAGAGAACAACGCAGCAAACTAAGAGTTTTGAAATTATGTGTCAACAATAAGGAAAGTTTCGATGAAGGGCCAATGAAAATCACAACAGAACTAAAGTCGTTATCACAGATAGGATATTAAATTTATGATCTACGACCAATCCTAAATTATGTTACATAGGCAGTAATAATTCTGACACCAACTTACGGCAATCTATTCTAGCGGTACGATAGTTAAGACGAGACATCTATCCTGATAAAGACCATGCAGAGGACTTTCCACAATGAACCATAATGGCCTAGGGAAAATTAGCGATAAAGGATGTGATGCATAGAAAATTCGTGACGAGACACGGCCATGATGGGGTGAACGGATGCGTGGAACGGATGTTATGTAAAACTGAGGTGAATAGCATCTCTTAAAGGATCGTCAAACCTCATCATGAGAAAAACCACAGTTCTTCAAGCAACTAATAAAGAAATTCAAATATTATTTACCTAATATCACGTTAGGTAACTAGAGATCGACATGACAAACCGCAAGTGTTAATAAATCAGAGTGCATATATAATCAGAATGGTAATCTAACATATGTATATTGCTAATAGCAGGACAATAAGATACGTTAATTCTGTAAAATAAACCTAATTCTGAGGTGTACCACATTGAAAAAAATTATTTGTACATCAGTTTATTATCAGTGGTTATTTCAACGGATGCCTTTTGTTTGTTGTTTTTAAAAAAAAAAAAAAAGGAAAAGAAAAGAAACTGCTTTATTATTATGGAAAATTCAAGGGAAAAGAAGTATTGGTATTTTAAGGAGATTGCATCCTTGGAAAACTGGTGATCACGTTATTCTAATCATATTGGTTTTTAACCAATATATATATTCTTGTTTTATTGGTTAGTATATATTATTTCTGAAATTCATACTATTTTTTATACTGTTCTAATAAATAAATAAATATATTTTAATTTAACTAGGAGAATTTCATTATTGATATTTCTTCTTTTTTCGTAAGAAAGACATTGTGCTTTGAAGGCTCATTAGACATTTAATAATGAAGTGAACCATGATTTAGTTTATTTCTTTTCTCCTTTTTTTGTATTAAGATATTGTTTTTGAGTACAAAGGGATTTATTTTTATTATTTGTAATTATTTATTTATTACCGACAAAGGAACTAAATGAGAGTTAAAAGACCCGCCAACCATGAGTAATTCAAACAATGGGTACAAAAGAGACAATGCCTCGTTGAGATTGCTACCAGACAAAGAGGGTTCATAGAACTGTTCTCTTAATAAGCCGCTAAGTCATAACACTGCGCTCACTATGCCAGACAAGGAGTTAGTGGCGCAGTAATTCTGTACACATTGGGAAGGAATCAGAAGTCTTTGGTGAAGACTCTGAAGTCACTGGAAGGGCGTCAGAAACTCAGGACACTAAAATGTATCCTAAAACCCCTTGGTGGCGATCAGAAGCCACTAGAATTGAGCAGGACGAGTTAAGTGTCACTAGCGGCGAATCCGAAATCACTAGAAGGTAGTCAGAAGCCATTGATACTAAAATGGATTCGGAAGATAACGAGTCTTTGAATCGAGCAAGAAATCATAGAGAAAAGAGGCAGCAGCTACTGGAATTGTTCCCAAGGCTGGTGGATAACGGGTTATTAGACACGAGAATTTATCCAGAAACCCGTAGATAACGAGTCAGTAGTCACTGCAATTGATCCAGGAACCCGTAGATAACGAGTCAGTAGCAACTATAATCGACCCAAAAACCCGTAGATAACGAGTCGTGGAATGGAACCAGAAATGCGTTAAGCTTTAGGAAGTAGTCAGTGGACACTGTAATTGATCCAGAAACCCGTGAATAACGAGTCAGTAGCAACTATAATCGACCCAAAAACCTGTAGATAACGAGTCGTGGAATAGAACCAGAAATACTTTACGAAGGACTCAGAAGTCACTGCTGTTGACCAAGAACTACGTAGACAACGAGTCTTGGAAAGGAACCAGAAATGCGTTATGCTTTAGGAAGTAGTCAGTAGACACTAGAATCGACCCAGAAACCCGTTGCTAACGAGTCTTGGAATAGAACCAGAAATACTTTACGAAGGACTCAGAAGTCACTGCTGTTGATCAAGAACTACTTAGATAACGAGTCTTGGAAAGGAACCAGAAATGCGTTATGCTTTAGGAAGTAGTCAGTAGACACTAGAATCGACCCAGAAACCCGTTGCTAACGAGTCTTGGAATAGAACCAGAAATACTTTACGAAGGAATCAGAAGTCTCCGCTGATGATCCAGAACTACGTAGATAACGAGTCTTGGAATGGAACCAGAAATGCGTTAGAAAGAAGTCCCCTGGATAACGAGTCAGTAAACACTAGAATTGTTCCAGAAACCCATAACGAGAAAGTAGCACCTTGACTGAAGACACCAAATCGTGAGGAAAGAATAAGGGGCCTTTAATAGCAGATCAATAAAATTGTGGATAACGAGACACTAGCGACTAGAATTGAGCCAGAAACCCGTAAATGATGATTAAGTAGCCAATCCACTGGACCCAGGAACCCAAGACAACGACGAAGGGGCCAATAGACTGGACGAAGAAAATTGTAGAAAACGAGTCATTATAATTGATCCAGAAACATGTAATGATGAGTAAGAAGCCACTCCACTGGACACAGAATCCCATGACGGGTTAGGTGCCAATAGAATCGAACCAGAAATCCTTGAGGAACGTATCAGTTGCCACTGGAGCTGATCCGGAAAACAAGTCAGTAGGAACTACACTGGATCCAAAAAGGCTAGACACAAATTTTCTACTCAATTTATTAAATAAAATTAACGATATATTTACTTATATTCTGTATAAAACTACGCCGAAGTGTGAATTATGAGACATTTTCGGCTCAAGTCAAATTCTTTAAGATAAGATTCGATCCATTTGTTGATCTAATTCATAAAAATAAATTCATAAGAGGACGAAATAAGTCTGCGGACTTCATTTGTGCAAGATCAACAAGAGCTATGACTCAGTGGGGCATGTCCTTGGGTGGAACTTTCTCAATGGACTCGACATAGTCACGTTTCCTTTGTGTGCACGCCGGGACACCGGCACTAGTTTAGCGGACGAAGGAAATAATCTTTTAGCGATGGAGTCTACACGACTTCAGTTCTCTGTCGGTTCTTTGTCCACCTCTGGAGTCTTTAAATAAAATATTAAAAATCATTTTCCAAGCACATTATTTTTAGGCAGTAAGAGAAGAATGTTAAAATGAAGGTTTGGTACATTACAGACGACGAGTCCATCTATATAATGTCCGACTCATGGGCACTGCATCATTATAGCGCTTTCTTATCCCTTGAGTCATTTGGAAAGCTGGTAATAGAATGAGTTTTTATCTTTTGTGCAAAATGTAAACAACTAAGCCAATGAAATATCAAAGAGAAGCATTTTAGGCATCACGATGGACAGAAAATTATATAT
Organism: Gonocerus acuteangulatus; assembly: GCA_946811695.1. Classification (NCBI taxonomy): domain Eukaryota; kingdom Metazoa; phylum Arthropoda; class Insecta; order Hemiptera; family Coreidae; genus Gonocerus; species Gonocerus acuteangulatus. The sequence goes on from OX328129.1 coordinate 39,301,391, forward strand.
ATATATATCCTTGAAGTGATCATAGCTAAATTAATCGTATTCATGATTCTTCCTACTTCAGACTGGGCAGTTTTACATAGTCTCTCTCTCTCTCTCTCTCTCTCTATATATATATATATATATATATATATATATATATATATATATATATTTGTCTGTAGCTGCTGAAAATTGGTCTGATTTTGATGAATTTTGGTGCAAAAATACCTTGTCTAAGTTGAAAGGTCGAGATCGTTAACCAGTTGAATCATCCTGAATTTTCGGTGAAATTCGCGCGAAAGAAATTTTCCGGCTTTAGGAATCCAGATACAATTTTTATGGGTTTTCTAACGTATGGAAACGAATGAATCCATTTTAACATTTTCGCTGCGGCTGTCATTGTTTGGGAATACCTAAGAAGTATCGGGTTTGAATTTTTCATAAGAAATTCATAAAAACTCTTCCAGTCAGCCGATTTGAAATCGGGAAAAACTGTTGGAAAGCCCAAACAATACTTAAGGCAAGTGTCATTACCTGGAGCTGTAAACGTGAATCCCCTCCATTTACGAGCCTTTTGAATCTAAAGGGAAAAGTAATGGAGGAGTGTCCTTCCGAAGGGACACTCGTAAGCGGGTAGGATCTCTAGTGTCCTTCCGTAATGACACTCGTAGCGAAAGTGTTAAGGCAATATATTTAACTGTTTTTGAGAAAAATGACTAAAATTAGCTTTCCTAACTACTTTTCGGTTCGGGTACTTTAAAACGATAGATTCAAAAAAATGTCCAGATGTTTGGCGTTCATCCATTGGACTGGAGTTAACGAAGTACTAGAAGAAACATATTTTTTTAACAGACATGGGCAGTTATTTAGGATTCTCATATATTTTCTTAAATATCTCGAACACGGTTGGAAGCCCGTGGTAAATACACGGTAATCATCAGCAAGCTTACTAAAGTTCCTACAAAACGGTTCTAAAGTTGTCACGACGGGACGATCTCATTCGGAGAAATCGGTCTTCAAAATTCAGTTTCGTTCTTTTGAATGTTTTTTGTCTCTGTTTGTCACAGTCTTTATTTGTTTTTTTGTTTTGTATTTGTAATAGTATTCTCCTAGAGGGAAATTTTGGAATGAGGAGAGAGTAATTTCCGCTTAGGATATTGTCTGTTTCCTCTTGTCGTGCCTAAAATCGTTTCTTTTGAGATTTTGAGTTTAATTGTACGGGTCGTCATAGTCTGTGATTGATAATAGAGGCAGATTACATTTGCACCCTGAAGGGTAGATATTACCCTGAAAATTAGCGGCAATCATCAAAGGGATCTTACACAATGCTTAAAGGCTGAAAACGGAATTAAATGACAATTTTCTTCTTTCATTTTAAGAATCACAAGTTCCTACAAAAATTAATTCGAGTAATTTAGCACGAGCGAAGGCCGCTGAAAATTCATCACCCCTACCTGGAAGCAATTGGCAACCATTCAGGACTGCGAATTGAGGAGCTCATTGGCTGTGATTGTAAACCACAAGGAAAACCCAAACCCAAGGTGAAATTACTCAGGCTGTGCCTTGAGAGCATCCAATTGAAAATTATGTTGAGGATGTATATTGGTTTTTAGTATATTCCGAATGGGTATGCAATTGAGGTTGCACTCATGAAAGATTTTTTGGGTCTTTTTGCGAAGACCACATCCAGTTACTTTTGAAGTAGCAGTAGTGATTTATAACAGTTACTCGTACTCGCTGATAAGATTACTGATTAGCTTATAGGTTCTTTGCTGGTTATCTATCAATACTTAACTCGCTATCTACGGTGTGGTATATTGGATATCGATTGCAAGGAATCGTACAGGATAATGACAAGCAATATTTATTAATAAAAAGGTTAATATGATCAAAATCAATTCTCTCAACTATGAATGACTGTTTTGCAGGTTATGAAGGATAACAAACAACGATATTTGTAAACAAACATATTTTATTCCTTTTCTCTCTCACTTTTTTGGATATTTTACATTTATTAGGCATTACCTGCTATGCGTTTCCGCTCGCTCAAGAAGGTATCAAAACCCTAGTCAATCCAACTCGCAATTAATAGAATTATATTAATTTTAGCGACTCTTGTCTATCCAACTCGCTAAAATTAATAGGATTCCATTAATTTTTCCGAGTAAGAAACCAATCCCTTTTTCTTTATCAGGATCATCGCGAACTAATTGTAAAAGACTCATTTTTTTCTCACTAACATAAGCAGAGCTTTTTCGTAAACAAACTAGTTCACTGTTGAAGGTTACTTTACTCCCAGCAAGAACCAATGCAATTGGTCTGCGGAATCCTCCAATAGGAAGGCAAAGGAGTTATGCGCATGCGCTGAATCACTGATGCAATGACTACTACTACTTCAAAAATAACTGGATGTGGTCTTCGCAAAAAGACCCGATTTTTTTTTTTTTTTTTTTTTTTTTTTTAATTCAGTCGAATCTTCAATAATCCTGTCTAAGGGTCCCGATCCAATCCAATCTCCACCGACTGTCGGAAGAAAAACAAACACAAGCATCTTAATGCAGGTGCCTACATTGATCCCGACTCAACCCGATCCGATCCAATGACTACCAATTCTCGGCCGTTCAAACTTGTTGTTTCTAGCGAAAAATGAAAAAATGAAAAACTGTTCATCTGCAAAAAAACACGCGAAAAAAATTTTATCACTAATAATTTTGCGTCAATAGGCTACTTCATAAGTAGCGTTTGGAAATGTGGAAGTATTAAAGTAGGTTTTCTTCTTTAACAAACATAAGAGGCCAAGGACTATCCCAAAACTGAAATAACTCTAAATCCACAGAAAATAGTAAATGGGACAATGGAAGTAAGTGTAAACACTCGAGTTTAACGAGTGATTACGTTAAATACCTTAGACACATTGGCGCAGTTATCATTGTTCCACAGCCCGGGATCAAAACATTTATTTTTATCTACTTTTTTTGTGGTTTGAGATATTTTTATTTGTTTGCCCATCTTGTTAGCTCAACTCAGTTGTTCACTTCATGAAAAACATACGATATCAAGGTTTCTGTCACTATTTATCTAGTTACATATTTCACTTATTTATTTAAGATTGCCCCCCCCCCCAAAAAAAAAAACTTAAATTCTAATAATTTATATTTAATCACATCCCAAAGGGATGGGGCTTACTAAAGCGGCTTAAGGGGTTATTTATGCCCCTTAAAGAATCATGCGATTGGAAAGCACATTTTACATTGAAGGATTTAAAAAAAGGTTGCACAAATGTAGGCGTGGATCCTACTGTTCCAAATAGCAGCCTGATCACCTACCAATTTTGGGGTTATATAGTTCCTACGAAAAAATCGGAAAATGTTTTCATAAATGGTTTTCTTCTCTGTTCAGGCAGCTTTTGAATTTCAATAGATTTTGATAACTTCTGCCCTGTCTGAAGCCTTGTGAACTTGTCACAACGACGTCATCCCATTTCTTTTCTGCTCAATTCCCGTTATTTTTTTTTTCTTCTATCCAATCTACGCTGACAATAAGAAAATTAAATTTTGTAATTAGAGTTATAAGGATATAAAGATCTGATGCCATTTATTTGTCCAATATTGCGATCGAATACTTATTTTTCTCATTGTTTGATAAAAAATAATAATGGGAAAAAAATCAATTTCATAAAGAATAAATATTCATCACAAATTAACGAATCAGGAGATTTGATATTTTTCAATTTGTTTAATTTTCAATTTTACTATTTAAGTATCCATCAAAAAAGTGACATATGTTCGAATAAACATAAGGACTGGTGTTAAATTTTGCAAAACGTAAGAAACTGATTTCAGGTTTGGATTTTCAGATTTAGTAGTTCACCATAAATACGACGATATATTTTATTTTTAATTATGTGAAATTAGTAAGTAAATATGCCCAAAAACAAATTATTCCGTCCTAGTTTCAGTTGTTTGTTTTATTGAACAGTTCGAACATTTTGGATTATATTGTATGTAGGAGACGAGTCGAAAACTCGGGCGCGCACTAAAGATTTTACTTTCTAGTGTCATCGTTAGAGGATTCAATTCGGAGTTCTAGACGTTTTTCAGGCCCACCCAGCCATTTATTAATCTATTGGGAACCGGCAAAGGGGAAAATCATGCGGACGGACCATAGTACTGACTGGTTTATTTCTCCAGTTTGCCGTACGGTCAAGAATCCGAATTCTCTACAGTATCTGCCTCCCTGGACGCTCGTGGCCTGTTACGGAACTGATAGTATTTTATAATAAAATTATAAAGTTACTTATTATTACACTAGAGAAGCTAGCGTTTGTTATTGAAACATCCGTAGTTAGATGCACTTGTGTAAACACTTATTTCGTCCTTAAACTCGAAAATACCCTGTCACACTATCTTATTAAGGTCAGTAGAAATACTGTCAGGATATTTTTATTTCTCTCTTATACCTTCTGCGATACGAATCATAAATAACTAAATACATGGCCTTTTAGTAATAATCATCATTTTTGTCCAAATCCTCAATATGTGTTTAGAATGGTGGCAGCGCCTGACTAAAGAACCCATAAAAATGGATTTGTCTGGGCAACGAAGAGTTATAGAGGGAAATGCTTGGAACACAATTTTTGACTTCGTAACTTTGTTTGGACAAGTTAGAAGGTGAAGAAATCAAAAGTCCCTGCCCTTTCAGCCGGTGGGGGGGGGGGGGGGGGGTAGAAGGGCCAATTTTTCGCTTTATCTCGGAAACCTTGCGTCCTAGCGACATAACCATTGTACAAAAAATAAAAGCTCAAAAGTCACTAGATAGATTTTTTCTCTCTAATACTTACTTAGATTACATTAATTTCACCGTCTGTAACAAGTTACAACTGAATCAATCGTTTCTGAATACCCAAACCGAAAATTAGTTCGAAACATTTACTAGCGATTTTTTTTTTCTAACGGTTACAGATATCGCTTTAAACATGGATCATTCGTTTTGCTACGTCAAGAAACCTGTAAAATGATTACCTGCGAACATCTGAACACGAAAACGTAAGAGTTACCATTTTGTTCGCGCGAAAATCCATTTTCGAACCAAAAAGTAGTTCGGAATGCTAAATTTTTCTCATTTTTCTCAAAAAGGGTTAAATATATTGTCGGATTCCTGGATTCATTCGTTTCCATTCGTATGTCCCATAAAAAGGGTACCTGGAAACCTAAAGCCGCAAAATTTGTTTCGCGCGAATTTCACCGAAAAATCAGGATGATTCAGCTGGTTAACGATCTCGACCTTTCAAATTAGACGAACGATTTTTGTACCACATATCATAAAAGACACATACTCACTGGTAATAAAGTGCAAGTGTGACTATCAGGCTTATTCAAATAGTCTTGAAAATCAAAATCCCTTATATTCGCGATCAGAAATACGGGCAATATTTCCCAATCATAGTAATATTTATTGGGTGGAAACCCTTTGTGTGACCTCAGCATTTTCGATACCACCTGTTGTTTGTCATAGCCTTGTTCATAACTTAGGAATATTCTAATTAATTCAGGAGATATATAAGAACGAACGCATATCTGTGGTTTATTGAACTAGACCAGACTTTCCTTTATTATAGTAAATAAATAAAACAGTTACAAACCGCCATGAATTACATTAGCTAAACAGTAAAAGTATAATTATTCCAGTCACGAATCATTTTTAATTTCTCTCAACTCCCCATATTTATGGATCACGCAAGATTATTATCAAGAAAATGGTGTAACTGTGGTGTTATCCAACTCCAGGACGGATCGGCGACAGAGGCCTAAGCAAATAAATAAAACTGGAAAAAGTTCAGGACCTGCGTCAGCTAAGCGCGCTTTCATATCAAGCTCATACATTTAAAATAGAAAATCAAGATATTTTTCTATTTTTAACTTCTAACCAAATTGGGAAAATAAAGTAATTTATATATTTATATATATATATATATATATATATATATATATATATATATATATAAAATAATAAAGTAATAAACGTATTTTTCTATCGAGCAAATTTTAATATCACACTTTATAAAACACTAAGAAAAGTGATATTTGTGGCGCAAAAATATCACAAGTGTAAGAAAAATCCAAGCAGCACACGGTAACCGGAAATGATTCTCCGACTCTCCAACAGGATATCAGAGACACCCCCCCCCCCAAAAAATCTAGTTCCTTCAAATTTTCAATGTTATATTGACAAGCTTATTTTATTGCTGGTTTGTTTGTTTGAATAATTTAGGGCGAAAGACCTCACGATCATCAGCGCCCAACCACGTAATCATGTCACACGGCTGTACATCCGTGCTCCTGGATACTTGCGTCTTTTCATAATTACTATTCATTTCATAAATACTTCTTTTAATTAAGTTGAAGGTGAGGGTGAGGAAACATCAATGGATTCCTGAAGTAATTAGCAGGAGTTTCTCCCCAAAATTGTTTAAAACATTAACTTATATTTGCGACGTTTCGAACATGTTTAGGTTCATCATCAGGCATCTACATAAAATAAAAGTAAAATGAAGAATAAGGAAGAAACGTTTCCTATGTCAATAATACCAATACAAATACAATAAAATTATTATATACCTCAATGTATTTGTATTCGTATTAGGGACATAGGAGAAGTTTACTCCTTGTTCTACATTTATTTCTTATTTCATTTTATGTAGATACCTGATAATGAACCTAAACAGGTTCGAAACGTCACAAATATAAGTTAATGTTTTAAACAATTTTGGGGAGCAGCTCTTGCCAGTTACTTAAAGACTTCTTTTATTATTATTATTTTTTTATTCATTTATTTTATTTTTAATATTATTATTCTTGTAGATGACCTAAAATATTTCTTAATGCGTTTCGTTCTTTTAGGCTTAGGGTCGGAAAAAGTAGTACTTCCTTGTAAAAGTAGTACACCACTTTATTTTGCATGCCCTACATGTTTCGTGCTTAATTCATTCGCACCTCATCAGGGGCACTTCTACAACAAAATCCATTTTTGTACCTCCCAATATTAAACATATTTAAGATAAACAATATTTTAGAAGTCCAGATTTTAAAATAACATTAACAAACATTTTTTTTATAAAAGTCCTACCTTGCTAAGAAGTCCTCTCGTCTCATGTACCTTCTACGGAGGCAGGAGTAATACTAGTCATGTCCTAAGCCTACCAATATAGCCGCGTCTTTATCTATATGTGGTATTTGTTGTAAAGGTATATGTAAAATTAGTTGGAAATATGAATACAAGGTACAGAATATGTTCAGTAACATTAAAGACAGGGTTAATGCATCAACCACAAAATATAATATTTATAAAATTAACTGGAACGATTGTAACAAATGTTATATTGGGGAATCTGCACAATTAATAGGTAAAAGAATTATACAACACGTAAATGGGCAACACACAGGAAAACGGTACCGCATTGACGGAGCATGCAATATCAAAAAAGCACTGTTTTGATTTCAAAGAAGTAAAAATACTTAACAAAGAAAGAAACACGCTTAAAAGAAAAATTAAATAAAATATTTATATTCTAAAAAATTCAAAAACAGCTGTTAATAAAAGGACCGATCTTAGAAAGCATCAAATTTTCCATTCTGTAATAGATTAAGACCTAATTGTTGTGACGGACGGACTTTACAAATACCACATATAGATAAAGACGAGGCTATATTGGTAGGCTTAGGACATGACTAGTATTACCCCTGCCTCCGTAGAAGGTACATGAGACGTGAGGACTTCTTAGCAAGGTAGGACTTTTATTAAAAAAATGTTTGTTAAAGTTATTTTAAAATCTGGACTTCTAAAATATTGTTTATCTTAAATATGTTTAATATTGGGAGGTACAAAAATGGATTTTGTTGTAGAAGTGCCCCTGATGAGGTGCGAATGAATTAAGCACGAAACATGTAGGGCATGCAATATAAAGTGATGTGACACAAGGAAGCACTACTTTTTCCGACCCTAAGCCTAAAAGAACGAAACGCATTATTTTTAATTTGTTCCCTTTTATAAACATTTCATATATGTATATGTATATGTATGTATATATATATATATATATATATATATATATATATATATATATATTTCCTTCGAACTTGTTCACACCTATGCAAGCACCTGTAATACAAGAGGTAACCAAAGTGTCACTTAATGTAACAAGCTTTTCCGGGAGATAATATTCCGGCAGGTATTTCAATGCATTTATAAACGATATGAGATTATCACATAACGGTACAGAAATCCGTTAAAATGTAGTAAGTGGAAGGTGGCTATTCGAAAGCCTGATAAAATACCTCCAACAAAGTTCAGTCTTAATACTTCCGCCGGAGAAAACGGTTCTTAAAGTTTTGGAGATCTTGATCTTGTTCCCTTGGCGTGGAAATATTAGAATATATTCTGCTGTAAGCTTTTCAAATATCAATAAGGATAAATATGATAAATAACCCCGCTAAAATGACGTAGTTCCTGCCAGCCGGCCTTTCTTTATTTTTTGTAGTTGGTCATTGATGCATAAGTAAGGTACCAGAAAATAAGCCATATCCGGATTCCATTCTTCTTCTTAATGAGACCTTTCCCGACTGAATTCGTTAAATGTATGTACCATATAAAGCAGAGGGTTAACCAGACCACCTTGTGGATCGCTTCCTGTTGCAAAACGAGGCTGCATAGTATTTACAAGGATCACAAGCGAATCTAAAGATTAAGTGTGCACTAAAAAAAGAAGTGATATAACATACATACAAATATTTATAACTTGAAAATAGTTAATTTTTTATGTGTTATTTAAATTATTCGTCTTCAAAAGAAACAAAAAAAAAACATAACAAATACTTATAGCCTGTTCAGATAGACGGAAACGATCAATTCAGCAAGCGCGAAATTTTGAGGGAAATACTCACGACGGTTCTACCATTTCAAGAAGTAACACGATACGTGAAACATTATAAAAACTGATTATTTTTCGTTTAAGACTAGCGAAAGCTTTGAGAGGAAAGACGAAGGAAATAGTGTCTAATATTTATCAGTACTTAGCCAAAGCTAAGACTAAAAACTTTTTAAAGCTCCTAGTGATAAGGTTATGAAATAGAAAATTTTTATCGCTAATTTCTTGCAAGGGGAATATAGGCCACGCCATACTAACCCTAACTAAACCATCTATTTGAACAGGCTAAATTGTTTTTACCCTTAGCTTTACCTGAATATTGATAAATATTAAACACTATCTCCTTTTCCTGACCTCTAGAGCCTTCCCTGGTCCCTGAAATAATTATATCCATAAAATGAAAGACAAGTATTAAATCAATACTGCAATTTCCTCCTAGATAATATAATTAGTTTCTTTCTAACAGCTGATCCCAATGACTTAAGATTTATTCCTCCCTCGATAGGGAAGAAACACGCCTATGACCTCTTGACGCAACCCGAAACTGCCGACTAGAACATTACACGTTTCAGATATTATATACTCAAATTCGTTAAACAGCCGAATCCGTCCAACAAAATAAAATCGTAACGATAAAGCTTTGGCGTCACTAGACTTCCAGATACACCTTTTATAAATTGTTCAAGGCTTCATCTAGAAACGGGTTCAAGAAAACATAAAAAAAAAAAAATAAAAAAAATAAATAAAAAAATCTAGATTTTCCATGGAATTTTTATTTATATTCTTATATATCTTGAAATCGGTCAGGAAATCTTAGTAAGTGGAAACCATCTTTTCGAAAGCTTAATACATTTCCCACAAAAACGGTTCTTGTGCAATCGATAGTGCGATCTCATGCAGAGAAATCGGTGTTTAAATGAAGTAATTTGTGCTTAGGATACTGTCAGTTTCCTGTTGTGGCACTCAATATCTTAGAAGATGAGCCAGCTAGAGAGCTAACAGACAATGTAAAGAGTGAGGAAACGCGCTAAAATATGATGTAAGTTTTTTTTATTTATATTTTCATCAACAATAGCCATTACGCAGTTAGTTATATTAAAATATTGATTTTCTGCCATTTTTAATTTAAGTAATTAATAATTTTTGTCAACAAAACTTTTTGTTTGATAAAATAAATTTTATAAATTCTTGAAATGACAACGAAATTGGCCAATACAAAATGCATAAAGTTTTTTTTTTTTTTTTTTTTTTACATTAAATGTAAGCTTTAAAATATATAGAATGCATCAACCAGCCAATATTAAAATAATTAGAGCCCACATGTGCCAATAATAATAACTGAGTGGTTTGCCTGGAGCCCTCATATATAGTTGAACTTCAACAGCTCAGTTCTTGGTGGGACCCACATATTCCAGAAAGCATTGTACATGACAATACAGCCCTATTACGCTGGAACAGCAACATTGCAACCCCAACTTCTAACATACTCAGTAATTTGTTGCTAATTTGTTACACTATTTTCAAATTTGTTGCTCCGGCCGTTTCTGAGAAAACGTGGCTGTGCTAGCGTAATATTACGCCAGCACAGCCACCCTTGTAACTTTTGATCTAATTGTCTGACGAAATTCAGATTGGTACGAGAATTTGTTGCTAATTTGTTGCTCTAGAATGACACCAATCACGAATTTTTCGCTCCAGCCGTTTCTGAGAAAACGTGGCTGTGCTAGCGTAATATTACGCCAGCACAGCCACCCCCGTAACTTTTGATCTAATTGTCTGACGAAATTCAGATTGGTACGAGAATTAGTTGCTAATTTGTTGCTCTAGAATGACACCAATCACGAATTTGTCGCTCCAGCCGTTTCTGAGAAAACGTGGCTGTGCTAGCGTAATATTACGCCAGCACAGCCACCCCCGTAACTTTTGATCTAATTGTCTGACGTAATTCAGATTGGTACGAGAATTTGTTGCTAATTTGTTGCTCTAGAATGACACCAACCACGAATTTGTCGCTCCAGCCGTTTCCGAGAAAACGTGGCTGTGCTAGCGTAATATTACGCCAGCACAGCCACCCTTGTAACTTTTGATCTAATTGTCTGACGAAATTCAGATTGGTACGAGAATTTGTTGCTAATTTGTTGCTCTAGAATGACACCAATCACGAATTTGTCGCTCCAGCCGTTTCTGAGAAAACGTGGCTGTGCTAGCGTAATATTACGCCAGCACAGCCACCCCCGTAACTTTTGATCTAATTGTCTGACGAAATTCAGATTGGTACGAGAATTTGTTGCTAATTTGTTGCTCTAGAATGACACCAATCACGAATTTGTCGCTCCAGCCGTTTCTGAGAAAACGTGGCTGTGCTAGCGTAATATTACGCCAGCACAGCCACCCCCGTAACTTTTGATCTAATTGTCTGACGTAATTCAGATTGGTACGAGAATTTGTTGCTAATTTGTTGCTCTAGAATGACACCAATCACGAATTTGTCGCTCCAGCCGTTTCCGAGAAAACGTGGCTGTGCTACCGTAATATTACGCCAGCACAGCCACCCTTGTAACTTTTGATCTAATTGTCTGACGAAATTCAGATTGGTACGAGAATTTGTTGCTAATTTGTTGCTCTAGAATGACACCAATCACGAATTTGTCGCTCCAGCCGTTTCCGAGAATACGTGGCTGTGCTACCGTAATATTACGCCATCACAGCCACCTCCGTAACTTTTGATCTAATTGTCTGACGAAATTCAGATTGGTACGAGAATTTGTTGCTAATTTGTTGCTCTAGAATGACACCAATCACGAATTTGTCGCTCCAGCCGTTTCCGAGAAAACGTGGCTGTGCTACCGTAATATTACGCCAGCACAGCCACCCTTGTAACTTTTGATCTAATTGTCTGACGAAATTCAGATTGGTACGAGAATTTGTTGCTAATTTGTTGCTCTAGAATGACACCAATCACGAATTTGTCGCTCCAGCCGTTTCCGAGAAAACGTGGCTGTGCTAGCGTAATATTACGCCAGCACAGCCACCCCCGTAACTTTTGATCTAATTGTCTGACGAAATTCAGATTGGTACCAGAATTTGTTGCTAATTTGTTGCTCTAGAATGACACCAGTCACGAATTTGTCGCTCCAGCCGTTTCCGAGAAAACGTGGCTGTTCTAGCGTAATATTACGCCAGCACAAATTGGTGGTTAATGAACATAAACTTTTAAATAAGAAGATAGATTTTTGTACCAAATTTTTTTTTTTTTTTTTTTTTTTTTTTTTTTTTTTTTTTTTTTTTTTTTTTTTTTTTTTTACGGCGCATCGACAAATCTTGGCCATTAGTGCCGGGCCTCCAGGGTGTAACCAGGAATTTTCTCAGCGAGCCCTGAGATGAGACTTTGTACCAAATGTTATCAAAATCGAACCATTTTCTTCTTAATAATTCAAACCCCCCTAATAGTACTTAAACGTTTGAATATAAAAATAAAAAACCTTTCTTAGCGAGTGTTTACACTCTAAACGGATGGCCCGTGCAAAATTTCAAATTTTTGTGTCAAGGGCGGAGACTCTTTGAGGGAAAAATTCACATTTTATTTCTCAGTTTTAGTAATTCAAGGTCTGCCATGATAGTTGAAATTAACCTCAATTAAAAATAATACTATGAAATAGATACAGTATAGTAACAGCTGTTCTGTTATCGTCCTAGCAACGCTTGCTGCCTAGGCTTGCATGTTCTAAACATCTAAGACTTTAAACCCCTCTAAAAATACATAAAAATTCAAATATCAAAAAATCCTTTCTTAGCGAGCGCCTACGTTCTATAGGGAGTGTCCATGCAAAATTTCAAAATTTTCTGTCGTGTGGTTTGGGCTAGGGGATGATAGGTCAGTAAGTGAGTGAGTGAGTGAGTGGTATTTGACAAATATATAGTAGATTTTTCAAAAATACCTATCTCTTTCCTCATCGTCCGAATCAATAGACTCATCTCCTCCATCATTTTCACACATTTACTTAAAACGGCTCTTCATTATTTCTTGATTCTCTTCATATAAAATGTCAAACGGCGGCCGAAAGAAGACATTATATTTTAAATTTTTGTTACGTAAGTAGGGTGTTGTGAACACCCTAAGCCAGTAAAAGGCCCAGAAAATAAACAAATAATTTTTTTTTTATGCGAATGCAACCTCAATGTGAACAGAACTACTATTTATGAAGGTACCAAAGCGATGAAATGGATTGTAAATTTTTAAATTCAAAATATATTGCTAATTAAGTCATGGGGTGCTGAAAACTCCCCATATCTCTACTTAAAGGTTAATATTATGTTTTGGTATTTTGAGAAAAATTAAAACACCGACGCAATGGCATACCGGAGAACGGGAGATTATAAGAATCAGCCTTCACAGGAATCTGACAGTACCTAGTAGCTACAGGAAATTCACCGCTTCCTCCCTCATTCTTAACTCTCTTAACTTGTCCACGTGATGTTATGTTTACATACCTGGTAACAACAACTCTAGCAGGCTCCCTTAATAAAATACTCTTTTAAGCGCGGTTACTCCCTATCTCCATAGGGAGAACCCGTTTATGAGGTTAACCTCATGACGCAATCCGGAAGTGCCGACTAGAAACTTTCACGTTTCAGACCCTATAGATCACGAAAATATAGGTGGCTAAAATTTGTATATATATATATATATATATATATATATATATATATATATATATATATATTTATATATTTATATATATGCTTGTCTGTTCGCGCTCCTGACGGCTCAAAAATGGTCCGATGTTGATGAAATTTGGCACAAAAATCTGTCTTCTAATTTGAAAGGTCAAGTTCGTTAACCAGCAGAATCCGCCCACTTGAAGATAGTGTTTGGGGCGAAATTAGCGCAAAAAAAATCGTAACGCTTACGTTTTTGAGTTTATATGCTTGCAGGTACTTGTTTTATAGGTTTGTTAACATAAGAGAACGAATGAACCCATTTTTAAGGCGATATCTGTAACCGTTTCTGAGAAAAGTGGAATCAATGTTTTTGTAGGTCATTATTTTTTTGTGAGTACTTAGAATCGCGGGATTCAATTGAAATATTTTCTACATCTTGGAAATTAATCCCAACTAAGATGATTAAATTTTGGTTATATTTGAAGTTAAGGAAGTATGCGAAAAAAAATATTTTATTAATAGACGTGAAAAATTTTCGGATCTCCATACATTTTTCGTAAATATCTCGATACCGGTTGGGAAATCGTGGTAAGTGGAACGTGACCATTCGAATGCTTACTAAATTCTCTACAAAAAATGTTCTGAAGCAATATTCGATGGGACAACGTCAATGAGAGATATAAGCGCTTAAAACTTAAAAAGTGTTTGTTTTGTTGTTTTGAAATGGTTTTTCTCTTTCTTTATCTCACTTTTTAATTGGTTGTTTCTAGTTTTAAATTGCATTTATCAGTGAAATTAGTATTGTAGTAAAATAAGCTAACAAACGGTGAAAGGTATTGGTAATAAGTTTGGAGTGGCTGTGGTAATCATGATGGCAGTGGCTGTCAGTTTCCTGTGGTTTATGATGCTAATCTATTCCATTTCTTCAAGATGTACGTAACCGCGCTAAGATGACGCAGTTCCTGCGAGTCGGACTGGGAGTTGTCCCGCCGGGACGAAGTCATCCTATCCAGGCTTCGTATTGGACACACCTTACTTACCCATTCCTACCTACTAGACAGAAAGGACAGACCAACTTGTAGATATTGTAACGAGACTCTGACCGTTAAACATATACTTACCAACTGCAGACAACGCAATAACCTGACCATACCTTACCACTTACACGACATACTGACAGAAGGTAGCCCAGACATCAATGCATTACTCAAACATTTAAAAAACTCTTTATTATACACAAAAATTTAATTTACTAAATTTTGTCTGTTTTGATTATTTTTTTTTTTTTGTTTGTTTGTTTTTTTCTTCTTTCTTTTTCAAGTTTATTTCTTCATATGTTCTTATATATATATATATATATATATATATATATATATATATATATATATATCACATTTGAAGTTGACGACTGACATTTAAAGAGTTTTTCGCCTCTGTTGCAGAACTCTATAAATTAAACAAATAAAAAAAAGAAATAAAGACCCATAAATGTTCTTACAGGCTAATGTACATTAAATGCCCACAATTATCTCATTCAAACCGTAGTATCAATTCAAACAATAATAATATAAACTTCTGGTTAGAGACAACGTTTCGAAAATCACTACTCTTCGAAAATAAATCCTCCAGACTGCCGAATCACACAAATTTCCAAAGGAATACTCAAAACGGAGATTATCTCTCAATTTCATAATGTAATTGAAATTCTAGAATAAAAAAAACAGCAAATAAATAAGAGTAACTTGTGTTTTTTTTGTGATATCATCAAAATTAAATGAAAATTATTCTTGAAATTAATTCTTGCATAAAAGTTAATTACAGAACAAATAGATCGAAAATTATGAACGTTTTTACAAAAGGCTTCCTTGCAAAACACACTGACGACACCTAGTCACAAAGGTGATGTGATGATGTGCCGACTAGAAAATTTTGCGTTTCAGATCCCCTAGAGATCGAAAATAATGGTGGTTCAAATTTATATATATATATATATATATATATATATATGTATATATATATATATATATATATATATATATATATATATATATATATATATACAGGGTGTTCAAAACTCGATTGACACCCACCTTTTTTCCACAATTTTTGATATTTAAAAGTGAAACTTGGTGGGTATTAACGTGGTCGAATGTACATTCATTAAACCCAATGCACGACCCCTCAACTTTTATTATTTAGGAAATTCCTCGTTGCACCCTGGATGTCGGCACTAATGGCCTAGATGTCAAGACGCCGTAAAAAATAAATAAATCGTCCAACACAAAAATAATTGCTACGAAATTCTAATCATTAGGTGAGTTCTATTGCTTTAAATTTATTATTTTAATGCCTTTATAAATTAATTGAATTTTATTTTTAGGTGGAGCAAAAAGTTTAGAAAACGTTTATTAAGTTTTACGGAAGCGTAGACCACGTTGATCATAAACTTTTCTGAAAACTTCAAAAACAAAAGTGTGTTTTGCCCCATTCCTATTTACGTTTTAGGCATTTAAAGGTACTTTTTGGAAAGAAAATTTAATCCTCTGCAACGTTTATAACAATTACTTTTTCCATTACGGACATACTTTCTGCGTTATTGGCAGAAAAGTGACAAAAAACAAGGGTTTTAACGGTTTTTGGCAATTTGTTACTCATTGGTGCGCTTTAGCGAAAAAATGACCGATATAAAATCGACCTAAAATTCAATTCTCTACAATAATCCGTCATAAAAATAACCCCCTTCCATTGAAGATTCCAGAGTTAGGGTTGCTGGAGAAAGTTGAGGGGTCGTGCATTGGGTCCAATGAATGTACATTCGACCACGTTAATACCCACCAAGTTTTGCTTTTAAATATCAAAAATTGTGGAAAAAAGGGGGGTGTCAATCGAGTTTTGAACACCCTGTATATATATATATATATATATATATATATATATATATATATATATATATATATATATATATATACAGGGTGTCCCGTAAATGTCTAGTCATATTGTGAGAGGTGATAGAGGACCCTTAGGGGAACAAAAAATTTTCTATGACAATTTTCCGAATTCTCGCCCACAAGGGAGAAAACTTCGTTTTATTGTTTTTTCGAGACAAACGTGGTTTTTAGAAGAATAGTCGTTGTAGCTCCGTCCCAGGTGGTTCTACTAGAAAGGAAGTGAAACCAATCGAAAGCTGAGTACATTTACTATAAGACTAGTTGGAAGTAAACATAAAAATGAATGAATGTAAGTATGCATATCTTACCAAAAGAAAGCTATTCTAAATTTCCTGACATTTTCTTGATATTTCTTTCCAGCGTTACTTCTCAATGGCCAGGATCTGAGATTTCCGGGTTTCAGAAAAACTTCCTCATTTAACCAGCTTTCCATTCATGTATCACAACCCTGTGTTATTGAATTATGTGAACGATTTAAGAACAAAGGTTAAAAAAAAAACATGGATCAACATTTTTGCAAATATGTTTTTACGATTTGGCGAATATCTTAATCGAGTTAATGGAAAGTCATATTGAGCTGCAGTTAAAATTCTCTTTGCTGTATGTTTTCTTCTTTACTCGATTTTGTTTGGCCACATTTTTTTGGTGTGCATTCCTCTAACTTTATCATTTAAAGTTGATTTAGGTATTTTGTTAAAATACTGCATGTATTGTGTAATTTTAGAATAAAGATATATATTAAAATAAAAAAAAAATGTATTTTGTTGTACAACAAAATACCTAAATCGATCTACTGCCTCTCTCAGAGTCTTCTTCTTGGTCTTGACATCGTCAATCATATTCTTCAAAGCCTCTTTGGAATAAATACTGTTTTCCTTTAAGCCAAGGGGACGCGGGTAGAATTGATGCATGTCCGAACTCACCCCACGGGGCAGGAAAAATCTCGGGGGGGGGGGGCTGAGACCATTTCCGGGGTATGGAATACTAAAAATTTAGAGATTGGAATAGTTTTAGGCAACTAAAACGCTATTTTTATTTATTTATTTTTTTTTTTGGTGCATCTACGGTGAGTGGTCATTTGCACCTTAAAACGTTATTACACGTAAAATAAAATATGTTTTATGAACTAAGTGATCTTATTTAATATATTTTTAAGGGTTTAATGACAAGTTTTCATCAAGGACCGAAATAAAAATTAAATGTTTCCTAAAAATGATTTAATTAAAAAAATGAAAATTACTTCATAATTTATATTTTTAAAATTAATAATTAACTGTTATGAAATAATTTTTATTTTTAAGTTCTTAAAATAAAAATTATTGGAAAATTGTTTTATAAAAATAATGAAATATATCAATTACGATGGAATTTTTATTGTTAATTCACAATAATAAAAATTAAAGGTAAAGTGAAACTCATTTATTAAATATCCCTTATCCTCGGAATAAATAAATAAATACTTGATATAGAACCTTTTGATTATTATAAGTTATTTGTTTATGTGAGTGAATCAAAGTTCCTCTAAATCCAATTGATTTCTATGAGTATATATTGTATATTATAGACTTCGTTTTTGTGGATTACTTTCTATTTATTATAGCACTAATTTTTTTTTTATTATTTAAAATAATGTTTAAAGTTAAAGTAAAAAAATTGTTATTAAAAATTGTTATAAAAAAATGTCGAAATAACATTATTTAAATAATTTTTATTTTTAAGGTTTTGAAATAAAAATTATTAAAAATTTTTTTTAAATAGTAAAATATAATATATTTTATATTTTATATCTAATTGATATTATCAATTACGATGGAATTTCTATTTTTATTTCCTAATAATAAAAATTAAAGGTTAAGTGAAACTCATTTGAAATAAAAATAGTTATTTTCGGTCTCTGGTTATTACCATGAAATCAAAATTCCGGGAGGAGCTGCAGCCCCTCAGCCCCCCCCCCTTATATATGCCCATGTAAACAATATGAAAAATTATGGTTTAATTACATACACAGACGTTTCATCATCTTCGAAAATCATGGGAATTACAACTCACCTTAAAATATTCGTTACTCACTTCAAAGTGTTCTCAGGGCGATTTCGGCTTAAATATATAGGAAAACTAGAATATCGGTCGTATTTGTCGAACCAATTATGACCTTAAGGAAAAAACTTGCTCAAGGTCACGTGATTTCCTGCGCTATGCGTCCGAACTCGTGGCGTAATATTATGCTTGCACAGCCACGTTTTCTCGGAAACGGCTGGAGCGACAAATTCGTGATTGGTGTCATTCTAGAGCAACAAATTCTCGTACCAATCTGAATTTCGTGAGACAATTAGATCAAAAGTTACGGGGGTGGCTGTGCTGGCGTAATATTACGCTAGCACAGCCACGTTTTCTCGGAAACGGCTGGAGCGACAAATTCGTGATTGGTGTCATTCTAGAGCAACAAATTAGCAACAAATTCTCGTACCAATCTGAATTTCGTGAGACAATTAGATCAAAAGTTACGGGGGTGGCTGTGCTGGCGTAATATTACGCTAGCACAGCCACGTTTTCTCGGAAACGGCTGGAGCGACAAATTCGTGATTGGTGTCATTCTAGAGCAACAAATTAGCAACAAATTCTCGTACCAATCTGAATTTCGTGAGACAATTAGATCAAAAGTTACGGGGGTGGCTGTGCTGGCGTAATATTACGCTAGCACAGCCACGTTTTCTCGGAAACGGCTGGAGCGACAAATTCGTGATTGGTGTCATTCTAGAGCAACAAATTAGCAACAAATTCTCGTACCAATCTGAATTTCGTGAGACAATTAGATCAAAAGTTACGGGGGTGGCTGTGCTGGCGTAATATTACGCTAGCACAGCCACGTTTTCTCGGAAACGGCTGGAGCGACAAATTCGTGATTGGTGTCATTCTAGAGCAACAAATTAGCAACAAATTCTCGTACCAATCTGAATTTCGTGAGACAATTAGATCAAAAGTTACGGGGGTGGCTGTGCTGGCCTAATATTACGCTAGCACAGCCACGTTTTCTCGGAAACGGCTGGAGCGACAAATTCGTGATTGGTGTCATTCTAGAGCAACAAATTAGCAACAAATTCTCGTACCAATCTGAATTTCGTGAGACAATTAGATCAAAAGTTACGGGGGTGGCTGTGCTGGCGTAATATTACGCTAGCACAGCCACGTTTTCTCGGAAACGGCTGGAGCGACAAATTCGTGATTGGTGTCATTCTAGAGCAACAAATTAGCAACAAATTCTCGTACCAATCTGAATTTCGTGAGACAATTAGATCAAAAGTTACGGGGGTGGCTGTGCTGGCGTAATATTACGCTAGCACAGCCACGTTTTCTCGGAAACGGCTGGAGCGACAAATTCGTGATTGGTGTCATTCTAGAGCAACAAATTAGCAACAAATTCTCGTACCAATCTGAATTTCGTGAGACAATTAGATCAAAAGTTACGGGGGTGGCTGTGCTGGCGTAATATTACGCTAGCACAGCCACGTTTTCTCGGAAACGGCTGGAGCGACAAATTCGTGATTGGTGTCATTCTAGAGCAACAAATTAGCAACAAATTCTCGTACCAATCTGAATTTCGTGAGACAATTAGATCAAAAGTTACGGGGGTGGCTGTGCTGGCGTAATATTACGCTAGCACAGCCACGTTTTCTCGGAAACGGCTGGAGCGACAAATTCGTGATTGGTGTCATTCTAGAGCAACAAATTAGCAACAAATTCTCGTACCAATCTGAATTTCGTGAGACAATTAGATCAAAAGTTACGGGGGTGGCTGTGCTGGCGTAATATTACGCTAGCACAGCCACGTTTTCTCGGAAACGGCTGGAGCGACAAATTCGTGATTGGTGTCATTCTAGAGCAACAAATTAGCAACAAATTCTCGTACCAATCTGAATTTCGTGAGACAATTAGATCAAAAGTTACGGGGGTGGCTGTGCTGGCGTAATATTACGCTAGCACAGCCACGTTTTCTCGGAAACGGCTGGAGCGACAAATTCGTGATTGGTGTCATTCTAGAGCAACAAATTAGCAACAAATTCTCGTACCAATCTGAATTTCGTGAGACAATTAGATCAAAAGTTACGGGGGTGGCTGTGCTGGCGTAATATTACGCTAGCACAGCCACGTTTTCTCGGAAACGGCTGGAGCGACAAATTCGTGATTGGTGTCATTCTAGAGCAACAAATTAGCAACAAATTCTCGTACCAATCTGAATTTCGTGAGACAATTAGATCAAAAGTTACGGGGGTGGCTGTGCTGGCGTAATATTACGCTAGCACAGCCACGTTTTCTCGGAAACGGCTGGAGCGACAAATTCGTGATTGGTGTCATTCTAGAGCAACAAATTAGCAACAAATTCTCGTACCAATCTGAATTTCGTGAGACAATTAGATCAAAAGTTACGGGGGTGGCTGTGCTGGCGTAATATTACGCTAGCACAGCCACGTTTTCACGGAAACGGCTGGAGCGACAAATTTGAAAATAGTGTAACAAATTAGCAACAAATTAGCAACAAATTACTGAGTATGTTAGAAGTTGGGGTTGCAATGTTGCTGTTCCAGCGTAATAGAGCTTGACAATACTCAAGGGAATGAAAATGAATGAGCCGCTCCCAGAATGACTCAAAAATGGTCCGTTTTTGTTTTTTGTTTTTTTTTTTTTTAATTAGGTACAGAAATCTTTCGCCTAATTTGAAAAATCGATTTTTTTTTCGATTTACGCATATCTCAATTATTGTTATTTGAGTTGTTCTGGAGATATCATGCCAAAATTAGGATGTCTGCATCCAACATACCTACGTTTTACAGATACAACCTAGACTGTAATGATAAGAAATAGGAATGAAAAAAGACTTCTATAACTTTGGATATTAAAACTGTATGAATCTGTAATATTTAGTAAACACCTTATCTTTCTAAATTAGATAAATACAAACTCCAGAAGAAAAAAATCTGAAAAAAATAGGAGACTCTTAATGTATTTCTGTGAATTCGTTGTGCAGGAGTTCTTTCAAGAAAAGCAATCCTCTAATACGTGAAAATAGTTTACAACAAGAATTCCCAGATTCTATACAATGAATGCTAGGAATTACAAGGGGGAAACAATAAGAATAACAATGGAATATTTATAAATTCTCGATAAAACGTTTTAAGAAGGGCTGAAATATATTGGTTACTATGAACTAATTCAAAATAAATAACTTCTACAGAAAATACAGTATCTAAAGGTTTATTTTTATAGCAAACGAATTAAAAAAAAAAAAAATCAGTCCCGTAACAGGCCACGAGGGCCCTGAGGGGTAGATACTATAGAGGTATCTGATTCATGACCCACTAGCATTCATGGCACACTAGGGAGTTAGTGTGGTCAGTACTATGCTCCGGCCGCCTGATTTTCCCCTTGGCTGCTTCGACTGCTAGAGTCATTAGCACCCAAGGTACCCATTGATAAATTTATTAAAGGCTGGGTTGGCCTAGGGACGGGCAAGGTGGCCGAATTCAGCCCATGAACGAAGACACTAGAAGAAAAAATCTTTAGTGCTTGCTCGGGATTTGAACTCAGATCCTCCAACTTATTAGTCCAGTGCTCTACCACTGAGCTAACCTCGCCCCAAAACGAATTTAAAATTCTTTAAATTCATATGTAATTTGTCAGTTCGTTATTTGCTACAAAAATTCTTTGCCTGATTTCAAGGGCGCATATAAGGGGAGGCTGCAGCCCCCCTCCCGAAATTTTTATTTATTTGGAAAAAATGTGTACTAAAATCTTACAAATAAAATCAATAAGATCACTTAGTCCAGAAAAAATATTTTTATTTTGTGTAATAGCGTTTTATTGGCTAACTATTCGAAGTTCTAGATCGTTAGTATACCTCCAAAATACTCCCAGGAACCCCCCTCCCTCCCGAAATTATTTTCTTTATACGCCCCTGAATAAACAGCATTTTCAAGATCGGAAACTTTTGACAATTTTGACATTTCTCGAAGAATTTTGCGCCCTATTTATTCAATGTACTTTAAATTTGATTTAATAATTGCACAAATATCAATCAGAGGGTTCTTGAATTATTTATTTATTATTGGAGACTTGTTTATATTCTACGACGATTACTTTCCTTCAAGGTTTTAACATAACTATATGATCTAATCCTAAACCAGCATTGTTTCAAAAGTCGATTGAATCCCTAAATCTCCAGAAATAGGTAGAGGTTTGAATATGTCTGTAGTATGCCTGAATGTCTCTTACTGGTTATTCAGAAGTTTTATTTAAATTCAGATTGTACCGTCTTGTGTTTTGTAGGGAAGAGAATTATGTTTATTTACTGGAAGCTATATTTCAACAATTCCTTCACATCATGTGGGATATTTAGTTGATTTCGACTTTAGTATTCCGATATTAGGCGTTCTTCCGAAACTTTTGATGTGCCAAGAAAAATCATGATAAAAAAAAAAACTGCAAAAGTTTCCCAACTTGGGAAACACCGGTTTACACGATTCAGAAATCAGCAGTATTAATGAACAAACATGTGCAATTAATGGCCGACCATATTTAGCGAAATTTTTTATGTCACTCCATGGAAACAAATTATTTCCCACATTTTTTTCTTACACAACTTATATATTACTCTCCTTGGAAAGTTAATATGCTTCTAGCCCATGTATAAAGCCTATAGTTGGTTTCATGTTAAGAATAATGGAAATAGAATTCTTTGTAGAAGTGGAAACAATCAGAAAATGGGTTACCAGAAAAATATGTCAAGCAATTAAAAGTTACAATATTTTTTAAAGAAAAATAATTCTGGGTCGCTAACTGAGAAGAATAAAGAACTGCTTTCAGCCTGAAGAAAATGTAGCTGTCAATCAACATGAAAACAGAAGTGTCAAAAGAAAGAAGTCATAATACAGAGGAAAACATTTTAAAATTACGTGCTTGGAGCACAAAATCTCTAGAACTTTATTCATAGTATGCACTAGGAGGTACAGTACAAGCAAATGATATTCATCATAATTCGAAAAATACTAATAAGTTCGTCCTAAATATATAGGACACATATTTAACTACCTAAAGAAGGCCAACGTACTCGACAAATTATAAAGTGAACTCTATGACTAAATTAAAAATAAAACAAACAAAAAACAAGGCATATACATGGCAGGTTAAGGGTTGTTGATATGCAGATAAGGTATTATACCATTAATATAAAAAATTAAAATTTACACATTTAAACATTTACTACCAACTAACTACCAGCATATGGTGACACACTACTAAGTACTAACACCTTAATGACAGACATAAAAACTATTATACCTTAGCAAGTTAGTATAGCTATTAAACATGGTTAGTAAGTTAGTATAGTTATTATACAGAATTAGTAAGTTAGTAGATTTTTTTTTTTTTTTTTTTTTTTTTTTTTTTTTTTTTTTTTTTTTTTTTTTTTTTTTTTTTTTATGGCGCATCGACAAATCTTGGCCATTAGCGCCAACGTAAGTAAGTAAGTTAGTAGAGTAGCAAATATTAATTACGTAAGTAAGTAAAATAGTAGTGTAGCAAATATAAATTGATTAATCCTATTTTGTCCATCGATCTCAAGTGGGAGGAGGGGGTCATGTAGAGAGTTCCTTCAGCGATCCCATCGCTTGGTATGTATTCAACTGGCCATTTCGCGAGTATCAGGTTGTAACCACAGTTCTGTTGGTATAACCGAATTTTTCATTGGTCAATTACTATAAACCAGCTATGGGCATTTAAAATCCATTATCATTTGTGTGTTTACGCAGTTAGTTTCTTGCTCTTTAAGTTGAAAGAAGTTTAAACGCGAAAGGTCTTTTCGCGAGGATCATATAACAAATTCCATTCCCAGAATACGCACGATTTCTCTTATATGATTGCTCTATTATCGTTCGTTGTATAAAATGATTTCTCAGGTTAATAAACCATTCATTGAACGAGTAATTACGACCTGATTCACAGCAACTAAGGGAAAATCATATAATAAAAACCACTATAATCAGTTAATTACAATTAGGTATAATATAATATTATTCGATAATAATAATAAATCAACCTATAGGCACGCATAAGGTGATCAAGTCGGGTTCAGAGTTAACCATCTCTTTAGGGGACACCTACATTGGTCCCGATCCGATCCGATAGCCACCGACTGTCGGAAGAAAAACAAACGCATTCATCTCAATGGAGGTGCTTACATTGGTCCCGACCCAACCCGATCGGATCCGATCCGATGGCCACCGATTCTCGGCCGTTCAAACTTGTTTGTTTCTACAACCGATTTCGGTTCGGATTTTTTTTTTTTTTTTTTTTTTTTTTTTTTTTTTTGTAAGGTGGCTTCTAACACTTTCGTAATTTATAAGCGTAGTACTATCTACAGCTAGCCCCCCTTTCTAAAACACGAACAGAAATAACTCTATGTTGATACGTTGCTGCATTTCTCTGTTCCAAATGAAAGCTAATAAAATTTAGAACAACTTTGTCACTTTACAGTTTTGTTTTTTGTTTCCCTTGTTTTTTAAATTAATGAATTTATAAATGAAATTAAAAATTAACTGTTATACTAAGATTTATTTTTTAGGGACTGATATAGCTGCAATTAATTCAGCTCCGAATCTTTTATATTTCCTGTTCTGCAAGTTGGGCACAAATGAACAAAATAAAAATTTGCGGTGCACAAACAAAATAATATATATATATATATATATATATATATATATATATATATATATATATATATATATATATATATATATTTATAATAATTACTTGTTTATTTCAGTTCAGGCTTTTCCTCGCGGAGGAACGATACAATTTCCCAACTACGAATTTGTCCGTACTTCCGTAATTCCCGTTTGAAGAAAGTTAATGACATTAGACTTCTAGAAATAACTACCATCTTAAAGTGTTGCTTTCACATCCGCCGTTTCATTAACATTGAATCTGGCATGTGATTTCACCCAATATTTTATGAATTACATATTTAACTACCCATTAGATGTTTAGAAGCTTTGAGATAATACTTCTTACTTAATAAGTCTGAAACTACATTGCAAAGTTACCCGTCATATGAGGAGTTGAATTTCAAAATGTCTCTTGTCCATTTTGAAAAATCTTTTGGCAAATCATAAAAATGTCACGGTGGTCTAGAAATGCTAACAATCATTCCATTTTTATTTTTCCTTTTAAATAATTTTGTTGAATTCTTGAATGTTATACCTAATATAAAAAAAAAAATAACGATAACAGTATATATTTTTTAAGACATTGCACATTTTAGTTTGGACAAGAGACGATTTGAAACTCAAAGCTGAACAAGAGATGTAGCTATAAACAACTAACAATGACCAAACAATTTCCAATCTCAATTAATTCTTAATTTTTATTTTAGCAAATTATAGTTACGGTTTAGTAAACATATTTTGATAATACTGATACATTTAAGGTAATATTAACAAGTATTTTATTGTTAAAAAACATTTTAAAAATGATCTTAAAAGTTTTAGTACACATGTATGATTAATATAAATAAAGTATGAATATAACAAAGATATTAATGATGTAAATTATATATTAAGTTAACTTTAGAACTATATAAAATTTATATTGTCATATGATGTGAAATTGTTAAAATATTATAGCATTTACCCGACTCAAAATGGAAAGAAACAAAGTGTCTAATATTGATATTATTTGTACAAGATGTATCTTACACAAATAAATAAATATCTATCTATCTAGTTAGGTTTAAATATGCAAAGACATTAGTGAAAAATAAAATGTATTCCGAAATTGGCGTTCGCTGCAGCTTTCTTATTTTTGAAATGATGAAACTTATGGTCTCCTCCTCTTCCAACCTTTGCTAAAGCACGGTGCTAGGTTCACTAGTTACAAAAACCTTTCTATAAAGTAATTATAGCGCTGAAATCACATTTGGACTTTGCACATTCTATTAGGAGGACAATTAAAACGCTAGGAACCTTGGCAAAATATGTTTTTTTTTTCTGTATTTTCTATTCAAAAATTATTTTGGACAAGAGACACATTAGAAAATCATAGGGTGAGCAGCTGTATTCATGGAGGCGGGACACTTGATGAGGAGACATTTTAATCCTTCTACAAGAGAACCGCCATATTGTTTTAAAGAGAGGTGTAAAAGAGTAATTTTGAAAGATTATTAAATTTTCAAATTAGATTGTATGAAGGTTTTAAGGTGCTATGAATGAAAATATCTTCCTTCACTTTGATTTTCAGGGAGCTTTGTTGTTGCGAAAATGGGAAATAAAATTATATAGAAAAAATGGACAAGAGACATTCTGAAATCCAACTCCTATCATTTGTTGAAAACAAAGGCAGTTAAATATAAAACGTAAATGTTATAAATCATTATATTATTAAAGTTATGTAAAGAAACATTACTACTTACTAATAAACGTCCAAATTCTGCGAATATAAGTTAGATAAACACATCAAACAATCGGAGCCTAAAACTGAGTTTTGCGGGGAAAAGAAAAATGGCCGCTGCAGTCAGTGTTGCCACTTCTTCTTCGCCAGAAATTGCGAAAATTTATAAATTTATCTTAACCGGCATCCAGTTTATACATCTATTTATTTATATATTTATATATTATATATATATATATATATATATATATATATATATATATATATATATATATATATATATAATGTCCGAATTCTGAGAATGTAAGGCTATAATATGAATATGTATATGAATTGGTGAATATACTATAGCCGCTCCAGTGTTGCGCCCCTTCTTCTTCAACAGAAATTAAGATAAATCAAAATGAATTAAATTAAATTAAGCCGATTTATTAAATTAAACTAAGCTCTATTTTTAAAAGCACTTATATAACAAGACAAATAAGCGCTATATTTTCTGCTCACAACTAAAAATGTGAATATACTTCATCGCGTCTAAAATACCTACAAATTAGAAAATATATGTGTATTTATTCGTTTTGATGTTTTTCTGTGTTTAATTTTATACCGTAGCTATATAAAATAGTCCGTCATGCAGGAAGTGCATAACAAAGCACACCGATCTCCCCATGGTCTAGTAGCTAACGCCTGAGATTTTCATGCGGGAGATGGGGGTTCAAGTCCTGCCTGCAGATTTTTTATTTATTTATTTCTTCTTTCAGGGCTCATTGAAAAATTCTCTCCTACACCATGGGTGTATAGGAAGGTTGGCAACCTTATGGATAGGCCCGCGCTAATGGCCTTAATGTTGAAGCAAAGTAAAAAAAAAAAAAAAAAAAAAAAAAAAAAAAAAAAAAAAAAAAAAAAAAAAAAACAGCACATCCAATTGGGCATTGTATCATATCATCAGGGCCTTCGGAAAACATTAAGGGCCCTGTTCAAATATTTACCCCCCTCTCCTCCACAAAAATAACCAAAATATATTTAAATCTAACATTTCTCTGAAAACAAAATTAAATTAATTAGTAAATACATTTGTAATTTTCCACGGAGTGGAAAATTAAGTACATATTGTCTAAGTTACATTGTTACTTCCTGGGGCTAATACAATTTGGACTGAGAATATTTAAAAGTTAGTTTCTATAGAAGAAATAGAGAATTTAGGAAGTTGTCCATTGGTTGTTCCCAATAATAATTGTGTTATTAGGTATATAATTTTATTATTTCAAATTATAACGCGGGTTAAAAAATGACACCGGTCCCCCTGAACCCCGGGTCCACCGTGCCCCTCCAGCGGAGGTCCTGCATGTCATACCAAAAAAGTTAAATTGTTATAAAGACTCACACATTTTTTTTATTGATAATGTTCCACATCTTTGGCGAGCAGCATGGAAAATTACCATCCGATTTGTACGTGAAACTGTCCTTTCTGAAAATTCTATTTGGCGTATAGACGCTGAGTATATTTTAAAATTATTGTTTTCGTGTATAAAACTTACCACTTGTCCAGAAACAATGTTATTCAGTAATCCAAGTCGGACTTTGGTGTATTTCTTCATGAACACCCTCCAAACGACATAGGCCATGTTGATAGGTTGTCTGTCGGCACTGGGGTCACATGTCACAAACACGACACAAAACACACGGTAAGCCCAGTGACATAGGCTGAGTGATGACGGAGGTGCGGGCAATACTGACAAGAGCAGAGGAGGTTAATGTAGAGCAGACGAACTCTGGTGGCCTGCGACGGTACTAATTCTTCTACAGGCTCTTCTTGGAGGAGATCGTGCTCAGTTTCTTGGACCTCTGGAATACCTGAAGAATTCCATAGTTTGGATTTCCGTAACCGTGAGTTATCAAGAAATAGAACAAAATCAGTTCGTTTCTTGTGAACTGTTTATCATTCCACTATTTTCACTTCCTTTGAGCTGAGTCCCTATCAGGTTATTCATATTATCATCTCTAATAAAGAAGAAAGAAGTTTCAACCAGAATTACTGTTTTGAGGTATTCTGAGGAGAGTTTCCATATGAATGCATAACTAAAAAGTACGTCATGCAGGAGCTGCATAACTAAGCACTTTCCTCAGAATTGGGTAGTGTGGAGTGCATTCCTGAATAATTTGCTAAAAAGAACCTATAAAATAAAAATATTAATAGTTCTGCATTTTTGCGTTTGTTATGAGCAGCTGTTTCAATTATTAATTTCCCTCCAGAGTTTTGTGTATGCGGAGTACTACACCATGTAATAAATACACAAAGCTTCACATTTTCATTTATTGATCTTGATGAATAATAAAAAATTTTAGGGATAGAATTTCAGGATAGTACAAAGTAATCCCTCCCCCCTCCGATAGACCGATTTAGTTCAGTTTCACACTTCTTTCTTGTTAGGTAGCCAGGACGTTTTGATACAAAGAGTTTTGTAACAATACAAAAGATTTACGCCCGGTTATGAGCAAATTAGTAATTTGGGTGCAGAGCAACCCCCCCCCCCTAATGAACCAATTTAGTTTATTTTTGCAACACATTTTTCTCTACGGTTGACCACAACGAATACCGAGTTTCGTAGCAATATAATAAAAATTACGACTAGTATTGGCAAATAACTACTTAGGCTCCGGATTAAACCCCCCCCCCCCTCCCGATGAACCAATTCAGTTTATTTTTACAACACATTTTTCTCTTCAGTTGACCAAAAGGAATACCCAGTTTCGTTGAAATATAATAGAAATTACGACTGGTATTGGCAAATAACTACTTTGGCTCCGGAGTAAACCCTCTCTTCAGATGGACCGATTTTGTTGGTTAACGAACTCGTTCAATCGTTTGATGGGGGAATACTATATATAACTGCTAAATTAATATCAAGCAGAAATACTAAATAAGAGGCTAACGATAGCTATGATTAACTCAGTCTCTGAATACACATGAAAGAGTAAAACTGCAGACGTCTTATAGCCAATGTACATGGGTAATTAAAAACTAGCTTTCATCCAATACACAATCTTGAGAACATGCAAGACGCTACACATTCTTTGTATATTTGGAACACTCATTCGATGAGAAGAAATTACACAGACCTCTGAAACACATTTAGTTTCTGTCTCATAATTTTAGCGCGGTTTCTCCCTCCCCCATAGGGAGGAACCCCGCTTATAATGGTGATACAATGAAACAATCCGGAAGTGCCGACTAGAAAATTTCGCTTTTCAGAACCCCTAGAGACCGAAAATAACGGTGGTTCAAATTTGTATTTGTGTGTATATATATATATATATATATATATATATATATACATATATATATATTTGTCTGTTCGCTCAGTAGCTCCTAGACGAATGGTCCGATTTTGATGAAATTTGGTACAAAAATCTTTCGTCTAATTTGAAAGGTCAAGTTCGTTAACCAGCAAAATCCGCCTACTGGAAGATGGCGTTTGGGGCGAAATTCGCGCAAAAAAAACGTAACGCTTACGTTTTTGAGTTCATAAGCTTGTAAGTACTCGTTTTATATGCTTACTGGGCTAGGAAAACGAATGAAACCATTTTCAAGGCGATAGCTTTAACCGTTTTCGAGAAAATTGGAAAAATAGTTTTTGAATACCGTTTTTGTTTTGGGTACTTAGAATCATGGGATTCAGTTGAAACATTTTCTGCATGTTCTACTTTCATGAAAACTAATATGTTGAAATTTTTGTTACGTTTGGAGTTAAGGAAGGGTTAGAATAAAATATTTTATTAATAGATATAAAAAGTTTTGGTAACTTTGTATACTTTCCTTAATATCTCGAAAAAGGTTGAGAATCATGGAAACGGAAGATTACCATTAGAAAGCTTACTAAATGCTCTACAAAAAAGGTTCTGATAAAAGTTTTGATTAGGCGATGTCAATAGGAGAAATAAGTGCTTAAAACTTTAAAGTAATTGATTTCGCTTATTCGAACTGTTCTTTTTGTCTTTGATTTTGATACTTAGAATTATGGGATTCAGTTGAAACATTTTCTGCATGTTTGAATTTCATCAACACTAATATGTTGAAATTTTGGGTACGTTTGGAGTAAAGGAAGGGTTAGAATAAAATCTTTTATTAACAGACAAGAAAAGTTTTGGTAACTTAGTATACTTTCGTTAGTATTTCGAAAACCGTTGACATTCTTGGGAAGCGAAAGGTTACCATTCGAAAGCTTACTAAATGCTCTACAAAAAAGGTTCTGAAGAAAGTTTTAATTAGGTGATGTCAATCGGAGAAATAAGTGCTTAAAACTTTAAAGTAATTGATTTCGTTTATTTGAACGGTTCTTTTTGTCTGTCTTATTCCTTGTTATTTTTAAATTGCTTATAGCCGGATAATGTATTTGAAAATAAAACAGATTAATTAAAATAAGAAGATCAATTAATTAAAAAATGTAGCGTTCAAAGAGAGAGATCCCAAGGCTTTCCAAATGTCTCTGAGCGGAGGCCTTTCTGGCCGACTTATTTGGGATTGGTACTTAAAATCATGGAATTCAGTTGAAACATTTTTTGCATGTTCGAATTTCATCAAAACTAATATGTTAAACTTTTGGATACGTTTGGAGTTAAGGAAGGGTTAGAATAAAATATTTTATGAACAGACATGAAAAGTTTTGGGAACTTCGTATACTTTTCCTAATTTTTTTTTTTTTTTTTTTTTACGGCGCATCTACATCTTGGCTATTAGCGCCACTTTCCCTAATATCTCAAAAACGGTTAGGAACATTGGTAAACGGAGGGTTACCATGCGAAAGCTTACTAAATGTTCTACTTGCTGTAAGCAATTTTCATGAAATAAAACAAAAAATGTTTAGTTCTATTTTAAGTTATGGATGACACTATGGATGAGAACGGATACGTCTTAAGATGATGCAGTTCCTGCTGAAAGAGAATGTGATGAGAACACTCTGTGTAGAGCCAGACACCTGCCCGGGTCGAGCTACCAGGCAGGTAGGCTTTTATTGCACTTCATAAATCAAGAGTTGACAGATATTTTACCTGTAGTAAGTCATGCAGCCAAATGCTTTAGTAGAAATATAATTATATTTTGTGGTTGTATGTGGCATAGCACATTAAAATATAACACTACGTTCTAATTTTCTTGTAAAATTTTATTTTGTTTAATTGCATTTAATAGTATAATGAGTAGGTAAGTGTTTTTACTTGCATTTAACACTACAATGGATATGTTAGTAAAGCAAGTTAAGTCAATTAGAAACATATTCGTAGTAGAGTCTTCGTAGAGCAAAACTTGGAACGGCGGAAAGAGTAATTTCCGCTTAGGATAGTTTCTTGTGCCTTGCCGACAATCTTGCTTTTCTTTGGAATATGTGTTTACATTAAGAATGATCTAGACAAAGTAATAACTGTTTGTATTCTACGTATACAAAATGACACTAGAGATATGAAAGGAACCGCGCTAAGATGATGCAGTTCCTGCGATTCGGACTTTTTTGACATACAAATGATTCGGTGGAGTCCAGGGATCAGGGCAATAACTCTCCTCATTTTAATAATAACCTGATAATTTAACGGAATGAGTCCAGTTTTGACAACCTGGGATTTTACTTATACAAATATACTGCTTCGTAAATCAGCCCTTATTATCATGGTCCAACTATTCAGAAGGAAAACATAAACAACAGAAACTTACAACATTTTAATTATGAAATAACAAAAATAAAACTAGCTATAATGATTCAAATCATTAATTAATTAAGTTAATTGTTCTGATTTACAAAATATTCACAATAAATTAAATTTTAACATTATGTATTTAGATATTTGTACTATTATACAAGAAGTGAGAAAATAAACAAAATAAAATAAAACTGTTGATTTCTATTAGTTCTATAAGAACTAGGAAATTCATTAACATTGAAATATTTAAATTACCTAAATGAAGACATACAATATTTACAAGAATATATACAGTTATTGGAAAGTTTGTGGCATGATTCTTCCTTTTATTATGAATACAAAATGAATATGGCAAGTCGGTGTCTTTTTTTTAGGTCGGCATATTATTGCCAGTTAAGTTCATAATAAAATTATAATCGATGGCCAAATAATAAAATAAAGTTCCAGACTAGCCAAGTTAAATGTTAAATTTTATTTTTACAATTATAAAATAATGTACATCTTAACGAACGTTATCACAACTTCTACACAGGCAAGTTTGTCCTGCTACAATTCCTTACACTCATCATAGGTAAAATATAAAATTATTTTATTAACATTATTCTTGCTTAAGACAATTATCACTTCACTATAAACAGTTTTCTCATAAAACTACAACATGAAAAATTTAAATACTACTGAATATATAATGTCAAACATTACGTGAAAGTTAACACAACAAAAAGAAAAGTATTAAAATTTCAAGAAGAAATTAAAATTCAGGAAAAAAATAAAATATACCAGCAGTAAATGATTACTACTCTCATAAAATCTTATTATTATTATTTTTTTTTTTCTTTGAAAGAAGAAATTTGCAATTATAACGATACATGGAATGGAAGCTTTTAATGTCTTTCATAATACTTTTCCATATTGCAGTCTAGTTCTGTCATTAATATATCTTTGGTTGATTTCACCCTTCACAATCGTCTTCTTGCAGGACATGAAACCTTGGATAAAAGAGAAACACCACCACAATGGTTTTGAAAGACTAGAAGTTCTGACCAAAGTCGAGGCTGGAAATTTCTTCCAGTATGAGGTCTTTCGCTTTAGAATAAATACCTGATGCAGGTACTTTACTACTCAATACTACAGTCTTAAAAGTTCCCTAAAACAGAACATCTGAATTAAAATATTTAATTAATAAAGAATATATATATAAAAAAAAAAAAAAAATCGGTATTTTAAAAATAGAGTCCATCATACAGAAACTGCTTAATTAAGCACACTTCTCATCAAGGTGGGTAGCTTAAAATCATCCATAGTAAAAAGCATAAACAGACAAAATAAAAAAATTTGTTTGCAGGCGTCCAGGTACACTTTTCATAGGTTATGTGACATAGGAAAACAAATAAAACCATTTTCAAGGTGATATCTGTAACCATTTTTGAGAAAAGTGGATAAAACTAATTCAAACTAATTTTAGTTTGGGTATTCAGAAGTTATGGATTCAGTTGAAAATTGATACAGACATTTCGTAATCAACTAAAGAAATTTATTTAAATTTTGGTTGTGTTTAGATTTAAGGAAGTACATCAAAAAAATATTTTATTAACACACATGAAAAGTTTTGAGATCTTCGTATAGTTTCTAAAATATCTCAAAAACGGTTGGGAAATTTTGGTAAGTGGAAGTTGATAATTCGAAAGCTTACTAAATTCTCTACAAAAACGCACCGGGGGATTTGGGGGGTATGGAATACTAACAACCTAGAACCTGGAATAGATACCCAAATAAAAATTATTTTTCTGAAATAAGTGATCTTATTTTAATTATTTTTGAGGTTTTTATGACACATTTTAACAGATTAAATCAAAATTTGGGGGGGGGCTGCGGTCCTCTATATATACGCCCATGATGAAAAGATTTGTTAATATTTGTTGGAGTTATTTAGACAGAAAATAAATTAGAAGAGCTAAACTTTATGTTCATTTTACCAGGTAGATTAAGCAGCTTCCTCAAGGTGACTTAAACTAACCACATTGTTCAGTAATATATTTGGTTATGAGGGTTCTGTACGACGGGACTCTTCTTTTCAATAGAACAATGTAATAATTTAATAAATAAAATATGTCTATAAATAATGCACTTTTCAACCTACCTCAATGAAGTCCAGCAGAGAGGATGTGAACCTGAGAATTGGACGGGATCTCAGTTTCCACTTCTTCTTTGTCATCATCATCATCATCGAAACCAAAGCAGTTGTCCATATCTTGTTGCAAATTACGGGCACAGACTTTCTTTGGTATAGTTATACCATCTAAAATTAAACATGAGATTAATATGAGATAATATTTCTATCTGGAGGAGGGAGGAACTATTAAGTTCATAACATCAAGTTTACAATTAAACTCGCAATTTTCAAATATTGTATACATTTTCATAGCTGGTAATTTTAAATACATACATACATACATACATACATACATACATACATACATACATACATACATATATATATATATATATATATATATATATATATATATATATATATATTCGTTTGTAAAAAAATTACATTTCTCAAAAGTCGACTGATTACTTTTAATATAGATTTTCTAGATAGCACATTTCTCTGGATAATGGAATTTAATGTTTGGACTAAATCGATATTTTAAACAGCTGACTACAAACTGCTAAAAGATACTATAAAGATGACCCTCAATTATGACGCGACCTTTGCAGCGGAAAGTTTGCCAAAGTCCCATTAAGCTATATTTATTTTTAGGCACCTGAGGATGCAAAAACACGAAGAGCGGTTTTAATAAATTGATGTATTGTAATTATTTTCATTTGTATTAACTGGCCTGCAAACACCAGAAAAATTGGACAGTAGCTCAGATATTTTAAATAACTTAACACCTAAAAATCATTTAATTTATAAGCCATTTAATCCTTTCATAGCTGACGAATGAAGGGACTCGCAGCGCCCAGTACGCTCGATGTTTAACCGTCTAAATCCCCTCGTACGCTCGCAAATCTCTCCTCGTCTCGACCTCACTACTGTCTACTGTTCAACTCTTTCCTCTCTCTCAGCATCCTCTTGTTATGTATTGGAATTATTAACATATAATCTCAAATGTCCTTTATATTTGTAATTTTATACTGAACTAAAATAAATTTTCTATCATGGAAATTAACCTGGTGAAATATCTCCAAAATCTTCGTTTGTGCTCTCCTGTAGCATTTGCCTTATCTGTTCATCAGACCGAAAACGAGAGTCTTCCATTGTCAATCATATCTAAGGAGGCTATTTATAACAAACGCACTAAACAAGATCCAAATTGTGATTGGAAAATATAAACAGCAACCATTAGGCTGGAGAGACAAATCCGAGGACGACTCTGCAAATAGGCAGCATGGCACACCTGCTTCAACCTCTAACAATTACAAATAACAATGTCGATTGTAGGACTTTACATTGTTTTGTTTTTTAATAGATTTTAATATACTTGCACAATGCATAAATTCAATTAATATACGAATAAGATTTGAGAAATCGAAAATTATATATTGGAAGAACCGGGTGAAGCTCTATTTGTAAATAGTAAAATCAAAACAACTAGAAATTAAAAGGTAATTCAGATATAAAGCCTTTGTTACATTAACCTTAAGAAAAAAAATATTAGTTATTACAGATTCTAAATATGCACAGAAAATGCAATGTATTATTTCATTATGAGAAGCTACATACGAGGCTAGTAAGGGCCACTAGTTAACTCGTGTGGAGCAATGAAAGGGTTAAAAGTATGTTAGTATTTTCGGTAAATAATAATGAAAATAATCCTTACCAACACGCCTTGGAGAGTTTATGGTTGGAAGTATTTCTTCAGCATTATCATCAGAATGAATCATAGCAACAGCCTGCTCCACAGATGAATGTTCAGGATCCCCACTGACAACAGCCACTTGTTGTTCCACGTCCTCGCCGTCCTATGGAAAAATTAATCTCTTAAAACAAAAATAATATTCTTCGTTTCGATATGCTATCAATAGAAACATAAAAAATAGAATTTATTTTATTTAAAGGGTTGTGGAAGTTCTTAAATGCAAACATAATTTCACTAATATTATGTTAGTATAACACCAGTATTTTTAGATGCAAATAGCCACTGAAGGTGTTGATTGATATAATTATAATAAAATAAATAATAAAAAAAACAAAACCAAAAGCTTACAACTGCAAATAAAAATCAACATGTTTAAGTAATGAAATTTTGAATTAATCTGTTTTTTGCAGTGTTTTCACTAATTAAGAATTATATTCATACTTATTACATCGTAGTAATAGAGTTTTATTATATCTTTAGTAAATGCGTGTAAATATTCCTTAATGCTCAGAAAAAGGAACTTAGTTTTAGTTAAATTGTATTATTTCTCACTGTATTATATTCAAACCTTTAACTTACATAAATAGAAAATATGTGTATAAGTTTCTGTCTGAGTCTATGTATTTTTATGAATATAATACTAACATAGGACTAAAATCATTACATAAGGCCTACTCCTTGCAATAAGGAAACCTTTATGTAATAAAAAAATATTTACATTAATAAAAAGGTGATAAATTGAATCCTTAAATATGTTGAGCAGAATCTGTGGTCTTGAATCGTTACGCGTAAATTTTACCAAAGAAGTGAAACATGAAGAGCCAATTTTAATAAATTGACTTTTATGTTAATTTGATTTTATTCGTTGACCTTCTATCAATACAAGAAAAATAGTAAATTTTACTACTCAATAAGTAGAATTCAGGCCAGGAACATTGAAAATTAAGTAAATAAGTTGAACTGAAAGAAGAGAGGGGACTTCTAGGACTTCCACTTATATATGTATATGTGTGTGTGTGTGTATATATATATATATATATATATATATATATATATATATATATTGTAATGATATATTACATTCACGAAAATATTTTTAAATTCAAATAACCATCGATATTTTGAAAAGCCCGCGCAAATCACAAACCAGATATACAAATAACATCGTATTATATATGATCAAAATTAATAATGTTTTTGGACAATACTGATATACAATATATCCATATTAAATGTACATCCAGATAACAATAAATTAATTATTTAGTACTGCAAAAAATAATTGTTATCTTTATATATAATCCGGTAAACTGCGGAAGTTAAGAAGCAAGGACGCTAAACTTTCCCGCTTTCTCGAACGAAGCGTCAGTTCAGTCTAGTCTCATCATTCAGAGGGAGAAGAAGGAGTCTGTTCCCCGCTTGAATATTGTCTGTTGGTTCTCAGCGTTGGTCGAAGTCAGAGCTCTCCTCCAAGGAATACCGAATGTATTGAGATTTTGCTGGAAGCGGATTGATTTAGAGGTAAAAATTGTTTTTTTTGTAGTTGTAAATTATTTTATTATTGTTTGTGTGTGGTTTAATATTGTTTGTATCTCAGAATTGTCTGGAGATAAATGTTATAGCGTTCATTCACTCGGAACTTTGATCCATGAGATTAATTTAAATTAATATAATAAAACTAATTAAAATTTCTTTATTTCTTATTGTAAAAATTAATCATTACATTTAATGGCGCCCAACGTAGACGGCCGAGTGAATTGAAATTAAAAACAGTAAATAAATATTAAAAATAAAACTTTAAAATAATTTTTTTTTTAAATAAAAATGTCTGACGTGAATATTGAACAAATTCAAAATAACGGTGAGGAAAATAGTGTAGAATCACTGGAATACGTATTTTTTACAACACCGGGAGAAATAAATATTATAGTCGAAACACGTGAAAACGAATTGCAGGAGGATGATGCAATAGCATTCAGAGAATCGACGGCGGGTTCCTTAGGAACAGAAATTATATCCAATGGCGGGAACCGTACTTCCGAGAGGGATAATGAGATGCATCCTCAAGGCCTAGAACATTGGATGAGGCTATTATTAGAACAAAATAAAAAACTGAAGTTCGATTTAAGTAAGAGTATTTGCAATATTAAGCATGAAATAAATCAAGAAATGAAGTTCGAATTAAGTAAAAATAATAAAATATTAGAAAATAAAATAGATGCAAATAGAATAGAACAAAATAAAAAATTTGACGATTTATGTGCGTATTTAAATAATATGGGTGAAAGTCAAAATAAAGAGACGATAGAATTGGAAAAATCGAATAATAACCTTTTTAATAAAAATAATAGAAGTTGTAAAGAAATTATTGAGATTAATGAAAATAATAATGAAAATTTAATTAATAATACCGAAAATGACGATACACGAATCAAAAATGACGATTTAAGTGAATTAATAAAAGATAATTTAAATTATGATTGTAGTATTATTGATCAAAAATGTGAAGAAAATAAAATATTTGTTGAAACTAAAGATGAAAGTGAGTATGTTTGTTTAGTGAATGAAAATGATAAAATTAAAGAAATATTATTGAGTAATTTGAATAATAATAATGAGAAAATAAATCAAATAATTAAAAATAATATAACTAATGATAATTTAAAAAATAAAATAAGTACAGACGTTATGGATGGGAATTTGGAACAAAATAATATTAAAAAATTAGTTGATGATCATATAATTAGTTTAAAAATAATGAGTTATAATAATAATAATGGTAATAATCAAAATAATATAATGAATAAAAATGTTAACAAAAATAATCATCTGAAAAATATGGACACCAAATTTGGTAATAAAGTAAAAATACTTTTTGAGTATCAATATCAAAATGGGATTGAAAAAATTGCAAAATTAAATCGGCCACCACGAAAGAGAATAAAACAAATCCTTAGGAATAATTCGGACAGATGCAAAAAAGATTTTAATGATAAATAGTGGATCCAGGACAATTTTTAAATGTAGTACTAGTTTAGAATTTTTATCTGTTACAAAAATTAGTTTAGTATAAGATTTAATTGATAATAATAATAATTAAAAATTAATATAAATGTTGAAATCACATTAGTTTAGGATAAGAAAATTTTGATATTATGTAAAATTAATAAATTTAATAATAATGTTTTTTGTATATTAAAATAAACTTATTTCAATAAAGATCATTAGTTTAGCCTAAAATAAATTTGATAATTATAAAAATAATTTAAAATAAGTATATTAATAAAATACTATATTCATATAATCAAAATAATTAAAAATTATGAGACGAAGTAAGCTATCAAAATTTAAAAATAATATAATACACTTGCTATTATTCTGAACTCTCTATTCCGAAACTCCAAATTAAAAAATTCAATTTTAAATTTATTTTTTATACCGGACTAAAATCATTTTTTTTTTTTTTTATTTTTTTTTTAGACAGGAGTGCAAATGTAATGATATATTACATTCACGAAAATATTTTTAAATTCAAATAACCATCGATATTTTGAAAAGCCCGCGCAAATCACAAACCAGATATACAAATAACATCGTATTATATACGATCAAAATTAATAATGTTTTTGGACAATACTGATATACAATATATCCATATTAAATGTACATCCAGATAACAATAAATTAATTATTTAGTACTGCAAAAAATAATTGTTATCTTTATATATAATCCGGTAAACTGCGGAAGTTAAGAAGCAAGGACGCTAAACTTTCCCGCTTTCTCGAACGAAGCGTCAGTTCAGTCTAGTCTCATCATTCAGAGGGAGAAGAAGGAGTCTGTTCCCCGCTTGAATATTGTCTGTTGGTTCTCAGCGTTGGTCGAAGTCAGAGCTCTCCTCCAAGGAATACCGAATGTATTGAGATTTTGCTGGAAGCGGATTGATTTAGAGGTAAAAATTGTTTTTTTTGTAGTTGTAAATTATTTTATTATTGTTTGTGTGTGGTTTAATATTGTTTGTATCTCAGAATTGTCTGGAGATAAATGTTATAGCGTTCATTCACTCGGAACTTTGATCCATGAGATTAATTTAAATTAATATAATAAAACTAATTAAAATTTCTTTATTTCTTATTGTAAAAATTAATCATTACAATATATATATATATATATATATATATATATAAATTTGAGTTGCCGTTACTTTTTTGATCTATGGAAGGGAACACGCTAATAAAGTCCAAAGTCTTTCTTGTAAACATTGCCACAGTATTTTTCTGAACTTAAGAAGTTTGTAGACTAGGGCCAGCGCAAAAATTCGTCGTCCAGGTAATAATACAGCAGACTAAGAGTTTTCTCTCAGCACAAATAATAAAAGTTAAAATCCTAGGCAACTACAACGAACTTCAGCATTTTAAGGCTAAACGACTTGAAGCTACAAATGAACACGTAGTTGGCAGTCCATATGTTAATGAGTGAGACTAAAATGTAAAAAAAAACCTCTTTTTTTAAAGAAAAGTGGTCTCTAATATTTTTCCATCTGAGCACAAATATTTACCTTTGCTCTTCAGCATTTTTATTTTTTTGAATATTACATTATCGCATTGGATTAATTACATCTTTTTAGAATGGGATGAAGAAAATTAATTTGTCAAAGTCAAGAGAGACTAGTCATTAATTAAATAAATGACTTCCACATATACTTTATTTTTGATCTTCAAAAACTTCTCAGCCAAGTTTAATTAATGAGCTAATTACAATTCCTCATTTAAACGTTTCGGCCTCAGGGCCATCCTCATTAAACTTCTTTTATCAATCCACATATATTCACCCTATTTCCACAAGGGCTTGTCATCACTTTCAATCTATAACTTTAAATCTATGGGCTTGTCCATCTTCTATCACTAAAACTTATTTACATTTTTAAACATTTGAATTACCCCAGACCATGTAGGCCACATGATC
Source organism: Gonocerus acuteangulatus (assembly GCA_946811695.1). Lineage (NCBI taxonomy): Eukaryota > Metazoa > Arthropoda > Insecta > Hemiptera > Coreidae > Gonocerus > Gonocerus acuteangulatus. The sequence goes on from OX328129.1 coordinate 39,342,863, forward strand.
TGGATCAATTTATGAAATAATTTATACCTCAGAAAATCCTTGTGGATAATCCCTAACATGTCAATAAATAAATGACTTGAAATTATAAAATACATACCTGCAGCTGGATAACTTCTAGAACAACATATTGCTGGCCATCCGATCCTTCGACAGCAACAACATTCCCTTCTACTTCCGTTTCCATTTCATCTTCATCGTCCCCATCCTCACCAGGCATTACCTCCACTTGTTGCCCATCTATAATTTGCACCTTTAAAAAACAAAAAAAAAATATTAATATTTAATTCGCTTAACTAAAAAATAATTAGTTTAAAATCTAACTACAGTCTTTCTCTGACACCGTCCTCCCACTTCCTAATACTGAAACTGGATTCATCTATACTTACTATAAATTTCAAATAAATATTTCTTCATTTTAAAATTTGACAAAATTAGCCTCTTGATTTAGGAGAATTTAAATTACCACCATTACTGACAATCCCAAATACATATTGGTCTAAGATCCCGGTAAAAAACGACCTTCATTGAGCTGCTTAATGGATGAAAATTATTTTATACTAAATTAATTACGTCAATAAAGATATTCTGAATGGGTTGCCTGAAAAAAATCAGTCCAGAATATGAATTATTAAAAATTTAAAATTTTTTTTTTTTTTAAATTGCATCGGTTTGGTTAATAGACAAATTCTATAACAATCGAAAGTATGAAGCCTATAGAATATGCAAACGATAGGATGTCTATTTTTTTCATGTCACAACTCTTGGGTTGCCAGGTGTAAATAGGTAACTCGAAACGAGTAACTGGCATCGGTCTGATTAATGAATATTAGTTAAGTTAAAATAAATATAATTTCATTACGAACACGGTGGTATAGGGTTGCCTGCGAAAAATCAGTCCTGAATTCCGGTTGTTGAGCTTTAAAAAGTGAAATATTGCCGCAAGTGAATACGTGCGACAGAGAGCCCAGCGAGGTAATAGTCATACATATATAGGGTGTCCCGCATTGAAGTGTCATAACTTTAGGGGTTTATTCTGCACTTCATTTGTAGTTCATTGGCACAAAAATGAGCGTTATATCTGAAAATGTAGTAGAGTAGAGCTACTCAAACGTTTGTGTATTTTAAAAACGACTTTTTTTTTTTTTGTTTTTTTTTTTTTTTTTAAAGAAAATTTGTGTTTTCAGTATTTTTTGTCAAAGTATCGTAAATAACGACCACATTTTTAGAATCTACATTAAATTTCCAATAAGAAACAACCGTTATGAAGTATTACCATGTAAATTAAGAGCTATATTAAAAGCCATATAGATGAGAATGTTTTACATTAGTATTTTATTAAATTATTCAATATCTTTTTAATGAGCTATTATTAGACTTAGAGGTTTGCATCTGCCTCAAAAGTTGCATTATTTAATAAGCTTCAAAATGGTACCTCACAGTTTTAGAAAAAAATCTATTTTAAGCTACTTTTTTCTGATTTCTAAGTCAAAACCAATAAATGTGCTTTAACATTAAGGAGCCATTCTGAAAAAATTCTTTAAATTCACACGATGATGGTGATGTCCCATCCTTCCCACACTACATAACATTTATTACACAAGCCCATCTACCAAATATTAACTTACTCTGGTTTCAAATGGATGGTTGCCCAGCTGATAATGGAAGAGTGGTGACGGAATGGCTGAAGAGTGAATTCCCTAACCGTTGAATCGGCCACTATGGACCGTTCGTTTGCCTCCTGATCTGAATCCTCTAGATTTCCACGTATGGAGAACATTGAAGAGCAGAGTGAACTCTGAGCCCGCGACGACAAAGGAGGAACTCATCAACAGGATCCAAGAGCAGCACCAGCTCATGAGAACTCAATCTAGAGGATTCAGATCAGGAGGCAAACGAACTGGTCCATAGTGGCCGATTCAACGGTTAGGGAATTCACTCTTCAGCCATTCCGACACCACTCTTCCATTATCAGCTGGGCAACCATCCATTTGAAACCAGAGTAAGTCTTTGATTGAATGGGGAATCAGAAACAGGACTGGAAATTGTCCAAGTTAAAAAAAAAAGTAATAATAAAAAAAATAAATAAATAATTAATTACAAAAATATTTTAGTCCGAGTGCTGGCAATGCACTTTTCATGAAGTGTTTTATGCACCTTGAAATTTTGCTATAATATACCTCTTAGGTAGATAAGAAGATATGTATGTGTTTCCTGGACATACCTTGGAACACCAGGTTCTGCGCACACGGGAAAGGTGAACAACAATATTTCCGAAAAATAGAGTTTTAATCAGAAGCCAACTATCTTTAATGTAAAATTAAGACAAGCCTACAATGATTAATAAATATGGCAAGCACTTTTAACCCTTTAAGGCACAATCATCGGAAAACAAATTAAAAATCAAGTCATGCCAAAAAAAAAGATTCCTTTTGGTTGCTAAAACACACCCCATAGCCCATTTATTGCAAAATTAAACTTTTCATTTTTTTAAAAAAACGGCCTGAGCTGTTTGTGCTTTAAGGGTCTACGTAATATGTAATTGAATGCAAACCCGCATGACACAGGTCTAGGCATTTCCCACGTTGCGGCCGCGATCTTTCGTGCTTATAATGGTATTTCTTACATGTGTTAGTTTCCGTGGTCTCTGGATTCTTTGCTTACTTATTTTCTGAATTTCTATAACATTTGATCAATAGCGCGTTTACTCAAATTAAAATTTGCGAAGAAATATTTTTACTCTTTGAGACATTTATAATTACATAATGCAGTAAGGAAATAAATAAACTGTGATAAAACAATCCGTTCTACTTCGCCTAAATTAGGATGTGGTTTTTTGCTCTTCCCTGTATAAATATCCATAATTAATGCATATCCTGTCTCACTACAGCACAAAACCCATACTTTCGTCTAAACAATAACATCCTAGCGACATATTCTAGAAAGATAAAGTAACAAGCAATAGTATTTCATATAGATATACGAATTTTTTTTTACGTACATTGTTGAAGGTAGATGTGCTTCTGTGGAAGGGAATCACTGATAAAGCTTCAGAGGGTGAGGCGAGTTTGGGTACGCTAGGTGCCGGAAGACGATAAAGTACCGCTATGTGGGCTGTCAAGGGGTAGAAAGGGGCTGGAAGGGTTGTAAATAGTTTTAACAGGCACAGGATATCTATTAGAGAAACAAGCTGTTAGAATCGGCGCCGCGAACAAAGTTTTGAACTTACGACTTAAGCCGTCTTTGCCCCTTAAAGGGTTAAGGGGTATAACACGTAAAAAAAAACAAAAACTTAATTGATTTTATTCTCATATTAAATGAGAGTTTTATTGGCGCTGCCATTTAAACCGGAACAGCTGTACAAGATCATATGAGCAAGAACCAATGAGAGCGCAGAGAATAACCACAACTGCGCGGTGCTGTCCTTCACTCTGATGGTTACGCGCAGTGTATTGCAGTCTATCATATTCAACATTTATTTTTATGTTTCCTGATAATTATACCCCACAAAAGTGTCAGCCCTTTTGTAATTATTTTCAAATATGTTTACTGAAGACTCTGTTTAAATTGCAGCGTGAATAAAGCACTTCATTTAATATTAAAGATAAAAACTAGGTACAGCAGGGTTCCGATTAACCGAGTCGATGGGGCCAAGGTTACCTCGGTTAATCGAAATAATCGGTTAATCGGAACCATACCAATAGCAATTGGAAATGTAGGTTGTTTTTTAATAAAAACTACTTATATGCTAAAAAAACTAATATTTAATAATAATAATATGTAGTAATAACAATAATAACAGAAACCGTGACATTACTTTTTTAAAAAGAAATCTTTAATTGTGGGTTGCCTAAATGAACTCTTTCTATCGGCAGCAGCTGTGTCCCTCCATTTTCTTTGAACCATGAGTTCATTTGGCGGTGTATCGCTTCTGCTTTCTAAATAGAGAAGGGATCTGTCAAATAGATTGAAACCCTCTTCATGGCTTATTTTTGGGGGAATGGTTTCCACGTCTTTTTCAACATCTTCTTCGGGATTGGTCTTCATTAGCTCATTAATAATTTCATCTTCCGTAAGGACTGTCGCCCTGTTTATTGTGTCGTCGATAGCCAATCTATAACTTCGGAATGCATTATATCCGGGGAGTTGAGGTCTTTTAACAAATCGCACAACTGCTGATTTGTTGGAGGTTCGTAAATTGTCTGGCTATCATGGATAATTCGAGGCCACAGGTTTTTTGAAGCTTTATTTACTGTACTTTTTGTTACAGAATGCCAAGCAGCCATATAAATCACATCCTTAATAGATATTTTCTTTATTTTTTTAATTAACCCTTCCTCTTCTGCTAATAGCATTTCAGACAAAAGCTTCTTTTTGTAGTATCGTTTGAAGGCCGAAATTACTCCTTTGTCCATAGGCTGGATTCTTGATGTGACATTTGCAGGGAAAAACATCGATTTTATTTCGCCCTCGCATAGGACACGCTCGTCAGGATGTGATGGTGCATTATCAATTAGGAGCAGGGCTCGATGAGGTAATTTTTTCGTCCAGAAATTGTTTTACATGAGGTACAAAATTGTGCTTACGATTTGAGACTCTCAAATTGAGAGTTGTATTTCTTCTGAGAATCGGGATGAAGTTCCCGCCGAGGCCATTGGCTCAACTTCATATATATATACACACATATCCACCCCCCCCCCCTCAGGCTTGACACCTCGGTTAATCGGGATCTCGGTTGACCGGACCTTGGTTAATCGGAACCCTACTGTACTTTGTTTGTTTTTTTTTCTTCAAAATTTACATTTTAACCCCCTTAAAAGGGCCTGCCTTATTTATTATTAATTTTAAAATTGCCTTAATTTGCCATTTTTTTCATTAATAATAGTTGGCTTCTGAATAAAACTCTACTCTTGGGCAATATTGTTTTGCCCCTTTCCCCTATGCGCAGTACCTGGTGTTCCAAGGTATGTCCAGGAAACACATACTTACCTTCTTATCTACCTAAGAGGTACATTATAGCAAAATTTCAGAGTGCATAAAACACTTCATGAAAAGTGCGTTGCCAGCTCTCAATCTATTTGTTCTGAAAATCCACCATTGTAGTGAGATAATTTGCGCACAATTTTGTACATTAGAGTAAAGTTTACTAAAATCACCTTTTTCTGCCTTCCAATTTTAAGAGCCATTGCTTTCTCAGCTGCAGACGATTCTGGATCGTGTGCAGACATGTGCCGCATCAAGTTCCCTCTATGCCTGAAAGCTCGTTGACATTCAGGGCACTCATGAGTCTTCTCTCGGGGTGTAGGTGGAACATAATTTGGATTGTGATATAAGTTCTGATGACGCTTCAGCAACTGCTTCTGCCTAAATGCCTGCCACAAAAAACAACAACAAAAAAAACTCATTTAGAGATAAATTCATGATAAAAAAAAAAAAAAATACAAACAATTCAAATGAGCCTTAAAACATTTAGGTTATTTCGTTGAAAAAATATTGTAGCTATGGAAGTAAACCTTCCAAAGCTAGAACTTAATGTATTTTAATTGTTATAAAATATACTTGTACCCACACAAACACATATAGAAAGGTATAAAAAAAATATGGATTAAATAGTGTTTATGAAGGTTGATAATGTCAGGGTTTGGTTGCATGGTATCTTAATAAAACTACATTTTTTATAAGGAAATGTGTTTCATTCATGCCGTGTTTTGAAATTCAAGCCTTCATCAGGGCAGTTAACAAGGATGAACAGTGGTAATACTAATTTATTTATTTTATCATCTACGTTTTTATTAGAGAAGGATTAATTACCTGATCACAGTGGTCGCACTGGAATGGTTTTTCATCAGTATGGATGAGCATGTGAGATTCAAGATGCCTTTGAGAAACGGATGCGTACGGACATAGGTCACATTTCCAGCATTTCTCTCCTTCGTGAGATTTATTATGGACCTGCAGAAGTTAACTTTTAATCAATACTCATAAATTATATTATTCATTTGTTAATCATCAACTAATATTTCACAGGAATAACATAATTTGTAACCTAATATAATAAGGATATATCATGAACTATTTACCTTTCTTTGACATTAAGCAACAAGTATTACTTTTACCATTAAATTTATTTTTTTATTTAAATTTTAACGTCCATTATTATTAACTAAGAATTTTAGGACGGGTTATCTATAGGTTACCACTCTTTTCCTAGCCAGGAAAGGGCTGATGTCTTTTCTTTTCTTTTTTTTTTTTCTTTTTTTTTTCTAAAGAAAAGCCACCACCCCATAGAGGGAATCGAACCCATGACCTTTGGCACGGAGTGTTAAGTGCTCATGCCTTAACACTCATGGCCACCAGGCCACATACCATTAAATGAAATATTTGATTTTTTTAGGATGTAAAATAATTGTTCAAAAAAAACCTTTTGTCTAAACATTTTTTTTTTTTTTTTTTTTTTTTGAGACACATAGATAAGTGTTAATTAGAGTATTTTTTTTTTTTTTTTTTTTTTTTTTTATTTTTTTTTTTTTTTTTTTACGGCGCGTCTACTTCTAGGTCATTAGCGCCGACATCCAGGGTGCAGCGAGGAATTTTCCCAGCGAGCCTTGAGATGAGAAAATTCCTACCGAAGGTGGGAATCGAACCCACCATCTCCCGCTTATGAACCCAGCGCGCTAGCCACTAGACTACGGGAGACCCCTAGTAATTTTTATTAACTAGCAAGTCGGCGCTAATGGCCAAGTTGTAGATGCGCCGTAAAAAAAAAAAAAAAAATAAATAATAAAAAAATAAAACTTGCAGGTACAATTTAATGAAGATTAGAAGAAATATTTCAAACATAGTTTCATGCGAACAATCTCAATGGTTACTCCACTGGAATGATCTACAACTTAAATCAATATAATAAAAATAGTGACAAATAATAAATTAATGTAATGCAAAAAAGTAACTACCCAATGTAACAAACATTTAATAAGTAGAGCAGAAACTGTTTTCAGAAGTTTTTGTGAAAAAGTTAAGTAATTTCAAATTTTAATATTCAAAAATTGAATAAAAATGTTCAATACCTTATAAGTATACCTATCCGGGAACTGCTTGCCACAACGTTTGCATTTGAGAGGTTTATCCGAAGTGTGGAGTTTCTGAACATGTATACGAAGATCAGTCTTCCTTCCACAAGTAGCAGGGCAAAGTTCGCACTGATACACTGGCTTGTCACCAGCTATTTATGTAATAAAACAAATATCACATTAAATCTTCTAAAACCTCTGTGTTAACTATTAATTAAGGAAATTGTCAATGCAATCATGAATAATTTAGAAACAAGTTTATCGCACATACTTATTGTTATGATACATTTTATAATGTAGATTAACTGATTACTAACAAACACTCCTGCTAATATTATTTTGTTAAATTTAAAATAATTATACAACCAGTTTTTTCAAACATTTTAACAAAACTAGTTAATAAGTGACTAAGTAAAGATTAGCGGAAGGTAAAAATAGGAGAGAGATGAGCAAAGACAAAACTTTACTAAACCCTTCACAAACCTTTACTCTCAGACCAAAGATGTAATTTTTATGAGTAAGACAAGAGGTAGTTGTGTGCAGCAACACAAATGGTTAAATTTGTACGGGAATGGAGAAAGAAGGACTGGCAAGAAGGCAGAGAAACAATGTGCAGAGAGGCAAACCTACCCTTCCGAGCTCTGGGTTATGTTTAAAACATTTAATCTAAATTTGGAGACGTGTCAGAAGATCCTCGACTTCTTTGCCACCATTGGCCACGAGACAATTTACTACTGGTTAATTACTCTGCCTTATAAAACAATGTAAATAGTGTAAATAATGTATATAGTTTAACAAAGAGACCAAGCTATAATTAAAATAAGAAAATATCAGAGCTTTCATTGGAAGTGGCAGTAATGTCTGCCTTCTCCCCTCATCTTATTCACTGTGTTGTATGTATAGTCTCACCAAATTTACTTATTGTACATAACAGTACAGACTGTAAATCTATATACATAAAAATCACGTGTCCGTCTGTTGTTCCGTTTGTCTGCTTGTCAGTATGTATGTTTGTTCCTTATACAAGTCTACACTGTTTGACCGATTTCGTCCAAACTTGGCACAAAGGTAGGTCTTGATACGGGAAGTCTCCTAGGCTGGGCCAAAATAGTCAAATTTCAAAATTTGGTCAAAGGGTCATAAGTTTCGTTCAAGAAAAATTGGCTACACTGAACCATTAAGATTCTGACGGCCATTTTGAATCGACAGCCATTTTGAATAATGCCTCAAATTTATTTGTTGATGTTCTTGATAGAATAACTCGAACTCATTGATGACTTTACATCATTTTATAATCATGTAATGCAGTTTATTTCAATTTCATATGAACAGTCACTGTCTAACTAAGGAGTGCTTGCCTTTCTTTGATAAGAGCTATCTACTCTCTGGCTATCTAGGCTCTGGTGCTGGTCTCTGTCGGCTGTCTTATGAATTGCTGTGGTGTTGGCCTCTGCCGGCTGCATTATGAATTACTAGACAGATATAAACAAATTCACACCGTTTGACCAATTTTGACATAACTGGGTATACAGGTAGCTCATAGGCAGAACGTAGGTGTAGCATGGCACACTGGGTAACAGCTAGTTATCAATAAAGAAAATCAATCAATAAAAAAAAAATTGGAGAGGCGATGTTTAACTTAGTACATGTAACAATGAATTAACAATTAGTGTTCGAGGGAAGTAAAGCATCATTTATTAACAAGTAATGGTATTTTGTAGATATATTATATTAAATAGACCTAGGTTAGCTCAGCAATAGATCGCTAGGCTAAAGTGCTGGAGGACCTGAGATCAAAGCTCAGGCATGCACTAAAGATTTTATCTTCAAGTGTCGTTAGAGGGTTAGATTTGGGGACCCAGGCCCACCCAGCCTTTAATTAATTTATTCTTTAAATTAAATTAACCTGCAATTAAAACTAAATTTTTGTGCCCAACTGAATTGGGTTGCTAGCCCCACAGCATACTGGTCAACGCAAACTTCAGGTATTGGAGAAAAAAATATTCATATCCACTACCCAGCCAGAACTCATATCAGACTATGAAATTTACTTTTATATTTAAATTTAAGTATGTTACTAAAATTAGAGGGTCAAATTAGAAAACCAATGAAATAGCAAATATAACACTTTTTATGGAACAACATGAGGAAATTAAACTCTCCAGAACACACTTCACTCCTACAAATTAGTTAAAAACTCCTGTTTACGTCAAAATGACTGATAAATAGGCCCAACTATGTATATTTCTATCAGACTCTCATGCTATAACAATAACTGTCGTATATCGGAAAGAAAACTGTAACAATTATAATTTCTGACCTTTTGTAAAATACGATTTTCAGAATGATTTTGAAGAAGATAATTGGCTACCATAGATTTAAGTAACTTTTTCTTTTTTTTTTTTGTTTTTTTTTGCATGCCAACCTTATGGTCATTAACGCCAGTTTGTTTCTTCTTTGTGCGAACTGTGATAACTACTTATAGCTTATAAATGATCCTGTTAAAATACCTTACCTGTATGTAAAGAATTACATATTTTTTTCAATTCATTTTGAGTTGGATCTATCACGCGCCCTTCCAGCAGGATTGCAAGGATATACAATTGGGAGAGTATTCCTTATGGAAAGAAGCTTATTTCTGTTATACATTACAAACTTAATACATTTCTACCTGAAGTATGACATTCCTTAATAAATTTTGACTTCAAAATAGAGAAATTATAGTAATATTTACCTGTATGAATAAGCTTATGTGCCTTGAGACTATTAGACTGAGTGAACCGAGAGGTGCAGACATCACATTCGTACGGTTTTTCTCCTGTGTGTATCCTCAAATGCCGTTTAAGTTTGAAGGTATCTGGGCTCGCGTATGTACAATGAGGACACTGAAAATCAAATATAACTATAATTAGGAAGGGCCTAGAAGGATACACTCGCGTTCTAGTACTTAAATATATGTGTCGACTGACTGTCAATTGGCCTCAAAATTACGCAGGAAACTATACAATACTTAAGCGGCCCATAGACGCTCAAAGTTATTGCAAAATATTTGAGTTTGAGCAATATAGTTGATGGTGTGTAAACAAGATTAAAAGTTAGTTCAATATAAGGGGGTTAGGCCCGCCAATAAATATATTGTTGACATACCTGTTGGTGAAGACTGTCGGCACTGGCATCGGTGCGAGTACTGTGGGCGAGCGGTTTTGATGTAAGTACGTCATTATCAAGCCACTGTTAAGTTAGTACTCCTTGACAGTAGCTTGATAATGACGTACTTACGTCGAAAGTGCTCATCCACAGTACTCGCACTGAAGCCAGTGACGACGGTTTTCACCAACAGGTATGACAACAGTTGTTCAATATATTATACGAAATTCAAATTCTTGAAAATATACTGTGCCACCGAGAAAAGTTTGTGACATCTGTTGGCAATATCCCATCAGTCAGTATCAACACGTGTTTGAGTAAGCAGCACCATGGCTGCCAAGCAAATTGATAAGCAATTGATTTTAGAATTTATTGAGGTTCATCATGGCCTTCCAGCTCTGAGGGATGTGAAGCGCAAAGATTATACTAATCGTGCAAAAAAAAAAGGGAGTAGGAGTACGAAGAATAATATCCAGATGCTGAGAAACAAGAAGTGGTGAAAAAAACATAATTCTTTGCAGAAAACTTCACTTTCATTAAATTTTTGGTTGGGGCTGACTTCGGTGGTTCCGACTCAGGTGGTACAACTTTTACAAAGATAACTTATTTTGTAGGACATTTTTTAGGCTTTCAAATGGTCATCTTTCAATTACCACAAGTTTACAATAGTTTTCAAGATATTTAATAAAGTATTTAAAAAGTGACATGTCTGTTGATAATTTTTTTTTTTGTAATACTTCATATACAAATGTACAAATATAAGCATAACTTGCTTTTAATAATGGATCATTGTAATTCACAGCAAAAACAAATAAAACATGTAATACAACTATTCTTAAAAACATTATAGATCCATAACAACTGCTTTTATTTGACTATATCTATCTGAGCAAGCACCATACATTCTTTTTTTTAGGCGTCATGTTAAAAAATTTCATACCTGGTAAGGTCGTTCTCCTGTGTGACACCTCATGTGATTTCTCATTTTACTTAATTCTACACTCGCATAATCACAGATTGTACATTTATGAGGCTTTTCATGAGTGTGCTTGTACCGAACATGTCTCACAAGCTCCCCTGAAACAAAAAGGGAATGTTAATTGTATTATGCAGAATTTAATGAATAATTAAAAAAAATCTGTAGTTTACAATAAATATTACGTAAGAAAGTAATAATAAATTTATAAAAGTATAATTACTAACCTGAAGTTGTAAAAGCACTTTGGCAATATTTGCAGTGGTGGGGTTTAGTACCAGTGTGTGTATTTACATGATTTTGGAGGGATGCGAGAGTTTTGAATCCTCGTTCACATACGCTACATTTATGAGGTCTTTCTTCAGAATGGGATTTCATATGCCGAGACAAGAGGTACCTGAAAGTTAAAAAAAAAAAAAAAAAAAAAAAAAAAAAAAATGGATTAATAAAAAGTGTTAATTTGATAATTCAATTGGAAATGTATAAAACAAAAAATATAAATATATATATGATTATATAAAATTATGATTTTATGATATAAACAAAAAAATATAGTATATATAATGAAATGGATAAAAAAGTTTAGCAAACTTTTATTACAGCTTGCAAGTAAAGTAAGCAGAAAAATAAATAAATTTGGATTTCAGATGATTCTACGTTTCTGTGATTATATATATAAAGTTGCCCTAAATTTTTTAGAGAAGCCAAATGTATGGAAGGTCCAACTCAATATATTTGTAAATAGCAATTGTTTTGAGCATTGCAGAAACATTCTTTTGGCAACAGTCCTATTGTGAAATTATAATTTCAGCAGAGGGAGTGGGCAGCTATCATAAGGCAGCACAACATTCTACATAGAAGGGGAAAAGAAAGAGCCACAAGTACAACATAATTATGATTTAAAAAAATAAAAACTATATAAAAAAATAAGATATTTCGATAAATAGAAACTCAATAAACACATATTTAAAAAAATAAATAAGAAAAGTCAGCATCTCTAAGCTTACTATAGATAATAAGAATTAAAATCAACTTCTTTGACCCTTATGTGACGAAGTACCAATACATTGGTAGAGGGCGGCTTTGGCCCAGATGACGAAGTACCAATATATTGGTGGTGAGAGGCCGTGGCCCAGGCAACAAAGAACCAATATATTGGCACATGAATTTAATGCGCACTATAATAGAGTGACATGGATGAGACTTCTGGGTAGAAGATATATCGTAGCCTGGTCCTTCCTAAACTGCAGGAAGAGTTGTGGAAGAGCGTGCTAGGATTCCGAGGAAGACAGTGGGCCTTTTTGGAAGTGTAAAGAATTAAATTTGCGGTGGGAGCATAGAATTTTGGGGAAAAAAGTTTATTCCAATAGCACAAAGGCGATGGAGACGTCATGTGTAAATGTTTTTTGACTAATTAAAGGACATACATAAATATACGTATTACTAATAAATAAACACAAAAATCTAAAAAAAAAATAAATAAATAACTTTTATACATAATTAATAATTTTAGTTTAAATTATTTGGAATTACTCTTTTATTTATTGTTAATGTAATAATTATAGTTTCTAATACAAAAAAAAAGGTAACTGGCCAATTTTTTAAATTAAAGATGATAAAGACAAACTAAATAAATCAGTTAGGAATAGCGTAATAGAGCGGAATGTAGAGCTATAACCAGAGCGTTAGTGGCTAATACAGCCCTGTGGCTGTACGACAGGGCTATTTGAGGGATGTCTGTATGTAGTCCAGTTCAGAAAGGGCTAAAAAAGTTTGATGTGGTACTATTTTTGGGTATTCACTCAACAATGTAAACAACAAAACGAAATTGATGTAAATTATTAAGATTTAATGAAATAACACATTTTTATTGAATAAAATTCTCTGTGCAATAGAGAACCTTGTCAAAACATTTAGTAATAACAAAATTTCAGCGCTAATGGCCAAGATGTAGATGCACCGTTAAGGAAAATAAAATAAAAAAAAATAAAATAAAATAAATAAATAAAAAATAAAAATAACAAAATTTGAAGCCAACGGCCATAGCCACATTGAATGCACCGGTTCCCGTAGATCACCGAAGTTAAGCAACGTCGGGCGTGGTCAGTACCTGAATTGGTGACCGACCACGTGCTGTTGGTATTAGAAAAGGGTGGTAAACCTGTAGATAGCCCGGCGCTAATGGCCAAACAGTTGATGTGCTGTTAAAAACGAAAAAAAAAAAAAAAAAAAAAATTGAATGATTAAACGTGTTTTGTTGAGTTCACAAAAAAAAAAAGAAAAAAAAAAAGAAAATTACACAGCACTTTTTTTTTAATTAGTACAAAAAGTAAACGAACGATTTTGTGACCCCAATTTATCAAACTGATTACTTAGACAGGCAGAAGAAATTTCCTTGTAGCAGAATGTTCCTTCCTACAACTAAATTTAGAGTAGTTTTAGAGTTTTCTATAGAACACAAAAATATTTGAGTAATAAAGTTGTGTTAGTTGTAAATTTGTAGACCTTCTGCCAACCTAATAATTGTGTTTGATAAATAAAAGTAGCTAAAATAAATTACTATACCTTTTGGGGCTCGTGTAATTACAATAATTACACATATGTGCTTGTGTTACTGTTTGTGACTTCTTTGGAATCATTTTCATTATCTTAGATTTGTCTTCATCGTCACAAGATTCCTAAAAACAAATAAAATATTATTAATAATATAGTACCTAATAAATAAAATATCGAATAATATAAATCCCATTAAATTTTATTCAGCAGAGGGATTGTCTGAAATCCATAAATCTACTTAATACTTGTAAACGTTAATTTTCAATAAAGAGTTCATAGCTTTTGAAACTTTTTTAATATTCCATTATCCGGAGTTTCTACTGTATTCTTTTTTTTTTTTTTAAATTTCACATCGTTTCTTATTCTTTCAATATAATGGCTTTTTAGGTTTCATACACAGTTCATAAAAAAAATTGATCAAGTAAACACTACCACCCATGATGACAAAAATTAAAAAATATATACAAAGATATAGTTTCCATAACTCAGAGAGAAAAGTTGTTAGTTTGACTTAACTGAAAGATAAATTAATTAAATTTTGATACTAACAGCACCGCTCATAGGATGTGGATCCTCCTGATCGTCAAAATCATAAACAGTAAGATCCTGATCATCCTCCTTATCCTTATCTTCTGGTTGCTGCACAATAAGTACATAACTAACTTCACCCGAGCTTGTTTCAGAAGGAACAATCGTGACTGTTTGATACGAGTCTCCTCCACCGAGAACCATCTGTGTATTTTCATCCATAACGTGAACCTGTAACAGTACATTCAAAATATGTAAATTTGTTTGTGAAAATCTGATAATTTCAATTAATTTTGGGAAGAAAATTTAATAAGTCCGACTCGCTGGAACTGCGTCATCTTAGCGCGGTTCTGTACATCTGGAAGAAATGTATTTGTTAGCATCACAGGAAACTGACAATAGCCAACTTACACAGAAGCGGATAATTCTTAATCCTCATTCTTGAGGAAGGCTGATGAATTAGTCAATACAATTATGTACTGAAAACGTACTCACTCTTCGACTACTGCTCGGAAGGCTATATTCCAAACAACCAAAAATTCGTTGTCATTTTAAGTTTCTTGTTTTAATAGCAAATTCATTTTACTGTTATAATCAACTGTAAATATGTGCTTCATGGCAAATAAAATTCCATTCTCTTGTGGGTTAAATCTTTCTATAAAATAAGAAATAATGATAACTTCCGTTGTAGCAGTATGAGGAAGGTTATATGGAGAAGTCAAAACAAACCTCATGATTATCACAGCCACTCCAAACTTATTACCATTACCTTTCACAGTTTCTTGGCTTATTTTACTGAAATACTAATTTTACTGATAAATGCAATTTAAAACAAAAACAACCAATTAAAAAGTGAGTTAAACAAAGACAAAAACAGGTTCAAAACAACAAGACAACAACTTTTAAGTTTTAAGCGTTTATATCTCTGACTTACATTGCTCCATCGAATATTGCTTCAGAAACATCAGAAAGAATGAGATTATTTCAAAAAATTTAAAAGAAGTTTGTAAATAATCTTAGGTCACAAAGAGTTCTTCCACAAAGCAAACTATGGCTAATTTGTAAAAAAACTACAAGATATGTGGCAGGTTTTAAGAATAGTGAAAAATATATAATATTTAACTTTATGATGGGGGACATAGAATGTTTTATAGTAATACTTACATCCTCAGATCCCTCATTATCTTCAGGATTTTCAATTGAGACATAATGGTCGTCAACTGCATGCGTTTCAGGAAGACCTGAATCAAAAGAAATAATATCTCCATAAACTTTAGGAATTAACATACATTTCAACTAAATATAAAATATTAACACTTAAAATTACTTTTAATTTTCAATGTGTATAACATATTAGTGATAGATTAAATTGCGTGAAAAATTGCTGACCGGAATCTATATATATAAACATACAAACAAATGGAGGTAAGTCTAAGTTTATGATGGTGGATGCTTAGTAGAGACCAATATATAGACTCCATCGAAGGGAACCCATACACGGTGAGGAATGCGCAGTATAAATCTTGAAATATACCACACCGTGTATGAGACAGTCTTGAGGAGGTGAGAGTTGAACTATACAGTCCATCGAAGTAGAATGATAAAAGCAATAGATTAACAGTAAAGACCAATGAGGCCGAGACTGTGAAGGCCAGGCCAAAAGTGTTTGGATATGAGGATACTTGCTTCACATTCAATGGGTCTACTATAACTAGACTGTGAAGCCCCTGTCTTGAGATTTATTAACATATAGTATGTGTGCTGGACCGTTCAGTCAAAACCTAGAGACCATACTGTGCAGGTTCAGCCTTGAGATTTGAACTGAATATGTACGTCCACCATATTTCATAATGCACAAACAGAAATCGTACAGCACATTAAATGTTTCGAAAGTATAATCACTTAGAATATAGACCCTTATAAATTGAGGTAGCTCATGCCAACTTTTAAAAAATTACATCCTTCTGGTGTAATGACAGCTAAACCTTAATGTAAGACAACAGTTGGTGAAAATAAAGGAACAGTAGTAAAGATCAGGACAAATGTTGGACCAACAACATTCAACAGCAGGCTTAAGAGATAGTTGAAAATTTTGAAATGTGGGCCCAAGGTAGAAGGGGAGAGAAGCTGAGGATCTTTTTAAGGTCTTGAAAATTCACTTAACAGAGTAATCGGAAACATTCAGATTAGCAGATAAATCATTAAAAATGAGAGGTATATTCTCTAGTTCGACTATGGTAGATTGGTGTATGGTGGACTTTCTGGCAACCTCGAGCCAAATCTCGAACGCCTCATAAACTGTCTCACCTTGGGATCCCCAGAGACTCCCATATATCACACTTCTACTGAATTGAATGGGCTATTCCCTGGTTATCATTAACAGTATTTCCTCAGCCCAGTCATTTACCAAGTAGTTCAATCCTAAAAACTTTCTTATATCTTATATATAAACTTTCTTATATCTTATATATAAACTTTCTTATATCTTATATATATAAACTTTCTTATATCTTTCTTATATAACTTCTTAAATTCAAATCATCTGTTCACTCCCGTAACACTCGCTCTTGTCCTTCCGATTATTACATTCCTTCTTACCAAACAGTTCATATTACCAAAATCATTTGTAAATCGTGCCACCTTGCTATGGAAATCCTTACCTCTGTCTGTCCCAACCTAGAAAACTTTATATCCTGAGTCTTGCACAACTTTTTATTCTTGCAAGTCTCACCCAACCCCTAGTCAAGTTTCTATTCAAGCTGTAGTAATTTAATTTTATTTCAATTGGTATTATTTTATATTTAAAATGGGTTTTAACTTCATGCTGTCAAACCCAAAATTATTCCTAAGAGACATTTGTCTTGGGATAAGAATGCAAATAATTTTTTTATTTCAGCTCTACTAATATTTCACCTTTAGTGTCCCATCAGAAAGATTCTTTGATAGGCTAAATTTGACAGAGAACCTTCCAATACGAAGGCCATATCAAGACTCAATCATTTGGCCCTCATAGCAAAAATTTCTCTTTCTACTTAGGTTGTATTTACATAGATTTAACACGTGATCAATGCGGGCATAGTAATTGCTGTTTTTACCCCATACAGGTGAATTCTTTAGTAAAATATAGTAAAAAAAATGTACTTATGGCGATTTGAAGAACATTCCAAATACAAAAAATTGTATATTCAATATTCCTGGGCTGCTTTTACTTTAAGGTAACTAAGACATAACTGAAGCGAAATATCCGGACTTGTCTAAGAATTGTCAAAAATCCCTCTCCACAAGCCTTTCTAGTGAAGTCATCAAATACGCAGTAAGACCAGTGACTACACAGGCACCCAGTAGATCTACCGGGTCCGCACCGAACGTGTTAAAGAATGCTTCTGATTGATGCACTAAATGTGTGAAACTAGTGGAGCTAGGATTAATAAACAAATATATTAACTCAAAGTCCATTTTTTTATCGTCTGCTTGCTCAATAAAAATAATACAAAGCTAATTTAAATATTACCTTGAACAACAGTCATCACACGCTGACCATCTTCATTTCTTGATTCATAATAGTACTGCCCTGTAGCCTGGTCAATATAGTAAGCGCCTGCTTCTCCATTTTCAACTTCCGAGCCCACCTCTTGAGAAACTTCAGCTTCAGAAAATGAATAAGGTAATAGAAACATGTTTAGAACAGATACATGTACATCTAGAAATATGTTTAGGACAGGTTATCTGTAGGGTAGGTTACCATTTTTTTCTAGCCAGGATAGGGCTGACTTTTTTGGAAAGAAAATCCATCACCCTAATGGGGATTGAACTCACGACTTTAGGCACAGAGTGCTTATGCTTTAGCACCCAAGGCCACCGTGCCTCAAATTTAATTTAATTTAGCTAAAATTTAGCAAAACGTTTCAGAACTAACTATGGGTACTCATTACTTATGTAACATCCACTCATTTATTTTAATCCCTGATCTCTCATTACTTTTGATATGGATTACTTGGACACAATATTTAAACAATTATGTACTACAAATATATACAAATGCAGTTCCTCTTTATTTGAATTTAAATTTTCCAATTATTTTCTAGGCTTTCATATACAATCATTATTATAATCTATTGATATGTATTAATTTGTTTAAAATTTTGAAATTTTCAAAGGCTGACATTTTCAAAAAGACCTTAAAATACGGTAGCTAATTTGCCTTTGTTGCAACCCAGCATTAACAATGAACGCGAATTATTTATTTTATTCTTAATCAAATTATTGTATATTATTAATAATAGATCTTAGATGATTATTAAAGCCTGTAACAATTCTTTTAATTATAATGTTGGAAGCTAAACATAATTTACTTAGACTAGAGTCTAAAATCCAAAAATAGCAACGTTTTTGAACAATTAGAATTCTCAAATCAGAGCACTTAGTAATGGCATTCTATTTATGTTTCACTAATGTACTGCAAATAGTTATGGCTTAAATAAAAATAGATGGATAGAGAAACCCTCAGTATGAAATTTCATAAACAATTATTCACAAAATAAATTAAGGATCAAAATAATTTGAAATTCTTACAGCAAATAAATTAATGTATTTTGTGCCAATAAACGTACTGATGTTTTTGTCATAGATAGAAACAGTAGCTTTTTGTTTAAAACAAATGGCGTATAGAAACCAGTGAAATAATCTTTCATTAATCCTACCTGCTTCAAATTTTATTCCCATCTGACCATTGGTGTTGTCACCACCTTCTATTTCTTTATTGAAGGTTTCCAGATAGTTCTGTATGTCAGTAATCGTTTCGCCAGCAGCTCCTGGAGGTACTTGGCCACCGTCCATTTTAATAACTCTAAGCGACTGGCCGTGCCTTACTGCAAAAAGCAAGAACATAAGCTTAAGTCTAAACAAACAGGAACATAAAACAACACACACAGAATTAAATAAATATAACAAACCTGCTATCTTCTTTGTGCTCATTTTGGACAGGGTTTACACGTTTACAGTTGCAGCATAACTAGAGGGCAGAAAACTTGGGAAATCAATAGTTATACTAAATAGCAATAAGGAAATTAAACTGAACATATAGCACTAAACTGAAGCCTTTGAATAGTCCATCAAAAATCAGCCTACCAAACAGGATTGTCAGAGGGAGAAAAAAATTAAAGGTTATAGCCTATAAAATCCATGAGGATATTTTAAGGTCACTAATAATAATTTTAGCACTTTTCTTTTTTTCATATTTTTTTTTTGAAGAAAGATGTAAGTGTAACAGTAGAATGTATCTCAAATTGGTAAAACATTAAAACTAAAATGCTACAGAAGATTAGATGTAATTTTATTTGAGAACAGTTTCAAGTTTTCAGTATGAACAATAAGGTTATAGGTAAGATTGATGGAAAAGTCATTTTCTTCTCAGTTTAGGAACTAATCTGTCTAAGACTTCGAGTACGCAATCTGTTGGAGATGTAAACAATTCTTACTTACAATTTTAGAATACAGGGGGCATTAAAGGCGAAAATTGCTAGAAATTGGCACCGTAGGCGCTGTCAGCATAATGGCTCCACACTACTTCGACTAGCTCTATCTTGCCCAGGGCGAATTTGATCACAAATATCAGCTTTTTCGACTATGAACTGGTGACATTTTGAACGCAGTTTCCGAATTTATATGCTTTACTGAAAATCAAATACCAAAATAAAAGAACAAATTGAAACACAATTTCAAAACAAACTAACTAAAATTCCGTCACTTGAGGGCGTTGCTTCTACTCCTTGATCGAACTTCCAATATGGCGGAAAGTGGTGACGAGATGCGCGAAATTCGTTTATTATAGTGCGCGTCATGTGAGAAATTTTCTTGATAAATATTATGCCTTTCCCCCCGAGTTATTTGCAGATGAATACCTAGTGTCGTTTTAATAAACTTAAAAATAGTTACCACAACAGTAGGGATATCATTTATTCTAAATTGTAAAATTTAGTAACCCTTATTCTTCATGCGCGTTATATTCAATTCAATATTGAATCTAACTGCTTCCACCGTTAAACAAATCCAATATTAAATTGATTTAATCTGTCATCCTTCATACAATTTTCGTCTGTATTGATCCTTTAATAGTGCCAAACAATTTTGTATTGTAAGTCAGCTATTTATTTATTTTTTGTTAAATAAAGGAATATTTTAATTTTTTCATGTTATCATTTTTCAAGGATTAAGCTCTGGTAGATAATGAAGTTAAGTTATTGTGAAGTCTCCTGTTTGATTTTACACTCTTATATAATATGTTCAGTTGATCAATGTAGAAAAATAAATATATAATAATCAATATAAATAGAGTACTGGAATAAAATGCATATTTAAATCTCATAATATCTTATATTAAATTATTAGAAGGGACCTAGTATCTTTGAAATTGAATTTGTTATTTTGAATTAAATCAGTTAAAACTCAATTGATGGGAATATTCCAGTTTATTTTACACACAAGAGATATAAAATAAGGAGTACGTAAATAAAATAAGAAAGTGAACATGTGTTTTGGGGGGTGTACATGATGCTTGTGAAGTTTCTGTTATTGTGTCTCACATATCCGAAACTAGGCTCACATATCTAACAGAACTGCTACTATTAAAATCCACCAATTTCTGTCGTTGGGAAATAATGAATTTACAATTGTTTGGCTTCCTAGAACTTGTGTGTTATTAACTATCACACAAGTTAAAATTTATACATTTAAATATAGATATAAACAATTGTAATTTACAAACACTAGTCTCTTAGCTCATTTGTTAAAAAGTTTAAATTTTAGAGCAACAAAATTCCTTGTTGAATATCTCAGGATTATTTTCTTTTAACTAGTATAACATTGTCTACATTTATCTGACATCTACTTATCATCTGGCCCCAAAATTTAATGTTTTAACATATTATTTTATAATATGTTTTTCCTTTCATTAATTCTGTATATAAATTAGTATTAACTCTGTCCTCCTTGTTTTACAGTTCCGAACAAGGCTCAAACCTAAAATAAAACGTATTTTCTTTTAAATAATGTAGTTTTCTTAAGAAACCACATGGCTGAACCCTGACTACATCTAGTTTCACTTCCTCAATAGTCAACGATCTCCTCTCAATGAATATTTTATTTTATTTTTTATAAATAATGATGATAATGACTATAATCAAAACATTCTAAAAGAAGTGTAGAACATATAAAGTTGAGATACCTGATCAAATAAAGGTTGTTTTCACCGAAGGTAAGAGTTGAATCGTAAAGTGTTTTAGGGGTGGTAACCTATAGATGACCAGCCCTAAAATTCTTTGTATAATAATAATAATAATGGACGTTAAAATTAAAAAAAAAAAGAAAAATCGTTTAGAGCCTTCTGCTCAAATTCAGGAACATAAATATACTTTAGGTCCACCCAACAAACCTATGTAATGTACTGTACAACATATAGTCTTATTTTTCGTACATGGCCACTGCGAATGTACGAACGCCAGCGGACACTTTTTTGTGACACAGTCATCTTTTTCGTACATAGCCACGCCACTGCGCATGCGCGAACGACAGCGGACACTTTTTTGTGACACATACAGTCTTCATTTTCGTACATGGCCACTGCACATGTGCGAACGCTACTGCGCATGCCCAAACACCAGTGGGCATATTTGGTGACACTTTTTTGTAACGTTTTTTTCCAGTTTAGTCACCGCTAAAGCATATTTATGCTAAAAAAAGTGATTTAGTGGATACCATTGTTTTTATTGTTGTAGAATGAGGACTAACTGAAATAAGGCTCATAATATAGTGATTTAAAAACAATAATTAAAATGATAATCCTAAAATGAATCAAAATTTAATAGAATTGGTCCACTTAGAAATGTTTTTGTTTTTATATAAGACCTATGATATGAATATGAAACAGTGAAAACAAATTGTAACTATCGAAAAATTTAGCAAATTACGTTAACTGCATTATGAGGCATATATGGATCACAAGAATTTTTCCATTGTTACAATTTGTTATTCCATACCCCCTAAATGCTCCCAGCCGCCCTTGTAATTATTTCCTTCATATGCCCGTACCTATTATGGTAATAAACAATAAGTTTTCGTTACTTTAATGTATGTTTTCAAAACGATGATTATCACACATTTCTAGAAAAAAAATCAGATATACTTTGCTTAGAAATTCTAAAAGTATAGATAAGACTTGTAAACAATTCTTCACTTGCGAGGAACCTTAGAGTTGTAGCAAGTTTTACAGTAGGAGAAATTGAATTTATAAAGTTTGTATCTGTTTTAAACACCCTTGGTCCAACCTTTTGCAAAAGATTCTCAAACTCTTGGGACTTTATTCTTATAATGTTGACAATTACCATTCCATCTTCAAGTCTCAATGTGTCTGCAAGCTTTATTGTTGGTTCTGAACAATTTTCAACGCCATCACCTTCTTGGTTTTTTCATATTTTGATTTTTAATTAACAGTAACAATTATAAAGAAACACCTGCGAGGCCATCTTCTGAGAAATTTTCCAGGCAACTGGCTTTTAAGCCACTTAAAAGTGTGGATGAGATTCTTTGTTGCAGGGCAGCCCCGAAACTGAGGCGCAACATTGTTGCGGTACAGCTCCCAGTGTCCCGCAACTTTGATTCTCAGTGTGTACTAGCCCTTAAAAACATGGCTCGTAAACATTTCCTATTGAAAAATTAGTTTGACATTAAATAACAAAGTCAATTATTGTGCATTTAGAATATTAAGTACAGTATTGTTGTACAATATAGGGAATTTGTCTAATTTTTTCAACCGCATATATCTGAATGTGGAATACAAGATGTATGTATTTGTGTCGTATCCTAACCAACGTGTTAATCCATCATTTACTGCTTATATTTTTCAAAAAATTGATTCGCCAGACAGGGATTTGTACCGAGAACCTCCTGTTTTACATTCATGTGCATTGCTAATAACCTCCCTACTGCCAATAGAGCCAATATATCTAATAGGTGCTGCAGGATTATATTTATCTCCATATAATGCCACCATGAAAGAATAATCCGTCATGTAAAATAAAATACGTTTTCATTCAATTAAAGAATTTTATGTTTAACAATTGTTAATTGTCTAGGAACCATTCAACAATTAACGTGTTGACTATTAATACAGGACATATCGAAATCGTACAACTTTTCAGGGAACACAAAATACGTCTAAGCTAGTATTATTTCTTAAGGAAATTAATATTTACGAGGTCACACTAACATTCATTTTCTTGTTTTTGATTAGATTTAATGAATTTCCAAAAAAAAAAAAAAGTTTGCTGTGTGAAGAAAAATTATTTTGATGAAAAAGTGGATTTAAGCCATTTTGAAAGTTGTCACCTCAATTGTTAGCTTATATATATATATATATATACTACTTCATTTTAGTTAGTTATAATTGATTTTTAGATTTTCTCTTTAATGTTTAATGTTATTTTAATTACGTTGTATAATTTTTTCAACCTTATACTTTACATTGTTATTCTATTGTATTTATCACATTTTGAGTCCTGATGATGGCTGATGTATTGTACAAAATGATATTTTAATAAAATAAAATACTTTAAAACAATCATTTATTTCAGAAGAAACCCATATCAAACCTCTGGCTATCTATTGTCAACAAATAAAATAATATTGAAATTTTAATATGACATAGTAATACCTAAGTTAAGCAAGTATTAAACAATTTTCAACTTAATCTTATCAGGCCAAATAATTCAATAGAGCCCACAGAGTCCATCCTGCAGGTATTTCGCTTATTAATCTGAAATGGCCATAGCCACGTTGAAAGCATCGGTTTTCATTGATCACCAAAGTCCGGCAATGTTGGGCGTGGCCAGTAACTGACTGGGTGACTGACCACCATGATAAATGGGTGGCATCCTGTCAAAAGCCTGGCATTAATAGCCCAATTGTTGATATTCTGTTAAACACGCACACACAAAAAAATTAACGGAGTGAAATCCACAACAAGGCAACGGTTACAATAAATTTCAAAATGTTTTAGTCTGCTCTAATAAATATTTCATATAACATCTGGTTCGTTTAGTTTAAAATAAAATTATTTAACTATATTCTAAATACCTAGTAACACATTTTTAATAAACTTAGCCATTGAGGTTACACTCATGAAAGATTTCTTCAAGAGTTCATCTCTCGCCAGAAATGGTCCCGTAAAAATTTATATAATACTAGCTGTTTCCCGGCTTGACAAACTAAAACTACTTTATATTATATGTATAAAGAAAAATCAATCAAAGTTATATTGTAAAAGTATGACTCTTGAGTAATAATGTAAAAATTGGTCTGGAAGAGTTATTTTTCATCTCACCCTAATTCGGAAACCACCTACCATACCCACATACACTCCAATACAACACAACACACACAGTTTTGTGAATGTTTGCTGGCCCTGGAAAGAACAGAATACAAACCCTGTTTCATTAAACAGTAAAATAATAAATGTGCTCATAGTTAGTGAAAAAAAAATAATAATAATTTAGCATCCAAAGAAGTAACATTAAAATGTAATAACACAAATAAAGTTAAAGAATAAAAAAAAAAAAATCTTCCTACAGGGCGACTCGAACTTGGAACCTTGCAGTTATCTGCAACCAGACATGAGAAAGCAGCAGTGGAGGGGATATCATATTTCTAGCTTTGGTCTTGTAAAACAACTGAAAATATGCCTATGACAATATATTTTTGTGACGATTTTTGACAATTCACTCGAGACTGTTCGGGTTCACAGTTACGAACCCGTGACCTTTAAATTGTGGGTCCTTGACAATTTTGACACTCTCCTGATCAAGACCTACCTGTGTAGTCGCCAAGTTTGGTCAAACGGTGTGCATTTGTGTACGGAACAAAAAGCTGAATTTTATATAATAGAGATAATATAAGTATACATGTGCACTCACAACAACATTATTTGGCTTATAATGAAAATTAACTTAGTGATAGAAACTATAATTTATCTCTGTGACACTGTTCAGGTACAATAATACAATACATGATGAATAATACATAAATGATGAACGTAGTGAGAATGGTTCTGTTCGATCTACGAGCTTGCTATATCACTCGCCTATCGAAGATGATGCTCTCCTACATCCCACGCACTCTCTCGGACCAGCGGGTGAAGCAGGAAGTTCTGCAAGCTCGCACTGCAGCACGCAGCGCTAGGCTACACGCACGGAGCCTTGAGAGAGTAGTACGTCCTGGGCAGCTGAAGAGCAAGTACCCCGCTCAACAGCTCTTCCTCAGCAAAACCTCCTCACCCATTTACCGAAGAAGATGCAATCCAACGCCATGAGGGAGTAGAGGCGAATTTCCGGCCAGGAGCGCGAGTGCGGAGGAGAGAGGAGCGAACCGGCGAACGTCGAGGAAACATCACAGCACGCGGCCATCATAATCCCCAGGCAACATTAATATCAATCATTAACAATATTAACACCATTGGCTCTTCAAGCCCAGGGAAGAAACATGTTTTATTTAATATAGCTATTTTTCTCATATGAATCTTTGTTACATATCATTTCATACAGTCCACTTTTATCAACTCCACGCCGGGACTCATATCCGGCGATGCCGAGCTTGCTCGATCAAGATTTGCGCGCACCACCCATGCCAGGGAGGCGTGCAAATTATACATGTGGTCCGTACCGGGCCGGATATTATTTTCGAATTTTCACATTAATTAATTATTATACAAATCACATATGTGAAGCTCCCGGCGTGGATATTTTATTTCAATAATAAAGATGAAATTTCAGAAAAATCAAATTTAACGTCGATAAATGACGTTAAAGTTCAATAAATAAATTTATTGTTAACATTTAAGTAAATAAATAACATTTGTTAATATTTAATGAGCCTTCAGCTAGATATGTTTAATTCCATATTAGTTAATTATCAAGAGAGAGTCTTTAATCTTAAGCCTCATTGTCTTATCTCTCTCATTTAATGCTTATCTCTGCTCACTTAATGCACCTTGTTAGCGAATTCCGCAGTTTAGTATAAAACATATAAACACTAAAATTGCATGTATATACATTATTTATTTATGCATTACTGACGTATCACTGCATGTATGCTTGTTCAGGCTATGTACCTTGGCATGTTGAAGGCAGCAAAATCATATTTCTAGCCTGCAGTTATCACGTATATTTATTTACATGCATTCCATTTATACTATATGCATCATGTTTTCTATTTGCATTATATCCTATTTCTATTTCATGATTTAAATTGCAAGGTGCAACATATAATATTATATCAGTTCTTAAGTGGGTTTTTCATATAAATAACATAACTTATTGTAAAGTTTCACTCACGATTATTCAATTAAGTTTCATATTCATAAGCGCTCATTATCTCCATTAGCGATTTTCTTCCATGTTAGTAAATGCCTGTAGCTTCAATTAAATCTATTACATCTTGACTTGGTATTTATTGAAGTTTTATTGCTCAAGATAACTTTATATTTCCATGCTTATCATGTTTCATGCCTTTATCAGGCTTCTTCAGGGGACTTTTCATTCTCTATTTCAGGTGGATTGGGGATTTTATTTCATAAATGTCATTTCTTGCTTATAATATTTATGCTCAACCTATTCAAGCTTTTCATTTCATGCTTTACTATCTAGGTTTGTTCTATTTATATTTCTTTATTTATGCCATTTATGTTTATTCTATTTTGCTTATGTCTTGATGTTTTTGCCCTTATGCCTGTATTTCTTTAGCATGCCTATCTTCTTGTGCATCGATTTTGTCTTTCTTTCCCTGCTTGCCCCCCTCAGAGCGCGGCAAGCACGTTGCATGTCACAAGTTGTTGGCATCATTGGTGCAAACTCCAATTTCCAGCACCCCGAGTCAATCGCACTCATTTCAGGGCATGTTCCAGTCCCATGACAGGACCTTGTTTGTTTATATCTAAGCATCATGTATTTCCTTATTTGTATTTTACCCCTCTCCACTGCCTTTCATTTATCTGTTTGCTTGTTCGCTCCCCTCTCAGCATGAATTTTGTACATTGTTCGCTGTCTTGCCTACTGTCCTCTTCTTCTTCGTCCTCGTCGCATACCACCTGGCCGGTATGCATTATCATTTGATTTATTTGAAAATACACAATGTCTGACAAACTGGCATTAACATTAGAGCGGCGGCTACGCAGTTTAGCCCGTAGCATCACCGGCATCATCAACACATTGAAGGCCACCGCGGATGATGATGTCCACCTCCTTGAGGCGTCTCTTGACACAGCGCGCTCATTCTGGAAGCTGTATCAAGAATCATTTCTTCAGCGCGAGGAACTATCCGGCGAACCCGACGTGAGCCCTTTTCCCGCCGAATCATGGAATTCACAGTTTCTTTCATTTCAAACCGAGATGATCACCCATGAGGCCAAACTCCTTAGGCTCAAAGACGCAGCATGCAGAGCCGCCGGAGTTTGTGAGGTGTTACCACAGCCTGATGACCTTCCAAATGCTACCTGCAACGGAGGCCACACCCGTCTGCAGCTCCCCAGGATTCCTATTCCTTTCTTCTCGGGTGACCTACTAAAATGGACAAGCTTCAGGGACACCTACACCTCGCTAATCCACGAGGAAGCCTCCTTAACAAACGTAGAAAAATTCCACTACCTCTTAGGAGCCCTCAAGGGTGAGGCTGCTACCCTAGTGTCCCACCTTGTCGTTGATGACGCGACATACACCCTTGCCTGGGAAAAGATCATGACCACCTACAACAACCCGCGGATCCTTGCCAGCTTCCTCATCAACAGGCTTCTTGAGTATAAGGCCTCCTCAAGTGTCAACGCTGGGACAGGCCATGATTCATTCATAAATGAAGTGGCAGACTCTATCGAGGCTTTCAAGGCCCTACATATTGAGAACCCCGAGGAATTCCTATTGGCGTCCTTAGCCCTCCGAGCTCTCGATCCTGAGACAAGGCGCAGTTATGAGCTTAGCCTAGGTACTGCGCAGATGCCAACAGCAGACTCAGTAATAACGTTCGTGAGGCAACGTAGGTTGGCGCTAAGAATGGCAGAAGACCTCAGAAGCTCCTCGTATTCCTCAGTTCCTTACAGTCGCCGAAAATCACCTCACCACGAGACTTCAAAAGAAGAGGAGTTTCCCTTCACATTTCATCACCAAGTCTGGCACAACCCAAGGCAGAGAGGCCCCAAGCGAATCCAACCAGCGGCACAGCAAGGCGCCAGCTTCGATGCGCCCAATGCCAACAGCATCATGGTCTTCACCAGTGCCCTGAGTTCCTAAAAATGTCCATTACAGAAAGGCTGAATGTGGTGAGAGCCCATAATTCTTGCTCCAACTGCCTTAAACCGGGACATCACGTCGCCAACTGTTTTTCCAGATTTCGCTGCAGGAATTGCGGCAAAAGACATCACACCTTACTGCACGGTGATACCCGACGCTCCGAGCCAGCAAAGGAGCTTGCGCAGCAAGAGGCGACTACGAGCGCGTTCATCGGATTCGGCTCTGCTCCAGTTCATCCAGTTGCCACCACCACTACGGTCCTTTTAGGAACCGCTTATGTTCTGATTCGCGGTTCTCGGGGCAATTATCAATCAGCCCGCGCCATCTTGGATTCTGGGAGTCAGCACTCTTTCATCACCAAGGAGCTCGCTCGCAATCTGGGAGCCAAAGTTTTGTCATATAGCGGCCAGGTTCTTAGCTTAGGCGAATCGCAAATCCCAAAATCCATCCTCAAGGGAACTACCTCTTGTACGATCCGCAACGTTTCAGGAGAACGAGAACTCCCAGCTAATGTTTTAGTTGTGGATAGAATATCATCATCCATTCCTAGCCACGAATTGCCCTCTACCACCGTCCAGCAACTCGCCCAGTATCCGTTGGCGGATTATCAATTTGGCAGCCCTCAGCCAGTTGAAATACTTATCGGGGCCGATCTCTATTCGCACGTGATCACAGGAGCACCTCAGCCTTCTGGAATTCGAGACATATTCTTCCATCCATCAATATTCGGCCTTATTGTGACGGGAGTCCTCCATAACGTGCAGTCCTCGCAGACTCATTCCTTTTTCCTGGACTCTCCAATGAACGTGGAGCAACAACTTAGGGCTTTCTGGGAGCTAGAAGAACCCTCCCCGGCGCAAAGGGACCATCCAGATGATGCCCTCTGCGAGGACCACTTCCTCCAAACGCATTCGAGAACCGCAGAAGGCAGATACGTCGTTCGCTTGCCTTTCAAGGATAAACAGCCTCGTATAGGCCACAACAGGGAAGTATCTCTACGTCGGTTCTACTCACTGGAATCCAAGTTCCGCAGAGACCGCATATTCGCCCAGAGATATGGTGACTTCATGAGAGAATATCTCGCCCTCAAGCATATGTCACCCACAACGCAGCAGTCTCAGTATCTAATCCCTCACCACGGCATATGGCAAGAGGGTCCGCAGGGCAGCAAGCTACGTGTGGTTTTCGATGCGTCCTGTCCCTCTACAGCCCAAAGTCTTAACGACCTCCTTCATGCAGGACCCAAGCTGCAAGAAGACCTATGTTCTATCCTAATCCGCTTTCGATTGCACGCCGTCGCCGTTTGCGCTGATCTCGTGAAAATGTATCGACAAATCCTGATTCATCCAGAAGATCGGCGCTATCAGCATATACTTTGGCGCAGCGATCCCTCGACATCCGTTTCGGAAATGGAACTTTCCACCGTCACTTACGGTGTGAAATCTAGCGCCTTTCAGGCTCTTCGAGTGATCCGCCAGCTCGTTCTAGACGAAGGCCATCGTTTCCCAATAGCCGCTTTGCGAATACCACGCGACATGTATGTCGATGACATTGTGAGCGGAGCAGAGACGAAGGAAGAGGCAACTCAGCTTATTCGCCAATTAACTGATCTTTTCGCGGCAGGAGGATTTGAACTAAGCAAGTGGGCGTCAAATTGTCCTAACATTCTTCCTTCATCATGCAGTTCCGACAGAGTTGATCTAGTCTCCGTCGTGCCGCCAGAAGGCGACTTCGTGAAAATCCTGGGGCTCTGCTGGAATCCACACCTTGATTCATTTCTGTACACGATCCGGAATCCCCCCTTCGAGCACGTCACCAAGCGCGCCATGTTATCAGCCGTCGCGAGAATCTTCGACCCTCTCGGACTACTCGCTCCCATCGTGCTCTCAGCCAAGGCTTTGATCCAAGAAGTATGGAAACGCAACATAGACTGGGATGAAGAGCTCCCTGAAGGAATCCTAGCCCTCTGGGTACAGCTTGTGTCAGAGTGGCCATTGCTAACATCCATCCGAATTCATCGCTACGTAACCACTCCCAAAGCCTCCATGCAGTTCATAGGATTCTGTGACGCTTCCGCCCGCGGCTATGCGGCAACACTT
Organism: Gonocerus acuteangulatus; assembly: GCA_946811695.1. Taxonomy (NCBI): domain Eukaryota; kingdom Metazoa; phylum Arthropoda; class Insecta; order Hemiptera; family Coreidae; genus Gonocerus; species Gonocerus acuteangulatus. Next base: position 39,373,560 of record OX328129.1, read on the forward strand.
TACTTGCGGTCAGAGGACCCAAGTGGCGTGACAAAGGTGTCTTTGATCAAGGCGAAGACGAAGGTTGCACCTTTGCGGTTTCACTCTATTGCTCGCCTCGAACTCTGTGGGGCTCTTCTATTAGCTCGGTTACTTGCCTCTGTCCCGTTCCAATGCCAATCGGAAACGATATGCTACACAGACTCCAGAGTTGTTCTATCTTGGCTCCATACTCCCGTGTACAACCTACAAGTGTTCGAAGCCAACCGCGTCTCGCAAATCCTTAAGGTCATCCCTGTGCAGCAGTGGCGCCATGTACCCTCCTCTGACAATCCCGCCGACGTAGCGTCCCGAGGAACCACGCCCAAACAACTCTTACGCGACGAACTGTGGTGGAACGGCCCCGCGTGGTTACGAAATCCCGTTGAATCATGGAGCGGAAACAGCGAGCCGAGTAGCGTGTTTGCCCTCATCACTCCTCCTCAGTCACCACCAGCTCCCGTTGAAGACTGGACCACAGCGTTCTCGTCATATCCGCGCCTCATAAGAACCACCGCACGAATCCTCCGGGCCCTTAACTCAGCCAGAGCGAGACTGCAAGGGACATCTCCTCCTCTCCAAACGCAGCTGACACCCGAGGAATTGGCACAAGCCGAGACACGCTGTATCCTGTTCGTGCAGAGACTCCATCTCCCTAGAGCTCTCACCCAGGGAGGACCGCCTCCCAGAGAGTATGAGTCGCTCTGCCCAATCATTGACGAGGCGGGTGTCGTCAGGGTGGGCGGCCGTCTTCAAGAGTCGTCACTCCCCCCGAGCCAAAAGCATCCAATTTTGTTGCCGCCCCGAGCGCATTTATCAAAGATTCTGTTAGACGACATCCATGTGCGCAACTTTCATGCAGGACCTTCACTATGCCTGGCGCTTCTAAGACTGCGCTACTGGATTCCTAGAGCCGCTAAACTAATCCGCGGCAGGACCCAAAGTTGCGTCCACTGCCGTCTTTACAAGGCCAAGCCCATCAATCCAATAATGGCACCTCTACCCAAGGAAAGGTTCAGCATCATCAAGGCCTTCGATCACGTAGGCATAGATTACGCGGGACCATTTTACATAAAGGAATCTAGGCGACGCAACGCTTCACTCGGCAAATCATATCTCTGCCTGTTCGTCTGCATGGCCAGCAAGGCACTCCATCTTGAGCTTGTTAGCTCTCTTAGCACCCCAGCTTTCTTAGCTGCCTTGGACCGTTTTATAGCCCGAAGAGGCACACCAAGCATCTTGTTTTCGGATCATGGTTCCAACTTCATCGGTGCCTCTCGGTTCCTAAAGGCTATAATTAAATCCATCAAGACATCCAATGACGAGATCCAAGGGCACCTGTCTCCCCGTGGGATCAAATGGTCTTTCATCCCACCACGCGCTCCGCACTTCGGCGGACTCTGGGAGGCCGGGGTGAAATCCGTAAAATCACTCCTCACTAGCGTCATGGGCAAACAGCCTCACACATTCGAGGAACTCTCCACAATTCTCTCCAGAATCGAAGCACTGCTAAATTCTCGACCTCTGTGCCCACTTTCCGAAGATGCTTCCAGCTTCGACGTGCTGACACCTGGACACTTCCTCGTTGGAGCCCCACTCTTGGCTCCGCCAACTGCACTTGGCTTCTCGACTCCCACAGCGTCTCCGATGACCCGTTGGCAGGCCGTCAAGACACAGACTGCACACCTGTGGAACCGATGGAGCAGGGAATATCTCCATACCCTCCAACAACGCTCCAAGTGGTCTAGACCTACGCCCAATCTCAAGGCTGGTGACCTGGTCATCCTTATTGAGCGCCGCCCTATGACAGGAGTATGGCCAGTCGGTAGGATTGCAGAAGCCTTCCCCGGCAGAGACGGAGTCACCCGTACCGCCGTTGTGCGCACTCCTTCCGGCACTCTCCTTACAAGAGCAGTGACCTCCTTGGTTCCCTTATTTTATCACGAGTCAGGGAACTCTGAGTTAGTTTATTTCACCCCCAGGGGACTTCATTTAATTGCTATTTCTTAGCTAGGTTTGCTATTATTCCTTTCTTTCTCATTTTATGTCGCTCCCAACGAGCCTTTATTATGCTTTGTATATATTCGTTCTTATCGCAAGGTGAGTGAAGCTATTTACTTTTAACGGGCATTGTAAGCCCTCATTACATTTGTATATCACTGCTGCCTTTCTCATTGTAATTTATTAAATCAGGCGGACACCGCTACACTGATTTAGGTGGGCGGTTTGTTCGATCTACGAGCTTGCTATATCACTCGCCTATCGAAGATGATGCTCTCCTACATCCCACGCACTCTCTCGGACCAGCGGGTGAAGCAGGAAGTTCTGCAAGCTCGCACTGCAGCACGCAGCGCTAGGCTACACGCACGGAGCCTTGAGAGAGTAGTACGTCCTGGGCAGCTGAAGAGCAAGTACCCCGCTCAACAGCTCTTCCTCAGCAAAACCTCCTCACCCATTTACCGAAGAAGATGCAATCCAACGCCATGAGGGAGTAGAGGCGAATTTCCGGCCAGGAGCGCGAGTGCGGAGGAGAGAGGAGCGAAGACAGCGAACCGGCGAACGTCGAGGAAACATCACAGCACGCGGCCATCATAATCCCCAGGCAACATTAATATCAATCATTAACAATATTAACACCATTGGCTCTTCAAGCCCAGGGAAGAAACATGTTTTATTTAATATAGCTATTTTTCTCATATGAATCTTTGTTACATATCATTTCATACAGTCCACTTTTATCAACTCCACGCCGGGACTCATATCCGGCGATGCCGAGCTTGCTCGATCAAGATTTGCGCGCACCACCCATGCCAGGGAGGCGTGCAAATTATACAGGTTCATTTTTTAGTTCTATATCAAACTTCTAAAAATGTGGTTTTATTTGTTAGGATAAATCCTTCAACTGGACAAGAAGCCACTAACATCATAATCACCTTTCTCCAAACATATCTCTTGTAGAAAGTAGATTCACTTTTTGTATAAAGGCAGTTTTTTCCTAGTCTAGAAAATGTTTGGAGACTGTAAAGTTCTTTTGTTCATATTCTATAGGAGGGTAACCAGTTTATCAATAAACCTAGGTGCAATACAACTCATTTAAATCTAAATGAGAATATATATAAACGGCCTTTTAGAAGGGGAATATATATATATATATATATATTGTCAGATCTTCATTACGATAGAACCACCTCATTCAGAGAAAACTGTGTTGAAGTTCCAGAAGTGTTTATTTTGTCCATTACAGGCAGACTATTAAGAGTTTCTATCCTAAGATTTCTAAATCTCACCAGGGGTAAGAATTATATTGATTACTGGCAATATTATTTTGGCACTTGGGCAAGTAATGCAGAACACCACGTAGGAGACGCTAATGGCCTAGATGTCCATACCCTGTCAAGAAAAAAAAAAAAAAAAGGCAAAAAGTTTCACATTATTTATTATTCTTTATTATTTCAGTATACTCTGAAATACACAACAAGCTGTAATTTCTTTTTATATACATAAACACACAATAGAATTTAATATATAAATTACAAACATTCAAAATGGATAAGTGTGCGATCAACAAGTGTTATTAGGCCAATAGTACAGCTGTAAGTTTCCAACAATTCAAAGCATAATACACAGTTGACTAGATTAATTGAGCTATACCAATCAGTCGTTCAATTGTACATGTACATCTCAGTATATGATATTCAGAGAAACTATGCACCTCTGGAAATACTGCTTTTAACAAACACATTGTACGAAATGTCTTAGTAGTTTATTTAGTTCACATGCTACCGAAAAAAAAGGAACAACACTATTTCAAAAATGTTATGCTATTTTAAGTCATCTCAACAACAAATAATAATTTAAAAAAACTATATACACATGATATGAATACAGTATTTATATAAAAGGTTTTACATCAAAAAAATAAAAGTTGCCATTGATAGCAACTTGCTAAAACAAAAGTATAAAATTACACAAAAAATAAATGAGCTAATTCGGTAATATTTGTTTCTGTTAAAAATAAAATGAAAGAAATGATTTTATTTGGTTGTGTTTTTTTTTTAAACTACTTTATCTACTAGGTGTATTTACAAAATTCAGGGCTGTGCATCAGTGCGATTCAGCATAGTTCATTAGACGTGTAAACAGAAGCCAGAAGAAGAAAAAAAAAAAACACTACTAAAAAGGCGGATATTATACAAATATATTTACAATCCTTCCTTATATTATAAAAAAAATAGATCAAAATTAATAGAAATATCTATTAATATCCCAGGAGAAGGGCTGATTACCAATCTAAAAGCTAAGCACCAATCGAAGATAAAAAAGATATTCTCCTAAATGAAGAGTTTGACTATTTTTTAATATTAGTATAGTAAGGCCGCTACGTCTTGGCTTATGGGCGACTGTAGACTAGACTATATGGCCAGCCCGGAATGATGTGCCAAATCTTTTCATATCTTTCATGAAAAACATTTCTCTAAGACAGAAACGTAAATGAGATAATATTTTCTTCCCTCCCATGTTCAAATATTGAGGTTTAAGGGGAGGGATGTTGTCTTTGGCGAATTGTTTTGTTTTTTTCTTCCAATAGAAATGTTTCGACCCTCTACTAAACAGTCTAGATTGACCAAGATTTAGTGTGAGTTTACCATCTATTATAAAAAAAAAAACGAAGTCATCAATCTCTTGTAGGAATGAATAATTCACAGCTTGTTTTTTTTTTTTTTTTTTTTTTTTTTTTTTTTCTGAGGTATGAAATAAACAACAAGGATCTTCAAGCAATTGGAAGAAAAATAATTTTGATATATTTTCATACTTGGAAAGTAATTGTATAGATAAAAATTACAGATGAACTGTCTCCTGACAGTTTTATCAAAAAACATTAGAAGATAAAATAGTTTAAAAAAAAAACTTTCCATGAAAAAAAAAATGTTAAAATTTCAATGGCACAATCATTATCATTTAAGCCAAAAATTTCTTATAGATTAGAATTAGTAAATGATTTTTACTAAAAGGCTTACATTAGTTATACAAAAGGATATTAATGTAAATTTTAAATTTTTGTGATTCATAGAAATAATTAAGAGATTGTCTTCCACTAGATAAGTCCTACAAGGCCTTTGCAAGAACTCGTAAACAACAATTGAGGTCTCTCTCACAGAAAAAAAAAGCATTACATTTTTATGTTTCCTGAATTTCTGACATCCATAAAAATTTAAAGATATCATATAATAATCCTCGAATTTCACAAATTCGAGAGAGGACATATGAAACAATATCTACAATAAATGGAATGCAAGATCACAGAAAGAATACATTTCAAATTTAGGAGTTAGGTGTGAACCATTTTAGCTTCCTACACATTTCTTGTCTTGAAAACTGGTGAAATTCTGATATACTCTGAAAAGGACAACATCTAAAATTAATAAGATAAGTATATATATATATATATATATATATATATATATATATATATATATATATATATATCAATAATTTAATCGTAGTAACAAACATTTACTTATACTTTCATATTTTATTTTTATCTGCATAATTATGTAAAAATAAATGATTTTTTATAAAAGACAGATAAAATTGACAACTTTAAAGTTGTTCCATTATATTATTTATGCAAATAACATAATATAAATTATTATAACTGTTAAGTTGGGTCTATAAGATTGTCTAATTGCTAATAAGGAAGGCAATGGATACAAAGGATAATGCAGAACATTTATAGAGAAAAATTAGTCTTAAAGGTAACTTTTATAGAAGTCGATTTATTATCAACACTAGCTATGAAAAACAACTTGCACTAAATACGACTTATCAATGTTGCTAACAATAAAATAGCTCTAGTTCTCTCTTTAATAAGCTCAAAACTACAGTTTTAGGTTATTCTAATTAAAAATTTTTAAGAACTTTTTTTTAAACAAGGTGTGCAGTTGAGGTTTCCTTGTAAAGTAAATACTTATACATATTGTAAAAATTCAGAGTATTTGTGATCTAATAAAGCAGTGTCACTTATTTTATTTGGCATAAGTAACAAAAATAAATAGCACCTCATTTTTCTTTTTGTACCAGTTTATTTCATAATTTTCCACAAGTGTTTTGTAAATTCCTAGCCTTAAATGCTGCATTTGGTAAGGCTTAATATTCAGTTTTAATTTTGGTGGTGATCGGGCCACATTCAGGGTTCTTAGTTGCAAGGAGGCCACAGAATATGTACGGCAAAATGTGAAATAGTGGTTCAAAAATAAAACGAATGAGTTATTTATTTGTGTGGCCTATGAAATATACAATTTAAAAAAAAAGTGATACATATAGCAGTTTTTCTTTATTTTACAAATGTACAATATTTTAGCAAGTGCAGGCTATTTGTAGGGCTGTGTGGATCGAAAAATCCCAGAATAGACCAAATAACTCGACTAACAATTGAATCATTGGATAAATCAGAGATCCTTAACATGACACTCGTGGTATTAAACTCAGAACTTCAAACAGGAGAGGGGGGTAAAGAGAGTCGGCGAACCTACATTTTACAATTGTTAGTATTTACTTTAATAATGAGAAGGGAATTTTACAATTTTATATAGATTCCTATTCTAATAATCTAAATTTTTGAAATTTGAACCAAAGCTATAAGAATGTAAAAATATTATATCATCTTATTTATTTTCACGTTTTTAAAGAACAACTCTGGGGATTGGAGCGAAAGCCCATTTCTAGACCCACCCAGGCGTTATTCGGCAACTACAAAGAAGAAAATCAGGCGGTGGATCTTAGTACTGACCACACTATTTCTCAAGTACCTCACACGATCAAGAACTCTTGTCTCTGGGTCCTCTTGGCCTGAAATTCAACTAAAACATTTTAAATTACTGGCTGGCAGAAACAATAATAAAGTTCACTAGGCCAATTTATAAAATAATTATGTGTCAGTATTTATTTTAAAGGAAGCCTCGATAAAAACTAGTACCATATCATACCGCATTTTTAAAGTTTAAAAAATTTCAAAAATAAGTGATTTTTTATGGTTTAATGATTATAAAAGTGTAACTCAATGTATGTTAAAAAAGAAAAAAAAAAGGATGAAGCAATCACAAAATACTTTGTAGACTGATTAAATTTATCTGTTTTCTTTACAGAGAAATTTATTTCAATGCACTAAAATGTAACGTAACTGTACTGGCTAAAGACAAACGTCAACAAAACTGAGCAAATAATTTATTCTACAGCCAACATATTGCTCATATACTTTCTTTTCGGTTTAAATTCAGGAGAACATACTTATATAAAAATTAAACAATGCACAGCACATGATGAACCTTCTACAAGCATAATAAAAGTTAAAATCCAATAGATTGGCTAATTTATTTACAGGTGTTTACTTTCAAGGTTTCTTATAATTTTTCAGGCAATATATAATTTTAATACTTTATTTTTATCCTTTATTATTCTTAACTTTTTTTTTTACTGTTGAAGGCAATAAATAAGTGTGGAATGAAATAGTTTCTCAGTTTTATTGACTTAAGAATGTTTTAAGAATTCAGAATGTTAGTCACAATAAAAAATATTTGTTAATTCAAATCACATCTAATAATGAAATTACTACTTACTTTTAATTGAATTGCATAAATGCTAATAAATGATGTCAATGAACAACAATAATTGACACAACAATGTTAATATGATCAACAATTCAGAACAAAACATATCATTTCACATATGAGGATAATTAGTCCAGCATTCAGAATAAAAACATATTCCATAGAATTATCACATTGATCATCAGGAACAGGATTTTATATTTTTACAAACACAACTATGAGGAATTTTTCAGGTAAGAGACTTTTTTCAAATTACTGCAATTAGATTGGAGTAATTCCCAAGTTATATTCTTTAATGTATTTATACGTTTTAAAGGGAGACCAAACTTTTATAACTTACATAGTTTTGCCTAAATGTTTTTAATGAATATTAAAATAGTGTTCATACATGTCATGTGCTGCTTTTAAAATATTATTGTTTTCGTGCATGTGTTTTATGTGTAATGTGAAAAGTAAAATTGTTACTTAACAATTCATTTTTTAAAAGTAAGATTTTATGTAAACTGAATTAAATAATGAATTACCCAGGCAGACTTGCAAAAAATCTAAGGTCATCTTGCATTAATTTAGGAATAATAAATAAATTGATGATTCACTCCTAAATTACTAATCTATTCTTATTCTTATAAAGTACAAAATTGTGAGGGAAAAAAATTAATTTGATGACAAAATGGATTTAACCCATTTTGAAAGTTATCACCTCAAATGTAATGTATATATTTGTCTCTTCTTTTTTCTTTTTTTTTTTGGAATCATTGATAGATATATATTTTGTTTTTATAATTGAAAAATTATATGTATTCTTTAGAGAGTATAGAAGCTATAGTAATAGATGTTTTAGTAAATATATTATTATGCAATTTATTAAATAAAAATCCTATTCCAATGTATAACTTTTTGTGGAGCATTTCTGCATACTTCTCACAATTATAACAAACATTGATATAAAGATCCAAAATTTAGGACAACAAGAAACGGAAACATATACCAGCCCTTTTTTTTTTCTCATTTCACATGAATGACATGCCTTTCAAAATGAGAAATATACAAATAAATGAAGACATCGTATAATGAAAATAATCAACACTTACAAGTGTCGTAATTTATATTAAACATCTTGAAGGTGCTTAGACAGTAATAACAAAAATTACAGCCTATTAAATACATATTTAATTACAATCATTTGTATTTATCTAATAAATAATATATTAATGCAACTTACTTAGCATATTTAATAATAATATCACCTCAATTCTACAATTTATTTGTGTTTTAACTTATCTAAGTGTAAATTCTCTAAGAAGCACTTTTAAAAGTTATAAGAGAAACCGAAAATTCTTAAAGAGGACACCAGCACTTTTACATTTTTTTGTCAGTAACCAATCATAAATTTGCTCATCAGTCACAGCAACTTCCCCAAGCATCATTGGTAAAAAAAACAAACTCATTTATTAAAAAAAAAATAATAAAAAAAAAAATGTTTATTCAATTATTTTAACCTCCACGGTCAACAAACTCTTGTAAGAAGAGATTTAGTTTACATAAATGAGTAGTTTCGAGAGGAAGGCAGTTCTATTCGTTGACCTAACCAATTTGTCAAAATCAAAAAAATCAAGTGCTGGAGTTGGTTTATCTTAAATCATGAATGATAAGGAACTAAAAATAATCCAGAGTGTTAAGTTCGCCTGTAAAATTACTGTTATCATACCTTGTGGGGAAAAACATTGTCTCAGACATCAGTGGGTGAGGCCTTTAGACATAACCAGCCACAGTTGAAGCAATACTGAGTCAAGTTTGTGGAATAAAATTATTCATTCCTAAAGTCAGGTAACCATTTTGTGTTTATGGAATATGAGGGTTGTTCAGGTAATTTGTTTTTCTATACTCTTTGCGAGGAAGGTAATTGTCTTTTGTAGGTTCAAGCAGGTTTACATAGATAGTGGGATTGGAGGGTAATTTTTGTAAACGTATGTCCCTTCGTTCAGGTTGGGTATTATGCATATTGGTCTTTTGGCTGCAAATGTTGTTTTATTGTTCATTTTAGTTGTTTAACCCTTTCCTTACCGTGGACTTGTGTAGAAGTCGAAGGAAGACGGGACCCACGTACCGTGGACTTGTACAGCAGTCGAGAGCTCGGCTCATCTCTCGCATTCTTTATCTTCTCATTTCTCGACTTTAGAGCTATCTAGTGTTACCGTATTGTACTTCTAGTATTCCAGCCTATTACTAGATGGCATTTGAATGAAGTTTTTGGTCGTTTTCAGTCGAATTAGAACTCTTTGTCTTCTCCCAGTCAACACTCGTCAAATTACCGTTTGTTCTTATACTTCTGTACTTCAGCAATTATTTGCAAAATCAGTTCACTTTTTGTCCTGAAGTGTTAAGATCTTATAATCGTGTTTTGTTAAAATTAGAAAACCTGTTTTTCTTATTGTGTGTCCTCCATTTTTAAAAAAATATTTAATACTAGCTGTTACCCAGTGTGCCATGCTATACCAACTTTATATTATATAGTTGAAAGGAACAAACATACAGCTGGTAGATTATTTTGACCTAGCCTATGACACTTCCCGTATCAAGACTTACCTGTGTGCCAAGTTTGGTCAACATCGGTCAAACGGTGTGGATTTGTATAATGAAAAAACAGATAGACAGAAAGCTGACAGATGATTTTGACCAAGCCTATGACACTCCCCGTATCAACCCCTACATGTGTGCCAAGTTTGGTCAAAATCGCTAAAAAGCTGTGGATTTATATGAGGAACAAATTGAATGGCTTTTTCTTTTTTTGTTCCACAATATAGTATCCTTATACTGTGGGAGTTCATTTCTGCCATCTTTTAATACTGCCTTCATTACAATCAAAGTAATATACATTTTTTTTTAATAATTTTTTTTAAGTATAATAATAATAATATTAAAATAGATAAATATGATAGCGTAATGATAACAACTATAATAATAATACAAATAAAAATAGTAACAATAATATTGAAAAAGAAACAAATTATAATATCAAAATTATAAATTGATTGAAAGAAATACAAAAAAAAGAATGAATATAAATGAATCAAATAAAATAAAATAAAATAACTGATTAATGAAAAGAAAACGTCCGTTCTTGCAATGGCTTATTCTTGCGATTGTTAAAACAAAATTCAATCAGGATTGTGGTCATGAGAAACTGTTCAATTATTTACAGCAGCATTATTTTTCGAAAACAAATGCACTACTTTTCTCATTTGTTCCGATACTAAACATAAAGGTATGAATTCTGTATACGCACTTTTGATAAGATTATATGATATAATAATAAAAAATAATGATTTGTCAAAATGAAATTATTTACAGTGATAATCCATCGTCTCAGTTTAAAAATAAATATATGTCAAGATTGCTTTACATACATTCAGAAAAATTTCACAAAAAGTTTTAGCGGAAATATTTTACTACAGCTCATGATAAACGTGTAGTAGATAGGGTGGGAGAAAGAGTAAAATCCTTGGTCTCTAATGGAAGTTATGAGCAAATCTGAAACTAAAAATGTAAAAAACTCAGTAGAGTTTGCTAATGTTGCATCTAGTTTAATGACAAACACTACAATTCTCCGTATGAGCCAAGTAGATATTGAGCCTGCTATAAGTTCGGAAGTCAAGACTGTATAAGTAGGGTATTTATTTATTTTTTCTCTTCAAGTAAAAGAAGTTCATAGTGTAAATATTTAGTATTTTGATTAGTTTTATGTTGCAATGCTTCTATATTTATTTCTTATTAGTATTTAATCTTAATCAAATGTGGTAGACTCCTTGCTGTAAAATTGTAAATTTTTAAGAAAATATACATTCATTCATAAGTTCGGACAGTCCATGGGTTACTGTTAAAGACATAGTTTTTATTAAGCAAATGCATGTGATAAAATGCAATACGCAAATCAAAAATTCAACTATGGAAAACAAACTGAAACCAGCAAGTTAACAGAACAACAACTTAATATTTCAAATTTTAATGTTAGTTACTGGTGTGCAGTTACATGTGATAAAAATTAAGTTGTATTTCATTTTATATTGCCCAGCAAACCCTTCATTGAAATAATGAATGTTTTGTACATGTAGGTAGTTTTCATTCTGAATAGCTTTGGGTTATTTGTTATAGTTTTTAAAATTAAATCGCTGTACTATAAAAAATAATATATTGTTAGCTAAAATTTTAATTGAACAATTTTTTGTATTTAACGGGAAAAAAAATTAAAGAGTGAAAAAACCATACATTTTATTTTTTCATGTGATAGTTTATACCTTTTAGAATAATAATAAAAAAATATTTTAGTGATTTTCTTTTTATCGTTTGATGATATTCCACTTAGTGTGGAACGCCATATTTAATTTTTACAAACTGCATTTTAAGACTTCAGGATTTTTTCAGAACATTTGTAATTACTTTATGCTTATATTATTTTTTTTTTTCTGGCTTCCATATTTATTGAAGTATTGTCATAGAAAATGTCATCAACATTGGTCGATAGGTATGATTTATATTCTAGAACTAAGTGCACTTCCTTTGTCCAATCGATGATAACTGCAAAATTTGAAATACTTTAGCAGGGTATAAAATTAAACTATTTGAGATTGACAAAAACTATTTTATATTCTTACTTATATCCATGAAAGGAATGAACATGCCAAGTTTCATTCAAATCTGAGATCATGGGTGTCAAATCCTATTTTTTTGACCCAAATGTTTAAATATCATGTCACACATAGATGATTTTAGGTGGTACGTTAAAGAACTAAAATTATTTAAATTATTAAAGTTCTGTGCAGGTTAATGGGTTAATGTTGAAGACATAGTTTATGTTAAGCAAATGCATGAGATAAAATGCAATTCACAAAAAAATTAACTATGGAAAACAAACGGGAAACTCCAAATCAACAGATCAAATACTTAATATTTCAAATTACTTACTAATATATGATATTAATCCAAAATCTGAGAATATAAGGTTATAATTTAGATAATCACTACATTTTTCAAGAGATCAAAAACTTAATATTTTAAATTACTTATTAATATATATTAGTCAAAATTCTAAGAATATAAGGCTATAATTTAGGTAAACACAAATATTTTACTAAAACTAAAAAGTTTTGGAAATTAGATAAACAAAAAAAAAAGGATAATGGTTAATGGCTTCTAGGAGCTCAGTGTTGCTCTACATTTTCATCAGAAATTAATAAAATTGATCTTATATGATATTACTTGTCCAAATCTTGAGAATATACGGCTATAATTTAGATAAACATACAAAGGTTAAAACTGAAAAGTTTTGTTCGCAAAAGAAAACCTTTTCGCAAAAAAAGAAGAAAGTTTTTTTAGCTTGCTAATCTCCACCTAGGCAACACTGGAAAGAAAATTGCTATTTCTGAATAATTCATTCTTCTTTAATTGAAAATTTGGAACTCGTTACTTCCGAACTGTGTAGCTTAAAAGATTTTATATATATATATGATTATATAATGATGTAAAGTCATCAATTAGTTCGAGTTATTCTAATTATCAAGAACATCAACAAATAAATTTGAGACATTATTCAAAATGGCTGTCAGTATATGAACGGTTCAGTGTAGCCAATTTTTCTTGAACAAAACTTTTGACCTTTTGACCAAATTTCGAAATTTGACTATTTTGACCTAGCCTAGGAGATTTCCCGTATCAAGAAGTACATGTGTGCCAAGTTTGGTCCAAATTGGTCAAACGGTGTGGATTACAACTATACCTTGTCTTCGTATTACATATTTAATTTAATAATTCATTAAATTAACTGTAAATATTTATAATTATGCTTTTGTTTTTGTAAATAAATTTTATACATAAAAAAAAATTTCAACTCCACCGGTGTACAAAGTCACGGATCAAAAAGGAAGATGGAGAATTTATTTGCCGTAGATATTGAGTATATAATTCTCTTACTTATTTTTTTTTTTATTTAGGTGCTTCTACTACCTAGGTCATTAGCACCTCCCTTACTTATTATTCATAAAATAAAGAGCAAATGGTATCTGAAAAAAAACATTTTTTTTTTTACTCGTATATAATATAGCTTTTTTATTACTTATTTTTAAAGAAAGTTATTCAACATAAAATAATTATTTAAATGGCAAACTTATTTCGACATTAATAAAAATTAATAATCATTGTAATCAAAATCAAAATGAAAATTATAAAAGATGAGTTTAAGTACGGCGAGAAGATCGCTGAAAGTCGAGGCGCTGTGACCGAGAGTAGGAAAAGTATCCCGTACAGAGGGACTGAAGCCGGGTGCGAGTATCCCGTACAGCAGAACACACTCTTGGCGGCTCGGAAAGGGTTAAGCAGTCTAAATATTGCCTTAGAGCAAAAGAGTTAAGTTGTTTGTCAATAATGCTGTATTGAAATTTCGTTAGTATATTTAGATGTTCTCTAGTATATGTCTGCATCATTTCTATTGTCGGAGTAGTAGTGTCATACTCATCTGTTTATATGGTCATGGGTCTGCTCATTTAAGTGGTTGGCATAGTTTAATACTTTGATTCCACAATACTAGACTCAGTACTACCTCAATAAAGGCTTAAGAATGATCTGTCTAAAGTGCTTGTCCACCATAATCTAATTAATGCCAGAGATGATTTTTACCCCCCTTCAGTTAAACACATTGTCACCTAGAGAAGATAAGATACTAAATGTGTTTTAGGACAAACAAAGCCTTCACCATGATGCAAAGTTTTCATATTCTAATATCACGGAAACATTCTATAGAAAAATAAAAGTTAATTTAAGAACAAAACAGTTATAGTGGTCAACAGCCATAGCCACATTGAATACACCGGTTCCTGTTGATCACTTAAGTGAAATAATGTTGGGCGTGGACAGTACCTGAATGAATGACCGTCCAAGTGCTGTCAGCATTACAATAGTCCAGTTGTTGAAGTGTCGTAAAATAAAAAACAGATGCAGCATAAATGTTACCAGTTTACTGATAATTAAGCGCCTTAAACTTCAACAAAATTTTTAAACATGCAAACTTGATAACCTTGACTAACGACAGATAATCAGATATGTTGTTAATTAAAATTAAATCTTTTAGATAAAATTCAGTCATTTACTTGTTTTAGCATAAAAGAACTTTATAATCTAAAACCTAAACAATATTGTCCTCATACCAGCAAATATTAAAATAGAGAACCTTTCAAAAATCAAAGCTACAATCAATAAGGCACAAATGAGATCACATCACTTCAAAAAATAAAAATCAATCAATGTAGTAATATTTTAACAATTTGAAATACAAATTCAATAAAAACATTTCACAATAAAACGTCCACAGAAAAAGAGCTAACTAACAAGTTTGAATGCCTTAAGAAGACTTTTAATTTAAATAACCTCACAACAAATAAACATTTTTAAGAATTGTTTTTATAATTGGTATATTAATTTAAAGAGCTAAAAAGTATATTTCAGTTTACATGCAAGGCTCCTTGCATTGCTTTTAATTTTAGATTTGAGTACCTCTTATGAATTAGGGAAATACTTTTACTTTTCCCAGCAGGGAAGGTTATCGTCAGTTTTTTCTGCGGTTTGAAACAGTAAAGCCACTTTTCAATTTTTTTGTTGTAAGTTAGAGAATATTTTTTTCAAAGCTAAATTTAATTTATTATAAAATTATTATTCATTAAACATTTTACTTAATCAATTAAAACACTCTTTGCTACATTTTGAAAAATAACAGACCATTACACTTGAATGATTCGTCCCGAAGTTTGAACACAACCATGAATAATAGACAAATAATAATTTGAAGCACTAATTATATTAAAAGTAGTAATAGCTATTTATTAATTTTATTGCAATTGTCCAACACTTAATTAAACTGACTAAGGGAAGATCTAGAAGTACTAAACAAAACACCAGGTTGAATTATTTAGTAACAGTTGAACCTCAGAAGTAAAAAATGATCGCCATTATTTTATACACTAAAGGACTCAACAAAAAAAAAAATCAAACTGAAAAATATATATATATAAAAAAAAAACTTGTATCTGAGTAATATTAAAAAATTGAGGTCCGCAGTGAAAATGTTAATAGTTAAATTCTTCTTGTTTTGTCTCCTATGTCACGAAACCTAGCAATTTCAATTTCTATTCTAAAAGTGCCAATAAAAATCTCTCAAAACAACTTTTATACAACATTTAACTCCCTATCACAAAAATCTCAACCACCGTGCTTTAATAACTACATAAAACTTACACAAACTTTCCTCTTGGAAACTAAGATGGTTCAGAAACGTCTATTCGATTTAAACTAACTGGAAAGACTTACAAGCAAACGATAAAAACAAAATACAATATTAAAAAAAAAACATAAGATTTCTTAAAAAACAAACACACTATCAAGACTAAATATCTAAAATCTATAAATACACCATGTGCTTCCGGTATGAAACAGCTAATCACAAATTTCTACTCAACACACACATATATCTATAAAATCAAAATCCTAAATTTTATAGACAGCCTTACTAATTGTCTGACACATGGTTTTCTAACTTTAGGTCTGCAAAATTAAACATTTTGAAATCCCTTTATTTTTTATTTATTTAAGTTCATCTAATATTTAAAAATGCTACACAGAAAATCTTTAAAAAACTCACTTGTCAAATTTTAAAGTGAGTACAAAATATTGGGTCGTCCGGACTCAATAATAATGCAGGATTTTACGATTCCTTTTAAAAAATTCTTTATGCAATAATTTGTTTACGTTTACTGGATTATTCATTTGAATAAATATTTGTTCACATCTGTAGCATTTCGCTACTTGGAAATAATTCAGTCTTATTATGTCACATCATGAATTTCGTACAATTTTCTTTTACAAGTTTAAACGGAGCCCAGACTCCTAGAAACATTAACCAAGTCTGGTAGTGTTAATGAGTGCACTTTTCAAAGGCCAAAGGGAGGGAGACTTTAGCCTTGAAGATAAAGAAGGTCTTGGAAGGCATTCCTTTCCTGACGAAGATGTTCTGTGACGGTGGAAGAAACTCCCAGAATAGCTGTTCGAGAAATTGTGAAAAAACCTAAAGTTAGCAAATCAACCGTCCATGACCACTTCAAGGCGATTGGATAAGTGACAAAACTCGAAAGTTGGGTTCCACAGGCATTAAACGACCACCAAAAAATCATCGCGATGAAGTTTGTGCTGCACTTCTTAGCCAAAACAAAAATTACCCTTTTCTGGCCAAAATTGTTACGTATGATGAAAAGTGGATTCCTTCCAATCACAGTAGTCGTTCTGGACAGTGGCTGGAAAAAGGAGAAGCTGCAAAACATTTTCCATTGCCCCCAAATCATCATAAAAAGGCTGTGGTTACGGTGGGAGGGCTTCATTTGGTTTCATAAACTATTCCTTCTTAAATCATCAATTTTGAATCATATTGTAACCAAATTAACGCCATCCATCAGAAATTGGCAATAATAATGAAGCCATCCTTGGTCAATCGGAAAGGTCTCATTTTAATGCATGATAACACCCGGCCACATGTCTCACGTGTAATGTCATAAAAATTGTTGGAGCTTGGCTATGGAACTTTGCCACATCTGCCCTACTCTCCGGGCTTCTCACCCTACTGATTACCATTTTTTTTAGACACCTGACCCACTACTTACAACGTAAAAGACTTATGGATCAAACGGAATTACAAAATGTGTTTATTGACTTTATAAATTCTAAGAATCCTGAATTCTATTCAGACAGGATTAAAAAGTTAACAACATGAGAGAAATGTATTGAGACTATTTTGATTAAAGAACATAGTTATAAAATACTTTTTTTTATTTTAATACTAAAATCCTGCATTATTTTCCGTACAACCCAATCTTATTCGGAAATGAATAATTTTTGTTATTATTATTTTTTAAACTACAAGACACAAATAGCAACCAGATAACACAGAGATACTTTGTGCAGTGGTATCACTTTAAGGATTGAGAACCCCTACTTATAGAAGTTGCTTCTAATTGTCATGCAGAAATAATTTATTCATTAAAGGCTAATTAATAATTAATCATTATCATAATCAATAGACTGAAAATAAATAATATTAATAGAGTATAATTTTGAAATGTTAGAAATCACCAACAATCGATCATTACTTCTTTTTATAGTTTGCTTAGAAAGAACGTCTCAGAATATAAGTATTCATAATAAAACACTTAATCCTATTTACATAATATATTTAAAACTGTTATAATTATAAAATAGATATACAAGAAAAACTAAAGCAATTATTTGCCAACTAATTGGTCCTCGGCAATTGGTTTACTCGGCAATTTAATATGATATCAAATATCACAACACCCTCCTGAATGTTACTGAACAATGAAGATATTTGTTAACTTTAAAAAGGAATATTAAAATAAATAAATAATCTAGCTATGAAATTTCAATGGAACTATTTATTTCCAAGAACTTAATTACACTTCTAATTTGAAAAAAATCAGAAATGTGAGTTAAATTTAGTTTCGTTGGTCTCTGTTGTTTAGTAAAGCTCAAATTTCAATACTATCAGCAAAGGTTTAATATACTTTCTAGTCAATCACCAAAAATTTTTAATAAATAAATATATTTCCTACTTAGCTTGAGAATGAACTTACTTTATTACGCCTATCAAATCTCAATTTGAGTCATTTTGAAATAAAATTGCAGCTTTAGCACGTTGAGCATAAACGGTATGTAAGAAAGAAATGTTTGTACAAACATTACCGAACAAAATTTCATCACTTCTTCCATGGCGCTCAACGTGTTAAAGATATTTTAGAAATCAACTGTTAATCGATATTCCCTCAAAGCAAAGGCATAATTTCAAATATTACGTGTCTAATTTAAAAAACTCCTTGACTAATAAAACCAACTAATTTTTTTTATTTTTTTCTTATTTTTTTAAATTAAAGGCCTAGAGTAACGAGATACCTTCTCACAAAAAATATTATTGCACCATTCCAGTTAGTAATAAAACAACATATACTACAAATATGTGTATAGTCATTATTTAGTTCAATAGAATTTCATTCATTATTTAGTTCAAAGATTTTCAGAGTCATTATTTAGTTCAAAGATTTTCAAGGTTGCTCCCATGGATGAACCTTGAAAATCTACACTACCGCAATCTGAACAGTCAACAATATATTTTCAACGGCCTAAAAAAATATAGTATTTTTTAAATAATTAAAAATGTTCTATTACATTAATCAATCCAGATGAAAAAAAAAAAAGATGTTTTGTCGAATCAATGCTTGCCATCCGTTCCTGGATGGTAAGGAAAAAATAAATAAAAGAGAAAGAACTAAACATAAGAACCGACAGCCAAATGTTTTCCTAATTTGTATGCATATTTTATTTGTGCGTAGATGCTTATGTGGTCATAAACACACACATTCACACAGCTTTTAAGTATGTTTTTCTATAAATACACACACAAATATATTCACATAAAAGCTTTTGTAGAATCTAGTTGTAACTCTGTCACTTCTTTATTTGTAGGAAGCATTTTAGATATAGTATATGATTTTCTTTCAATTATCATTGTTAATTAATATAGCCTTATGAATTATATAAACTTAATTATAAAATAGTCTTTTCTCAGTATAATATTTCATTAAAAGATGGATTCAATTGAAAATCTCAAGGTTAACTTCCTTGTGTATGTGTCCTGAGTTACAACATATTCCAAAAAAAGCGACGATAAATAAATACGACAATAATTAGCTACTAAATATATTAAGCGATAATTTAAACTTTGAATTTTCTAACAGTTGTCTAATTATATATAATATATCCTTATAGTTAAAAAAGAAATATTAATTTATATTTAGGAATCATTATTCTATCACATAAACATTTACAATGAGTTCTAAAACATTTTCATAAAATCTAGACAAACAAAAACAAAATGTAATTAGTCTTTTGGTAACACTGAACGTACATCAAGTAAGGGAGTTACTGACGAATACAGACCAGACCACAAAAGTTATATACTGACAGATATATACATTAATATAATACATTTATAATATACACTGGCCGGATTTGAATATTTAAAAATGTCTACACTATTTTTCTTTTAAATGCAGTTATAAAAAAATATAAACTTAGAAGGAATGTTAACAGAATGTATATAGAAACAACGATGATTATCTGTATGTTAATTTAAAAGGGGGAATAATTAGTCATGGTTATCTTTACAATTGGTACAAAAATATATTTTCTGCTTTTTAAATATTCCAGTTACT
This sequence comes from Gonocerus acuteangulatus, assembly GCA_946811695.1. Classification (NCBI taxonomy): domain Eukaryota; kingdom Metazoa; phylum Arthropoda; class Insecta; order Hemiptera; family Coreidae; genus Gonocerus; species Gonocerus acuteangulatus. The sequence goes on from OX328129.1 coordinate 39,393,502, forward strand.
TATCGGGTCCAAGAGGCGTTTCAACGAGAACAGGCGTAGATGCAGAATGGCAGTGCCCTTCTTCAGCTCCTCGAATTACCACCATTATCAGGATGCCAAAAAACAATACGAGGATTCCGACCAAAATAACCAAAGTCTGCAGGAAGTGTAAGTCGGATTGGATTTTCGTATTACACTCAGTTAAATGGTTCATCTAGGAAAAAAAAAAGAAAGGAAAAGGAAAACATTAGGCCAAAATATTTATTTCAGAACTTTAGGGTGGAAAAATGAAATGAAAAGAAAAAAAGTCCATTTTAAATCCACCCTTAAAAATGTCTGTCTTTAAGTAAGTCCAAGGAAATTATTTCGTCCCTACGATGGAACATATTCGATACGTTGACAAAGTAATATATTAAAAAATGGTCTTATTTGATATTTTATTTAAGGCATTAAAGGCTATTCTAAAGGGATTAGAGTTGCGTCAATTTACAACAAGCTGTATCGTCCACAATCTAAGAGCAAAGTCTCGAATCTGAAAAACGCTTGAATATGAGATTTTGCATATTCGCTAGTTTGACATACAGGTATTTCTAAGTATACTTAAAATATACTTAAATGAAATATACTCAAATGAAAAAAAAAAAAAAAAAAGAAATATTAAGTTAAACCAAATTAATGAATGCTTGAGTAATTTGGAATGATAAACTTGCTGTGCCATGTTTGTGTTAGGAAGGAGATAAAAAACAAAGCTTAGGCTTGAGTCATCACACAGCTCAGTCTATTGCAGCCAATGATTATAGAACTGATGGATTTTGCAGAAGATCAAACTTGCTTATGGCTTTGAGTCAATAAAAAGTGCCACACAACGTAATTTTATAACCACATTATTACAATTATTTAGCCATACATATCCCATGGCCTTAGTTTAACACCTCTTCAGGTTCCCTATTCATCTTAAACCAGTAGGTGAGCTCTTCTATAGCCCATTCAGTTAGATGGAATAGTTCTCTTATCCTGCATGCACGAAATTCTGAGGGGAATATTCCCAACAGTTCCTCCATTTGCATTTCCATTACAATGAACAACATGCTACTTTAAACTCAATAAAAACTGATTATGTCTCGTTTAGGGTGAGGGAAGGCTTTGAGAGGTCAGGCAAGCGAGATAGTGTTTAATATTTATCAATACTTAGCCAAAGCTAAGGCTAAAAACAATTTAAGCTATAGCCTGTCCAAATAGTTGGTTTAGTTGGAGGGAAAAGGTCATGGCCTATATTCCCTGTGCAAGAAATTGGTTGTAAAAATTCTCTCTGTTATAACCTTATCACTAGGAGGTTTAAAATGTTTTTAGTCTAGGCTTTGGCTAAGTATTGATAAATATTAGACATTATTTTCTTTGTCTGACTTCTTAAAGCCTTCCCTAGTCTTAAACCGTAATAATAATAATCAGTTTTTATAATGTTTCACGTATCGTATTGATCCTTGAAACAGGAGTTTGCAAATGATGGAACTGTTGGGAATATTTCCCTCAAAATTTCGCGCATGTGGAATTGAACTTTTCCGTCTATCTGAACAGGCTATAGAATGTAGAGATCTTTTGTAGGGAAACTACTTCCATGAGATCTTCTGGTGGAGCAGAAGGCTCATTAAGTGAGTAATATTGATGTCACTTCTCAAATGAGTGAGTGATAAAGAAGACATTTATCAAATATGTGAAATATCTTTCTCGATGCTTTCCTGATACTGTCTATATTTTAAAAACAAGGAGCCCTCCATTGGAATCCCACTGGGGACATTTTTTGGATATGATGTAGTATTAAAACAAGAGAAACATATTTCTTTTTTATGGGCCAATATCCATTTCTACTTTGTCAAAAATTTGGGGGTCTTTGTCTTTTATTTTATAGATAAGGTAGAGTTTATTATGCTAAAAAAGTGTTGACTATAATGATAAACTTCAAATAAATGTTTATAACTTATTAATTTTCATAGACTTCCACGGTCCATGTTACTTAATGTTTTAAGTTCATCTAGATATGATCGTGTTGATGTGGTCAGAGAGGAAACTCTGAGGAAGCCAGCAGAATGTCTGGCAAAACGTCAGTTATTAACACATCGACACAGTCATATCCAGAAGACCTTAAAGTGTCACATCCTTCTAGTTCACACCATATATTGCAAAAATTTCCACAATAAAAATCAAGATGATTTGCAATTTTAATTGGTTCTTAATTTATATTAACGCTTTTGTACCAGGAGTATTTAAAAATACTCTTAAATATTGGCGTTGAAAGCTACTTATGAACAGTAGATACATTTTTTTAAGAAGTTATTTCTTAAATATAAATTTAAATCATAATCCATTAAAGCCTTTTGGTAAGAGAAATTGTTGAATATAGTTTTTAAAGATGCAAAATCCACATACATCAGGTGGTTGATTGGCTTATTTTTATTCAATGATGACAAAAAGTATTAACAAAGACTATAATAATAATAAGAAAAGAGAAAAAAAGGTGTTAATAGCCCAAGTGTTGATAGGCATTGATGGTTTGATTAAACACACAAAAAATAAAAAATAATAATAATAAAAAAAAATATGCTCACCGATAAAAGAAGCTGAGAAATCTTTTGTTCGACTTCAGATGTAGACGAAGTAGCAGGAGGTAGGTTTGGTCCAGAAATTGGTTGAATAGAAGGCACTCGACATCTCAGTTTATGTTCCTCTCGTTTTTTAGAGTCAGCATTAAGCTACAAATTACAATAAATAAAGACAAAGGTATGGAGGAGGAAGGAAGGAAGAGTATATATATATATATATATATATATATATATATATATCATTATAAAGTGGACTGCTCCTCGCCAACCCCTCACATAGTCAGCAAAATTGAATTACAACGTGCTGGCTGCTTTAACACGTTTTTTTAAAAACTGTTTTGTGGGAATTATTTCAATTATTATTTTCATTAATAATAATTGAAATTTTTAAACAATACTGTTTGATAGATGTCTAAAGTTATTTTGCATTTACTAAAATATTGTCTCCTTTTTTTAATCAATGTTTAAAAAAAGTTACACTAAACTAAAAAAATACATATAATAATAATAATATCATCCCAGCAAGCAGTGATACTCAACACTGCTCGAATTGTAAGAAAGTTTTTAAATTTCTGAAAATCTACTATATATTTGTCAAATACCACTGACCTATCATTGCCCAGCCCAAACCACTCGACAGAAAATTTTGAAATTTTGCATGGACACTCCCTATATAACGTAGGCACTCGCTAAGAAAGGATTTTTTGATATTCGAATTTTTAAGTATTTTTAGAGGGGATTGAAGTTTTAGTTGGTTAGAGCAGGCAAGCCAAGGCAGCATGCGTTGCTAGGGCGATAAAGAACAGCTGTTACCGTACATTATCTATTTCATAGTATTATTTTTGATTGAGGTTAATTTCAACTATGACGGCAGTCCTTGAATTACTAGAAATAAACTGTCCCTCATTCAGTTTACGCTATGAGGGACAAAATCACCATTTTAATGAAGTTTCATTTAAACCTGTCCTCTTAGAAAGGCTTGCCATATTTTTGGTGAGTGAAACCGGGACACATTAATATATGGGATGGGCATACCGGGGGAGGGGGGGGAATAATAACAGTACAAATTAGAAGCAAAATGGTGAGTTTTAAGCCTAGCAAGTAACGGAAATGGGGAATCATAAATTTTTAGTCTACCCACATCATAATAATAGAAAAGGAATCTGCTTTGCGACTTAATTTTCTTAAAAAAATCGCCCAGCCAAATAGTAGAGTGTCTGGCAGCTGGCAGCACTGTGCAAGTAGTTCCAGAGTTATACAGTTAGAATACTTCTCACTTCTTTGGCACTGAGCGGTAGTAAAAAATGCTGATTGTAGAAAAGTAACCGGTTTATAAAAGATTATTATAAACATGAATTCATTACTTTTTACATTTTACAGCCATTTCCGGGACATTGATAAAACCGGGCAGGACAAGAGCAAAATACCGGGACTGTCCCGGGCTAACCGGGACGCATGGCAAGCCTAGCCATAGAGGTTTCCTGATGATAGTCCATCCGAGGTAATAATATCCAAAACCCTTGCACAGCCTCCTCAACCAGTCAGATCACTTCTTGGTAATGCTCGCAAATATAATAGCATCATAGTGGCTTTTAGTACAGTGGGTCTGCCCTTCCCTTAGCATAGCAGGCCCGTCCTTCTTTGAGTCACAAAGGTGGCTTTTAGCAGCGTAAGAGCTAACAGGCCAGTACGAACAATTCCTCTATTTTTATATTTATTATAGTTATGGATTGAATATTGAAGACTAACCTTCCACAAAACATTGAGATCAGTGTCGGCATAGTTTTCGTTCTCGAGTGCATATGACATGACAAGGAATTTGTCCCTGATGATATTGGCACCACTGTAACCGGAGAGCACAACCACACTTATTATTGCGCTTGATCCTGGTGTTAATAAGCCGCAGCTTGGTCGAACTCGAAATTTTTCAGGTGAAGTGGTTTTTACCTGAAAAATCAGTAATAATTAAATCAATTATATATTTATATTTCATAAACAAGTTTCAAGAAAAATGATTATTATCAGAAATACAAAATCAAAGAAAATGTAAAAGTATTTCAGCTAACAATTTTGTAAATAGTTAATCCTATATGACCTAACAACCAATAATTAATAAAGACTGTTGAAACGAGTTATTTCACACTGAATGCACACAAAAGAATAAAAGAGTACAAATAGCAAGGGAAAGGTCAGAGCTGGTTGAGTCAAAAACTCCACAAGAAAACTTCTAAAAGTAAATCCCTGTGATATCTGTAGATCTTAGCAATAAGCTTTAGTTAAGAAACCAATTAATAGATTGAGACAAGGTCAAGCTCAACATTAACAAAAAAAAAAAAAAAAAAAAAAAAAAAAAAAAAAAAAAAAAAAAAGACAGAGAGAAACTGTCTATTGTTATTTGTGGTCATTAGCATGGAGGGCCAATGTGAGACATGTTGGCATATGCCGTCATTCAACTCTTAAAGGGTTAAAAACAGTTTGAAGGCCAAACTCTCCCCAATAATGTCATGTCTTTGGAGCATAAAACGACAATAAGCTCAATTTCTGGTTCAATTGAGGCATCTTCAAGCTTGACATGGAAACAGGCGAGTTGAGACTAAAAGTAAATGAACAGAGGACGAAACTACCGATATTAAGAAAATATGTATAAGATAGAAACAGATGGGAATGGGAGATTGACCGTGCCAAGGATGGCTTTAGGCTTTTGAAAAACTACTTAAAGAAGAAAAAAATGAGTTCATTTTGAGCATAAGATGAAATTGAGATCAAAGTAAAATTATGATAACTTGCTTTATATATTAGAGGTAGATCACTCGAATTAGAAATGTTCAATGTTCCGGATAGTTCGATTCCTTCTTGACTGAAAAGGATAGCGTCCGTTGGGTTCAAGGACAAACTTTTACCTACAACAAAATAAATTAATTAGTAATGAACTTATTTTAGGAAATAAATAAAACAAATGTGAATAAAAGAAAGCATCTCACCCGAGGGGGACTCGTCAGCCTTAACATCGCCAAATGCATTGTGTGATTCTGCAAAGTGAGATCCATCTGCAAAATGAACCTAAAAGTAAAATAAAAATTATCTCTATGAAATCATGTATGTAATGAGCTTTCAATTTAATTCTAATTTTTACTTAGTATTTCATTTATGAAATTTGTACTTTATCTTTTTTGTTTCTTTAATTTATGTGATACACAAGCATCCAGGCCATTAGCGCCAGACAATCTGCCGCCCTTTTTAACACTTCCAGGACTGATGGCTTCAAAAAAAATATCCATCGGGCCCAAGTCTTCGTTTTGTATAGTTATTATGTTAAAAAAATAAAAAAAATGTATAAGTGAAAAAACTTTTGAAATGATGTACTTTTAGTGGATTAAATACAATTTAGTTAAATATTGAATACGCCATGACATCAGGCCCGCTGAAGGAATTGTGCTGGCGGATTCGGTATCATTCGATACCAGACTTGCAAACCTAACCGGGAATAATGAGGTCCCAAACCATATACAAAGCATATAGGACAAAGCCCAGAGAAGTGGAAAAAATGGATAGAAAGAAAGCCAAGCTATCTACTGTCGAACACGCCACAACACTGGGCCTGCAGAACACATCTCTCCATCGAGTATGGCACGATGCCGGGCCCGAACGTGTTAAACATCCATGGTAGAGGGAGCAGAGGATATTTTCAGTAAGCCCATAGGCGAAAAAAAAAAATGACTAAAATCTGTAGACAATATATTAAAAAAGAAAGAGATGAATATACCTTTTTCTTATTCTCTTCTAGTTTGCCTTCGGTTTCAGGTACAAACACAAACTCATATGTATCCTCTCCTCCCCAACTCTTCAACGCTTGGCTGCTATCAACATACTCTTTCAAAGATTTTTTGTCCACAAATTTTATTTTTTGGACAGCTTTAGTCGGAAGCCATGATTTAACAATTTTAAAAGCAGCTGTAAACAGAATGTATTTTTAGTTATATATGCAACAGAAAAAAAAATGATCAAAGGTACTTCTAGATCTATGTATTATTAAAAAATGATCAAGTTTTATTTGCCAGAAGACTAAACAAGGAAGGCATGACAAATGAAAATTCACTTGTCCTGTTAATTCGTTATTAACCCTTTCTGCGAGGGCCCTAGACTTACCTAATTCCTATAGACCCATAAGTATATTTTGAGCTTTTCAAATGAAAAATTGTGTGTGTAAATATTTCTAAGAAAATTTATTCTGATCACGATTTGTTAGAACTTTTGACGGGTGTGAGCGAAAGTGAAGCGGAGTTTTCTTCAGATAACGATGAGAGCTCTGATAATGTATCCCAAAATGTTTCTGTTGGACAAACACCTGGAACAAGTGGAACACAAAGTACAAGTTAAGAGGAAAGAGGGAATCTTCGGACGAAACATCGTGTGACAAAAGTATTCAGTACAGGAGGCACTCCAGGCGTGAGGCTATCCCGCACCACAGTACAGTCTAGCCCTACGTGCATTACGCAGCGTAAAGGTTAGACAAATCCACACTGTTTGACCGATTTTGACCAAACTTGACACACAGTTAGATCTTGAACCGGGGAGTGTCGTAGGCTAAGCCAAAAACGTCTACCACCTCTCTGTCTGTATGTTTGTTCCTTATACAAATCCACACTGTTTGACGGATTTTCATCAAATTTGGCACACAGGTAGGTCTTGATACTTGGAGTGTCATAGGCTAGGTCAAAACCGTCTATCAGCTGTTTGTCTGTCTGTTTGCTCCTTATACAAATCCATACCGTTAGACCGATTTTGACTAAAGTTGGCACACAGGTAGGTCTTGATCCGGGGAGTGTCACAGGCTAGATTAAAATCGTTTAGGTTTCACAGCTCGGAGGACACGGGTTCGAAACTCTGATCCCGAACAGTTAAAGATTTGTGTTATTAGATTTTAATATTACATATTTGGTTTCTAATTTATTTTGGCTTTTCTAGATGCAAGTAGGTGTAGTGTGGCACGCCGGGTAACAGCTAGTATATTTTAGAAAAGAAACAATTTTGATTTTGATAGTGCCAGGAGTGACGAGTTTTGAATTTTGGAGGGATGAATAAATTCAAACTTGCTCATGAGTTTCTTTTCAACAGGCTTTTCAATATTTAGTGTGGAACTCTAAAATTTGAATTTGTTTACATACACTATAATTTCTAAGTGATTATATTCATTCAAAAAAAAAAAAAAAAAAAAAAAAAAAAAAAAAAAAAAAAAAAAGAAAAAGTCTTACCATTCATCACCCAAGGCATTTCAAAAATAAGTATATAATTCAAGAAATTAGGATAATATTGTTTCAATAAATTAATGACAAATTTTGTGTACTCCATATCCATATTGGCCAATCCAGTATCCTGCATATCAAAAAATAATGTAACTTGATCTCCTTTATCTTGCCTAAAATAAAAGTTTATTTAGTTTAAACAATATGGTCAAGGTTTCAAATTGTTAACATTAAATTATAAATGAAAATCCTTTGAGCATTTAGTCCAGAGATGAAAGGTCCACATATCCTTTCCAATAGTTAAAATATATACTTTTATTAAAATATTTTTAGATGGTTTTATCATTGCACAATAAATAACCCATACTCATGCAACATAGATTAAGAACACTCTAATTTGTTTTATGTAATCGTTTCTAAATTCTTCTGGATATTATTGCATCTTTGAGGAATTTAGTATCCGAAAATCATGCCTTATATCATCCATACCATATCAAACTACCGAATATGAAAAAATCTCGTTTTCAAATTCGAGACTTAAGTGTCAGAGTTTTCCAAGTAGATAGATTGAAGAGAAAGCACGATATTTACTCAACAAGAGCTAAAAAGAAAAACTGATAAGTGAAGAGAGTGAAGTTCTGCTGAAGGAATGTGAACCGAACAGACTTATGGAATATTCCCGGAACCGTGATACCGCGTAGGCAAAACAATGGTAATCTGCCAGCGGGAAAATCATATGCTTCTGCTGAAAAGGAAGGTGTTCTTATTGTGAAATTCCTAGGAAGATATTACTAGTCACTATTCTGTATATACATCTTATTCTTACAAAGAGTTTGTTATTGTTAACACAATTTTCTGGAAACCTACACCCATGGGAACGCTTCTCTAAATAACATTAGCTGTAATTGTCCGTAGTAAGGAGGTAAATATATATATATATATATATATATATATATATAATAAAATAAAAAAACTATCATAACGAAGAAACTAGTGGAAGAAGTTGTAAATGTATTAAACTTGTCAGATAATATATTAGAAAAAAGTTGACTGGATGACGCGATGAAGGTGGTAAGAAAATTTTAACAACCGTCTGATGAGATTTCTGCAAAATATTGCGAAAAAAAAACAACTACTTTAATATATTGTATATCTATATGTGTGTTCTTTATTTTATTTTGTTATAACTTTAATTTTAATTTAATTTGCTTGAAGAGCTTCGCAACAAGGGTGATCTGCTCAAAGAAAATTAATAATAAAAATAAAAATAATAAGGAAATACTTTCAAATTTACATTCATAATTAACATTGATTGTTCATATTTATAAAAAAAAAAGAAATATACACATTTATTATGTATACAAAACAAAATAAGTAGCAAATAATAAGTAATAAAATAATGGTATGATTGAAATCATAATAAAAATTTATAAAATAGTAAGTAGGATCTAACCTAAAGAAAACAAAGCCACAAAAATATAGACAAATTGCTCTAAAATTATTTTGAGATCAGAAATTTTGCCTTTGATTTTAATTGTGCGATACTTGTAATACATTTATATTTCGTTGTATGTATTCGTGGTCATTAAGTATGTCAGTATGGTATCAATATATGGGCTCCTATCTGCTAATAGCTCGCTAAGGTCATGAGGTGCCTGTAGGTTGTTTCTTTTCATGCAGTCTGTTAGTAGGTGTTTCACAGTCAAAGGAACGTTGCATGCTTCGCACCTTGGCTTGTCTTGTTTCGTAAATAGGTGTGAGTGAGTGAGGCGTGTATGTCCGATTCTTAGTCTTGTAAGTACAACTTCGTCACGCCTTGGTCTCTGTTCGCTTGACGTGAATGGTCGTATATTGCTCTTTATTTCCCTTAGGTGGTTATCTTGAGTGGTATACCACGTTGCATGCCACCTGTTCAGGACAGCTTCTGTTATTGTTATTTGTAGGTCTTGAACTGTAAGTAAGTACTGGTCGTTCGGTTGGCTAGTAGTAGCAAGTTTTGCATGTTTATCCGCTAACGTAGACTGTCCGATGTTCTCATGACCAGGAACCCAAACCATTGTTACCATTGTGTGTTGGTCCTTTAGTCTCAGTAGTTCTTGTACAATTTTGATGATGATTGGGTTGGTGTTGTAGATGTTGCACAGGGAGAGTAAACAACTTAATGAATCTGTACATAGTATTATATGTGGTATTGTAGTCCGTACGTTGGATAGGCCCAAAAGTATGCCGTGCAGCTCTGCTGTATATATGCTTGTGCCTAATGGCAGGCTGATATGAAATATGTTCTCTCCTAAAACAGCTGCTGCGCCCACTCCGCTCTCAGTTTTGGACCCATCTGTGTATATTATTGGTGTATTTTGATTACTTCCTGTCAAGTTGTTAAATGTTGCTCTGTAATAATTTAGAGATGACACGTCAGCTTTTTTAAATTTAGTCATTGTCAAGTCAATTCTCAGATTGTTTACTCTCCAAGGTGGGATTGTGAGGTGTCCGTTAGGGTATGTAGGTGAGTTGATTAATACAGCATTTTCTGTGTTTTCGAGGAAGCGGATAAGGAGGGGCTTTTGTGTGGGTTGTTTGTGTGCATATGTGTATATAAAGGGGTTGTTTAGAAAACTATTAACACATGGACAGTTCAAAGTTTTTGATCTCACAATAAATTTAAGACAAATCATCTGACGTCGATAATCCAACGAAGGTTCTCCAGATTCTGAATAAAGGCTACATATTGGACTCGACCTGAAAGCTCCTGTTGCAAGTCTTATACCTGTGTTGTGTATTGTGTCTAATGATTTCAGTGTTTTTGGACTGGCAGATGAATATGCTATGCAGCCATAATCCAGCAAAGGCCTGGTGAAGGCTCTGTAACACTTTAGCATGGTACATTTGTCAGCTCCCCATTTAGTATTGCAAAGAATTCTTAATAAATTCAACGATTTGTTACATTTATTAAGTATACTTTTTATATGGGGTCCCCATGTTAGTTTCTTGTCTAGTGTTATTCCAAGGAATTTTAAACTGTCACTGTTTCTTATGTTTGTGTTATTGAGTTTTAATTTTGTAATCGGTAGGTTGTGTCGCTTAGAAAATACAGTACACTGCGATTTTTCTTCTGAAAATTGGAAGCCACTCCTTGTAGACCAATATTCGAGGGCATGTATAGCATCTTGAATTGTTTCTTCTGCGATTTCATAGCGTTTAGAAGAGAAATATATGAGAATGTCATCGGCATATTGACAGAAAGATACGCTTGGTGGGATAAAGGATACGACAGAGTTAATTGCTATATTGAATAAAGTGGTGCTTAGTACACCTCCTTGAGGCACTCCGTTTTCAAGTAGGAATTCATCGGAGAGCGTATTACCTATCCTCACTCTGAAGCGTCTGTTTGATAGAAAACTGGAGATATATCGAAATATATTTCCTTGTATTCCCCAGTCATTCATTTTAGACAAGATTAGCCGCCGCCAAAGCCGATCGTATGCTTTCTCCAAGTCGAGTGACACTGCGATTAGAGTCTCCTTCAACAGGAAACTGTTAAGTATGTCACTCTCCAATCGGGCGATGTGGTGTTGGGTGCTGTGATTTGGTCTGAATCCACACTGGAACTTGGAAAGGAGGTGATTATTTTCGAGATACCAAACCAACCTTTTATTAACCAGTCTCTCCATAACCTTTGAAGTACAGCAGAGCAGCGATATCGGTCTATAACTCGTCGGGCAATACTTGTCCTTCCCTGACTTAATAACTGGGATAACAACAGATTCGTTCCAGAGTGTAGGATAGGTACCGGTCTTGAAGATATTATTATAAAGCATGAGAAGTGTAGCCAGACCTCTAGTGGGTAATTTTTTAATCAACTCATAAGAAATGTTGTCTGGTCCCGGTGAAGTGTTACGTATGTCTGAAAGAACACATTTCAATTCGTGTAGTGTGAATTCGTCATTCAGTGGATGTTCTAAGTCAGTAAGCATAGGTATCTATCTGTATGTTCTCAGTGTAAATTTTGTGGTCTAGAAAGTCTTCGCTAAAGTTTGCAGTGCTAGATATTCTGCTGAAGTGACTTCCTAGAATATTACTTATCATCTGAGGGTCAGTAATAACGTCATCTTGTTGTTTAAGTCCAGTTATAGGTGCGCTGTATTTTTTGTGTTGAATTTGGTTAATTTTTTTCCAGATGTTTTTTGGAGTAGTATTGTCGTCGATGTTAGTCAAAAAGTCCATCCAACATTTCTTCTTACTTTGTTTGATTACCCACTGTGCCCTGGCTTTCTTCTTTTTATAATCCTCAAGAAACGCTTGCGATGGATTCCGACTAGAAAGCCGGAGAGCTTTCTTTCGATCGCTTACAGCTGTTTTGCACTCATCGTTCCACCAGGGTACCGGAGGTCTTCTGTAGTGGCTTGGCGTTTTTGGAATGCTTTGCTCAGCTGCCTCGATTATCAGAGTATGGAAAGCATCGATAGTGGATATGTTTGTTAGCCTTAGCTTGTCTTCGATGTAATCCTGATATACCTTCCAGTCTGCTTTATTTGTATTAAATCTTGGATTCGAACAAAAGGTTGGTATATCGGAATTAATGGTGATGACTATGGGGAAATGGTCACTCCCATGACTATCTTTGCAGACATCCCACGTGAATCGAGTGAAGATGGAAGCTGAGCAAGCAGTCACGTCGATGTTAGACAGTGTACCTGTACGGGGGCAAAGGTGTGTTGGTAAGTGCGTGTTTAAAGGGATCAAGTCAAAGTGTCCAAGTATGTTTTCAATTATTTGTCCTCTTGTATTTGTGCTAGTTGATCCCCAAGTATAACTTTGTCCATTGACATCAGCCAATATCATGACAGGACTCGGGAGTTGGGTGATCAGATCCTCCATCATGTGTACGTCAATGGGTTCGCCTGGTGGAAGATATACAGAACAGACAGTAACTCGGAAAGGTAGGCGTACTGAGACCGCTACTGCTTGTATGCTTGTATATAATCGAATGGGCTCAGAGTACATACTATCAGTTACAAATATAGCAACGCCACCGGATGCCTTATCTCCCAAAACATAATCATTCCTGTACAAGGTGAAGCCATGAACGCGGACATCACTACCATATTTCAAATGTGTTTCCTGTAGTGCCATTATGTGTGGATTTTTACTTTGCTACAAGAGTTTTAAGTCTCCAATGTGTCTTTGAAGGCCATTTATATTCCATTGGATTATAGAAGCCATACTGATTTGAATATATATGTAAAAGGAATAATAACAAAAACATAGCAAACGTATGGAGAGATAGAAATTATAAGAGGATCTATAAAGAAATAAATTATAACAGGAATAACTAACAGAAACAATATTAGAATTTGGTTAGAGCAATTGGTTACAGCTGTGAATGACGTTTTTAGAACTTCACTAGCCATTTTATTTTAAGCATTTTGTTTTAGAAATGCTTTTTCTATTGTTTCTGTTAGTTTTTTTTTCTTTTTCGACCTAGTCTTTGTTGTGGAGCTCTCCGTATCTTCCGTGGATTCTTCCGTTTGGGCTGTAGGATATCGCGGGAGGCGTTCAGTTCGCCTAGTTGGTGTCTTGTCTTCAGGCGTGATATTTGTTTCTCTTTTAGAACATGTCTGTTGAACTTTGATCTCTTCAGCTAGGGGTTTTGGATTTTTTCCTTCAGGAATGTTATATGGAATATTGTGCTCCTGTCGTAGGTCTCCTTTGTTCGTGGCCATAATTTTCATCATTTTCTCAATTTTTTCCATTTTTTCGGTCATGCTGTTGATGAATAGTTTCATTATCTGCAAACAGTCGCTTTCCTGCTTGCCTTCTGCAGTTTTCTTCGCGAAAGTATTCTTGGTAGTTGTGACCTGTCTGCTTGCCTCTATGTAAGGTATCTTCTTAAGTGTCATTAACTTTATTACCTCAGCTTCTTTAACATATACCGGGCAGGATTTATCCCAGGAGTCATGTTCTGAACCGCAAAGACAGCATTTTATCTGAGTGCAAGGTCCTTCGTGTTTCTCCAGGGCGCATTTCCCACATGTAGGGGATTTCTTGCAGGAAGAGGCGACATGCTTCAAGCCATGGCACTGCCTGCATCTGAGAGGCTGTGGAATGTAAGGCCTCAATCTTACGCTGAGATATCCTACATAGAGGTGCTCAGGCAGTTCGGGCAAGTCGAAGGTTGCGACAAACAGGGAAGTGTTATTTGGATTTTTGCGAGGAACAATTCGTCTTATTTCAGTTACCATTTGGCTACGTAATTCTTCTAAAAGTTCTTCATTTGAAACGTCATTTATTTCTTTACAATAGAAGACCCCTTTTGACGTATTCAGTGTTTTATGGGGTTCTATAAGAATATTGATGTTGTTGAAGAACTTTTGGCGTAGTAAAACGGGCCAAAGACGTTCGTTTGTGCAATCTAAAAGAAGAACGCCTTCTTTCCTCAGCTTTTTAACCTTTATGTCCTTAGAAAAGCTTGTTAACCATTTACTAATTATGAAAGGATTAATAGTATTGAATGTCGTACCTTCATCTAAAGATCACACTGTTAAATATCTGCACGAGTGAGCTTTAGGCTTCTGTATTTCAAGATTCATGATTTAGTTTTGTCTTCGTTGGGAATATCGTTATAGTTTCGCTTGGAAATTCTTCCAGACGAATAATACGTGGATGGATTGAATTTCTTCAGTATTCCGATTACCTATTGGGTCCTTGTTCAGTGGTAAAATCCCTTTGAAACGGAGAAGTATTTTTTTCGTTATAACTTTAAATTTATAACTTTAAATACAAATTTAAAGTTATAACTTTAAATTTGTATATATTAGAAACCTTTTCAGATCCAAATCTCCTAACTTGCTCTTTCATCTCCCCTAACTTTCTTCATTCACTGTATTTTTTATTTTGAATTATTTTATAATATAGTTTTCTGCAAATAGTACATAATGTAGTGTTATAATTTTATTTTATTTATTTCCGTCCACCCGGGGTTGCTATACAAAGTAAAGCATATTTTACCTCACACATGATACCTCATCCTTCAATCCTACCTCTCGAATCGTTCCTTTCAAGTAAGGTCTGGTACTACCTTGTCTACTTTTCATCCCATATTTTCAGGCGTCCCACAAGCCAGCATCCTAGGTCCTGTCCTGTCCTGTACCTACTGTACACGGCAGATATCCCCACCCTTCCAACTACACATATTACAACCTACGCCGATGATACAGCCATATTTTCCTCTTTCCCTGATCCCTATACAGCTTCCCAGCAATTGCAGGAGCACCTTGAGCCTGTCGAGAAATGGTGCAACTTGTGTAAAATTAAAGTTCCATTCAGACCCATCCTAAAGACCTTCCCAGGAGGCTTAAGAGACTTTGGCCCCATGACCAGCTACTCTAACAGCGGTTAAAAACACCAAAAATAAAATGTTAAGATATATTAGGAAGTGTCCATAATGTTTGGCTCCTTCCATATAATGTTTTACATTGATATGTATACATAGGCCAGCCAGCACAATTAATTATTGTACTTATAAATTGTACAGATTTTAAATAAACATGAATTAAGAAAAAAAAAATTATTTCTGTTATGTGACATATTTGTTATTCTTAGGGGACAAGTGCCCCAGAACAAAATTTGGTTTTTCATTTCATATAAAAATAGACAAATCATTTAGCTCGCTCCAAGGATATTTATCAATGCCTAATGATATACTTACATGGCCTGAGTTTGTTACTAAAATTAACTGGTGCCTGTAACGCATTATTCATCCGTACGTATGCTAATGAGAAATAAATTATTTGTTTCTTACAAAAATTACTTTATATTAAATAAGAAAAATAAATCTTTTCCTTCAACAAGTAAGCCTGGATAGGAAAAATATACTAACCTCTCTAAGCGTTCCATCCAGTAAATAACCATTTTCTTCAATTCTTCCATATCTTTTTGTCCTTTCACATGCTTTCGGCCATTGAAAATAAGTATTGATTTATTATCCTTATCTCTGTTATGTACAAACAATGATCCCTCATTAAGGTAATCTCTGTTTATGCTTGCTTCAGTAATATCTGCAAAGAGGTAATGTTATTAGTAGCTTAACTCGTTCAATGCTGCCGCCATCTTAGCTAACGTTGGGCTACAACTGTGATTGATTCAAATTTACTTATCATATGACTGATGATTGGGAGGGCAATAAGAAACTGACTGGGCCAGAGCACCATTTGGTGCTCACTGTATCTGAAGGGACGAGGAGAGCGTCATATGGAGCTTTCCGTACAGCTGTAAATGCTTGATGAGGACCATATGGTGCTCGCAGTATTGAGCATGCGAATCACATTTTTATTAGACATTAACGTAGAATTACATGTGAAATCCAAAACTTTAGAATAATTAGTACACCAGAATGTGATTTGAAACCAGCTTTTTCAAATTATGTTGAGACGTCCTGAACGAATAGGTTAACAGGTTTTTATCATAGCATGGCAATACATTTATACTGCAGTTTGTGTAATTCCGAGTTAGTAGCTAGATACTCTCTTCATCTTACTCTAAACCAATATTTGTAAAAATAAATTATTACATTTGTCGTATGAGACATTTTATAAAAGTTCGAGTGCTTTGGCTGCATTTTAACCCTTTAACGCACTGAGAGACATATATTTCCCACTTAGATCCTCTGCCTGTGCAAGGTTGTGAAGGGGCTCAGAAATTAGTAGGATCTATTAGAGGGACATATATGTCCCACCCTATTTCTTGGAGCGAGATTTTTTTCAATACAATAAGTACAGAAAAAAATACGATAATTTTTAAGTTGTGTGCGTTAAAGGGTTAGTTCTGAAAAATATTCCCTAACAAATTATCACTCATAAATCTTAAACGATTACTCAATCATCACTTATGGTAGCACGAGTGATAAATAATCAAGAGCAAGTGATTTCTATTTTGGTTAAGTTAGGCTATCAGTGTTTAATTTATGCAGAAAAAAAATGTAAATCATATCTGTAACATTTCATTTAATAAGTTTCAACATAATTACAATTAATAAAATATTTATGTTATAGTCTATTCAGATAGATGGAAAAATTTATTTCACGAACACAAACTTCCGAGGGAAATATTTCCTATCACTCTCCCTTCTGTTTGGCCATTTCCAAAACCGTTTCATGAACTGCACTTTACGTAAAACTCTGTAAAAACTGATTATGTCTCATAAAGACATTGACAATTGAGGCAATGGAGATAGTGTATAATGTTTATCAATCAATATTTAGTCAATTCTAAGGCTGAAAACAATTTTAACATCCTAGTGATAAGTTTATAACAGAGGGAATAATTCATGCTATTATCCCCTCTGTTATAACCCCGTGAATTTAATTCCATGGGAATATAGGCCACACCCTCCACATTTTCTCTCCAACTACGTCTTCTATTTGAACAGGCATTGTTATAGTTTAAATTGTTTTCAGGCTTAGTTTTGGCTGAATATTGAAAGACATTAAACGTTATCTCCCTTGATTGATCTGTGAAAGACTTTCATGGTGCTAAACGAGAAATAATCAGTTTTCAGAGATTTTCACGTAATCTGCAGTTCCTATAATGGTTTTGGAAATGGCCGAACAGAAGAGAGAGTGAAAGGTGATATTTCCCTCAGAAATTTGAGCATGTGCAATTTATGGGGGTCTCCCGTGGTCTAATGGCTAGCGCCTTGGGATTTATAAGCGGGAGATGGTGGGTTCGATTCCCAACCTCCGGCAGGAATTTTATCATCCCACGACTCGCTGCACCCTGGATGTCGGTGCTAATGACCTAGATGTAGACGCGCCGTAAAAAAAAAAAAATGTGCAATTGATATTTTCCATCCATCTAAAGGGGCTATAATCATTGTTCATATTGTTGTAGTTAAATATTCGTTTTTATGTTTGAATAATTATTAACTATTTTCTTTCTTTTTTTTTTTTTTTTTTTTTTTTTTTTTTTTTACGGCGCATCTACTTCTAGGTCATTAGCGCCAACACCTAGGGTGCAGGAATTTTCCCAGCGAGCCTTGAGATGAGAAAAATCCTGCCGGAGGTGGGAATCTAACCCACCATCCCCCGCTTATGAATCCAGCACGCTAGCCACTAGACTACGGGAGACCCATTATTACCTATTGTTTAAAATGAAATATTAATCACCATGCAAAGAATGGGCCTTCTTTTTTTTAATTCAAAATATATCATAAATTATACCCCTTTCAGTAAGATTGAATAGTCCTGATCCTGTAGGCGGGAAATTCTGAGAGAAATATTCCCGAGGGTTCTGCCATTTGCATTTCCATTACATTGAACAATACACTGCTTTAAACTCAATAAAAACTGATAATGTCTTGTTTAGGACCTGGGAAGGGTTTGAGAGATCAGACAAGGGAGATAGCATTTAATATCTATCAATACTTAGCTGAAGCCAAGGCTAAAAACATCGGCGGTAAAAATTCCCTCTGTTATAACCTTCTCACTAGGAGGTTTAAAATGTTTTTAGCCATAGTTTTGGCTATAATAAATAAATGTTAGACAATATTTCCTTTGTATGACCTCTCAAAACCTTCACTAGTCTTAAACGAGACATCATCAGTTTTTATAATGTTTCACGTATCGTGTTGTTCCTTGAAGTTTGCAAATGGTGGAACCAAATCCCTCAAAATTTCGTGCATGCGGAATTGAACTTTTCCGTCTATCTGAACAGGCTATAGAAAATGTAGAAGAAAATTTGCCTTCAAAATAACTTGCTTATTGTTACTATTACAAAATTATAGGCTTTATAGAACCTTCTCCTCTCATAAATGATCAAAATATACCGTATTAAGATACATCTTCTATTGTTAACTCTTATATATTTAAGTAAATATTGTAATTGAATAATAGAAATACTGACCATTGACATTATTAGCTTTCCTCCATTCACATGTGTCGATGAGCATATTCAACGCTTCCTTCATATCCAAGTCATGATGAAGGAGAAAACGTTCAAGCCATTTATCATCACTGGCAACTCTAGCGAGATCCTTAGGATGGAAATCTGAAATTCAAGAGTTTTAAATAAATATTTACTGAATAAAAACATCACTATGATTTATTTGATAGTATTCTGCAACTTTGGTTACCGACTCTTTAGTCGGGTAAATTCATCAGTAAAAACTACCTCAACTGTAAACAAAAATGTAAGAGTTTAATGTACTCGTAAGTTTTTCACCTCACATGACATCTCTTCAATATTTAATATTTAAGTTGTCTGCAGTTTGTAAGCATCTGTTTAACGGTAAGAGTCATGTAACAAAATCTACAAGTTGGTCTGTACTTTCTATCAAAACAAAAGATGTGTTAATAAAAAGCTTAGTTAGAATAACTTCAAGGCGACAAGAGAAGCTTTTAACAATTCACTTTTCCATCCATCAAGTACATTTCAATTAGGTCTGATGAAGTCACAATATTTGAATCAAGCGACAAGAGTATTTGGTCTTTTCAAGGGTTATTTAGGTTTTAAGTTTAATGTTTTCGAGTCATGGTAACCATCAAAATGTACTACAGTTATTATTGTTCAGTATTATTACAACATAACAAAAACAAAAAGTGATAACATTATGTAGTACTGCAGAGTATTTTATCATCTATTGGCACACAAAATATAACAACTAGTTTTTCCCCATAGTCATTGTTCTTTATGAATCAATTATCAAGCTTGTTTTCTCACAAAAACCATTAACAAAGTCTAATATCATGTAATTGGTAACTGCAGGAACTACGTCAATATTGAACCAGAACAAAAACTAAAAGTAATAAAGTTTTGTAACACGGCAGAGTATTTAATCATTATTTTATTTATGAGAATCTGTGACGAAGGTGATTTGCTGAGTACAATTCTATGTATATTTGATCAAATATATAGACAAAACTGATAAATTAAAGTGTACTAAACAAAGTCTAGAAAACATTAAAAACGGGAAAAATTGAAAAGTAGTGTAATTAATATAAAGACCAAAATAACAAACAATTACGTATTTTACTATCCTCTGACACAAAAAATTAAACCACTAGTTCAACAACTCTTTACAAATCAATTTTCAAGCACGTTTTCTCATAAAATTCATTAAAAAATTCTAATAGGAATGAATCACAGCTATAAATTTGCCAATTAATAATATGCCAGCAAAAAAGGGCATTAATTATATGAAGTGTAACGAGGAACAATTGTACTGCAACAAAGAAAATATCAAAAACATAATGGATTAATACAAAAGATAAGTTTAAGAAATATTTTCTGTGAGAAATGATCGACATTTCAAAATACTTCCATTAAGATGACTCTCAAAAAATGGAGAAATAAACGAATTAGCATAAAACCTGAGAAAATAAATCATTGGAATTACAAAAAGGATAAGAGCATTTATTGAATACCTTTATTTTCATCATTAATTCGCACTGAAAACTTCGTTCTAAGCTCCTGTACATCATTAGACGAAGGATCCATAATCACAAAACAATATTTAGTCAATGGTTTCCCTTACATGAAAGTTATGACCTTTGCACGGTAAAAGATAAAAGAGGAACTAAAGTACTTGGCAAGAATACACAGAAAGCACTAGAGTACACAATCTTGAATCAGCTGATAGCTCCCCCTTCTCCTCCAATGAGAGAAATGACCAATGACAGATGGAGGCACCTTTTTTTAAACTGACTGAAGTTCCTTATGTCATTTTTCTGGGAAATGAATAAATAACTAGAATGTTACTGTTCTGATCAATATTAAATTACTTTTGAATTTTGAACAGAAAAAAAACTCAATTAAATAACTTTATTATTATAAATTTATTCAAACAGTCAGGCACTACAAAAATTGTCACAACACCCGGACTGTTAAATTTCATACAGTTAGTAACAACATTTTCTGAGCTCTAATACTTATTGAAAGAGAACACAATTTCTTGTGAGATTAAAAAAAAATATTGAGAATTTTTTTTTTTCTGAAATAAATACATATACTAAACCATCGGCGTTAATAAGGAAGGCTTAGGGGCTGCAGCCCCCCCCCCCCATATTTGGATTTAATCGGTAAAAATGTGTCATAAAAACCTTAAAAATAAATTAAATAAGATCACTTAGTTCAGAAAAAATAATGTTTTTTCGGTGTAATAGCGTTTTAGTTGGCTAACTATTCCAAGTTCTAGATTGTTGGATTCCATGCCCTCTAAATGAGTTTTTTATGACGCATTTTTACAAGAATGAAATCTTCTTTGCAAGAAATTCCAACAAATTGAATTACACTAATGAAAACTCAATATTTTCACGTTTTGTGCATTCTTATGTATTGAATTGTGCTCTTTCCTAAATACCTAAATATATTTTATCATGATACTCGTATTTAAAAAAAAAAAAAAAAAAAAAAAAAAAAAAAAAAAAAAAAAAAAAAAAAAAAAACTGAGGTAATTAACGTTTCTCGTTCTGACTGAATCAACGGTGGATTCATTCGTAAACGAAGTTGAAACGAAAAAAAAACCTGTAGAATATTGTGTACTCCAGAGCGATGGAATTTTCCCCCAAACTTTTGAAATTCATCGAAAACGAGACATTTAACTTTAGTTACGTTTGAGATAGAATAAGTATTGCAAAAATTCAATTTTATAATTGCTATGCGCCCGGGAGCTGATATTGATGTCAGTGATAAGTTTAACGGAGGAAATGGGTATTTAATCAAGGTGGCAATCCTTCATTGGTGTAATGGAGACAAGTGGTTTCTGATTCTCTGAGGGACAGTTCATAATTCAAGTGATAGCCTTCTGAGATGTCATTGCATATTTATATGTGATCAGAGCACATTAAGTGGCTTGCGTCATCTTCGGGGATTAGACAATGATACGAATTGTCCTTGATAAGAAGCAAAAAAAAAAAATAATAATAGTACAAATGATTCCTTATAAGGATATATAACTGCATTTTAGCGCGCTTCCTCGCTCAAACCATAGAAAGGAAACCGCTTATGGCACCGACCCGATGAGGCAAACCGGTAGTGCCGAATTGAAAATGTTACGTTTCGGATGGAAACCCATCGCTTAAACGAAGTGCTGTACGAAAAAACACCTCAACACAAAGTTATAGTTTATTTATTTTTTATCTTTGAACCAATTTAAAAAATTTCTTTTGAATGAATCTCCCATAGAAAATTTTTAAGGTTTTGAAAATGTGTGGCTTTTTGTCCATCTGCCAATTAAGTTCGCCCAACTGTTTTGTTGTGAAATTCACAATAATTCAGTTCAAGAAATAAGTGAGAATTTGTCAAAAAAATAATAAATAAATAAATAAAATAATAATAATAAAAAAAAAAAAAAAAAAAAAAAAGTGACCCGAAATTATTTTTCCACCTTTTGCGTTTCACGCACAGACAGTTCGTCGGATCAAAAAATGTCTAACTCTCTAAGGAAAAAAATGTCCATCCGATGGGTTATTCAAACACGATTCTCTCGTAAAAAAAGCTAAAACGCTGAAATTGGTCTCATCTTGAAGATAATGTAATAAGCTACAACTTTTGTATTGAGGTGTTTTTTCGTACAACGTTTCGTTTAAGTGATAAATCGGCATTTGTCCATCGGCTGTGAAAAAAATAATTTGACTTAGTTTTTCCGATATACGAAGTCTGTCGGTTTAAGACTGAGACACCCTGGATATACATCATTTTGATTGTGTTTTCATTCTTTACATTGTTTGGTGAATTTTGTGTTTGCTTGCAGAAAATTATTTTTTTCATAATAAGGTTTCATAAGGTAATTAAATGAGAAACGTTTCTGTATTATTTATTTGTTTTAATTGAGCTTTTCGAGCGGAAGTTCTGGAGGTAGAGTGAGTAATTTCCGCATTCGAAGTTTTAGTTATTTAAGGCGTATCGTGGTGCCACATGATTTACTTTTCTTCAAGATTTCGTAGGAGAAGATTTCTGTCACAAATAGTTAACTGTTTCTATTCCAAGCATTCAAAATGACTAGGTACAGAAACTTTATGAAAACGCGCTAACATGACGCAGTTCCTGGAAGTCGGACTTTTCTCGGAAACGTTATCTTACCGACATTTTCGAATTTTATTAGCCTTTTGAATGATCTTATTCCATTTACCACATTTGTCAATCGTTTTCAATATATTTAAAAAAAAAAAGAACCCAAATTTGGCAAACAGGAAGTCCTAGGAAAAGTTGGAAAAACGACATCGACGAGAGAGAGATTTGAAACGGATGGGAGTGGTAAATTGGAGGGGAAGAATGAAGGATAGGGAGGATTGGAGGAAGATAGTGAAGGAGGCCAAGGATGATTTTTATTTATTTAATTTTAAGCCCCACCAATAATTTAAGAAAATAATTAGTTTTAGAAAAAAAATATTACTTTTTTACATAGAGAGCGAAATATTTACTACTCTGTAATAGTCTTTAAGCATAATTATTACTATAAATTAAATCAGCGTTTCACGAAAATACCCTGCGTGTTTATGTTTTATTTTTTTTTTTTCAAAGCCAAAAAATGTGTCAGGCTTGTCGTCTTATCGAAAGTCCAGTTTTCGGGGTCCTCATGTTGATCATATGACTCTAAAATACATAAAAAAAACTTTAAAACTCGCTACCTACTTTTTCATCTAAAGTTTGGAAATCATTCCGGTGCAAGACCCGCGGTATTTCCCCCCCTCAATATTTTTTACAAATCAGCGCTCCTGGATGTACCAACTCTCCAAACACACATAATCGGTTTCATTCATAAATAAATAATTTTTAATAAAAGCTATGTGTTTTCAGATAAAATAGGTAGAATTCAAAAAGATAAGTAGAGCCTTCCAAATTTGTATAGTTAATTCTTACTGTAATATTTCAAACCTGATTATTCTTCAGGCATACATTCTTGAGCCAAATATAAGTATACCTAGGTTCCTAATATTATAAAATCTAATTTGTTATTATTATATCCTAGTATATAAAATTCTTTAGATCATGAAAGTTCGTTTTTATCTATAAATTGCGGCACCCTTAACTTAAGCAGGCCTTTAGGACGAAAGGTTAGGAATTTTTATTAACAGCATAAGGTGCAATTTTATTATTAAAGAATGTTTATTATAATTATTAGTTAGGAAACGATTAAATTTGGAACGTAATCAGGGATATTATAAAATAATTCTACAACAATATTCATAAGATATATTTGAAGGGGTCAGTACACAATAGTGCCAAGCAACATTTTTAACATAACTTAACT
This sequence comes from Gonocerus acuteangulatus, assembly GCA_946811695.1. NCBI lineage: Eukaryota > Metazoa > Arthropoda > Insecta > Hemiptera > Coreidae > Gonocerus > Gonocerus acuteangulatus. Next base: position 39,417,567 of record OX328129.1, read on the forward strand.
GTAGCTGCTATATGTTGGATAGTATGTGGGGTATTACTTTATGATGTATATTCTACTAAAATATGACTATACGCTCTGTATGCTACTTAATCATCTTGCCCCTATCTATTACAACTGACAGCCCCACATAATACCCAACATGTAGCAGATACAGTTAAGTTTTGTTAAGAATGTTGCTTGGCACTATTTTGCCCTGACCCCTTCAATTATAATATTATAATAATTACATATGAAGTAATGTAAGACTCATTTTCTTCATGTCATTTTCTATTTACATTTATAGAGCTTACTTTAAATTATATAAGCAAAGATGGAATAGTTGGGATTCAGCGAAAAAAAACAATACAATTTTTTTACAAAAATCGTATTGAGGTTTTTTTTAGCTGAATCCCAACTATTCCATCTTTGCTTATCACCTCGACGGCTAACTATCTAATCTTCATGTTTAAATTATATAGTTTGAAATTGTTTAGGTGTACATATAGCTGTATAATTTAGTGCCGATCCATATGTTCAGTGTGAAGTTAGTATTTTGTCTCAGTGTATGTATAAATTGAAGTTAATGTTTGAAATCTTATGTTAACCAAGTTACAAAATCTGTTCCTAATTCAACCTCAAATTTCATCTCTAACTCTGCCCCCCATTTCATCTGGACCTTTGCCATTTTTGATCCAATTCCTACCTCAATGTCCATCCAAGCGAACAAAAATTTTATTGAAAATCTAGCCAAAATCTCCATCAGAACCCAGACCAATTCCATTCTCAATTCTTTAGCAATCTCCAATCTGAACACCTACCAATTTTATTTAAAATTCCTTCAGGGATCTGTGAATCCAAGAACATTTCATAACCCAATTTTTCGCTGAACTCCTGCTTATTTCATTCAAAATCTTACTCCAATTCCTGAACCTCAATACTCAGAATAATATATTCTGTTTCAAATATCCACCCACCACCTCATTACAAAACCACATCCCATACCCCATCTAAATTCGGTTCACACCACTCCAAACTCTATTGGGTCATTCCATGTCAAATCAACACTGATTTTTTTTTACCATCTCAGATTTAAATGAAATTTAATGAGGAGGTAGCCTTTGTATAGACTAAGAAAAATACCAAATATTATTGAAAAATATTATTTGATTTGGAAATTACAGCTATGTAAAATTTCAAAAATTGTCAAAAAATGCCGGTACTTGAAATGTTTGAATTGCTATTGTGGCTCTTATTTTTATACAAAACATATGCTTAATGACCCCAGCGGTTGACACGCCTTAAACTCAACCAAAAAAAAAAAATATGCCAACCACCATTTAGTGTCATATGTAGCACTTACATCCTTTATTACTAGTTTTTCTAATTATCTTAAAGTAGACACAGTTTCAAAGCTATGATCAAAAGAAAAATACGTTACTTTGATTCTTAAACGGTTTCGTCTGGTAAAAAATCATGACATTGTTAATGCCTTTTCAAAACTATCACTTAAGAAATTTCCAGTTTCTACATACTCTTCTTGTGTGACATAGGTAATTAAATTTTACTTGTCATCTTCTTAAAGTAGTTTTTTTTTAATGAAGGCAAGAACAATTTTGTTTAAGGTTTGTTATTAGAAAATTTAATGATAATATAAGTTTAATTTAGTACTGATTTATTTTATTTTTTAATAAAACTGCTTTCACTATTATAATTATTATTTCTAATTAATCAACCAATTTTATTTAATAAAAAAAGATTATGTGTTTACATTTTAAAGAGATTTGAAGTTGTATTGCAATATCAGATGTATACATATATGATTTTGTTTTGTATATCGTCCAAAATATTAGCGTCTTTAAAAAACAAAAAAAATAATAAATGGCGAGCCCATTGGAATCCCATCATAAAACTTTAGGAACAAGTTCTCAAATACACTTAGAAAAACATATAAAATTTTGAAAAATACGCATTTTCAGATTTATACAAATAAAATTTTGTTTTTGAATTTGAGAAATTTTTTTTCCTCCTAACCTATATGGTTTTGCATGTCATACGAAAGTTCGTACAAAGAGCTTTAAAATAACACTCCTCCCAGCTCTCTAGCTTAAATATAAGAGCCACAATAGCAATTCAAACATTTCAGGTACCGGCATTTTTTAACAATTTTTGAAATTTTACATAGCTGTAATTTCCAAATCAGTTGATATTTTTCAATAATATTTGGTATTTTTCTGAGTCTATACAAAGGCTAGCTCCTCACAAAATCTCATCAATTTCTGAGATAGTGAGGTTGAAAATGTTTGTTTTTTTGTGTTGATTTGACATGGAATGACCCTATTATCTGATTCTTCACACCACCTAAATGGAAGCTATAAATCCCAAATAATAATATAAAGTAACGTATTCTGATGTATTATTATTTCCATTGTTAAATGGATACTTTATACTATTAAAATCACTACTGCTACTTCAAAAGTAACTGGATGTGGTCTTCGAAAAAATACCCCTAATCTTTTACTTATTATATTCCTTGATTGTTATTTGTTGCTACTTATGGATTACCTTGTTAGCAAATAAACTACCTTGTTAGCAAATAAACTGGCTATATTGTGTTTCAGTGCTTTATATGACATTCTTATAATAAATGTAATGTCAATTAATATGATTTTTAGATTTCCTTTCATCAATGAGAGCACTAGAGCAAAATGTTTCACTTGTTCAACTATTACAGGGAGTATTTTACATTAAGAGTTGAAGTGTTATGGAATGTTGCTTAGTTTTGATTGTACAAGATTATTTTAGATTCGAATACTAGGCGCCAAGTCTATTACATCTCCTACATTTTGATTTGTTTAAATTATGTATAGTTTGAGGCATGAGCAATCCTAACTGATGCATTATTATTACTCCAAGACATCAAAACATTAATTTTTTCTAGTGATTTCAAGAGATTGTACTTATAAGTTGTAGAGTAAGCATGAATGGAACACCAATCTTCCAAATATATCCTGTTTGGAATATCATCATTATTTCAGTTCGTTATTAGGAAGATTATTCCAAAGACGTCAATTGAGATCTAATCATGTTCCTTTTCAAGGCTCTGCAGCATTAACATTTAAATAGTTTAACTATGGGCAATCATCATTATGAGATAAAAAAAACTGTTTCTAATGATGTATAGTCTATACTTAAACTTTAGTAATGGTCTACAATTTTGATAATTTCAGAATATTGTTCAGTGAAATGTGAATTATCAACTGAAATATGTTATAGATTTGGAATTTTCATTACTATTTTTAAACTTTGTCCAGAAATGTTTTATTTTTATGAAACATTTTGTTTAAACCACTTGACAAATTGTGGAAGTTTTTGGAAGATATTCATAGTATTTTACTAAAAATTAAGGCAATTTATAATTATTTTTATTAATAGTGACTTTTCTTAATCAAAGAAAGGCCTTAGTGCCTGTTGTATGAAATAATTCTGCAAACATGGATACTTTTTTTTATATTTATTGGTTTTATATACCAAGTCGTTGGCACATTTTAAAACCTTTTAACAAGATATTTTGGCTTGATATTTACATACTATTTTGTTTTAGATGCTGTTGTAAATTTCTATGTCCTTTTAATGTTTGAGTATTGTGTCAATGTGGTGGCTCTCATCTCCAAGGAGTTCTGTCAAGTTACATTAGCTTCTGCCTTAAATGGTAGTCAGTCAACATATGCTTCATTGTGAGTTCTGAATTACATGTTCAGCACATAGGTTTGTTCTCGATACTCATCTGGCACTCATGGGTCGTAGTCTGGCTTATATGACTTCTTTGTGTCTTTTGAGCTTCTGTATGACAAAGGCCATTCTTTAAATGCAAACTTCGCTGTCCTTAGATTGTTTTCTGTTGTGTTAGTCTAGTATATGTCCAGTGAAGTATGATTGTTTGGTCAGTGTATCGTAATACCTCTTCGCGGTATAATTCGAGTGGCTCAGAAGTTTTTTCTTCCGTTACATGTTTGGCATATTAGTCAGCAGTTGAGTCCCTAAATTTTCCCATCCTGGTAGCTACCACAGTGTCATATGTTTACCGAAAGCATGTAGGTTGTGTATTTCTTCAATTATTTCTACACATGTAGATTGTGTAGTGCATATATTTCGTAAACATTGCAGTAAGCTCAAAGAGTCACTGCAAATGACGATGTGTGTTTGTTGTGTTCATTATTCACTCTTAAACATGAGGAGAATGGCTCCCAGTTCTGCTCCAAAATATGATTTTTTATATTTAAGTATGAGCAGAGTTGGTCTTTTCACCCTCAACAATCTTTATTAGCGCAGAGTGCTTTCAGAGTATATGCTCTGTCATCAGTGCTCTAGGACTGACATGATGTTATGAGGGTTACCCCAGGACTTCCGAGACAAACCTCATATGAACAAGTGAGCTCTTAACAAATAGTTACTCGTACTTTTGCTGTTATTTTTGGCTCATTTCTCTTGTAAAAACATTTAAAAATAATTCAATTTTGCTTAATTTTCAGCAGAATAGTATGAAGAGCACGTCTGACTTCATAGCTGTTGTCAATATAAACAGGTATGATTAAATTGTATTATAACAATAAAATAAAAAACATCTTTGATAAAGAATAATGAAAACATCGTAACTAAAAAGGGGTTACATTTTATATAAATATATATATAAAATCAATCCCGTAACTGACCACAAGGACCCAGAGGGCCAGATACTGTAAACGTATTTGATTTTTAACCATACGGCACACTAGGGAGATAGTGTGATCAGTGCTATGCTCTGCCCGCCTGATTTTTCCCTTTGCAGGTATCCATTAATTAATAAATTAAAGACTGGGTTAGCCTCGGGATGATCTGAGACCCCAAATCCAATCCTCGAACGACAACACTAGAAGATAAAAATCTTTAGTGCACCTGGGTCCCCTCCAGTTGATTAGTCGAGTGCTCTACCACTGAACTAACCTCGCCCCATATATATATGTTTGTGTGTTGGTCATTCGGCAAATGACCAGCAAGGATGAGTGAAAGCCCGAAGAAACCAGAGAGGAATCCGGCGAAATATATTGATGACAGGAGGAGCAAGACCGCTGGAGGCAGATGCCGAATGACCAACACATTGAATTCCCAGCGAAGTAGCTGGGAACATACATGTTGTAGATCCTAAGTTGAAAACTAAGATGTTCTAGGTAGTTGGTAACAGGTTATAGTCCTGTATTTTAATTACATTTTTGTTGTGGAAACGTTTCGGCTATAAGCCATTTTCAATCCAATTGTCTGTATGATTTTGTATTATTTTTTATATATACATTATATCTTCAGATTATGTGCTTGCAAATTTGATATTATTTAAGTTGAGGAGGAAATTTCATTTTTTATAAAATTAAAATTTTATAAAATAATAAAATTGTATGTTCAGGTACCTGCCAACCCTCAGTCTAGTCAGTCCTCTGTTACAGAAGCAGCCTCAAATATATAAAATAATATGTAATAATTGAGGTAATAATAATATCATCCATGAAATAATAGACATGAACCATACAATTTTATAAAAAATGAAATTTCCTCCTCAACTTAAATAATATCAAATTTACAAGCACATAATCTGAAGATATATTGTATATTTAAAAAAATAATACAAAATCATACAGACAATTGGATTGAAAATGGCTTATAGCCGAAACGTTTCCACAAGGCTTGTACAGCAAACCTGAACGCTGGCGCTAATAAAATAATTTTAACTATAAAATGTGGTTTTATTGAATAAAAAAATAGACCGAAACCCTGATGATCAACACTTTCTACTTCTCAACGGTCGACCATATCTTCTCAATCGTTATTATGTTATCATTGTAGGGGAAGTACACCTTTACTTTAAGCTTCTGAATATAAATCTTAACAGTAGTAATAAATTGTTGAACTAGTTAATTCTGCTTTAGTGACCTCCTGCCTACAGAAAAAAAAAAATAAATGTTAAAATAATGATGATATTCAAATGAGGTTATACATTCATAAGTCAGCTTGAAAGCCAGGATTAGTGTATAATTAAAGCTTACTGTGTCATCAGTACTAACTCCTGAAACCACAGAAAAAAGCTATTGTTATGATGTTTTGGGATGGAGTTGTATTAATGGACCAGTTGAGGCGATGACTTTCAAAATGTGTTAAATCCATTTTGCCGTCCAATTAATTTATTTTCTAAAAATAGTTTTCACACAGAAACTTTTGTTTTTGGAAATTCATTAAATATCATCAATTATAAGGAAATGAATGTTGGTGTGACCTCTAAATATTTTTTTCATTATACTTGCTTAAATGTTTTTTGTGTACTCTGAAAAGTTTGGATATACCCTGTTTTTAAAGTCAACGCATTTAGTATTTTGCTTATATAATTGATACAATAAAAAAGTAGAAAATGTAATGCACTTTGCAGAGCCTTGTGAAAAAAGTCGTTCACAGAAAAAAATAAGTAAATGCCAAGCAATAGTATTCAACAATCTTAGACATATGTGTTTTTAAATATTCTCCCCGGATTTGTTCAACGTTTTGTGTGATTTCTCTTGCCTAAGTTGGTAGTGTTTTTTTAATGACAGTTAGTGTTTTTCTGTATTTCAACTGATTTCTTCAGTTCCCTGATTTAATATGGGGACCTAAATTAAAATAAAAACCTAACTTACTGGAACTATGGAATTTTATCCATGATTTCGAAAGCTACTACTAATTTTGCTGGTTAACGATCTTGGCCTGGGAGAAGTATTTTTGTGCCAAAATTGAATAAAATCGGATCATTTTCGTAGATTGTGTAAAGCTCTAATTTCTCATCTTCACTTCTCCATTAGTTCCCCAAATTGACATATAAGCGTCTCAAGGGCTTCTTACAAAAACAGTACGAAAACTCTTAAAACGAATTTTAAATTTTACATGATTTATTCTTCGAGAGAGTCGAAAATGCTAATAGGAGTTGAAAATATTTAACGCTGCACTAGCCGCACGAATATTTTACAAGTACAAATAGAAACTGATGAAAATATAATGCCGAGATTTTAGTCGAGGATATATAATTGTGCAAGATTTTGAAATTATGAGAAAAATACAATTTTTAAATTTTACAATCTCAGAGAAAACGAAAATACTTATTTGCGTTACATCTCAGGTAGAAATTTCTTGTCAACCTTACTTTATCTCTGTTTTTCTTCAGGCTTAACTAATTAAGGCCTTAATCCGTCGGGTGTTTTTTTTTTTTTTTTGAGTGGGGGAGGACTTGACTGCAACTTGGTCCACTTCGTAGAAAATGAAGGATCAGCGGAGTTGGAAATATTTATGAAAAAAAAAGAAAAAAGAAAAATAAAACAAGAAAAAAAGGTGAGGGGATCCAGGAAAGAAAGTTTTCGTTGAAGTTTCCAGAGTCACGTAGTGAAGAAAGTTTGCTTTGAGAAAATCTTTTTCGGGGGCCGGGCATCGGAGGCCCCCCTGTCACTTTTTTTTGGGCGTAAACTTATAATGATCGTAAATTCATTACAAGGATGCTCGCTCCCGAAGCCATCACTCTCGGGAAGAGAAAGAGAGCGGAGAGAGAAATTCAATAAAACCCTACTTCTTATAATGTCCATGTTCTTGAAAGGTATTGGATTTTGATTGGGGGAGTCGAATGAAGGAGGGGAAGCGAAGAATTGGGAAATTCTTCAAAAAGGGACGTCTCTTCTGCTTAAAGCGAGTCGTCGATTCTTCTCCCAGAAGGCGAATATAAATGAGTGGATGGTTCATATTGGTTGTCTACCTCCGCGAATAATAATGATAGGCTTCTGGCTATGAATAACGAGGGGACAGAACCACTTTTCCAATTCTAGCTGAATCATCCATCACTCTTTCTTCAAAGATGTCATCATATCTTAGTCCAAGTACAGACTGTGAGGTGCCAGAAATAACCATGTAAATTTTCGTATTTTTATACATATATACAGGGGGTCCCCAAAATAAACGGCCAAACTTCGGGAATCGGTGCAGGATAAAAAAATAAAGAAAAAAGTCCTTTGGCATATTTTTCGTTTTTACTTCGTTTCCGAGAAAAACTCAAAAAACTGAAACATACATATGTATATTTTTGTTCTTTTTTTTTGGGTATATATGGCGCAAATTACAAAACACTCATATTAATTCTCTCAATAGAGTTTATTTTGTATGCAGGGCCCCCCAAAAGTAGGACTTGGTCGGTCCCTCAAAAGCAATATGGTGCAAAAATATCAAGACTCTAAATATGGGTGCCTCCGCTGGTGGCGAGCGGACCACACATGGGGATTTAATGGTCCCTGAGGAGGTGACATGAAGGCCACCTCCTCATGAAAGCCAGGAATAAAGTAGTTCATATGAAAAAGGAGTACTATTTTTTTGACCTGCGCCGTATGCATACGTAATAAATGGTCAGAAATACGTGGAATAGAATATATATGTATGTGTATGTGTAACTACATATGTAAAAAAGTCCGACTCGCAGGAACTGCGTCATCTTAGCGCGGTTCCGTTCTTATCCCTAGTCTAATTTTGAAAGATTAAAATAGAATCAGTTATTATTTTGGTTCCACCCGTCTTGAAAGGTCATGATTTATGATCTTACCTGTATGGGTCGGCCAGAAAGGCCTCCGCTCAGAGGCATTTGGAAAGCCTCAGGATCTCTCTCTTTGAACGGTACATTTTTAATAATAAATTGATCTTCTTATTTTACTTAACCTGTTTTATTGTCAAATACATTATCCGACTATAAGCAATTAAAAAATAACAAGGAATAAAACAGACAAAAAGAACCGTTCGAATAAACGAAATCAATTACTTTAAAGTTTTAAGCACTTATTTCTCCGATTGACATCGCCTAATTAAAACTTTCTTCAGAACCTTTTTTGTAGAACATTTAGTAAGCTTTAGAATGGTAACCTTCCGCTTCCTAAGATTGTCAACGGTTTTCGAGATACTAACGAAAGTATACAAAGTTACCAAAACGTTTTATGTCTGTTAATAAAATATTTTATTCTAACCCTTCCTTAACTCCAAACGTAACAAAAATTTCAAAATATTAGTTTTAATGAAAGTAGAACATGCAGGAAATGTTTCAACTGAATCCCATGATTCTAAGTACCCAAACCAAAAACGGTATTCAAAAACTATTTTTCCAATTTTCTCGAAAACGGTTAAAGCTATCGCCTTGAAAATTGTTTCATTCCTTTTCCTAGCCCAAGAAAACGAGTACTTACAAGCTTATGAACTCAATAACGTAAGCGTTACGATTTTTTGCGCGAATTTCGCCCCAAACGCCATCTTCCAGTGGGCGGATTCTGCTGGTTAACGAGCTTGACCTTTCAAATTAAACGAAAGATTGTTGTACCAAATTTCATCAAAATCAGACCATTATTCGCTGAGATATGCCGCGAACAGACAAATATATATATATATATATATATATATATATATATATATATATTCTTGTTTTTTGTAGCCAATAGGTCATAAAAACACACCTTCCACTTCATGTATTTTATTATCTTCACCCTAACCGGTTTCGAGCTATTCTGCTCCTCCTCAAATGGTATTTCCTAAAATTATTTGTACATTATATATCTATAATTTGATTGAAACAAGTACATATTTACATCATTATGTGTATACTTACATTCGATGGTCTTAACCCATCACGTACAATTATAATAAAGTCATTTTAATATTGCATAGCAATATGCGTCTCAGGGTTATGAAACACTAGTATCCTAACCTTCCTCCCCAAAACCTGTCTACAGTCCCCGTCATTTCTATTCTGCACTACAAGGTTCTGAAAGATTTTATTTAAGTATTTTATGTCCTTTTTTTTATTTACCACCTGTTCCTGTCTTTCTACAATGTAAAGGTTTTCTTTAATCTTTCTTTTGAGGCTGTTTGGTTCTTTATCTAACATTTTTGATTCCTGAAAATTGAATGAGTGGGAATTTTCTGTGGCTTGTTCTGAAAGAGCCGTTTGACATTCTGAATAAAATACATGAAGTGAAAGGTGTGTTTTTATGACCTATTGGCTACAAAAAACAAGAATATTGGAAGTTGGAGGTCAACAATGGAAGAAAAAGTATATATATATATATATATATATATATATATATATATATATATATATATATATATACAAATTTGAATCACCATCATTTTCGGTCTCTAGGGGTTCTGAAACGCAAAATTTTCTAGTCGGCACTTCTGGATTGCGTCATGAATGGAATGGAATGGAAAGAATTAAAGGACGAACAACTTAATGTTTTTATCGTCCTGCAAACCTTTTTTTTTTAATTTAATAATTAAACTTTATTTATCTCTTATGAAATATGTAAGCACATTATGTTCTTTTTTTTTTCTTTTTTAGCACTTTCCTCCGAAGGAAAGTAGCTATTGAGGTTGGACTCATGACGGAATTTTTGAAAAATTTCTTCAAATCTTTATCGATCCTACCTAGTAGACACCGAAAATGACCCCCGTTAAAATTTATATCTATCTATCTATCTATCTATATATATATATATATATATATATATATATATATATATATATATATATATATATATATATATATATCTGTTAACACGATAGCGACCAGAGTTTTTGTTTTTTCGTCACGAAACTTGGTATATAGCATTCAATTAGCAAACGATTGAACGAGTTCGTTAACCACCAAAATCGGTCCACCGGAAGGGGGGGGGGGGTTTACCCCGAACCCAAAACACTAATTTGACCATTTCAGCCGTAATATTTGTTATATTTCAACGAAACGTGGTATTCGTACTGGTAATATATAGAGAAAAGTGAGATATAAAAATAAACTAAATCAGTTCATACGGTGGGGGGGTTTACTCCGGACCGACAATACCAATTCGCCACTACCAGCCGTGATTTTAGGTGTATTTCGACGAAACTCGGTATTCATAGTGGTAATCTACAGGTAAATATGTGTTGTAAAAATAAACTAAATCGGTTCATTAGGAGGGGGGGTTTACTCCGGACCCAAATTACTAATATACTCATACTGGTCGTAATTTCTGCTGTATTGTAACGAAACGCGATATACGTCGTGGGTAACTCATGAGAAAGAAGTGTTGTAAAAATGAACTGAATCGGTCAATCGGAAAGGGGGGTTTACCTTGTAATATACTTCAATAGAAAAGCCAGCCAGACAGGTTCACAAAGGCACCGCAAGGAGTGCTAGAGGGACTGTATCCGGTTCCTGCGTTAGATCAAAATACGATAATATGAGGATTTTGTATTTATTACGTAGTGTAGTAGGTACCATGTGTAAACATAACTCTGGAAGCAAATTAATAATTTATCAGTTACTCATTACAAAATTAAAAGAGAACTATTCATGTTTTTATTTTATTTATGTAGGATATTTTAAGCAAATTGTTCTGGAAAGCAGTCTACACTACCCAAATTCTGAGGAAAGTGCTTAGTTATGCAGCTCCTGCGTGACGGACTTTTTTTTAATAGAATAACATATAACTTTTTTTTTTTTTTTTTTTTTTTTTTTTTTTTTTTTTTTTTTTTTTTTTTTTTTTTTTTTTTTTAATAGAATAACATATAACTGGAGACCCGGTAGCCGTGAGGGTTAAGGCGTGAGCTCTTAACACTCCGTGCCAAAGGTCGTGGGTTCGATTCCCACTAGGGGCGGTGGCTTTTCTTTCGAAAAAAGAAAAGGCATCACCCCTATCCTGGCTAGAAAAGGGTGGTAACCTATAGATAACCCGTCCTAAAATTCGTAGTTAATAATAAATGGACGTTAAAATTTAAATAAATAACATATAACTGTACAAAATTTATTTATTTATTAATTTTTTTCTCATTAAATTAAAGCTAACAATAGATGGTATATTCCATTCTTTTTTTTTTTTGCGTCATGAGATCAACCTTATAAGCCTATAAGCGCGGTTCCTCCCTCCCTATGGGGGAGGGAGGAACCGCGCTAATATATGTATGAAATTGTTGATCCGGCATTCTTCAGGTGTCGGTTTTTAATCCCTTATTACTCTCCTTGACGGCACGTTCCGACATCTAGACAAACTAAGTGGCTAGCTCGGATCGGCAAATGATAACCAGTGACTACAAGACAAGGGTGTTTCCTTGCCACCTTCTTCTTCCGTATGCCATTGGAAGAAGTTCACAAGTATAGGACAACACTATCGTCTGAGTCGTACAAAATAACTTCTGCTGTAGCTTGGCGCGGTGATGAATGTCCCGGACAAATGCTTTTTGACCAAGCCAGCTTCTTTAGAGCTAAAGAAGATAATCCACAACGAAGAATTGGAGAATACACCTAGATCAGCAAAAATCCTAAACAAACAGAGAGGATATCGCACTAGTATTTCTAAAGTGACACAACTCAAAAATCCGTTTTATTCACACCGTCATAGTTAGGACTATAACAGACATTGTAAAAGGCCTCTTTATCAACCATCAAAACTGTATGCACATAGATTCAGAGCTTCTACACCAGCGGGCACTTGATTCACCATTTCTATCTTAATGCTACTCTCCCTACATAGGCAAGAGTGACACATTTTCAGTTGAGTTTTATTTTGAGTTGTGACATTTTAGAAATACTTGCGCGATATGTTTGCTGCTAATTATGTAAATTAATTAGTGTTTTCGTATGGCGATTTTGAGCCTAAAGAGTGAGGTCTAGTCTTGATGAATAATAACATAACTCCAGATCTGGGATCATTTATTAACACTGCAAAAACTTACGTAATCAAATATTAATTTAACAAAGTCTATGGTTTTCCAATTTTGATTGGAACCTATGATATAACTACTCACTCTATTGTAATGAATTTTCGTTCTGATAAATTATTATATATTGCGTAAAACTCGACAGTCTATTTTCGAATTGAGGTAGTTTTCCCTCGTGGTATGAGGTAAGAAACGATTTTTGCACCATATTTTGTAGTTGCACTTGAAACATATCCTTCCAAGCTAAGGCTGCTTTTTAGGAACCGCTCAGGGTCCCGCTTTTGGGGGGCCCTGCATACAAAATAAACTCTTTTGGGAGAATTAATATGAGTGTTGAGTAATTTGTTCATAGATTTTTCAGAAAACTTATGGAAATCGAGATGCAATTTTACCGTGGATATAACAATAGATACATTGTTATAGTCATTTTACTGTTTAATAAATGAGAATAGATTTGTAGAACATGGAGTAGGCTTTCGTCGACTTACCACTATTTCCGAACCATTTTCGAGTTATTTAAGATAATTCATGAAGATTTCAAAAATGCTCACGTCTTTTAATAAAATATTTTTTCTTCTAAAACTTCCTTAGCTCAGAACGTAAACAAAATATAAATAAAACAGGTGTAATTCCCTACGTTGAAGAACCTATAAAAAGTGTACCTACAAGCTTAAGAACACAGAAACGTAACTATTAAATTTTTTTCGCATGAATTTCGCCTAAAAACCATGTTCCGGTAGGCGGATTCAGCGAGTTAACGAACATAACTTTTGAAATCACACATAGTAACTTTGTACCAAATTGCATTAAAATAGGTCCATTTTTGAGCTAGGTAGAAAGCGAACAGACATCTCATACACACATATACCGAAATATATATATATATATATATATATATATATATATATATATATATATATATATACTCTTATTATGTTCAAAATGAATTAAGCCGGCTAACTTAGGGTCTTAGTTGTTATGGATATCAACAGAGGCGCTGAGCACATTCGCAACACACCTGAAAAAAAAAAAATAAAATAAATTAATATTTGTGTCAGCTTTTCATTACAAATATTAAAGGTTTATTTTGTATTTACACAAATTAATTAGGAATGCTGAACAGGGTAGAGGGTGTCAAAAATAAAAAAAAAGTCCGTCACGCAGGAGCTGCATAACTAAGCACTTTCCTCAGAATTTTTGTAGTGTAGACTACATTACTAAATAATTTGCTGTAAATAACCTATATAAATAAAATAAAAACGTGAATAGTTCTGCTCATTTACATTTCTTATGAGAACTGTTCAATTATTAATTTTGTAAATAATTTGCTTCCAGTGTTATGTTAATACATGATAGTGTACTACTTAATAAATACACAAAAACTTCATTTTCCGTCTTTTGATATGACGCAGGAATAGTATACAGTCCCCCTAGTGGAAGATAGCGCTCCTCGCGGCGGCTTTGGGAACCTACGTCTGGCGGGCTAATTGTAATGAAACAGAGTTTAAAGTAAACCCTCCTTTCCAATAGACTGATTTACTTTATTTTTACAACACTTCTTTCTCATGAGATACCCACGACGTATACCGCGTTTCGTTACAATAAAGCAGAAATTACGACCGGTATGAGTGTATATTAGTACTTTAGGTCCGGAGCAAACCCCCCTCCTAATGAACCGATTTAGTTTATTTTTACAGCCCATTTTGCTCTGTAGATTACCAATACGAATACCGAGTTTCGTAGAAATATAACAAAAAATACGGCTGGTAGTAGCGAATTGGTAATGTGGGTCCGGAGTAAACCCCCCCCCCCCCCCTCCTATTGAACCGATTTAGTTTATTTTTACAACGTATTTCCCTCTTTAGATCAACATAACGAATACCGAGTTTCGTTGAAATATAACAAAAACTACGGCTGGCGTGGTCAAATTAGTGTTTTGGGTCCGGGGTAAACCCCCCCTCCCGGTGGACCGAGTTTGGTGGTTAACGAACTCGTTCAATCGTTTGCTAATTGTACGCTATATACCACGTTTCGTGAAGAAAAAACAAAAACTCTGGCCGCTATCGTGTTAACAGACACACAAACATATATATATATATATATATATATATATATATATATATATATATATATATAGATAGATAGATATAAATTTTAACGGGGGTTATTTTCGGTGTCTACTAGGTAGGATCGATAAAGATTTGAAGAAATTTTTTAAAAATTCCGTCATGAGTGCAACCTCATTAGCTACTTTCCTTCGGAGGAAAGTGCTAAAAGAGATCATTCTTTGGCCAGATGATTCTCCAGTGCGAGATCCGGAAAAAATAACCCCCATTATTGGCATTCCAAATTTTTAAAGCCCCTATGGCCAATAGGCCATACAATTTTTTTATTGTATGTTTTGAATCTTTCAAAGAGCGATGTAAGGTGTACATCGCTATAAAGCGTTAACACAAAAAAAAAAAAAAAAAAAAAAAAAAAAAAAAAAAAAAAAAAAAAAAAAAAAAAAAAAGAAAGAATCTTTCAA
The DNA here is from genome assembly GCA_946811695.1 of Gonocerus acuteangulatus. Taxonomy (NCBI): domain Eukaryota; kingdom Metazoa; phylum Arthropoda; class Insecta; order Hemiptera; family Coreidae; genus Gonocerus; species Gonocerus acuteangulatus. The sequence continues at coordinate 39,432,835 of OX328129.1, forward strand.
ATCATGAGGGGTCATTATGACTCCTAATGGTGGCCAATTTGGATAATTTTTTTTTTACATGTTATTCTAACATTGACTAACACAAAAATACGCATGAATTTATTAAAAAAGTCCGACTCGCAGGAACTGCGTCATCTTAGCGCAGTTACATGCATCTCGAAGAAATGGAATAGATTAGCATTAAAAAATCACAGGAAACTAACACTAGCCAACTTACACAGAAGTGGATAATTCTTAATCTGTATAAGTCAATACAATTTTGTACTGAAAACGTACTTACTCCTCGACTACTGCTGAGAAGGCTCTAATCTAAACAACTAAAAAAGTCCGACTCGCAGGAACTGCATCATCTTAGCGCGGTTCCGTTCTTATCCCTAGTCTAATTTGGAAAGAATAAAATATTTATTTATTGATAAGGCTTCGCAACTTTGGCGAATCGCCTGAAGATTAAAATAGAAGCAGTTATTATTATTTTGGTTCCACCAGTCTTGAAAGGTCTTGATTTACGATATTACCTGGAAGGGTCGGTCAACACTAGAAAGGGTCCCGCTAGTTACAAGGTCTTGGAATCTAGGAAATCTATATTTCTAACAATAAATTGTTTTGTTATTTTACTTAACCAGTTTTATTGTAAAATACATTATCCAACTATAAGCAATTAAGAAAAAATAAGGAATAAAAACAGACAAGAAAAACCGTTCGAATAAACGAAATCAATTACTTTAATGTTTTAAGCACTTATTTCTCCGATTGACATTGCCTAATTAAAACTTTCGTCAGAACATTTTTTGTAGAGCATTTAGTAAGCTTTCGAATGGTAACCTTTCGCTTCTCATGATTTTCAACCGTTTTCGAGATATTAAGAAATTATACGAAGTTCCCAAAACTTTTCATTATTTCTAGCAATAGAAAAATGGTCTCATTATACCTATCCTGTTTTACACACAAATACATTTTCCTAACATAAGAAATTACAAAAATAAAAATCAATAAAAAACTAAGGGAAAGAGACAAAAATTACAAAAAGAACGACAAACACCCGTTCATAAGAACTAAACAGACGTATTTCCCAACCGTGTTCGAGATATTAATGAAAATATACGAAGTTCCCAAAACTTTTCATGTCTGTTCATGGAATATTTTATTCTAACCCTTCCTTAACTCCAAACGTAACCAAAAGTTTAAGAAATTAGTTTTGATAAAATTTGAACATGCAAAAAATGTTTCAACTGAATCCCATGATTTTATGTACCAAAACCAAAAACGTTATTCAGCAACTATGTTCCCAATTTTCTCGAAAACGGTTAAAGCTATCGCCTTAAAAATGGTTTCATTCGTTTTCCTTGGTCAAGAAGCCTACAAAACGAGTACTTAAAAGCATATGAACTCAAAAATGTAAGCGATGTTGCGATTTTTTTTTTTGCGTGAATTGCCCCAAACGTCATCTTACATTGGGCGGATTTTGCTGGTTAACGAACACGCTAACAATATAAACAGATCTAAGGTGTGAAAGAATGAATGAGAAGGTCTCGTATTGTAATTCTCTGTATGCAGGGTCTGGCTCCAGGTAAAGTCATATACTTTTACTGACCTTTACCGTTACTCTGAAAGCTCTTTGTGTTTACAAACAGAGGACTCGGTATAGACCACCCGTATTAACCCAAAAGTGATTATATCAGGCTTGATAAACTTCCTCAATTAAATTAAGGAATTTATGGAATTTATGAGTGCTTAAAATACGTTCTTGATCTAGTCAAAAAATTCAAAAAGAATTAGATCATGAATAGAAAATCTCGGCCAAACAGAAGGAAAATAACAATAACAAGGATAGTCAAACTTCGTTTTCAAAGATTGTTAGTTGTAACACAAAAACGGTCACTCATGATTCTAATAAATTAACTGTGAGGCTTTAAAGCTTCAATTTAAAAAAACATATTAACCCACAGGAATTATAGATTGGCCTAAAAACATAAAATCATTGAAAAAAGGATTTCTTATTATTGAATCAAACAAAAACGATATAGAGGTTATATCAACAGAGTTTTTAAATATATGCAAAGACCTGTTGATCAATAAAATTAAAATAAAAAATAGAGTTCTCTGTAAAAGGTTTAATGAGTTCTATTAATTACATATTTTCCAATGTAGTTATAATTTTAACTATTGGAATTATTATCCAAAGATTCATATAATTACTCAACAATAGATTCTAATTTGAAGCACAGCTATTTTCGATATCTACCTGTTCTAAAACGTGAAATCATTTATTAGGCACTTCGGATGACGTCATTGGGTGACGTCAGAAGCGTGTTTCCTATCTGTGGAGTGAAGCAGGAAACGAGTTAAAAACAGCAACCAATTAAAAGGTGAGGTAAATAGAGGAAAAACATGTTTTACAAACAAATACATTTTCCTAACATAAGAAATTACAAAAATAAAAAAAAATAAAAAACCAAGGGAAAGAGACAAAAATTACAAAAAGATCGACAAAAACCCGTTCATAAGAACAAAACAGGCGTATTTGAAGTTTCAAGCACTTATTTCTCCGATTGACATAACGTAATCAAAAATAGTTTTAGAATCATTTTTGTAGAGAATTTAGTAAGCTTTCAAATAGTTTCTATCCACTTACCACGATTTCCCAACCGTCTTCGAGATATTAATGATCGTATACGAAGTCCCCAAAACTTTTCATGTCTGTTCATAAAATATTTTATTCTAACCCTTCCTTAACTCCAAACGTAACATAACTTTTAACATATTAGTTTTAATGAAAGTAGAACATGCAGATAATGTTTCAACTGAATCCCGTGATTCTAAGTACCCTAACCAAAAACGGTTTTCAAAAAATATTTTTCCAATTTTCTCGAAAACGGTTAAAGCTATCGCCTTGAAAATGGCTTCATTCGTTTTCCTAGCCCAGGAATCATATAAAACGAGTACTTAGAAGCTTATGAACTCAAAGACGTAAGCGTTACGATTTTTTTTGCGCGAATTTCGCCCCAAACGCCATCTTCCAGTAAGCGGATTTTGCTGGTTAGCGAACTTGACCTTTCAAATTGGACGAAGGATTTTTGTACCAAATTTCATCAAAATCGGACCATTCGTCTTCTATTTAGAGAGCGAACAGACAAATATATATATATATATATATATATATATATATATATATATATATATATATATATATATTTATATATATATATATATATATATATATATATAAATAAATATATACATATATATATATATATATATATATATATACAAATTTGAACCACCGTTATTTTCGGTGTCTAGGGGTTCTGAAACGTGAAATTTTCTAGTCGGCACTTCCGGATTGTTTCATTGTATCAACCCTATAAGCGGGGTTCCTCCCTATGGGGGAGGGAGGAACCGCGCTAAAACCCTTTCAAAACAACAAAACAAACACTTTTTTAGTTTTAAGTGCTTATATCTCTGATTGACGTTGCCCCATCGAATATTGCTTCAGAACCTTTTTTGTAGAGAATTTCGTGAGCATTCGAATGGTCACCTTCCACTTACCACGTTTTTCCAACCGTTATCGAGATATTTACGAAAAATGTATGAAGATCCGAAAACTTTTCACATCTATTAAGAAAATAATTTTTTTCGCATACTTCCTTAACTCCAAATGTAACCAAAATTTAAATATCTTAGTTGGGATTAATTTCCAATATGTAGAAAATATTTCAATTGAATCCCGCGATTGTAAGTACCCACAAAAAAATAATGACTTACAAAAACATTGATTCCAATTTTCTCAGAAACGGGTAAAGATATCGTCTTAAAAAGGGCTTCATTCGTTTTCTTATGCTAAGAAACCTGTAAAACAAGTACCTGCAAGCATATGAACTCAAAAACGTAAGTGTTACGATTTTTTTTGTACGAATTTCGCCCCAAACACTATCTTACAGTTGGCGGATTCTGCTGGTTAACGAACTTGACCTTTCAAATTAGACGACAGATTTTTGTACCAAATTTCATCAATATCGGACCATTTTTGGCTTGCTAGAGAGCGAACAGACAAGCATATATATATATATATATATATATATATATATATATATATATATATATATATATATATATATACAAATTTGAACCACCTATATTTTCGTGATCTATGGGGTCTGAAACGAGAAAGTTTCTAGTCGGCATTTCCGGATTGCGTCGTGAGGTCAACCTCGTAAGCGGGTTCTCCCTATGCAGGTAGGGAGTAACCGCGCTAAAAGCTTCTTCTAAAAAAATATAAGTATATTGAAGAACAAGCCTCTCAGCGGCATTCGTTGGAGGACATAAATAATAATTTACAATTTACAGGAATGCCTTCAAAGGTTATTCTCGAAGCTTATCAAGAGCTCTTTGGGGATCTCACAGGTCATTTATGATTTTCATGAACTATCCAATTTTTCGATTGGTTTTCAATACGAAGAAGCTTTTCTTCTTTTCCTGGATTTTTTTTCTAGTGAGGACATATTAACAATCCAGGAAAAGAAGAAACATATCGTCCCTACCATGTCAAACTATCGAATATGGAAAATCTAGTTTTTCAGATTCGAGACTTTACTCTTGGATTGTGGACAATACTGCTTGACGCAAATTTTTACAACTCCAATAAGACCATTTTAGCGCGGTTCCTCCCTCCCTTCATAGGGAGGAACCCAGCTTATAAGGTTGATCTCATGAAACAATCCGAAAATGCCGATGAGAAAATTTTGCGTTTCAGAACCCCGATAGACCGAAAATGACGGTGGATCAAATTTGTATATATATATATATATATATATATATATATATATATATATATATATATATATATATGAATGTATATTTATATATATATTTGTCTGTTCGCGGCATAGCTCAGCGAATAATGGACCGATTTTGATGAAATTTGGTACAAAAATCTTTCGTCTAATTTGAAAGGTCAAGTTCGTTAACCAGCAGAATCCGACCACCGGAACATGGTTTTTGGAGCGAAAAAAAAATCGTTCCGCTTACTTCATATGCATGCAAGTACTTTTTTATAGGCCTCTTAGCCTAGGAAAACGAATGACACTATTTTTAAGGCGATAGCTTTAACCGTTATGGAGAAAATTGGAAAAATAGTTGCTGAATAACGTTTTTGGTTTTGGTACTTACAATCATGGGATTCAGTTGAAACATTGTTTGCATGTTTGAATTTCATCAAAACTAACATGTTAAACTTTTGATTACGTTTGGAGTTAAAGAAGGGTTAGAATAAAATATTTTATGAACAGATATGAAATGTTTTGGGAACTTCGTATACTTTCACTAATATCTGAAACACGGTTGGGAAATTTTGATAAGTGGATAGAAACTATTTAAAAGCTTTCTAAATTCTCTACAAAAAAGATTCTGAAACAGTTTTTGATTAGGTGATGTCAATCGAAGAAATAGGTGCTTAAAACTTTAAATACGTCTGTTTAGTTCTTATGAACGGGTTTTTGTCGTTCTTTTTGTAATTTTTGTCTCTTTCCCTTAGTTTTTTATTGATTTTTATTTTTGTAATTTCTTATGTTAGGAAAATTTATTTGTGTGTAAAACAGGATTGGTAAAATGAGACCAATTTTCTGTTAATTTGCTAAAAATAATGAAAAGTTTTGGTAACTCCGTATACTTTCATTAATATCTCGAAAACGGTTGAAAATTTGGGAAGCGAAGGTTACCATTCGAAAGCTTACTAAATGGCCTACAAAAAAGGATCTGAAGAAAGTTTTGAATATTCGATATCAATCGGAGAAATAAGTGCTTAAACTTTGAAGTAATTGATTTCGTTTATTCGAACGGTTCTTTTTGTCTGTTTTTATTCCTCATTATTTTTCAATATAGGATCATTCCATATCAAGTGATGCACAGTTTTTCCCCTCATATTCTTTGATTTTTTTTAAAAAATTGGCTCATCAATAGTACCCAATACGACAATTCAAAATCCAAATTTTTAGAAATTTATCTTTATTAGTTTTCGAGTTATGAATGTTTAAGTTTTTTAAAAAAGCACATTTTAGGACCGACACTTAATCGTAAAATGTACCATAACTCCCAAACGAAATGATACTCCCATTCGTTAGTGTATTAAATGCTGATTAAAATGATATACATCATGACTTATTTATGAAAATTGAAATTTTAAGGTAATTTTTAAAACTTTAAAATTTAAATTTCTCTTAAAACGTATGTTTAAAAATTTTCAAAAAAATGTAATTTTTCTTTGATATTGTATCTCAGTTTTGTGTAAATTTCAAGCTGGGATCTCAATGGCATCATATTTATTTTAATTATTAACTTTAAGTTGATACTTAAAAAAATTGAAATTTTCAGAAAAAGAAATGAAATCCATCTAACATACACAGGGTGTCCCCCCCCCAAAACCGGCCTTACTTTGGGAATCGATGCAGGATGAAAAAAGAAAGAAAAAAAGTCCTTTGGCGTATATCTCGATTTGCTTCCTTTCCCAAATAAACGTAAAAAACTAAAACACAATTGTGAAAAGGCACTATTTTATAATTCCTATATAAAAATCAATAAAATTACGTTTCATCTTCCACTCCCTCTACCCACACACCTATCCCCCCCCCCAAAAAAAAACAAAAACAGAATTTCTTGCTCGAAAAAATTAACTGACACCATGTAAAGCGGTAGATTCAACATAATTTAAAAGATCTACTTTCCTTCTGAGGAAAGTGCTAAAACACACACAACAAAAATTAAATTCTTAATAAAAATTAATGTTCAATTCTTAAAACATTTTAAATTTAACTCGGGACGCATACATAATTATTAATTCCTTCTTCTAATAATTCTAAATAATCAATTTACAAACTGTTCAAAGATTTGTCCCCCTTGCAGAAATACAGGCATCACAACGCACGTTGACAGATTGGATGGCATTTGTGCATTGCTCTGCTGTAATCAGTTCCCAGGCCCATCTGATGAGATGGATGAGGCACTCCCTTGAGACAATGGGCTCTCTGTAGACCAAATATTTAATGTGTCCCCATGCGAAGAAATCCAAGAGCGTTAGGTCTGAAGATGGAGTCGGCCAAGATACCGGCCCACAATGTACTATAAAACGCCATTGATAGTTAATGTCCAACTTATTTCGGACGGCCCCCCCGTAGTGGGCTGGACAACCGTCGACTTGGAATCTCTGTGACAAAAGGACTACCTCCAAGAACGACGACAGTTTATTATAGAGGAATGCCTCGAAAGACTCAGCGTCAAGTCGAGGGGTAAACAAATGTGGACCTAATATTTCATTATTACACACAAAATCAGTGGCATATTCACTCCTATATTTGGGGGGGGGGGGGGGGGTTAAAGGAGGTGGGGGTGAAAGGGTGAGGGGAGGGGGTGGGTTTGATACATGTACTTGAATTGAAAAAATTGATCTCCCTTTTAATAGACGTATTTTTCATAATTTCTTTTAGTTTTTTGCGTTTTTCTCGGACACTAAGCCAAAACGCGATGTATGACAAAGGACTTTTTTTCTTTCTTTTTTTTTTCGTCTTGTGTCTATATTAGATGGATTTCATTTCATTTTCTGGAAATTTTTAATTTTTGACGTACTAACGAGATACCAAGCTACCTTTGATTAAGTTATTAATTAAAATAAATATGATCCCATTGAGATCCGAAATTGAAATTTACACAAGACTGAGATAAAATATCAAAGAATAATTACAAATTTTTTGACAATTTTTAAACATACGTTTTAAGAGAAATTCAAATTTTAAAGTTTTAAAAATTACCTTAAAATTTCAATTTTCATAAATAAGTCATGATACATATAATTTTAATCAGCATTTAATACACTTACGGATGCTTTTTACCACACCTCTCTAGCTCATTTCGTTTGGGAGTTATGGTACATTTTATGATCAAGTGTCTGTCCTAAAATGTGCTTTTTTAAAAAACTTAAACATTCATAACTCGAAAACTAATAAAGATAAATTTCTAAAAATTTGGATTTTGAATTGTCGTATTGGGTACTATTGATGAGCCAAATTTTTTAAAAAAATCAAAGAATATGAGGGGAAAAACTGTGCATCACTTGATATGGAATGACCCTATACCGGCCGCTAGTGGCCAAGATATCAAGACCATCTTGGTGTCAGAGCTTTCATCATTTTATTGGCTATCCAGCAGTGCTAGTGAGAGGTTATCATTGCTGCTGATTCCCGTAAAATACTAGTTTTAAGTGTTTGTCGCCATTGAAAATCCCGCGACCTGTGAAGTGCGGTCGGTGATACGTTTTTAGTTGGATAAGAACAGTAAAACAATTGAGATTTATCGCCAAATCGGTGAAGTTTATGGTAACGACGTGATCACTAAAGGTGGAGTGCGTCAATGGTGTATTAGGTTTAAAAATGGCCGAACTAATGTGCACGATGAAGAACGATGTGGACGGCCGAGTATTGTGACCGATGAAATTGTCCCTAAAGCCGATGGGAAAATTAAAGAAGACCGTCGGAAGAGTTAAGAAGATGAATTCAAAACAAGAACAAAGGAAAGTAGAGTTCAAAAATGTTGCTTCTGCACGACATCGCCCGACCACAGACAGCCAACCGAACTCGACAAGTACTGTAATTTTTCAAGTGGGAGGTGTTTCCACATCCATCTTACAGTCCCGATCTGGCTCCTAGCGATTATCACCTGTTTTTTTCAATGAGGAAATGGTTTGCGACGAATCGTTTCGATGACGACGCGGAACTGAGGGATGGCGTGATAACCTGGCGGCAGAATTCTATGACACTGGAATTTCAAACTGGTTCACCGCTATGAGAATTGTCTTAAATTACATGGCGACTATGTAGAAAAAATAGTATTTTAGTGCCTCTTTCAAATGTATATAATAAAATAAATTCTTGTACTTCATTTTTTATTTATACCAAAACGTAATCGACTTTCTGGATAGCCCTCGTAGTTTGCTCCGATTTGCATATTCGGTATTTTGACATGGTAGGGACGATATGGGGGTTATTTTTTTCGATCTCGTATTGGAGAATCATATGGCCAAAGGGTGACCATTATTTTTCAGACACTCTGTACACGTCTCAACTTTCTGAGGAATATGCTTAGTTTTGCAGCTCCTCCGTGACGGACCTTTTCATTTCCTAAACCAAAAGCTTTCCACCAAAAATGAAATTATTGCCTTCATATATTGCATTAAATTCTTATTCACAAGCCTCTGTTAACACCCAATTGTTCATTTCTGAAACCCCATTCTTCTCGGAGTAGACATAGTCTTAGAGATAAATTGGAAAGAAGAATAATGGATGTTAATTGGAGTATCTTGGACGTGAAGAGCCGCAGCCTTCCTTATCTTCCCATGCACTATTCATCCAGAAGCCCGGTGTATTGTGGAGGATCCTCGCCATAATCCACAGCTGGGGTATTAACTCAGCATGCTTTGTGGGAGCAGTATAAGTCCATGCGATAAGTCTCAAGTTTCTCCATACATCGGGAAGGCTCTCTCCGTAACCGCTTTATGGATTAGTCCGCACAACCGATCCGCTCCTACTGCTAAGTAGCCGTTTACAAATCAGCCAAGCATTTATTGATTACATTTTTTTTAATATATACTATTTTCCGACCTAGGAAATGTCGGTTTGAAATTATTTTTTAAGCTATGTCCACTGTTCCGACGTAAAAGTTCAATTCCGGGGTCTATTTCGGAAAAGGGGTACCAGTGATTTTGTTAAATATCTGCTTTTATTATATATAACATATGTTTATTAAAGAAAATACATTTCATATATAACCTCAAAACATATTATATAACCTCAACTTAAAAAAAACTACAAGTTAAATATCTGAATAATAATCGACGATTTTCTCCAAAATCTTCCAACAATCACTCCTCCTCTATATAAATTAATATAAATATGAATCCAGCATGCGCCTCCTAGTCCCGCATTCTGTGTTTAATCGAAGCCCAAAGAGATTCAACCCTCTGGGTGTGAGTACCTGTTTTCAGGTCTATCAAGTTCTTGGAATGATTCTACTACATAATGTTTATATCGCATACCCTGCACTTTCTTCAGTCCTTTGTATGCCTTCAGATTGCTGGAAGGCAATCCCTCTTGTAACAATACCGCTTGTTTTCTTCTAGACGTAACTTCATGGGATGCCCTTTGTCGCAAATCTTTGTACTCGGTATGATTCTTCTGCTATGTAGAAACCTAAGAGCACTGTCTTCAGCCTGATATGGTCACATAACTGAAATATATTCATTGCGTTCGAGCCAGCCAAGATCACAAATGAAACTACAACAAAATTAGGAAATTTGGTAAGGTTACCGCAACATATGTTTTATTTTATTTAGATAAAATAATCACAGTTACTGATAAAATCACTGGCATCCCTTTTCCGAAATAAAAACCAATTCCGCATGCGCGAAATGTTTAGAAAAATATTTCCAACTGTTCCGCCATTTGCAAATTCCCATTTCCGAAAACAACAGGATACGTGAAACTATTGAGAGGCCCTTCAAGGGAGATAGTGTTTAATATTTATCAATAATTAGCCAAATCGAAGGCTAAAAACGTTTGAAAATTCCTAGTGATAATGTTATAACAAAGAGAATTTTCACCGCCCAATTACTGCACTGGGCAAATAGCCCAAGACCTTTTCCCTCCGACATCCATTCGAACAGGGAACATTATGGTTTAAATAATATGTAGACAGCAACCGGCCCGCGATAAATTTTAAACAGCCCAATTACAAATACTGCACTACTTACCCACATTCATTCCAAAGGAGGAAGATCGAGTGAGATGGTGTTTGTTGCTTGATTCAGCGGTATCAAGTGAGCGAGCAAGCCGTGTGTCTCATTGTTTTCGTGTTGCCATTTAACTTTCGTAGTTTGTATTAATTCCAAATTTCACAATTTAATTATATGTAGGGGAAGATGTTGTACCTTTGACCACCGAGGCTGTGGCGGCATGTAGCAACATTTCATAAATTGAGCTTTAATCAGTATTTAGCTCCTTCCCTAGAGGGCTTGTGTAACCTACTTTGGGTAGTTCAAGTCAAAGAGGATTCTTGCAAAAAATACTTATCCATTTTTATCATAAAAATCTAAGTTATTTATGATGACGTTTTGCCTCATAATATTTTTTGTATTATGTCTTTTTAGATGGAAATCATTTGATAAAGTAGCTATTACAATAAGAAACACGGCGTAGCTTTCGAAATTGATTTATCTTAACCCTAAAATTTTTAGCATGCTTTTTAATTTTCACTACCAGGGTGTTGTACCTCTGACCATGACTAGGTGTTGTTCCTTTGACCAGGTCAAAGGTACAACACACCTGACTAATTTTTTCATAATTCAATTTTTATGTTCTTCTGCCACATATTTTAAAAAAACAACTTAATATTGGTTGCTTCAATTATCCAACGAATTTAAAAAATAATAAATTAATAATTTCAAACTGAATTTATCAATCCTCGGTGTAGCAGATCAAAGTTATCGCCCTTATCGTTCCTCCAGAAGTTGTAAGGCCTCATCGAAAAGCTCATGCAAGGAAAATGTCAAAAGGGAACGGCCTCGTATCCTGACAGATATTCTTGAAAAGCTAATTATAATTAGCTTTTCAAATAATTATTGAAGGTGAAAAAAAAAAAAAAAAAAAAAAAAAAAAAAAAAAAAAAAAAAAAAAACGAAAGCACCACCCTAAATGTAAGACACCACATAAAAATAAACCCCTTCCAAAAAAAAAAAAAAAAAAAGTGGTAAATAAAAAGAAAATTATTCTAATGACAGTTCAGATTCTGATACTGACACCGAAATTTCTTCAGGAGGAAGTGACGTTGATTCGTCTGATAAATGTTGACCACTAACAATTTGAAAAATATGATTTGGAAAAAGGAAATTTTTTCCTTTTTAGCGCGGTTCCTCCCTCCCCCATAGGGAGGAACCCCGCTTATAAGGTTGATACAATGAAACAATCCGGAAGTGCCGACTAGAAAATTTCGCGTTTCAGAACCCCTAGAAACCGAAAATAACGGTGGTTCAAATTTGTATATATATTTTTATATATATATGTATATATTTATATATATATATATATATATATATATATATATATATATATATATATATATATATTTGTCTGTTCGCTCTCTAGGTAGAAGACGAATGGTCCGATTTTGATGAAATTTGGTACAAAAATCTGTCGTCCAATTTGAAAGGTCAAGTTCGTTAACCAGCAAAATCCGCCCACTGGAAGATGGCGTTTGGGGCGAAATTCGCGCATAAAAAATCGTAACGCTTACGTTTTTGTGTTCATAAGCTTGTAAGTACTCGTTTTATAGGCTTCTTGGGCTAGGAAAACGAATGAAACCATTTTCAAGGCGATAGCTTTAACCGTTGTCGAGAAAATTGGAAAAATAGTTTTTGAATACCGTTTTTGGTTTGGGTACTTAGAATAACGGGATTCAGTTGAAACATTATCTGCATATTCTACTTTCATTAAAACTAATATGTTGAAAGTTATGTTACGTTTGGAGTTAAGGAAGGGTTAGAATAAAATATTTTATGAACAGACATGAAAAGTTTTGGAAACTTCGTATACTTTCATTAATATCTCGAACACGGTTGGGAAATCGTGGTAAGTTGATTGAAACTATTTGAAAGCTTACTAAATTCTCTACAAAAATGATTCTAAAACTATTTTTGATTAGGTTATGTCAATCGGAGAAATAAGTGCTTAAAACTTCAAATACGTCTGTTTTGTTCTTATGAACGGGTTTTTGTCGTTCTTTTTGTAATTTTTGTCTCTTTCCCTTGGTTTTTTATTGCTTTTTATTTTTGTAATTTCTTATGTTGTATTTGTAAGGAAAATGTATGTGTGTGTAAAACAGGATAGGTAAAATGAGACCAATTTTCTGTTGTCAGAAATAATAAAAAGTTTTGGGAACTTCGTATAATTTCTTAATATCTCGAAAACGGTTGAAAATATTGGGAAGCGAAAGGTTACCATTCGAAAGATTACTAAATGGTCTACAAGAAAGGTTCTAAAGAAAGTTTTGAATAAGCGATGTCAATCGGAGAAATAAGTGCTTAAAACTTTTAAGTAATTGATTTCGCTTATTCGAACTGTTCTTTTTGTCTTTGATTTTGGTACTTAGAATTATGGGATTCAGTTGAAACATTTTCTGCAAGTTCGAAATTTATCAACACTAATATGTTGAAATTTTGGTTACGTTTGGAGTAAAGGAAGGGTTAGAATAAAATATTTTATTAACAGACAAGAAAAGTTTTGGTAACCTTTTATACTTTCGTTAGTATATCGAAAACCGTTGACAATCTTGGGAAGCGAAAGGTTACCATTCGAAAGCTTACTAAATGGTCTACAAAAAAGGTTCTAAAGAAAGTTTTGAATAAGCGATGTCAATCGGATAAATAAGTGCTTAAACTTTGAAGTAATTGATTTTGTTTATTCGAACGGTTCTTTTTGTCTTTGATTTTGGTACTTCGAATTATGGGATTCAGTTGAAACATTTTCTGCATGTTCTAATTTCATCAAAACTAGTATGCTGAAAATTTACTTACGTTTGGAGTTAAGGAAGGGTTAAATTAAAATAATTTATTAATAGAGATGAAAAGCTTTGGAAACTTCGTATACTTTCCTTAATATCTCGAAAACGGTTGAGAATCTTGGTAAACGGATGGTTACCATTCGAAAGCTTACTAAATGCTCTAGAAAACAGGCTCTGAAGGAAGTTTTGATTAGGCGATGTCAAACGGAGAAATAATACATATAACTTAGAAGTTTGATAAACAATAATTGATTTCGTTTATTTATACGGTTCTTTTTGTCTGTTTTTATTTCTTGTTATTTTGTTATTGCTTCTAGGAGGAGGATGTATTTCTCAATAAAACAGGGGAATAAAGACCGAAACTTGGGACGGCAGAAAGAGTAATTTCTGCTTAGGATAGTTTCATCCCTAGCCGAAAATCTTGTTTTTTTTTTCATATTTGGTTACATTAGGAATGATCCAAACAAAGTAATAACTGTTTCTATTCTAAGTCTACAAAATAACACTAGGGATATGAATGGACCCGCGCTAAGATGACGCAGTTCCTGCGAGTCGGACTTTTAAAAGTAAAAGTAAAAAGACTATTACATATTTAGTAAGATATCTGTGGTATTAAATGTCCAATGTTTAAGATCCAATATTTGAAAAAAACAAACTTTAAGTGGCACGTTTACGAGAGAAGATGAAAATTTGTTTGATATTGATGTTGAAGACATTGTGGCTTAACTTCCATACCCTACTATTGCTAGTGGATCTGCTTGACAGTTAAAACGTTTATCAATTGGACTGGATTTCTCAGCACATTAAGCATAACATAATATCAATAATAGCTTTTTTATTATGCTTACATCCTTTTCCTGTACTTATTGAACTTACAATTAATTACAATATTACTGAATACAATTTTTTTTTCTGCACTGCTGGGTTGTTTTTAGGTGGTCAGAGGTACAACACCCCATGGTCAAAGGTACAACTACATGATGTACCTTTGACCACTGAACGATTATTTTTAAAAAAATTAATAAAAAATACTAAATGTAAAGCTAGAACCTTGAAAAAATTAAATATGATAAGCAATATAATACTAATTACAATGAAATAAAAAAAAAGTGAATTTAGCTTTAATATTCAAGCCGAAAAAAATTGAATTTTGCAAAGTGGTCAAAGGTACAACACCTTCCCCTACCTATATGTTATACCTATTTTTTTAAACTTTCATTTTGTTATTTCAATAAATTTTACTCCTTCAACATTGTCGTATTATATCATGTAAAATCCGGTGTAATTTTATTTTGAACCGTCTACGCGGGCCGCAAACGTATTTGCACACTAAAGTTTGGCCCACAACATGTCAAAGGTTGGTCATATCTGGTTTAAACTGATCTTAGCCCTAACCCTAGTTAACTGTAGATAAACATTAAAAACTATCTCTCTTGCCTGACCTATCAAAGTCTTCCCTGGTCCTAAACGTGATATATTTAGTTAACATAATGTTGTTCATTGAAATTAGGGACGAGTTTAGATCAGTAGTAGAGTACCTACTGGATTGATAAGCTGGAGGACCTGAGTTCAAAACTCGAGCGCACTAAAGTTTTATCTTCTAGTGTCTTCGTTCGTGGGTTGGATTCGGCGTCTCAGACCGTCCCTAGGCTCATTTAGCCTTTGACTGAGTAATGAGTACTTGCAAAGGGGAAAATCAGGCGGACTTAGCATGGTTCTGACCACATTATCTCCCTAGTGTGCTGTATATTCAAGAATCAGATAACTCTACAGTACCCGGGCCCTTGCGGCCTGTTACGAGACTGTTTGATACATTGAAATGGGTATTTTGACTGTCGGAGCCGTCGGGAGTATTCCCTTCAGAATTTCGCGCTTGCGGTATCTAGGCGCACGGTAGTGCGCCAGGTCAAGTTCCGGCCTAAGCATACTGTGTGTATATTACAGGAGGTCTTAGAGCCGATTTTTACCCTCTCATAACGTTCAACCAGGTAAAGATAAAGTTATGAAATTTTACACAGGTATTATACTACTAGATGTGAGTGAAACTGGAAATGTTCATAATTCTACATTGAATAGTTTCTGAGATATAAGCGATCGAAAATCGGGATTTATAGGACTCACTGACTCATCAAAATTATTAGGCACTTCCCATGATGCTAGAGACTTGAAATTTTGCATGATGATAGATATTAAGGTGTTATTAAAGGAAAAAAATCCTGAAAAGTTGTTTTTGACTCCGCTTCCGGGGCGGGGGCGTGCCAGTTTTGTACTCCCTTCGGAAACCCGTCATTCCGTCCGAAACCCATGATGTGGGGTATCAAATGAATCGTCTCGGTATGAAGAACCTATATTTGATGTTTTAAGAAACAATTAGACGCATATAGGCTCGGTCAAAATCTTATAACAGCTGTCTGTCTGTATGTTTGTTCCTTATGAAAATCCGTACCGTTTGACCGATTTTGACCAAACTTGGGACACAGATGGGTCTTGATACGGGGAGAATCATAGGCTAGGTTAAATTGTCTATCAGTTGTCTGTCTGTGTGTTTGTTCCTTTTACAAACACATACCGTTTGACCGATTTTGACAAAATTTGACACACATGTCGGTCTTGATCCGGGGAGTGTCATAGGCTAGTTCAAAATCGTCTATCAGCTGTTTGCCTAACTGTTTATTCCTTATACATATCCACACGATTTGATCGATTTTGACCAAACATGGTACATAGGT
This sequence comes from Gonocerus acuteangulatus, assembly GCA_946811695.1. Taxonomy (NCBI): domain Eukaryota; kingdom Metazoa; phylum Arthropoda; class Insecta; order Hemiptera; family Coreidae; genus Gonocerus; species Gonocerus acuteangulatus. The sequence continues at coordinate 39,449,157 of OX328129.1, forward strand.
AGGTCTTTATCCGGGTAGTGTCATAGGCTAGGTCAAAATCGTCTATCAGCTGTCTGTCTGCATGTTTGTTCCTTATACAAATTCACACCGTTTGGCCTATTTTGACCAAACTTGGCCCGCAGGTAGGTCTTGATACGGGAGTGTCATATTACCTATGACGTTTTGTACTTTTTTCCATCGGAAAGCCATAATTCCTTCTGAAACCCATCATGAGGGGTATCAAATGAATCTTCTTGGTAAGGAGAACCCATATTTGATGTTTTAAGAAACATTTCGGCGCATCTTAACAACAATAGTTGTGACTTCGTTCTTAAATGTAGTAAATAAAGTCGTAGGAGTTAACTGCATAGTATACTTGAAAGCAGATACTAAGTTTTTCATAGTCGAGCCATCTAAATTACGAAGTTTAGGATCACAAACCCAAAATGTATCGTCTTTGTTCTTATATTTTTCTTGAAGGCCTTCTACACTTTCCCTATTGTGATCTTTATCTTCGGGATAAGGTTCCTGTGTTTTACAGTGTAATAGTTTAGTTAAGAGAGCAATCAATTTGTCCTCTAGAGTAATGTCATTTGGAAGAGCTTCTAACTTTTCTAGTCTAGTGATTGGATGTATGTAGGTTGATTATTGGTATCAAATATCAAGCAGTAAGGAGAACTTTATGCAGAATCCAAAGACCCTGGTTTTATATGAAGTACAAAAGCCAGTAGGTATGTGGCAACTAAATTTTAATTAATACTTTGAAAAAAGTAATGAGATCCCAAAAAAAACAAAACATAAATGTGAAATAGAGGCCAAGTTTCTTTGTGGGGGGAGGAACTTGGCCTCTATTTCACATTTATGTTTTTTTTTGGGATTGTATTTTCCATCTAAATGAACGGGCTATAATAGACCACGCGGTACATTCGAACCAGCATCTCCACGGTTTACTGGTAAGCTAATCACAGGAATAATAAGCCTACGTTTTTAGTATAAATATGCTTTAGCGATGACTAAACTGAAAAAAAGTGTCCGCTGGCGTTCGTGCATGCGCGGTGCCCATGTACGAAAAAGAAGGCTTATTTATGTTCCTGAATTTGAGCAGGAGGCTCTAAACGATTTTTTTTCTTGTTTTTTTTTTTTTTTTTTTTTTTTTTTTTTTTTTTTTTTTTTACGGCGCATCGACATCTAGGCCATAAGCGCCAACATCCAAGGGGCAGCGAGGAATTTTCTCAACGAGGGAATCGAACTCACAATCTCCCGCATGACAAACTATGACACTACACAACGGGGAGACCGCCTATGTTATTAAATTTTCATTACTCCAATAAATTCTCTGGGATCACTGAACGATGGGATTCTGTAGCTTATGCAAATCTTTCTTTAGACCCAAAACGATTTTTTCATTATCTGAGTTATTTCTGTCGAAGCAAATTTTATATTTTCACTTAATTAAAAATTAAACCAGTTTGCTTTTCTTAAAAAAAAAAAAATATATATATAAGCAGCCAATTTCTCCCGTTTTACTTTAGGTTGATCTAAAGAGCAAAAGCTTATTAAATTCATCGTGTATTCTCTGGAGGGTCCCCCACCCATTCCGCTACCCTCGATAGCCATTTCCTGGGCAGGGGTATGGGCCGAAGGAACGCAAATATTTGTTATAATAAACCATCCTTATTTTCCGTATCAGGACGAGGACATCGATGAAAAGCCCAATGGAATTTCCATCGGCCCTGAATCTCATTATCGAATTTCTCAGCCCAACGAAGGCTTTTCCGATTAAATGAATACCCATACTTAAGCAAACTCCGGTCCGAAAACCGAAAATCTACATGATTTTCTTTTTTAAATATATTACACAATTTTTTAGGAGCTTTTATAATATTTAAAGAATGGAAAGTCATGTTACTTAAAGTTTCCAGATGAAATTGTACTTGATCGACTTAGAATTGGTCACACAAGACTAACACAAAAATATCTCATGACAGAAGTTAAGAAAGTAACTTGTGGCATAAGCAGTAGAGACTTTACAGTAAACCACCTACTTAGGGATTGCAGAACACGACATAAACTACTTAAATATCCCTCATGACATTAACGACTGGTTGAAATTCAGTGGCCAGTTCATGAATACATTATTCTCTTACTTACAGAAAACAGAACTAAACAATCGCATAATATATATATATATATATATACACAGGGTGGCCTCAATGGAAATTGCCATACTTCAGGGGTGTGTACGCCGACTAAAGTGTAGTTTGAATGCCACCAAGGAGAAATTGTTATTTGCATTATTTCCCTAGATATGGGCGTTTCCATGTTTTTTGTTTAAACGTTAGTTTTTCACCATTTTTGTGCTATTCGTCGTTCACGCCATTAGGGAAATTTAATTCTGATGACATTTTCAAATTTTGCATCAAATTTCCTATAAGATCTCATGTACCTTGTGCAAAAATGTCTCAAACCAAATTCACAGCAGCCAGCCGAACAAATAACTTACCAAACATTTTAGCTTTTAATGAGTTAATGATTAAAAGCCAAAATGTTTTGCTTATTAATTTATTTTTGTTTCAATGTACCACAGTTTACCCATGCAAAGCATTCTTTTTTGGCCAACAACACTTACTTAAAAATTAGCCATGGTAATGAAATAATGCAACGTTTCTGAGAGCCCCATCTACCAGTGGAACAATAAAAATAAAAACTCTTAATTTCGTGATAAGGTATTTGTTTGGATGGCTGCTGCGAATTTGGTTAGAGAAATCTCCGCACAAGGTACATGAGATATTATAGGAAATTTGATGCAGAATTTGGAAGTGTCATCAGAAATAAATTTTCCCTATGGCGTGACGGTAAATAGCACAAAAATGGTTAAAAACTAGCGTTTAGACAAAAAACACGGAAATGCCCATATCTAGGGAAATAATGCAAATATAAATTTCTCCTTGGTGGCATTCAACTACACTTTAGTCGGCGTACGCACCCCTCAAGTATGGCGATTTCCTTCGGGCCACCCTGTATATTACAAGTTTTCACTAGAACAAGGTACTTAAAATGCGAAGAATATTATTATCCCATTCAAGGTCCTTAGATCATTTTTGTTCGTAGTAGGGAGAATATGGTTTTGAAGAAATTAAAAAAAAAAAAAAAAAAAAAACTTCTATAAATGCGGCCTCTATATCTACAGTCTCTCTCATAATTTTTACAGTTGAAATAAATACTAATTAATTTGCTGCAATATAATAGGTATATTGTTCGCCTAAGTCCCCTCCATTATTGCTCGCCCTTGTAAAAAGCAAGGTGCAGCCTAATAATGCTCAAACCCTTATAAGGCGGAATCTGGTCTTTTCAGTGAAAATATTAATAAAGAGAAGGCTAGACTCTGAGCGGAGCAGCCTAGCTTATGAACTTTTCGCTCTCTCTTTCGCCCTCTTTCTCGCCGGCTTAACGAGATTTTATGTATTAACGACGATAAATTAATACTTCCGTAAAATCGATTTATTTAGTAATTGAATTGCTGACATTAAATTACTTATTATAGGAAATAATATTTCTATTTCTCTATGATAACATTTTCTTCTGCTATTCGCTTTCAAATGATTTTCCATTAAGTTGTCGGCTATTGGATTGGATATTGAAAAATCACAGCCAGTAAGGGCTTGTTAATAATTTTCACTGGAGTGGCCTGATATTGGACAACTTCTTTCATGAGTTTTATAAAATATGTAGACGGTCAAATGATAAAGTATTATGCTTTTTTCATACTAGTCATATTTATTAACGAATTGCCCTTCCGGTTTCTTATCCTTTTTGAAGCCTCTTCAGGGGCACTAAGTCTGCTAAAACAAGGCATAAAGCCTTTACACAGAAACTGAGATCATCTACACGGAAAGCATTACCTGTTAAAATTAAATAAGTTCATAAATTTTAATCGGTTTCCTGAAGAGGACGATATGCCGGACACAACCAAGATTTGATCCGGCCCGCGAGACATTTTGAAAAACTACATATAAAATATACTCACTCCAAATGAGGTACATCGAGTGAGATAGGGTTAGTCGCTTGCTCCTCCGGAATCAAGTGAGCGTGCAAGCCCAGTATCTCATTGATTTCGTGTCGCTATTTAACTTTCGTTTCAAAGAAAAAACGCTAAGAAAAATTACTTCAGAAGTGATCAAGCTAACCGAAGAGTACTTCTCAATTGAAAGCAATTAGTTAAAAATGAATAAATCAACAAAACATAAAATACCTCCTCTAAATCTTTAAGAGTAATTGAGAGCAAAGAGAGACAAATTCGTTCGAAAAGTCTCTCAGATACCAGAGGTTGAAGTGTTTCTTAGCTCTTCTTAGCCTAAAAGTCTCAATGGTTCTTCAAGTTTTAAATTAAAGCTGCCACAAGGAGACGAGCATCCAACGCGACAAATTACATTAGAGTTTTCTTTGAAGAATGTAGTTGCTTTTAATGCCCGACCATCGGGTTCCTCTTCGGGGACTGAAGTCTCATTATAACCAGGACTTAGCGCAATCAACCTACACTCTGGGCCAATTTAACTTCAATCCACAACTCTTAATCAATCTCTAAATTGTAAATCTTCTTTTAAAGTAGATAGCTCTTAAATGTTTAATTGATTTAGACCAAATGACTGCCACCTAAAGAATACCTAGTTATTTTTATGAGAAATGGACTATGTGTTTACTCAGTGAGTTATTATGCCAACTTGAAACTTAGTAATTAAGGACGCCAACATTGAAAATCGTTCTTTGTCAACCTCCAAAAAACATTTCACATTCTTGACAGCTGTTTTAGAGCGAATTGGGATAGATTTTTTTCAAAATCAATGTGTAGCCTAATAGCATCGGCCAAGAACTATCAATTAACAACAAAAATTATAGCATGTTTTGATATTAAACACCTCATATGGATGGAGTTCCTGTGAGTGAGGCTTTTCTTGGGAAGACATTAAATCACGACTTCTATAAAAATCGAAACAATATTCGTGAAACCATTTTAAAACTGATTCAACTTTTTTTTTTTTTAAAGAACCCCAACCCTATTACCTTCTAATTATTGCTTCCATCCCCCAGAAAAGATCAACAGATTTATTCTGAGGCGGAGCATAAAGACTTTAGATCAATGATCATTACCTTTGGTAAACATCATTCATTTAGTAATTTATTTCGGAACTTAGAAACAATTAGAGATTTCTGAAGAGGCGCCGCATAGCCCTTGCCGCCTATATTGGGCCTGACGATTTTTTATTTGGGGTTTCCTCCCTCCTTCATGGGGGAAATTGAAACTCGGAACCCGGAAACTTCAAAATCAACTTAACATTAACAAAGTACAAAAAATCAGTCAAAATTTATTCATTTAATTTCTTTTTAAGGTAAAATAAAGACACCTATTACATATTTACGGACGGATCGAAAAGAAGTTACGGGACAGGTACAGCCGCTATTTCTAGAAATGACTCATATCACATAAGACTACATGATTTAACTACTTTATACAAAGCACAACTACACGCAATCCTTTTTTCATTAAAAAACATTGAAGACACACATACAGACAAAATATCAATATGCACTGACACATTACACTTCACGAGAAACATTTACGGCACACACCCTATCGTTATTCAGGTCTTTACACATTTATTCAGACCACAAAAAATCACGATATTTTGATTACCTGAAAATGAAGGGTTCTCTCTGAGCACTACAGTAGACTTACTACCAAAATCAATAGAAAGACCTCTACCTGACCTGAAAATTGCTCAACTCACTTATGCAAACATGGCGAAAATAAGACATTAAATGACTGGCAGACAGAATGGACTAATTGTAAGTCATAAAACAAACTCCAGCAAATTTATAATACTAAAAGAGCCTGGTCAAACAAGACGACAAGTTGTTTTGACTAGACTTCGCACAGTTTACTAACGCTATCTTATCCAATGGACCACAGGGACAGATCTGCATGTACATTAGGGTGGCCCTTATTTTTCAACTTTCTATAAGTTTACCTCCCACCCCCCTATCTTGCTCTAATCAACAAAATAATTGTATTTATTTATTTAATGCTGGATCGCAACGGAGGTGACTAGCGAATTATTAAGTCTATATGGAAACGTCAGCTTTGAACAAAATGATAATATTAATAAATAAATTATAATAGATAATCATAACATAAAGGAAATAAATATAATTTCAGAAAAAGTAGCAAGTACATTTAAAAGCCAAAAATATAAATAAAAAATAAAAATAAGGAAGAAACAAAATAAGAATCTCCGCAAAATATAAGCTGAATCGAACCACTGCAACGACCCGCATTGACGTTGAAGTCTTGAAATGTGCTTTAAGCAGTCATGTGGGGTAGACGATGCAGCATTTGCTTTTCTACGTTCTATGCTTAAATAAACATCTGTTGGTTGGATGTTTGTTTATTCTGATCCTCCAGTATCACAATATCCAGATTGTTCTTCAACCATTTGTTTTTACTTTTCGAATTCCCTAAAAAAAACTGAACAGAGCTATCATTGTTTTGGCCTATCCCAATATCATCTAAGCCATAAATACGTAGACTATTTTACCAGCATCCAATGTTTTTCAGCAAATGAACCGAACAAAAAGCTGCAGTTCCTAGTTTTCACAGCTGTTAAAACCTGAATATTTTCCCAGGGGCAGTAAATAACAGGTTTACCAGGGTATTTAGCAGGGTGTTGGAAAATCCTACCCCCAACCCTCCTCATAATTCACCAAGCGGGAAAATCTATTCAAATTCCCTTTAACACTCATTCTCTAATTCCGGAACATTACTTAAGAGATGGAATAAGTGAGTTCAGTGTTGAGGTTTCTCTTTGGCCTATTCTTAAGCAGGACAGATGTACTTAGGAGAGTCTCCTGCGTCACTCTGATAAGGACAATTTTTCACAAAGAGCATTCGTTCTGCTGGCATGCTCTCCGACTTAAGCCCTTTATCTGCGAGGAAAGCGCCCCGAGATTTATATGTCTGTGTTGTATGTAACTACAGATGATTACTTAACCTTTAATAGTATTAGAGATACTGAAGGAGAATAACTAAAGCTATCGATCAAGCTCAGAACACTTAAAGTTAGAGAGAGAGAGTAATTTATTATGTAAGAATAAGAAATGCAGTCAAACCTTAAGAGTGTTTAAGGGAAAAAACAAGTTATAAATATGGCAAACTGTGGATTCAATGTTTACATATAGAATCTACATGTAATACCTACCTGCCATAGAAAGAAATAAGAACAAGTGAAAAATATATATTGGGTCATAATTCAGAAGAATTAATATATATATATATATATATATATATATATATATATATATATATATATATATACATACATATATATATATATATAAATATATATATATATATATATATATATATATATATATACGGGGTGGCCCAGATAAGTGGGCCACAAGAGAAATAACTACAAAACGGTTGGAGATATCAAAATTGTTCAAAGGAGCAAAGTTCTAGTTCTCGACACTCCGGGTCCATCTGGGGTTTTCAACCGCTTAATGAAGTGCATTATAACGAGCTGAGATGTGATTTAGTCATTATCTCTTATTCCTTAAACCTATCAACCACCTCATATTAATTACATTCTTCCCCTGCAGGACAAATGATGTGAACAGGCCATAAGAATCACTCCTTCATTATTTGTGATCTGAAATGTTGGCACCTATTCTGCCTGAAGCCCCCATTTTTATTTATTTTCTTTTTTAGTTTACACTAATAGGAATATTTTTTTTGTACGCTGAACACATTCTCCTAAGGTGAATTACCCTTCCCCCAACAAAATTACTACTTGAATAATTTAAAGTGTCTTTTTTCTTAAATTTAATCAAGATTGTGCAAATTTAATCATAATTGGGCCATCGTTTTTGACGCAAAGGCTCGTACTGATAAAAATGTATCTGTGTATAAATCTGTAACAAATTTGAGCCACCAGGTTTTTCTTGGCCTTCGGCTTTTGAGCGCCTAAAGCTTTCTTCGGCACCGCGAACTCATAAGCATGTGTCCTCCCTTTAGGAAGGAGTAAACTCGCTATGATTCATGAACTACGGGAACTATTTCTTCATTGTTATCAAATGAAATTCCCTGGATTATAAACTACAACCAATAATAATATTAATGTTCAGATTGGGCAATTTGAATTTTAAACTCCTGCGGTTATTAGAATCTGGTGGATTGGATTGATTGGTGGATTGGGGGGTAACCCCCTTCTACCCCCCCCCCTCCCTCGATGCCCACGGAAGCCATATTTATTAAATCTCCACTGATTGCTTTTGCACTCGTTTGTCCCGAATCACTCTGTTTGATCATTTTCCAAACGCTCAACCTGTTTGTACTTAATTTCTTTTTATCGGCCAATATATTTACAGACAAAAAAAAAATACATTTTGATGTTAAAAATTACTTCATTAAAATATATTCGTTAAAATAATACTACTTATTTACTCGAGAGCTAAAGTTTTTAAACAATCTTTATGATTTCTATTCAAGCACTATATAATGCTGTCGTTGATTTAATATACAGGGTGTTGCGCATTGAGGTGTCATAGCTTTAGGGTTTTATTCTGCACCTCATTTGTAGTTCAGGGACGCAGAAATGAGCGTTCTATCCAGAACATGTAGCAGAGCTACTCAAACATTTTTCTATTTTTAATACTATTGTGTTTTGGCATTAAAAACTGTGTTTTCGGGCAATAAATAATTAAAAACCAATAAACTCCAACCGTGAAGGAGCCATTCTGAACACATTCTTTAATTTTACACGATAATGTTGATGCCCCATACTTACCACACTAGATGACGTGTTTAATACAAACCCATCTTCCAAATATCACTCTGGTTTTAAATAGATGGTTGCCCAGCTCATAATGGACGAGTGGTGACGGAATGGCTGAACAGTGAATTCCCGAACCATTGGGTCGGCCACTATGGACCAGTTCGTTGGCCTCCTAGATCCCCTGATCTGACACTATTTGAATGTTATTTTTTTTTTATTTATTTATTTATTTTTTTTCCGACATCCAGGGTGCAGCGAGGAGTGGTTTCATCCGTGGTTTGAGAAAATTCCTGCCGCCAGTGGGGATAGAACCCACCTTCTCCCGCTTATGAATCAAAGGCGCTAGCCACTAGACCATGGGAGGATTGGAAATTTAATGTCGATTGTAGAAATGTGGTCGTTATTTACGATACATTAATCAAAAATCCCGAAAACACAGTTTTTAATAAATAAAAAACAAAAAAAACAATAGTTTTAAAAAAAGACCAAAGCTTGAGTATTTCTGCGTCCCTGAACTACAAAGGTTGTGCAGAATAAATCGCTAAAGTCATGACATCTCAATGCGGGACACCCTGTAGAAATATCTTCTTTATATAAAACCTACTAATACTGTTTGCAATGGAACACAGCACTGTCCTATCTGCTAATCACATAAATTACTGAGCAGTGATTCAATATAAAATAAATAAATATTTTTTGTAAAGGTAAACTAGCCAAATTGAGGTTTGAGCCTAGAATCTCCCGTTTAATGCTACTATTCCTGTCACAGGATGACCATATAATTTGTCCACATTTCCTCTAATTCACCTTATAATAAAAAATGAAAAAATAACTTTTCTTGAAAATCATAACCTATAACTTAATTGAAAATGTTCATAGAGTTCAGGAAAGTGTCTTTTTGTAGTTTATATAATTGTTTACAAGAATTAATAATATTGTGTTTAATTCATAGTTTTATGTGATGCATCGCCATAGTAACAGCCTCACAATTGTATAAATAAATATTGTGGGCTATGATAACCATTCAGTTTTTTCCTTAAAACCCATTAAACAATTGATTATGAAGATACAGCGAGCAACTTAATTCACTCAGAAGTTGTTAACTAAGTTACCGCTGAGAGACAGGGGGAAATTCCGTGGTAAATTTGGGGATAGCAAAAAGAAAATTTCGCTCCAAGCTCCAGGTTGGTCGGAAACGATAAGCCACTAGGCTCGCCGTCCTAAAATAAACCTATAAAGAAGTATAAATAACGGCCATAGGTGGAAAGAGATCTTGGGAGGTGTGTCTAGAGTCATAAAGTAAGGGGGGGACACTTCTAGAGAAGGGGGGGGGGGTTGCTGTTTGGTAAACAGCTTGTAATTTTATCCTCTCTTGTTTGCTTCGAGATAACCTTTCTTCTGCAGCCAAGGGGCTACTGGTTGTTGTAAATAATGGGTAGAACATCCAAATCTTTCTCTTGCTCTTAAAAGAGTTCGTTATAGTCTAACATAGTACTGGCACGACTAGGAATTGGACATACTAGACATGCTGACATCATGATGGGGAAGAACAAACATCAACCTATATATGCAATATAGACTTTGCAGTAAAACAATAAATTACAGAATGCAGAACACGAAATCAGTTATGTATTTTATTTATTTACTCAAAGACCTCCACTTCTCTCAAAAGAATAATAATAAAAAAAAAAAAAATGAAATATAATAAAGTAATAGTTTATGAATCAGTTGTTCATGATCTGAAAATTAAATAGAATCCGATGAGGTGATAAAATAGATCTTTACTTTTAATAATAATCTATTTAATAATATGTTGTTCTGTAACTGTGAAAAACAAATAAAAATTAATAATAATATATATATATATTATATATATATATAATATATATATAATATATATAATATATATATATATATAATATATATATATATATATATATATATATATAAAATAACAGTAAATAAAATCTACTATATATTTGTCAAATACCACTCACTCACTGACCTATCATCGCCCAGCCCAAACCACTCGACAGAAAAATTTGGAATTTTGCGTGGACACTCCCTAAAGAACGTAGATACTCGCTAAGAAAGTATTTTTTGATATTCGAATTTTTAGAGGGGTTTAAAGTTTTAGTTGGTTAGAGCATGCACGTCTAGGCACTGCCTTGTAGGGAGCATGCGTTGCTAGGAACAGAACAGCTGTTACCGTACTATATCTATTTCATAGTATTATTTTTAATTGAGGTTAATTTCAAATATGATGGCAGACCTTGAAATACTAGAAATAAACTGTTTTGAAATTTTGTCCCCCATAGAGTTTACTCCCTGGTGATGGTCCATCCGAGGTAATAATATCCCGACACAAAAATTTGAAATTTTGCACGGACAATCCGTTTAGAAACACTCGCTAAGAAAGGTTTTTTTGATATTCAAATGTTTAAGTACTTATAGGGGATTTTGAATTACTAAGAAGTTCCTCATCAGCTCAAAAATGGTCCGATTTTGATGGCATTTGGTACAAAAATCTTTCTTCTCATTTGAAAGGTCAAGTTCATTAACCAGCTGAATCCGTTTACTGGAACATGGTTTTTGGATCAAAATAAATAATAAGTAATAAATCGGAACGCTTACATTTTCGAGTTCATATGCTTTCAGGTACTCGATATATAGGTTCCTTAACGTAGGGAAAAAAATGAAACCATTTATAAGCGATTTCTGTAACCGTTTACGAGATAAATTGATAGAAATACTTTTGCAAACTAATTTTCTGTTTGGGTATTCAGTTACGATGATTGGTTCACAAGTTCCCAAAACTTTTCATGTCATAAGGGGATTATATATGTATATATATATATATATATATATATATATATATATATATATATATATATATATATATAAATAAATTTGAACCACCGTTATTTTCGTTCTCTAGGGGTTCTGAAACGTAAAATTTTCAAGTCTGCACTTCCGGATAGCGCCATGAGGTCAACCTTTTAAGCGGGGCTAATCCCTACGGAGGGAAGGAGGAACCGCGCTAAAATATACATATATTTTCGTGATATATGGAGTCTGAAACGAGAAATTTTCTAGTCGGCACCTCTAGATTGCGTCATGAGGTCAACCTCATAAGCGGGGTTCCTCCCTAGGGGAGGAGGAACCGCGCTAATATGATTTTACAGATCTCAATAGCAGTTTAATGCCTCCAATTCAAAAGCTCCATCAATGTATATCCCGCAATTTACTCCCTCATAAAGTAGTAAGTCTCAGCTTGGAAGGGACCTTCCAGCTAAACCCCCAATATACATTACAGTGTGCCTGAGAAGGAAATGGTTATAAATCAAGCGACAGGGCGGTAGATTGAAGACAATATCGGACAAGGTGTTCACCTCACCAGTAAATAAGCTCTTCTACCGAGGCCTATCTTAACCCAGCATCCTTCTACTATCCCCTTACCCAGTTTATCCATCATTTTTCATCCCCATTTAACGCAAATGCTTCCTTACATTCGCCCATTACTCCAGCTAAAGAGCATAATTCTTGTCTTCAGCTCTAAACTAATTCAAGTAGACTAGACTTTAAGTAGCATAGCATCACTCCTGAATATTCAAGAGTCTTGTATAGGATCATAAAGTGACCTTAAAATGACTTTGAGGACAACATTAGAAAAAATAAATAAATAACATCCGGCGCTAATGGCCAAGTTGTAGATGCGCCGTAAAAAAAAAAAAAAAAAAAAAAAAAAAAAAAAAAAAAAAAAAAAAAAAAAAAAAAAAAAAAAAAAAACATATACGGACGTAAAATGTTCTGTTCGTTCAGAATTTGCAGTCAAAAATTCATTTTGTGCTAAATAAACATGTTTGTCCTGGAAATGACCTTGGTTTTGCGCCGATGGAGTGAAATAAACCTTGGGTTCGAATTCAGCGACCGTCGAAACCATGGAAGCTCTAGTTATTCCTGCTTTAACGACTTCATGCGACATTTGAACTTCAAATGCCCTTAAACATAACGCGCTCGGGTAAAACCGACTCCGGACTCAGATTCAGCGTGTCGAATTACACAAGAATATGTATATGTATGGTGTTTTTTGAAAAAAACAACACTTTTTTTGTGTGTGCCTGAGTTACAGAGTACGGCATTATTCAATACATTTTTAATCAATTGAAATAAATTTTCATTGAATAAATTATTCATCCAATGATTGATATTTTATTCTATGGATAACAGGGTTGGATCATCATTCAATACATTTTTATTGAATAAGAACATATTCGGTTATTCATTGAGTGATTTATTGAATAATTAATTATTTTTCATTCTTCATTCATTACTTTTATACATTTAAAATAATGTGGTACATGGAACAACAAACTCAGATTCTTTCATTTCAGTAAACAATATTGTTGGCTAACTATTCCATGTTCTAGATTTTTTTTATTCCATATCCCCCAAATGTTATATATTGTCTACATATATACATATATATATATATATATATATATATATATATATATATATATATATATATATATATATAAGACTGCTTCCCATGTTTAATAATCCGTGAAGTAATGGTTATTGATCCGCACGGGTCGGATGCTTCAATCAACGTCAATAGTTTAAGAATTAATGATACTGCATGAAGCTGCAGAAGAGAAGGCTGTACGCGAGTTGGATGCATCCCTAGGAAAATTTTCCTTTATTTTCTTTCGTTCAAAATTTGTATATAACACTTGCTGTATTTTTTTAACAAATGGATTTATGTTCAAATTCAGCTGGTTGGTTTCAGATTGGTTGATATAGTTCCTATTATTGGATATTATTATATACATATATATATATATATATATATATATATATATATATATATATATTGTCTAATCCCTCTCTACCCCTACTGTCTTCACAAATAGTCTGACTTGGCACAACAAAAATTATTACTTCATACTATATGTTATCCATCAATTCATAAGTATAATGTTTTTTTGACATTGGGGCGCTCCATACCAGTGCCAACAAACAGGTGGCCTAGAGATAACCCGTTATCTATAGGTTACCTGTAACAGCAGTGTAACCAATGCAGGTTAATGTTCGTTGTCAATAATAAATGTACGTTAAAATTTAAAAATTTATGTTTCTCAGATGTCATGTTGAAACGCCCATTATATTTGCGAGCATTATCAAGAAGTGTTCTGACTGTGGATGCTGATGGGTGAGGAGGCTGTGCAAGTGTTCGGGATTTCGGGATATTATTACCTGGGATGGACCATCACCATGGACAACTTAAAATGAACCTCAATTAAAATGGTGATTTTGTCCCTCATAGCGTAAACTCTATGAGGGGCATTTTATTTTATTTCTAGCAATTCAAGGCCTGACATCATAGCTAAAATTAACTGCAATCTACTATATATCTGTCAAATACCACTCACTCACTGACCTATCATCGCCCAGCCCAAACCGCTCGACAGAAAATTTTTAAATTTTGCATTGACACTCCCTATATAACATAGGCACTCACTAAGAAAGGATTTTTTGATATTCGAATTTTTAAGTATTTTTAGAGGGGTTTAAAGTTTTAGTTGGTTAGAGCAGCCAGGCCTAGGTAGCATGGGTTGCTAGAACGATAACAGAACACTATGATGGCATTCCTTGAATTACTAGAAATAAAATGTGATTTCGTCCCTGATAGAGTTTACGCCCTGGTGATGGCCCATCCGAGGTAATAATATCCCGAACCACTTGACACAAAAATCTGAAATTTTGCATGGACAATACGTTTAGAGTGTAAGCACTCGCTAAAAAAGTTTTTTTTTATATTCAAATTTTTAAGTACTTTTAGGGGGGTTTGAATATTAAGAAGTTCCTCATCGGCTCAAAAATGGTTCGATTTTGATAACATTTGGTACAAAAAACTTTCTTCTCATTTATAATGTCAAGTTCATTAAGCAGTTGATTCCGTTTACTGGAACATGGTTTTTGGAGCGAAATTTGTGCGAGAGATTCCTTAACGTAGGAAAACGAATGAAACCATTTTTTAAGCGAGTTCTGTAGCCATTTACCAGTGAAATTGAAAGAAATACCTTTCAAAACTCCTTTTCTGTTTGGGTATTCAGAAACGAAGTATATGGGAAAAAAATGTATGAATGGTGATACAAAGTTTTCTGATCGCAGTATATTTTCTAAAATATCTCGAAAACGGTTGATTACAAATAAGATTCTATTGTAATGTTCGGTGGGGCGATGTCAATCGAAGAGATAAGTGCTTAAAACTTCAAAGTTGTTAGTTTTATGCTTTTCACTGCGTATTTGTCTCTATTTACTTAACTTTTTAAGAGGTTGTAGTATTTTTTTTTTGCCAACGGAAATGGTTACCTCCACATGGTGTTTACTGGGTAGGTTTAAAGTCCGTGCAATAATAAGCTGTACAAAATTATGTACTAGCGTTAATTCTGACCATATCTTATTTAACTCAATATAAAAAATACTTATCGGCCGTGGTGAAGCACGGGTATTCAGCTAGTTCAAAATAATACTATGAAATAGATACAGTACGGTAACAGCTGTTCTGTTATCGTCCCCGCAACGCATCCTGGTTTAAAACTAAAAATTCAAACCCCTCTAAACATACTTAAAAATTTGAGTATCAAAAAATTCTTAGTGACTGTTCATATCCCTAAGGGAGGGTCCATGCAAAATTACAAATTTTCCCGTCAAGTGTTTTGGGCTGGGCGATGATACGTCAGAGTTTTGTAAGTTGTTAGCGTTTATTAAAGAACCCCATGGTATTATTTCCCTAATAAGGAAAATAGTAATGATCATAAACATGCCATTTGGTAAGGAAATGAAAACCAGCCATTCATTTTTTGTACATTAACAATAACATTTGTCGCACATCTGTTAAATAATCAATATATATATATATATATATATATATATGTGTGTGTGTGTGTGTGTGTGTGTGTGTGTGTTTGTGTATAGCGCCGATAGTGGATAGTAGCACTGAATGAGCAGAAAAATCAAACACTAGTTCTCAGCCTGAAACTAGTTATACAGAGGAGCTATAGCAAGAATTCCTATAGCATTTGAATCCTGTCGCAGTCGGTAGGGCGCTTGTCGAACTGGAATCCCGGTGTAGTGCAATTTACTGTCAAAACAAATTCTTTGGAGAGTCAATGTTATGATAGCATTTTGCATTGTTCAGTATACCAAAAGAAAATGGAGATATAACTCAATGATGAGGTTGCATAACATATTTTTGGTTATTTCAGTGAGATATAAGGCGAGTAATTTATAATATTACATTCCCACTGATTGGTGTTGGCAGTACTGGTAGCTGGCAGAAACTTCGAAGTAAACATCAATCATACTCAGTATTTGATCGATTTGTGTGTCATGCTGGCATCACATTCGTCAGTTCCCTCCGGCCTTTTTAGACACCACTTCTCCTACACCCACCCGGGCCTGCTTTAAACCTAAATGGTATATTTTACTTTCATATATTACATGAATGATTACCCTTGTCAGCTATCCCCTAAGTATCAAATTGTAACTAATCGTAATATTATTCCTTTAGAAAAAGAAAAATCCCTTGAAAAGTTCCATAGCTCTTTCACTACTCTATTAGCACAATCCTGAAAAATGTAATAATTGACTTCGTACTCGTGAAATAATTTCTGAGAACTTCTACATTCAACGACTATGCCTTCGGAGAAAATTCGATTTAAAAAAAAAATAATATGTTGGCTCTGATTATTAATGCAAATTAACCGCGTAACGAAGTCGTCCAAGTTATCTCCGGATATATACTGTTTCTATTTTCGTATGAAGAAATTAACTCCATCGCTGAACATTTTACGGATATCACCCGTAATATTGCGTGGTAATCATTACTCTTCAGCTTATTGACTTTGGCAAAGGACTTTTGGGATAAATTTTAATAAAAAATTTGATTATTAAGCGGCTTAAAAAATATTGATCAACTTTTTACGAAGCTGATAAGCACACCATTTAGTTTGATTTACCTCATTTAATCTCACTTATTCACCTTCAGAATACTCTTTCACTCTTACTTTAAAATTATTATTTTTTTCTTTTTAGCACTTTCCTCCGAAGGAAAGTAGCTATTGAGGTTGGACTCATGACGGAATATTTGAAAAATTTCTTAAAATCTTTATCGATCCTACCTAGTAGACACCGAAAATGACCCCCGTTAAAATTTATATATATCTATATATATATATATATATATATATATATATATATATATATATATATGCATATATATATATAATGTGTCTGTTAACACGATAGCGGCCAGAGTTTTTGTTTTTTCGTCACGAAACTTGGTATATAGCATTCAATTAGCAAACGATTGAACGAGTTCGTTAACCACCAAAGTCGTTCCACCGGAAGGGGGGGTTTACCCCGAACCCAAAACACTAATTTGACTATGTCAGCCGTAATATTTGTTATATTTTGGAAACTTGGTATCCGTAGTGGTAATATAGAGAGAAAAGTGAGATATAAAAATGAACTAAATCGGTTCATTAGAAGGGGGGGGGGGGTTTACTCCGGACCCACAATACCAATTCGCCACTACCAGCCTTGATTTTTGGTATATTTCAACGGAACTCGGTATTCGTAGTGGTAATCCACAGGTAAATAACTGTTGTAAAAATAAACTAAATCGGTTCATTAGGAGGGGGGGTTTACTCCGGACCCACAATACCAATTCGCCACTGCCAGCCGTGATTTATGGTATATTTCGACGAAACTCGGTATTCGTAGTGGTAATCTACAGGTAAATATGTGTTGTAAAAATAAACTAAATCGGTTCATTAGAAGGGGGGGTTTACTCCTGACCCAAATTCTTAATGTACTCATACCGGTCGTAATTTCTGCTGTATTGTAACGAAACGCGGTATACGTCGTGGGTAACTCATGAGAAAGAAGTGTTGTAGAAATGAGCTGAATCGGTCAATCGGAAAGCGGGGGTTTAATTTGTAATATATTTCAATAGAAAAGCCCATCAGACGTAGGTTCACAAAGCCGCCGCAAGGAGCGCTTTCTACTACTAGAGTGACTGTATCCTGTTCCTGCGTTAGATCAAAAAACGATAATATGAGGTTTTTTTGTATTTATTACGAAGTGTAATAGGTACCATGTGTAAACATAACTCTGGAAGCAAATTATTAATTGATCAGTTACTCATTACAAATTTAAAAGAGAACTATTCATGTTTTTATTTTATTTATGTAGGATATTTTAAGCAAATTGTTCTGGAAAGCAATCTACACTACCCAAATTCTGAGGAAAGTGCTTAGTTATGCAGCTCCTGCGTGACGGACTTTTTTTTTTCAAGAAAATGCCGCATGGCTAGGCGTCTCCAAATTTTGAGTCCCTGGTGAAACATAAGTATTACAGATATGACGTCATCTGTCATGTTTCGGGAAATTCAATCCGAGAGGAAATTAAATTCATAAGTTGGCGGGAATTGATTTTGAAACATTGATTATTTAACAGATGAGCGACAAAGGTTATTGTTAATGTACAAAAAATGAATGGCTGGTTTTCATTTCCTTACCAAATGACATGTTTATGATCGTTACTATTTTCCTTATTAGGGAAATAATAGCATGGGTTTCTTTACTAAACGATAACAACTTACAAAACTCTGACCTATCATCGCCCAGCCCAATCCACTTGAAGAAAAATTTGTAATCTTGCAATGACAATCCCTTAGGGATGTGAACTGTCACTAAGAGTTTTTTGATATTCAAATTTTTAAGTATTTTTTGAGGGGTTTGAATTTTTAGTTTTAAAGGCAGCATGCGTTGCTAGGACGATAGCAGAACAGCTGTTATCGTACTGTATCTATTTCATAGTATTATTTTTAATTGCGGTTAATTTTAACTATGATGTCAGGCCTTGAATTGCTAGAAATAAAATAAAATGCCCCTCATAGAGTTTACGCTATGAGGGACAAAATCACCATTTTAAGTTATCCATGGTGATGGTCCATCCCGGGTAATAATATCCCGAACACTTGCACAGCCTCCTCACCCATCAGCATCCACAGTCAGAACACTTCTTGACAATGCTCGCAAAATAATGGGCGTTTCAACATGACATCTGAAATTTTAACGTACATTTAGTATTGACAACGATCATTAAACTGTATTGGTTACACTGCTGTTACAGGTAACCTATAGATAACGGGTTATCTCTAGGTTATCTGTTGACACCGGTCCGGAGCGCCCCAATGTCAAAAAACATTATACTTTGACTATTACTTATGATTTGATGGATAACATATAGTATGAAGTAATAATTTTTGTTGTGCCAAGTCAGACTATTTGTGAAGACAGTAGAGGTAGAGAGGGATTAGAATATATATATATATATATATATATATATATATATATATATATATATATATATATATATATATGTATGTATATAATAATATCCAATAATAGGAACTATATTAACCAATCTGAAACCAACAAGCTGAATTTGAACATAAAACCATTTGTTAAAAAAATACAGCAAGTGTTATTTACAAATTTTAAACAAAAGAAAATAAACCAAAATTTTGGAAACGATGCAGCCAACTCGCGGATAGCCTTCTCTTCTGCAGCTTCATGCAGTATCATTAATTCTTAAACTATTGACGTTGATTGATGCATCCGACCCGTGCGGATCAATAACCATTACTTCACGGTTTATTAGACCTGGGAAGCAGTCTTGTTAAAATGGAATTCGTGTAGGGCAAACGTTAGCCAACATTTTATCGTAATCTTCCCTCAGGTCCTTACTTGCTCTAGGAAATGAATTGATTTTTATTGCCATGACCGATGAAAATCTCAACAATATTTTCTATTCTTAGACGGTCAATGAATGCGTTATGATGTAGTCCTTATTGGGTAAGGTTCGACTACTTTCCAATAGGCTGTACTAAGTTCTTTATACTCCTGAAGAGGCATCCGAAGATGCGAAACATTCGAACCATTTTTAAGATGTTGACGATTATGTCAACTTAGAGTTTTATTAATAATAATTGAATGATAGATGTCGCTCAAAAATCCATGTTCCGGTGGACGGATTCTGATGGTTAACGAACTTAACCTTTGGGTCAGCTAGAGAACTAACCCCAAATATTTGTAAATATGTATATATATATAATCAGTCCCGTGACAGGCCAAGTGGGCTCAAAGGGGCAGATAATGTAGGGGTATCGCGCTGAGCCTGGTATATACCTAATTTCACTTATTACTTTCCAATGCTATATAATATATACCATGGGAAAGTATATTGTAAATATAAACCAGCTAAACGAGATATCTCGTTTTGATGATTTATATTTACATTCATCTTATGACTAATTACGTCTATTTTTATGATATACTAGCTGTTACCCGGTTTGCCATGCTACACCTACTTTCTGCATCTAGAAAAGCCCAATTAAATTAGAAACCAAATATGTAATATTAAAATCTAATAAAATAAATCTGCAACTCTTCGAGTTCAGTGTCGAACCCGTGACCTCGGAACTGTAAGTCCTAGACGATTTTAACCTAGCCTATGACACACCTCTGATCTAGACCTACATGTGTGCCAAGTTTGGTCAAATATAGTCAAACGGAGTGGATTTGTATAAGGAACAAACATACAGACAGACGACGGGTGGTAGACGTTCTTGACTTAGCCTACGACACTCCCCAGATTAAGATCTACATGTGTACGGAGTTTAGTCAAAATCGGACGAACGGTGTGGATTTGTATAAGGGACAAACATACAGACAGGCAGCTGGTAGATTTTTTTGACCTAGCATAGGAAATTTCTCGTATCAAGACCTACCATCATTCTAAGTTTGGTCAAAATCGGTCAAATGGTGTGGATTTGTATAAGGAACAAACAAACAGAAAAACAGACAGACACGTGATTTTTAGCGCGGTTCCTCCCTCCCCCATAGGGAGGAACCCCGCTTATAAGGTTGATACAATGAAACAATCCGGAAGTGCCGAAAAGAAAATTTCGCGTTTCAGAACCCCTAGAGACCGAAAATAACGGTGGTTCAAATTTGTATATATATATATATATATGTGTATATATTTATATATATGTGTATATATATATATATATATATGTGTGTATATATTTATATATATATATATATATATATATATATATATATATATATACAAATTTGAACCACCGTTATTTTCGGTCTCTAGGGGTTCTGAAACGCGAAATTTTCTTTTCGGCACTTCCGGATTGTACATAGTTTTCAACAAAGGTTATATACTAAATATTGATAAAAAGTATTTAATTAGAAAAAAAAACAATATTCCACAAGACTTGTTTTTGGTCCATTTGCGTCTACTCCATAGACTTAATTAGGTATATTATTCTATTGTAGTTGGGCAACTAAACTTTGTTTTATTTTGTTAAATAAAGTTTTTTTTCTTGACTTGTTATTCGTCAAGACTTTTATTTGTCCTTGTGTATTTACTAGATAGGTTTTATTCGGCATATTATTCTATATAGGCTATATTAGGCAGGGTATTCTACTCAATCTTGTGTACTTCTTCTTGATCCTTCTGTACATGGGCGTATATAAAAACAATTTCGGGGGGGGGGGGGGCTGAGACCATTTCCAGGGTATGGAATACTAAATATTTAGAGCTTGGAATAGTTTTAGGCAACTAAAACGCTATTACACGTAAAATAAAATATGTTTTATGAACTAAGTGATCTTATTTAATTTATTTTTAAGGGTTTTACGAGAAGTTTTTATCATCAATTCAAAATTTCGGGAGGGGCTGCAGCCTCCTCAGCCCCCCCTCATATACGCCCATGCTTCTGTATCCTCTAGAAAGGCTTTATTAGGCATATTTTGTATTGATTTATAGAGCTTTGCTTTAGAATGAGAGCCAGATTCTGTAATTTCCGCTTCTGTGTAAAAGTTAGCTACTGTCGGTGTCCCTGACGCCTTAATATCACTTTTATTCGAGATGTTCGAGAGGATTTTGTCAATTTTCACGAGATATATAAATAAAAATAAGTTTATTTCTTTTCTAAGCTTATCAAATGGCACTAGGGACATGAACGGAACCGCGCTAAGATGCTGCAGTTCCTGCGAGTCGGACTTTTATGTATATAGATTTTTCTCATTTTTTTGCACTATATACACAGAATGTCGATGAACGGAAGGAAAAATTATGCCGGTTGTAATAATTATGAGCGAAGTAATATTTTTTTTTACGGAATGAAACCTCCTTCCTAATGAATAAACTCAATCCGTGCCAAAGGGTCGCGGGTTTGATTCCCACTAGAGCTGGTGGCTTTTCTTTAGAAAAAAAGAAAAGGCGTCAGCCCCATCCTGGCTAGAAAAGGGTGGTACCCTATAGATAACCAGTCCTAAAATTCGTAGTTAATAATAAATGGACGTTAAAATTTAATTAATTAATTAAAGAATAAATTTTGATTTTTTTAATATTAATACATCTCTTATTAGCTATGAATCAAAATACGTTTTTTTCAATAATGAATTAATACTCGTATTTATTAACACATTAGATATTTTATACCAATAGACAGATCTTCCTTATCAATTCTCCATATCCAGGTCAAATCTTGCAAATGAGTTCTAAAATGAACTAGACAAAATACGACCCCACTCGCAAAACGTGTCACGAATGGGATTCATTGTGGCTCAGCAGCAGGCCCAAAAAATGTTTTTGTTACGTAATATGCACATAAAACCTGTTTTAATTATTCTCATCGTTAATTTAGTACATTTATAGACTTGGAAGAGAGTTGTTACCCTAAAACCATGATACAGAAAAATAAGTCACATAGTTTATCAAAAAATATTTGATTATCTATCTGAATAAAATGAAGTGAAAATTACCGTATCAAATAACGATAATATAATGTAAATTTGTTTTAAATCTAATGTAATCAACGAAAGAAACAAATAATCTGAAATAATTTAGAAATTATAGTATATACTAACTCACTAGGTAGACTAATTCTGGCTCACATGAACAGTGAGAATAATATTGACATGACAGAGCACGTATGGATAAAGATGGATGTTGTATTGAGAGCAAATCTAAACTCTAAAGAAGATGATGGCCCCCCTCAGGAAAATATTCCTTGTCAATCTCCAGGCTCGAATAGCGGAAAATGTATGATGCCTTTTGTATTTTTTATTTCTGCATTTGGTTTATAATGTCATTTTTTAACATTTTTTTTTTACGGCCCGGCCACTCCTGATATACGGGGAAAGACATCCAAACTATAGATTTTCCGAGAATCGGAATTTTTTTCTAACAACCTTTCTAGCTTTTTGCAACTCATCATCTAAAATTAATAGAGGGTGGCCATTCATATCCCATAGGTGGTCTACCTTTGGAGTTTTAAACAATATGTAGACGTTCCAACGGCCATAGTCACGTTACAGGTTTACAATCTCGAAGAGATGACAGTACCTGAATGGTTGACCGTCCACGTGCCAAAAAGGGTGTCAGCTCGGCGCTAATAGACCAGACGTTGAAACGCCGAAAACAAAAATAAGTTGAAGGTGAGGGTGGAGAAGGATCAATGGATTCTTGAAGTAACTGGCAGAAGTTGGCTCCCCACAATTTTTTAAAACTACGTTATACTTGCGACGTTTATGGCCATGAAGACTCCTGAAGATGAGCCTAAATAGGTTCGAAACGTCCCAATGACAGCGTAAAGGTTTTAACAATTTTGAGGAGCAACTCCTTCTAGTTAATTAATAACAAAAAAATGTAGACGCCATGTATGCTGGAGCTAGATATAGTCTATCTCCCTGAAATTTCTATAAAGTTGTGGGCGCTATTAACACGCACACACACACACACACACATATATTCTTGTTAATGCATCCAATAAGGTCAGACATATTTTAGGCTACATTAATATAAAGAATATATTGGTTAGGATGGGTGTAAAAACGTCCGCAATGGTTGACACAAATTAATGATACCTGCAAACCAAAATATAGGGAGGAAGAAATATGAGATTTTAATGAACAATTATAGTATATAGTATCCCCCTGGCGAACGATCGAACGAGTTCGTTCCATCTGCAAAATTGGTCCATTCCGAAGGGTAGTTTACTCCGGACCCAAAGTGGACCCAAAATGCTAATACCGGCGGTAATTGTCGTTCTATTTATTGCAACGAAACTCGGTATTCGTTGTGGCTATCGTATTAGAAAAACATATTATAAAAATAAAATAAATCGTTTCATTATTGGGGGGGGGGTTACTCTGGACCCAAATTACCAATTAGCTCTTACCGGTCGTAATTTCTATTGAATTGCGGTATACGTCGTGGGTACCTTATGAGAAAGAAGTGTTGTAAAAATGAACTAAATCTGTTCATTAAAATTTTTGCTTTGCTGTGTATTATGTTCAAATTGAATTGCCGCCATACCAGCATTGGATGTAACTTCCACCGCTAGGAGCGCTGAATATGGAAGCTGCATCAAGTTTCTGCTTTACATTGCGGCAGCTGTTCATTGCAAATATACTACAGCAAAACTATTCATGTGTATATATATATTTATAATTTGCTTATATTAACCTATATATATATATATATATATATATATATATATATATATATATATAGGTTAATATAAGCAAATTATTTAGGAATACAGTGTACATTACCCATATTCTGAGGAAAGTGCTTAGTTCACTTCAGCTTCTGCGTTACGTGCTTTTTTTATTTATATACACAATTTTATGTTAATTATTTACGAATGAAGTATGAACTTTCCACCTTCATAGTTTTGAACGGGACGGACTTTTTTTTCTAGATATTTCTCCGGAATTTTTACTAATTGTACTGAGTAAAGGTTAACAGATACATTGCACTATAGAATAAACTCTTAAAGGTAGACAGAGTCAATAAATAGTAAATAGATAGCGTTGAGACTAAATCAGGAAGGCAGTAACTGACTTCCAAATGGCTTCCAACCCGGGTCCTTAATAGACCCGCGGTGAGTATTGATGGCCAATAGCCATGCTATTAACTGAACATTATAGTTTTTTTTTCTTCTTGGATGTGGGGGGGGGGATTTTTGTAATCCTCTCAAGTTTTGTTAACCTGGATTGTTATGTTTTAACTTTTACATTCTTTGTTGTGACTATATGGGATAATGAAGTTACAAATTGCTAGACATAAAATAGTAATGGTGCGTTGAACTACAACACTAAATGTTAGAGTAGCATTTCTGTGGCAACATCATATGCTGTTAATTATTTCTTATTATTATTTTTATTGTGTCTTGCAATTTCGAACTATGAAAATTATTAAAATGAATAGTATTCCCTAGGCTCTTGCATATCTAAATAACGAGGCACATATTTGGAAATAGGCAATACTTTTGTAAAAAGAAAAGTGAGGAAAAATATATAACAGCGAGTTAATTTGGGTGTGGAGAATTATACAAAATACACATTATTTCTATTTACAAATCTACGACTAATGTATAACTGCACATAACAAAAATTCCGACTGCATCATCTTAGCGCGGTTCCGTTCTTATCCCTAGTCTAATTTAGAAAGATTAAAATAGAATCAGTTATTATTTTGGCTCCATCATTCTTGAAAGGTCTTGATTTACGATCTTACCTGTATGGGTCGGCTAACCCATAAGTCGGCCAGAAAGGCCTCCGCTTTTTAACAATAAATTGATCTTCTTATTTTACTTAATCTGTTTTATTGTCAAATACATTATCCGACTATAAGCAATTAAAAAATAACAAGGATTAAAACAAAAAGAACCGTTCGAATAAACGAAATCAATTACTTTAAAGTTGTAAGCACTTATTTCTCCGATTGACATCGCCTAATCAAAACTTTCATCAGAACCATTTTTGTAGACCATTTAGTAAGCTTTCTAATGGTAATCTTCCGATTACCAAGATTCTCAACCTTTTTCGAGATATTAAGGAAAGTATACAAAGTTACCAAAACTTTTTATGTCTGTTTATAAAATATTTTATTCTAACCCTTCCTTAACTCCAAACGTAATAGAAATTTCAACATATTAGTTTTAATGAAAGTAGGACATGCAGAAAATGTTTCAACTGAATCCAATGATTCTAAGTACCCAAACCAAAAACGGTATTCAAAAATTATGTTTCCAATTTTCTCGAAAACGGTTAAAGCTTTCGCCTTGAAAATGGTTTCATTCGTTTTCCTAGCCCAAGAAGCCTATAAAACGAGTACTTACAAACTTAAGAACTCATAAACGTAAGCGTTACGATTTTTTTTGCGCGAATATCGCCCCAAACGCCATCTTCCAGTGGACGGATTCTGCTGGTTAACGAACTCGACCTTTCAAATTAGACGACAGATTTTTGTACCAAATATCATCAAAAGCGGACCATTTGTCTTCGATCTAGAGAGCGAACAGACAAACATATATATATATATATGTATATATATATATACATATATATATATATATATATATACATATATATATATATATATAAGTATATATATATATATATAAATATGTATATATATATATAAGTATATATATAAATATGTATATATATATAAATATATATATAAATATGTATATATATATTTGTATATATATATATATATATATATATATATATATATATATATACAAATACACATTTGAACTACCATCATTTTCATATATAATTGAATATGTATATAAATATATATATATATATATATATATATATATATATATATATATATATATATATATATAAGAGATATAAGAGAAGATTCCTTTAAGGACACCCCGCTGAGAGAGAGGATAAGCCCAAGAGAGGTTTGCGATGCAAGCCACGCCAACAGATGCGGCAATCCTTTGAATAGCTTTTTTGTGTCTGATTATGATGTATGTGAGGCGGGTAAGGTCACGTGCATGACGTCATATCTCTCCCTGGATTTACTCTCTAATACATCGCCCTATGGATTGCAGGAGAAATGGTTATTTTACATTCACGCCGTCTAGCTGGGAGAGTTATTTTTCTAGAAATATGTTTGCATTTATGGAAGACTTTCTTCTTCCTTATAGACCCTCCCCATATGAACAACTTAGACGTTCTATTGCCAAGCCTCAGCTCAACTTAAAACAAACTATCAGATTGAGTTTTCAGGAAACATATATTGAAAATTATTTCATCTGATGAATGAATGTCTCTACAATTTTGTATTATGTACACCAAAATATTTTAGCTCAAGTGCCACTTAGCAGGTGATCAAGCTAAATTTTGCGATATGGACACCGATCAACATAAATACACAAAGAAACGAAGTCGGCGATGAAGCAGCAAAAGCTGGTGGTTGTGACTTTCTTTTTATACATTTTTTTTAGTATTTGCTTAAATCTTAAAGCTAAGTTGCATAGTGGTCTGAAATTGCTCGTTTTGTGTAAAATTTACGTAGCAAACTGCGTATTATTTTTTTTTCTTTTCCAAGATTCAATTATAAATAAAGACTCTATTATATTTTAAGTATAATCTGATATATATACACGATTTATTTCATGATTAATCATTATTAATTGAATACATTTTTTGGAAAATATACTTCGTTTTACCAAATTTATATTCAATATTAATTATAATTGAAGGTTTTTCACTACTGGATGAAAATCTAATCTGCTTTTAATTGAAGGATCTTTGCGAAATTTAATAACACAAGCACACAAAATAAAAAAAGTGGTCTGTCCTAAAACGTCATACATAGTATGTTCTTATGAATTTCGACACCCTGATTCGAAACTTGGAGTCCGTTTGACCTTAGCACGTCAAGTTGAGGGGCATTTGAAGGTCAAATTTCGACTTAAGTCGTTAAAGAAGAAATAACTAGAGCTTTCATGAATTTGAGGGTCGCCGAATTCCAATCCGTGGTCTGTTTCACCCCATTGGCGGAAAACCGAGGTCATTTCAAGGACAAATATGTTTATTTTGCAAAAAATGAATTTTTGACTGCAGATTCTGAAAGAAAGGAAAAGTTTATGTTTAGATATGTGTTTTTTCTTCTTCTTTTTTCTCTTATAGTCTTCTAGGTCATTTCAAGGTCACTTTAAATTCTTGGCCTATACGGCGCATCCGAAACCCTGCATCTCTGGCAGCAAACAAAAAGCCGTTTTCTGCAGTCACCGCGTGCAATTGCCCTGGGTTCCGGCAAACGAAAAAATGAATAAATCATATGCCTTTTTTGCATGATCAATATATTCTATATCAAGGTCATCAAGAAAAATTATATCTCTTACGCAAATGAATTTTCAATGAAGAGACTAAAAATAATGAAAATTTAAATTGCATTTAAAGAATATTAAGCAACCTTGAAATGAACTTAGGAATATAATAGAAAAAATTTCCGTTCTCTCAGAGTCTGCAGTCAAAAATTCATTATTTGCAAAATAAACATACTTGTCCTTGAAATGGCTTTGATTTTGAACCGATGGGGTGAAACAGTCCTCGGATTCCAATTCAGCGACCCTCAAAACCATGGAAGCTCTAGTTATTTCTTCTTAAACGACTTCATTCGAAATTTTAACTTCGACTGCACTTCAACCTGACGTTATAGGGTGAAACGGACCCCGGATTCTGATTCAGCGTGTCGAAATACATAAGAATGTAAGAATGGTGTTTTGGGAACAGGCCACTTTTATATTCTGAGTGCCATTATGATATGGCATTAGGAGCATATGGAAAACGTCTTCATTTCTCATATGGAAACTCTACTACATTTCTACATGGTACTCAGGATAACACAATGCATTTTGGCTTCCAGTAATGTTTTCTACGAAGGATGTAAATCAAAACATTGATCTTTTGTTGTTTGTCTCTGTGATGTAATCAACCCATCAAAAACAATATATAAGTAATGTTTTAGGTGTTTAATTTTTCAGGCCGAACTCTTTAGGCCACTCATTTATATAAAGAATCATATAAATATTTTTAGATAGCACACCCAAATTACGTCCTAAATTGAAGGAAGGGAGGAAAGGAACAACCGAGAACTATCTTAACTGTTTAAAACCAATTTGATGCCGAAACCCCATCTTCGTTTTTAATGCAATTTTTAGCGCGGTTCCTCCCTCCCCCATAGGGAGGAACCCCACTTATAAGGTTGATCTTATGACGCAATCCAGACGTGCCGATTAGAAAATTTTGCGTTTCAGAACCCCTAGAAAACGAAAATGATGGTAGTTCAAATTTGTATTTGTATATATATATATATATATATATATATATTATATATATATATATATATATATATATTGTTTTTGATGGGTTGATTACATCACAGAGACAAACAACAAAAGATCAATGTTTTGATTTGCATTCATTTCAAGGTTACTTAATATTCTTTAAATGCAATTTAAATTTTCATTATTTTTAGTCTCTTCATTGAAAATTCATTTGCGTAAGAGATATAATTTTTCTTGATGACCTTGATATAGAATATATTGATCATGCAAAAAAGGCATATGATTTATTCATTTTTTCTTTTGCCGGAACCCAGGGCAATTGCACGCGGTGACTGCAGAAAACGGCTTTTTGTTTGCTGCCAGAGATGCAGGGTTTCGGATGCGCCGTATAGGCCAAGAATTTAAAGTGACCTTGAAATGACCTTGAAGACTATAAGAGAAAAAAGAAGAAGAAAAAACACATATCTAAACATAAACTTTTCCTTTCTTTCAGAATCTGCAGTCAAAAATTCATTTTTTGCAAAATAAACATATTTGTCCTTGAAATGACCTCGGTTTTCCGCCAATGGGGTGAAACAGACCACGGATTGGAATTCGGCGACCCTCAAATTCATGAAAGCTCTAGTTATTTCTTCTTTAACGACTTAAGTCGAAATTTGACCTTCAAATGCCCCTCAACTGGACGTGCTAAGGTCAAACGGACTCCAAGTTTCGAATCAGGGTGTCGAAATTCATAAGAACATACTATGTATGACGTTTTAGGACAGACCACTTTTTTTATTTTGTGTGCTTGTGTTATTAAATTTCGCAAAGATCCTTCAATTAAAAGCAGATTAGATTTTCATCCAGTAGTGAAAAACCTTCAATTATAATTAATATTGAATATAAATTTGGTAAAACGAAGTATATTTTCCAAAAAATGTATTCAATTAATAATGATTAATCATGAAATAAATCGTGTATATATATCAGATAATACTTAAAATATAATAGAGTCTTTATTTATAATTGAATCTTGAAAAAGAAAAAAATAATAATATGCAGTTTGCTACGTAAATTTTACACCAAACGAGCAATTTCAGACCACTATGCAACTTAGCTTTAAGATTTAAGCAAATACTAAAAAAAATGTATAAAAAGAAAGTCACAACCACCAGCTTTTGCTGCTTCATCGCCGACTTCGTTTCTTTGTGTATTTATGTTGATCGGTGTCCATATCGCAAAATTTAGCTTGATCACCTGCTAAGTGGCACTTGAGCTAAAATATTTTGGTGTACATAATACAAAATTGTAGAGACATTCATTCATCAGATGAAATAATTTTCAATATATGTTTCCTGAAAACTCAATCTGATAGTTTGTTTTAAGTTGAGCTGAGGCTTGGCAATAGAACGTCTAAGTTGTTCATATGGGGAGGGTCTATAAGGAAGAAGAAAGTCTTCCATAAATGCAAACATATTTCTAGAAAAATAACTCCCCCAGCTAGACGGCGTGAATGTAAAATAACCATTTCTCCTGCAATCCATAGGGCGATGTATTAGAGAGTAAATCCAGGGAGAGATATGACGTCATGCACGTGACCTTACCCGCCTCACATACATCATAATCAGACACAAAAAAGCTATTCAAAGGATTGCCGCATCTGTTGGCGTGGCTTGCATCGCAAACCTCTCTCGGGCTTATCCTCTCTCTCAGCGGGGTGTCCTTAAAGGAATCTTCTCTTATATCTCTTATATATATATATATATATATATATATATATATATATATATATATATATATATGTATATATGTATACTGTGGGATATTGTTAAGGAGGGGAAAAAATGTGGTTGCTCTGGTGAGCTCGGATAGAAGCAAAGGACAAAATATGATGAAATATGGGTACAACCCAAACATATTGTGAAAATAATAATAATTAGCCTTACCTTCAGGGCATCCACCTCCAGGTATACGGCAATGAAAGGTGAGAAGAAAGGAAACAGGGTTTAGGAAGAGAATTGAGGGAATCATGGAAGTATCTCACCATTCGCCGGGCAGGTAGGCGTCCAGAAAGGCCCAATATAACAAACATGGGCCGGCTATAAGAATAATAATGCCAAGAACAACATATAACGCCAAGGGAAGCGGAAAACAAACCATTAAAAGCCACTGGCATACACGCACATAACAAGAATTGCTTGCGCATGGCCCGGCTATAGGAAGAAGAATGGCGGACAAGGCTCTCTTGCCTAAGCACGAGGGCCAGTGGTACCTAAATCACATACTCGCGATTTGTATAATAAACATAAAAATATTTGAATGCCTGTCACAATTGATTGTAATTCTAACAATAATTAAACTTAATAATAATGAAACCTCACAATAATTAATTTTAATTATGATTAAATGCTATAAAAAATAACGCATATATATATATATATATATATATATATATATATATATATATATATATATATATATAATGAGGAGGTTAGGTGCAAAACTCCATTTTTCCATTTTTTGAAAAATTGAGATGGCATTAGATTATAAAAGATATTTTAATGCTATTTTAACATATTTTGAAATTTAACATGAATCTGTAAATATAAAGATGTTCTCTGGCCACTCTACAAGACGTAGTTTTGAATGTTTTAAGCTCCCTGAAAAATATGTTCCTGTGGAACGAACTAGTTTTGCATCTCACCTACTTTTATATATATATATATATATATATATATATATATATATATATATATACATAATACATATATATATATATATATATATATATATATATATATACATATACATGTACATATTTATTTGTTTGTTCACTCTCTAGCAGCCTCAAAAATGGTAGGATTTTAATAAAATTTGATAGAAACATACTTTACCATGTTCGTTAAGCAGCATAATCCGATTTTTGGACGAAAGTCACGTGAAAATAATTCCACTTACATTTTTTCGTTAATAGGCTAGTACGTTCTCGCATTTTAGGTTTCCTGGCGTAGGAAAACGAATGAAAGCATAAGACGAAATCCATAAACGCGAAATCTGTTTTCGGGAAACATTGATGAAACTATTTTTCTAGCAAATTTTCAGTTTGGGTATTCAGATACAATGAATCCAGTTGAAACGTTTTCTAGATGGAAAATATAACTGTTGTTCTTATTTGAAACCCAACTATTCTTTAACGTGAGTTTTTTTTTTTTTTTTTTTTTTTTTTTTTTTTTTTTTTTTTTTTTTTTTTTTTTTTTTTTTCTTTCTTTAATGAATATTAGCAGAAAATCCTGTAAAACAATATGGGTAAAATGAAAAGCAATTTTTGGTTGTTTGTAAAAAAGCTTTCTGAGCGGAATTAGAAGAGGCCGAGTAAGTAATATTCGCTACTGTATAAAAAAATTAGCGTTTTTCTTTCAATAGGACTTCAAAGTAGGTTTTTTCATTTTTCATAAAATATTAACTAGGTATATATATTCCAAGCTTTCCAAATGACATTAGGGATTAAAAAATATGGAAACGCGCTAAGACGACGCAGTTCCTACGAGTTGCCACCATGGTGGAGCAGGGATTTCATTCAGCGGGTACATGTTTATTTTTGTTGATTCCTTGCTGAGAAAAATCCTGGGCAAAAGAAGTCTCTTCGGTACGGACCTTTAATTAGAAAAACGATTGTTTGAACAAGGAAATGAAACTGGGAAATTTTGTTACAGGAATTTTATCTGACGGACTTTTCCAAAATGAAACAGAAAAAGGATGAGATAAATCTTTGAATAGGTTCTGCTTTAGCTGAATAAATAATAGGGTTCTTTCCAATTTTTACTCCGTGGAAGTATTTTAATCCGCAAAAGGGATAAAAGGACATCTAAGCTCCAGAATAATTTTTTTTGTGCACGCACACGCCCAAACACACATTTTGATAAAATAAATTTAAATTAGAAATATGAAATAAATATAATTAAACTTATACTTTTACAAAATTCTACCAGATTTCAGAAGTAGAGTAAAAGTGTCGAATTAAATCGTCTTGTATAGCTAATAAACCAATTTCTATACTATGGATCTAGGATAAAGGAATCACACAAATGTGATTAATAAATTTTCGGACAAAAACATAATTAACATTCACAATAAAGCCATGACACCCCCCAATAAAATAACAGAGGTTCCTATAGTAAGAAAATAAATTGAAAGAATCTTTCGACAGATATAAAATATCCATGACATTCAGAAAAAAATTAGGATATACACAATTAAATAGTAATGAAACGTATATAGAAAAAAATAAACAGAACCTCAAAATCAGTAGATAACTTTAAAAACATTATTTTAGTATTATGTAATTGGGATATTGACTTATATAGTATTATAGATAACAGTATTAAGTCCATAGAAGTTGTTAGGAAGTTATTTTTTAACATGGATGACTGACGAAAATATCTACCTCTTTTATTCTGGGATTGAACGGATTACGAAAATCCATTAGCAAGTTTTGCTTAAAGACTCTTCTTTTTTTGGTTTGTTTTTATTTTTATTTGAAAGTTAGTATTATAAAGTTCTCACGCGGCGTTTTTATTAACTCCAGTTTATAAAAGTTATAAGTTATTTAGTATTTTCCATTTTTCAACCCTGGAATTTTGAAGCTTTAATGATTTTTTTTTTTTTTTTTTTTTTTTTAAGTAGGAAGTATTTGCATACTAACTTTTATTGAATAGGATTGTATGAGTAAGTATGGCCGATTCTCATAAGACACAATATTACTTTTAGCGCGTTCTCTTTCTCCCTCTATAGAGAGGAAACCCGCTTGTGATGATGCAATCCGAAGGTGCTGACTTGAAACTTTTTCTTTTCAGAATCGTTGGATTACAAAAATAACCATAATTACCATTTTTGAAGCACATAGGAAGCCAACGGATAAATCAATTTTTATATATTAATTTTGATAAAATTGGGCAGAAATCGTGCGAAAAAAGCACTTATGCCTTGTGCTAACGATTTTTGTTTTATTTGTCCGGTTTATTCGTTTAGTATATTCATAATGATGGGATTATCTTTGTACATATTTCGTAGTCCATGTATTGAGCTGAGTGATTCTGTAAATATCGTTAACTTTCGTTGTTATAAGTCATGTGAATTTTCCAGAGCAAGGTGAATGGCGTGCAGCTCAGCTGAATAAATACCTGTACTTTTTGATAGTTTCAGCTGTAAGGTATTTATACCTATTACAGCTGCTGCGCCAGTTCCCTCAGCTGTCTTGGATCCGTCCGTGTAAATGAACATTGTGTCTTTATTTTTGTCAAGTTATGACTTGAATATGTGTTTGTATGAATGTGTAGGTGTCGGGTTTGATTTTTAGAATTTATTCAGTCCTAGGTCAAGTTTTAAATTGTTTAGAGTCCATTGTACTGTCACGGGAGGTCTGGGTAAGAGTTGTGTTTGTAGTAGGTCAGTGTCTTGTGCATAAATCATAAATCTTACCAGCAGTGGGCGTTGCCTGAATGGTTGTACTTGGTATTTCCGAACAGATCCTCATAAATAGATTGTGGGGCGCACTTACTATTTAAATATTTAGTTTTAAGGCTATATTTCAAACAATTCTGCATACGTCTGTATTGCAATGGTAATTCTCCACATTCTACTATTCCATTATACCACACTTGGCACACAGGCAGGTCTGTATACGGGGAGTGTCGTAAGCTAGGTCAATATCGCCTACCAGCTGTCTGTCTGTCTGTTTTTTCCTTATACAAATCCGCACCGTTTGACCGATTTTGATCAAACTTACCACAGTTCGTAGGTCACGGGTTCGAAACTGTTACAGATTTGCGTTATTAGATTTTAATATTGCTTATTTGGTTTCTAATTTATTTGTACTTTTATAGGTACAGAAAGTAGGTGTAGCATGGCACGCCGGGTAATAGCTAGTAAATACATAAATATGCTTTGTGTTACTATCCTTTCTAGTACACATTTTGTACGTTTTATAACAAGGAAAACGAATGAAACCATTATTAAGGCGATATCTATAACAGTTATTGAGAAAAGTCCATAAAACAAGTTGAAATTTGGGCCAGAGTTTTCACATTCTTTCAAACTGAAATATTTAAATGTTGGTTACGTTTGGAATTAAAGTAGTATAAGAAAAAATATACTAACAGGCACGAGTAATTCTGGGATCTTCGTATATTTTCTTCGATTTCTGGAACATGGTTTGGAAAAAGTGGTTTGTGCAAGTTTACAATATAGAAGCTTATTAAATTTTCTACAATAAGGATTTTGAAGTAATTTTCAGTTGGACGATCTAAGCCAGATAAAAAAGTGCTTACATACAATCAAAATTGTTTATTTCGGTGCTTCGAACGGTTCTCTGTGTTTGCTTTCCTTTGTTTTTTCCTCTTTGTTGCTTTTTAATTACCTTTAACAGTATAATAAATTTCCGAGGAAAGTGAGACAACCCTTTTTTTGTCTGTTATAGAGCTTTCCGAGCGGAAGTCGTATAGGTGGAGTGAGTAAGTGTCGGTACTTTGAATTAATGGTTATTTCTGCTCCAAGTCCTTTATTCACAGCTCTATATGTTTCATGCCATTATGGTGTCTCTTCAGAACGTTATAACTAAAAATATTTCTGGTCACATCAGAACAACATTATAGACAACCCATGGGACTAAACCCTCCACCAACCCCCGGGTGACAAGGGGAGTATACAGTGGTGGGGGTCACCGATTTGGTTCATTTTTTTTCTGGTGATTCTGCATCGAAAAATAGTCGACACGTGTCCGAGCGTTCCGTCCAATGCGCCTTAGGATCGGAGAAATAAAGTAAAATAGGTTGAAAATGCTTTATTTTATAAATCGAGTTTGAAAAATGATATCGCCACGATTTCTTCACCAATTCGTTTGTTTTAGGAAGTAGATTAAAGAAAAAATGTAATAGTCAAAGAATAACTTCATCAAATAAATTCAAAAATATACTGTTGTTTTCAAGTAAACTAGCATTATACTTTTTTTCAAACAAAAAATAATTGCAGATTTAAAATCAGCACCCCAAGAAACCCTAATCTAGTAAATATCATCGAAAAAACCCCAGTCCGGAAGAGACTAAAAATTTGTAAGCGAAAAAGTAACGTGACGTTTTGAAATTTAATATCTCCCCTTGAGAGAATCCGATTTTTACGTCCTTGAGCTCATTTAAAAGAAGAGAGACTCCTTTTTCTAACCATATAAATAACTATTGTATTATCTGGAAAGGTACTTGTAAAAAATGGTTCTGAAAATAAAAATAAAATGTAAACGTTTTGGCATATACGTAATGTAATCATAATGTCGTTTGCAAAACACGTAGAAACACCCAAATTGGAAGAAAATGTGTCACATTAGAGCCTTTATCGACCCTCTGAGTTGGTTTGAATCGGGTAAATTTCCTTTAAAATATGGCCGGATTTTTGAATCTTCAACAAAATATAATTTATATATATATGTATATATATATATATATATATATATATATATATATATATATATATATATACATACATATATTGATCGGCAGTGTTCTTTGCTGACAAATAGACTGGAAATGGACCGGAAGTGGACAGATAGGCCGAAAGTGAGCGCATTTTTTGGTGTGGCCAATATTTAGGAGGAAGTTGTGATTTTTGACTTCTAAAATTACCGAGTTAAACGAATGCTGAGTAACATTCATCAATGCCACAGTATCGTGGATCTGATCTCCACAGCCTTAGTGAATGGACAGTATTGCTCTGGTGTCTTTCTCGACGTAGCCCAGGCTTTTGACCGGGTGTGGCACCGGGGCTTGCTGTTCAAACTCAAACAAATTCTCCCATCAACCTACCACCTCGTAATAAAATCCTATATTTCCGAAAGATTCTTCCAAGTTTTCTATGGCACTTCATCCTCCCCCATTTTCCCCCAACTTGCAGGAGTACCTCAAGGCGGAATCCTCAGTCCTGTCCTATACCTCACATATACGGCTGATATCCCAACTCACCCCGGCACATCCCTCCATATGTTTGCCAATGATACAGCTCTGGTCTCCTGCAGTCATGACGCAATCCTGACATCCAAGTCCCTTCAGGAACACCTTGGACTAATAGAACCCTGGCTCATCAAATGGAGAATCAAAATTAACCCTCAGAAATCCTGCCACTCAACCTTTACCCTCAGGCGATCATCCTGCCCTCCAGTGTTCCTCCATAGTTCTCTAATTCCTCAAAAATCCCAAATGCGCTATCTAGGACTAATACTTGACAAACGACTAACATGGAAGCCTCATATTACCCAGAGGCGTCAAGAACTCAGCCGACGGTACAGACTATTACTACACCTACTTGACAAACGATCTAATCTCACACTAACAAACAAACGCCTCATTTACATGACCATTCTCAGACCAATATGTACTTACGGAATTCAACTCTGGGGTTCAACAAAGCCTTCCAACTCCTACAAAATCCAATCCCTACAGTCTAAAATTCTCCGGAAAATAACGGATGCTCCGTTTTATGTCTCCAATTTGACCCTCCATAATGACCTTAATATCCCTTTTATCCAACCTTTAGCCTAATCATTTAATATATATGTATATAGCCTAATCCCTCTACCGAAAATTCCATTCGAACCTACACGGCCATCCTAACTCCTTAATAAACTCTCTATCCTCCCTGCACATTCCTCACAACCCCGTTTGCCGACTGAAACGCAAGTGGCCAAGAGACCAACTCTAGAAAGAGTATATCTGTGAAAAAAAAAATCTGTCTAGTGGGTACTACAACTGTGCAGCTTCCCACCTCATGTACATTCATGTCAATATAATCTAGCAATAATTTACTAGAAATGTATCTTATACATTGTTGTAAATTCCAAATAAATAAATTTAAAAAAAAACAACAACAATTAGTTGGAAAATTATATGTTGGAAAATATAACTTATTTTTATATAAATAAAACATAATTTTATATCGCCAACAATCTTCCACTAAATCAAACCCGCGTTTAAATCCCTGCCTGCCAAGTTAATTAAAAAAAAATGTGTTTAGAATATTATGATTGGGTCCTTTATATATAGATGCTTAATATATTCTATAAATCCTTTAGGACCTCAGGACACCTTGTTTTGAAACGATATGTAAGATAACTTCTAGGATTTCGGTGGACCGGTACTGCTTCCTATTAACATAGGTCTGCTTACGGATGGCTTCCATTGGTAATTCATGCAATGGAACGGAAATGAATTCGTTATTAATATTAATTTATGGATTTTCTAATTTACATTTTGGTAATCAAATGATAAACAATGCAGAAAATTATTGAGCTCATACTGCGAATTCAACAATTTCAGAGGAATAACTAATCTTGTCCAGGTGGATATTCTTAATCTTCGGAGAGCTGGTAACGCACGATTAATGAAGGGTTTTGTGCATCTTGAAATTTTTCTATAATGCATCTCTTTGGTAGATAAGAAGGTAGACTGGGTGGGATATGTTGGCTAGACAACGTGGAACACCACGGATGATTGGGGAAAGGTGCAAAAAAATATTGCCCAAAAATTGAGTTTTATTCAGAGTCCAACTGTCTTTAATGTAAAATTAAGGCAATTTTACAATAAATAATAAATAAGGCGGACAATTTTAAGGGGGTTATAATGTAAATAAAAAAAACACAAAGTTTCTAGTTTTTTTTTAATATTTAATGAAATACTTTATTCACGCTGCGATTTTTTATCTAGACAAAGGAATAGTACCAGAAATTTATTTGAACGAATATTTGAAGACATGGCTATTTTTTCCAGGTTAAGTCATTTACCTACGTCTTGCTTACCTAAGGGTGTGTTAATAAAAGCGATTACTTCTAAAGTAATCATTAGGTAATAAAAAGTAACTCGCAGCCTAAATGTAAAAAAAGACCCAATTTTTGTGTTTTTTATGTAATCAACCCATCGGCTTATATAGAAAATAATTTCATAATGTATTTATGAAAATATTCATATGTTTTCAAAAGAAATCTATTTGATATTGAGAAAATGTAATATTTTTCAATTGAACGATGAAGTAAATTTAAAATATTGATCAAGAGAGGAAATATGTTGCTCGTGGAGAAATTAGATTTTGCCAGAAGTGGGCTAGTGTAATTTAACTGTTGGTAATGGAGAACGAGGAGGTGGAGAAAGCAGTGGTGGGATTCCACTAACTTCCCACTCACCTTTTATTAATTACTTTTTCCACTGTACCAAGTTAAACTTTCTAAGACTTCTTTTTCTTTTTTCGTGGTGTTCATTCTGGATCTGGATACCTCCTTCATGGCACGTACGAATATTCAATTTGTTATAAGGTTTTGTTTGTTTTTATTCTTTTTCAACTAAAGTTTCTTCATTAACTAATGGTGTAGTTTTAGAAGTAATAGTCTTGCATTTAGACTATTTTGGAAAAACTGGGACCATTTCTTATCACATGACGAAGGAATGTATCCATTGAGGTTGCACTCGACAAATGTCTTGAAATTTTCAACGATCTACTAGGCATATATATATATATATATATATGTATATATATATATATATATATATATATATATATATATACATACATACATATACATACAGAGTGTCCCGATTTTAAATGGCAAAACTTCAGGAGCGTGTAGAGGACCAAAAATCTAAGACAAAAAGTCCTTTAGAGATTTGCTCGTTTTGGAGAAAATCGCAAAATTTTCGCAAAACAAGAAACGAAACAAGTTTTCATTTTTGTACTTACATTTTTGCAAAACAAGAAACGAAACAAGTTTTCATTTTTGTACTTACATTTTCGCAAAACAAGAAACGAAACAAGTTTTCATTTTTGTACTTACATTTTTAAACTTTCAAAGGAAAAAATTGTCATTGCGAATTATTTCAAGAAAACAATTACTAAAATTCAATCTCTTGATGCTGATATAGTTTTCGTGTACGGTTTCTGCAACGGTAATGCTTTAGAAGCGGTGCGAGTGTATGGTCGCCGATTCGCGAATAGAAGAGTGCTTAATGGACGAGTCTATTTGTTAACTTTTACCAGACTAAGTCATTTTATATATGTAATATCTTCAATTTAGATTAGTCATTAAATTTGTCCCTCTTGCAGAAGCGTAAGCATTACATCTAGCACTGACTTGATGAATTGCAGCTAAACACTGTTCAGATGATAATTGGTGAACTTCATCTATGATTCGATCTCTTGATTGACACCGAATAAACGTCCTGCTACAAGGTTCCCCATACGAAGAAACCAATTACTAAAATTCAATATCTCAATAGACGACGGTGTATATGTACATATGGCTTATCATGGGTTTGACCAATACAAAGACCTGAAATAAATTCTGATTTTGGCCTTTGCCTAAAGTATTTTTAGTCAAACCTTGATGTTCCTAAGTTTTAGTCAAACGTCCTAAGCTTTGCCTTGTTGTTCGTAAAACGGACTGGCAGACTCGGCCAAACGTCGACTTGTCCAAACTGTTGATGGTTTATACAGGGTAGGAACGATAAACAAACTTTTTTCGAGAAGTAAAATAAAGAACTCAAAGAAAATTTCTTTAAAGTCAAAGATATAGGTGCTAAATACTCTAAATGTAGAGACCTTTATATAATGCCACTGTAACAAAAAATGCTCTTCGAAATTATTTAAAGGTAAGAGATCTAATGTATTGTGCAATTCTAAGTGTCATAATACCTAACCTCAGTATGAATAAAGACTCTTTTTGAAAATTTAATTATGATAACGTTATCGTTATATTCCACCTAATCTAACAAACTAAGACATTCTAATACCTAATTGAAGATTGATTGGTCAAACCTCAATTTTATTAAATTGAGTTTCGACGATTGCCTGACGAAATGAGTTTCTCTTAGGTTTCAAAATTCTTGAGTCAGAGGACGAACATATTTATTTGTTTTGGCTTTGATTAAGACTTCAAGTGAAACCTGGGCGATTGACTAGTCCCTAGTGACCTACGGGAGCCGAAGCTTCGAGGTTTGACTATAACATATACATGTCCCTGTTATGATTCTGTGAAACAGCTGTGAGAACTGAAACCGCAGACTGGGCTGCACACCCGCTAGGTCATGGTCATTGGACAGACAATGCCAAATACAATTTTATCTTATCCTTTGAGCACGAAGCCCTGTCTTTGGTAATATTTCTTTTATCACTGGTACACGGCAATGAGAGTAAAATATTTAAAGAGTATATTTATAATTATAAGAAAAAAAAGTCCGTCACGCAGGAGCTGCATAACTAAGCACTTTCCTCAGAATTTGGGTAGTGTAGACTGCTTTCCAGAACAATTTGCTTAAAATATCCTACATAAATAAAATAAAAACGTGAATAGTTCTCTTTTAAATTTGTAATGAGTAACTGATCAATTATTAATTTGCTTCCAGAGTTATGTTTACACATGGTACCTATTACACTACGTAATAAATACAAAAAACCTCATATTATCGTATTTTGATCTAATGCAGGAACAGGATGAGTATATTAGGAATTTGGGTCCGGAGTAAACCCCCCCTTCTAATGAACCGATTTCGTTTATTTTTACAACACATATTTACCTGTAGATTGACACTACAAATACCGAGTTTCGTCGAAATATACCAAAAATCACGGCTGGTAGTGGCGAATTGGTATTGTGGGTCCGGAGTAAACCCCCCCCCCCTCCTAATGAACCGATTCAGTTTATTTTTACAACACACATTTACCTGTGGATTACCACTACGAATACCGAGTTTCGTCGAAATATACCAAAAATCACGGCTGGTAGTGGCGAATTGGTATTGTGGGTCCGGAGTAAACCCCCCCCCCCCTCCTAATGAACCGATTCAGTTTATTTTTACAACACACATTTACCTGTGGATTACCACTACGAATACCGAGTTTCGTCGAAATATACCAAAAATCACGGCTGGTAGTGGTGAATTGCTATTGTGGGTCCGGAGTAAACCCCCCCCCTTCTAATGAACCGATTTAGTTCATTTTTATATCTCACTTTTCTCTCTATATTACCACTACGAATACCAAGTTTCGTTTAAATATAACAAATATTACGGCTGGCATAGTCAAATTAGTGTTTTGGGTTCGGGGTAAACCCCCCCTTCCGGTGGACCGACTTTGGTGGTTAACGAAC
This sequence comes from Gonocerus acuteangulatus, assembly GCA_946811695.1. Taxonomy (NCBI): domain Eukaryota; kingdom Metazoa; phylum Arthropoda; class Insecta; order Hemiptera; family Coreidae; genus Gonocerus; species Gonocerus acuteangulatus. The sequence goes on from OX328129.1 coordinate 39,491,386, forward strand.
TCGTTCAATCGTTTGCTAATTGAATGCTATATACCAAGTTTCGTGACGAAAAAACAAAAACTCTGGCCACTATCGTGTTAACAGACACATATATATATATATATATATATATATATATATATATATATATATATATATATATATAGATGTATATAAATTTTAACGGGGGTCATTTTCGGTGTCTACTAGGTAGGATCGATAAAGATTTGAAGAAATTTTTCAAAAATTCCGTCATGAGTCCAACCTCATAGCTACTTTCCTTCGGAGGAAAGTGCTAAAAAGAAAAAAAAAAAAAAAATATACATCCCTTCTTAAAGAAATTAAAGAATACCGACTGTAAATATAGGAGCGCATATATGATACCCTGTTGAATAAATTGAAGGATATTGCCTTACTTAAATATTTTTATCTTCTGTAGGCAGTAGTTGATAAATAAATTCAAATTAATCTGTTAGAACTTTATTATATGTATATATAGACATAGAAATTGTATTCATTGTCTAATAAATTAGAAAATATATAATTTAAATATTTTATTTCGGTTTTCATATTGACCACTTTTTACTATTTTTTATGATGTGTATAATTTCTTTTATTAATCGTTTCGTAAAAACTCCGTTCTTTATTTATCTCTTTACATTTCCGAAGTAAAACATATGTTTCATTTGTAAAGCAAGAGCAGTTTTATTATCATGTTCGTCAACATTTTAGGTGCCGTATAATCCTTTTTTTTTAAGCAATTGCGGTAATTCTTCTATATAAAATTTTTTAGAGGATTTACAATTAATATTATTCACATTATATTCGGTCAATTTCTTAATATTATTAAGTAATATTTATTCAGCTACCGGTTTTCGAGCCTCAATGGATCGCTAAGGGTTCAAATGAACCTAAATTATTTCATGCGAGAATCGCCCATAAATATATTGAGAATCAATATTTAAATTTATTTATCTGTGGCAGAAGGTCACATTTATAAAAACGCTCGCTTTCTTCGGTACTCCTTTATTCTGCTCTACATTTTTCACGTCCTCATGACGCCTATTCAAGAGCACTTAAACTAATCTATATATAAAAAAATCACCTGTCTGTCTGTTTGTCTGTTTGTTCCTTATACAAATCTACACCGTTTGACCGATTTTGACCAGACTTGGCACACAGGTAGGTCTTATTACGGGAAATCTCTCATAAGGTCAAAAGTTTTGTTGAAGAAAAATTGGCTACACTGAACCATTCGGATTCTGACGGCCATTTTGACAAATGTCTCAAATTTATTTGTTGATGTTCTTGATAATTAGAATAACTCGAACTGATTGACGACTTTACATCATTATATAATCATGTAATGCAGTTTATTTCAATTTGCTATCAACAGTCACTGTCTAACTAAGGAGCGCTGGCATTTCTTCGATAAGAGCTATCTACTCGCAGGCTGTGGTGCTGGCCTCTGTCAGCTGTTTTATGAATTGCTGTGGTGCTGGCCTCTGCCAGCAGCACTTACTTGACAGATATCAACAAATTTACACCGTTTGACCGATTTTGACGTAACTGGGTATACAGGTAGATCTTGGTACGAAGAGAGTCATAGGCAGAAAGTAGGTGTAGCATGGCACACCGGGGACCAGCTAGTATCAAATAAAATAAAATATTGAGAAACAATATTTAAATTTTATTTGTATTATTCTCCTGTAATATCCTCTCCACCTTCATAAGTTTCCTCCCACAGAACTCTAATCCCACTTCCCGATCCGAGTTCCCGTTCCCTCCATTGCTAAGTGTTGAATGAGAATCTGACTCTTAGACTAATTAATTGAAGGAATTAATTACTATTCGGTTCTGGGAAGATATAGTGGCACGGGATGAGGAGGCGGGGAGCAGTCCTTCCCTTAGTCCTTTGTCGTGCGGTTAATGGAATAACCCTTTGATTCCTCCAGATTCCTCTTATCACTGAATTCATTATTGCTATCATCCGAGAGCTGAACAGTTCAAGATCAAGATATTACTTGTTGAATTCAGTATATATGGGAGAATATATTGGATGTATTATCGATTATCACATAAACAGGGTAACTCTCTTTACATTTATTGTTGAGGACTCAATTTGCAAAAAAAAAACAAAAAAAAAAACGTTTGGCATACAAAGTTATACCACTGATTTTGTTTAGAAACAATGAAACACCCCAGAGGTACATCAATACTTGATGTATTTATTTAAGTGGAGATGTTCGGCTTACATTACACAGTCAATTATATCGATAATAATAATCCATAATATTGATGTTTATCATTTGATTGATTGATCATCTAATGCGTGTATTGAAACAATAATATTGATAGGAAAATGATAAAGGTAACATTAAATAAATGAATTAAAATTAAACAATCTAACCCTCTCTCAAACGTTCTCTGTTCATCTTCTCACCTCCTCCCCCTATCCCTCTCTCACTGTCTCTCCCTCTCTCTCTCTCTCTCTCTCTCTCTCTCTCTCTCTCTCTCTCTCTCTCTCTCTCTCTCTCTCTCTCTCTCTCTCTCTCTCTCCTCTCTCCCTCTCTTCCTCACTCTTTCTCTCTCTCCCTCTCTCTCACTCTCTCTCTCTCTCTCTATCTTCCTTCCGCCCTCTCCCCCTCCTCGCTCTCCTTTCTCGATCTTCCTCACTTTCCCCCTCCCTCTATGTCCCTTCCTCCCTCTCCCTCTCCTCTCTCTCCCTCGTCCCTCTTTCTCTCTTTAAGATCTCTTCTTTTCTCCATTCCCCTCTCTCTTTCTTCCCTATCCTCCTCCAATCTCTCTTTCTTAGTATCTTACTCATTCGATCTCTCTCTCTCTCTCTCTCTCTCTCTCTCTCTCTCTCTCTCTCTCTCTCTCTCTCTCCCTCTCTCCCTCTGCATAAAACACTTCATAAAAAATGCGTTACCAGCTCTCCGACTATTGTAATAATGTCCTTTGTTGAAAAATATTGTCAACCATGCCCCTTTACAGTTTTATTTAATATTAATTATGTTCTTTTCTTTGTTTCAGGTACGTACTTCCTACTTTAACAGTATATCTCTTAATTTCGTAAGTAATGCTTTCTATATTCCCATATTGATTTGCTTAATTTTTCATGAGTACAAGTTATACATAGTTTGTATAAGTATCGTTTAATAATAAAAATCGCGTTGATTGTAGTTTTGTCAACACTCATTTTTTGGGCCATCTAATTGGGCAGATACGTAATTAGTGTATTTTGAAAAGGAGAAGAAAGAGACCCCCTAGCCATGGATATTTTTTTAGGTGTATCATTTCAACAATAAGTATGGACAACTTTAGAAATATTTATTAACTTTTTGGTTAACCTCATTCCTGTTTACACTCTTTCTTTAAGAAAACGTTTTCTATAATTTCTGTTTTACTATCTACGACAAATATATGTTCTCCTAGTCTAAGAAAAAATATATTTGCCGTAGATATCACGATATATTTGTCCTAGATATGTCTAGGGGCCCTAGATAACCAGTCGCCAATTTGATATCCTATGGCAATTTTTGATGAACTGGGTTCAAATCCCATTATGCCTGGTTAATTTTTGTTCAAAGTTAGATGAAAGTAAGAGTATTCCGAGTTATACAAATACATACAAATTAAAACTTATTTGTAACAATTTTTGTTATTATTATTCTTTGTAAAGGAGTCGAAGTTAACCAAATTAATCCAGTGTCATTTCAAATCGACTCAATAACATTGTGTACACTGGAGTTCCAGGGAACGTTATAAGCTAGTTCGATACACAGCGAAGTATGGAAATTTATTCTGATTGAGTTCCACTTTATGGGATAATTCTGTCGTATCGGGGAAAATTAAACTCTAAATTTGGGTCGGGCAGGCATTACGATCAAATTCGTGCAATCTAAATAAGTGTACTATGGTTATTATTATTTCTATTTTCACTTACAAAAATTAAACTTTAATCAATTTTGAACTTTGAAATTAGTGAAAAATACATAATGAAGCGAAGAGAGAGTGAAAACTGACACTTGAGGAAAAACATGCTCTGAAGCTAGGTACACACAGTTTTGATGGTTGATAAAGAGATATTTACCAATTAACTCAAAAAGACACCTATCATAACAAATACCTATTTCTTAGTCATAACTCAAAAGAAGTCCACCTCGCAGGAACTGCATCATCTTAGCGCGGTTCCGTTCTTATCCCTAATGTTGGAAAGGTTGACATAGAAACAGTTATAATTTTGGTTAGACCTTTCATGAAATAATTTATGATCCAAACTAGGTCACCATTGCAAGGGTCCATACCTTATACCTGCCTACCTGTCCTTGTGAAGGTTCGCTCTAGAAACTCACTACTTACTGTTTCTTATTTTCTTTTACTATAATACTAATTTTACAGATAAATTCTATTTAAAACAAAAAATAATCAATTAAAAAGTGTTTTGAACAAAAAGAAAAAAACCCGTTCAAAAGAACAAAAAAAAAAAAAACAAATTTGAAGTTTTAAGCACTTATTTCTCTGATTGACATCGCCTAATAGAAAATTGCTTCAGAATGTTTTTTGCAGAGTATTTACTAAGCTTTCGAATGGTAACGATCCGCTTCTAAAGATTCCATACTGATTTCGAGATATTAAGGAAAATATACGAATTCCCCAAAACTTTTCATGTCTATTAATAAAATATTTTATTCTAATCCTTCCTTAACTCCAAAGGTAACCAACATTTAATCATGATTGTTTATATGATTTTCAAACATGCCGAAATTTTTTTTAACTGAATCCCATGATTCTAAGTACCCAAACCAAAAACGCATTTCAACAACTATTTTGGCACTTTTCTAGAAAACGGTTAAAGCTATCGCCTTAAAAATTGTTTCATTCTTTTTCCTAGGCCAAGAACCCTGTACAACGAGTACTTGCAAGCATATGAAGTAAGCGCAACGATTTTTTTCGCGCGAATTTCGCTTCAAAAACCATGTTCCTGTGAGCAGATTCTACTGGCTAACGAACTTGACCTTTCAAATTAGACGAAAGATTTACACCAAATTTCATCAAAATCGGACCATTTTTGAGGCGTCCAGAGCGCGAACAGACAAATATACCCACACAGACACACATATATAATTCGAATCTCCAAATTATATTTATTTTATAAATATAATTCGGACCGAATTATAGTTATTTTCGGTCTCTAGGGTTTCTGAAACGCAAAATTTTCTAGTCGGCACTTCCGGATTGCGTCATGAAGTCAACCTTATAAGCGGGGTTCCTCCCTATGAAGGGAGGGAGGAACCGCGCTAAAACACCGATTTTTCAGTTATATCACTTTAGAAATACTAGTACGATGTGTTACGTTCAAAGCGAAAAAATGTATTGCCCCTACGGTGTCAACAGGCAAACACTCTGGTGTAATAAATTAGGCACAATTCATTTATGAAAAACTAAAATTTGTGTTGATTAAGAGATTGTTGTTTATTTAAGAGGTGCTCCATATTTAATACTAAATTAAATAGAAGCCTACTATTCATACGGAATAAACATACACAGGCAGAGTGATATTAAATGAGCTCTGAATATTTATACGGGGGGGGTATGTGAGTTGGAGTGGGGGGAAAAGGTTATTCTCCCATGAATTGCTCTGCTTATGTATTAATGTTTTCAATTACCTCGGCTTTCCTTTTAACATTGCTGTATGTGATGGAAACATTTTAACTACTTCCTGAGTAGAAAATTATATTTTGTAATAACATATCATTTTATCGCTCACCTGTTATATTTGACACTGAAGGCTAAATATATTTTCATTTATATGTTATCAAATACCGTAGTAATTTAGTTATGAAGGTTTTACTACTGGCAACATGTTTGAAATATTTAAACGTTCATTGATCCTATCTACTAGAAGACAAACCAAACAACAAAATTCCGATAAAAACGAATCCAAAAAGAATCTTTAGTTTGTAATAGTTCGCTGTGTGAATTACTAAAGTAATTTTACTTTTTTCGCAATCGTTTTATAATATTCATAGCTAATGAGAGAAATTAATTATCAATAAGAGCAAATTCAGGAGGTTTACTCCTCAGCAAAACTCCTATTTTTCCATTTCAGTCTCAGCTTACTGGATTTTAACTGGGGGATAATTCAAACCAGTAAAAAAAACTGTTTATATATTTAAAAGTATTTATTTATTTATTAGTTTGCCTGACAATTTAAGATACTTGGAGGCACTGACTGTTCATTTTTGAATCAATCCATTGGTCGAGATAATAACTGCTGTAACTAAATGAAATTTAATTAATATACAATAATATAAGGAGTGTTATAGAACTTGTTGACTTTGGGAATATCTGGTTTATTATGGTTTAAAGTTGGATCTGTAATCATAGCTTCCTCACAGTAGATTTTAATTTTATCATGTTCAAGAAGTTTTTGTGGGACGTAGCGATAATACGGTACCGTACTTTCCATAATGCCGAACCCTTATGCTATTGCTTGATGGTATATCTTGGTCACATTGTTGTGTCTCTGAAGGTAATAAGATCCCGCAAGAATTTTGCATACTTACTGCAAAATGATTTATTTTTATTATTTTATTCTTGTGACTCTCCACATTAACCTTGCATTAAGCTACCTCGAATCAAATCTCGTTATTTATCCTCCTCGACAAATCAGAAAAAATGTGGCGTAGAAAAAAATAAAAATCTATCCATTTGTTGATTACCATTGGGCTCAACATTTGTTGTTTGTTTTGTTTTGGTTTTGAGGTTTTTATTGTATATATCATTTTAACCTAAATTCTGATTTTATCTTTACGTTGACTATTTATTTATATTTTATATTAGTTTATGATTCGTTGCGTTCTGTTTAAAGGCAATAATGATAAGATCATGTATCACGACTAAGCACATTGCTCAGAAAGTAGGTATTAGGAGGCGTTAAGCAATAATTTGTTTAAAAATAACCTATATAAATAAATGGGGACGGGGTTAGCTCAGTGGTAGACAATGGACTAATATGCTGGAGGACCTGAGTTCAAATCCCGAGCAAGCACTAAAGATTTTTATCTTCTAGACTATTCGTTCATAGGTTGGATTTGGCCTTCCTGACCTTCCCCAGGCCAACCCTGTGTTTAATTAATTTATAAATGGGTACCTTTGTACTAATGACCCTAGAAGTCGAAGCAGCAAAGGGTAAAATCAGGCGGCCGGAGCATAGTAATGACCACACTATCTCCCTAGTGTGCCAAATGGTCTTGAATCAGATGCCTCTAAAGTATCTGCCCCTCAGGGCCCTCGTGGCCTGTTAAGGGGCTGATTTTCTTTTCTTTCTTGTTTTTCTTATAAATAAATAAATAAATAAAAAAGAAAAGAAAAACTCAATTACTAATGAGTTGATAAGTGCTGCCACTTCACAAGACTGACAAAATCTGGAATCTGACCTAATATATTCCATTAATTGTGCTAATTGTCCAAAAACATACATTGGAATGACAAAACAAAGGCTACAGAAGCAGCCTTTGAACAGAAGCAGCACCTGAAGAGGATTTACCAGCCCAATAATAATTGCATAATAATAATGTTAATAATTGCAATAGTCAGAATAAAGTTGATAAAGAAGGAAAAACAGCCCTAGTGCAACATAGCCAAGACACAGGTCATATTTTTGACTATGAGTCAACAAAAATTCTACAAAAAGAAAATAATTATAATAAAAGAAAAATTTTAGAAGCACTACATATATCAACCTGGACAATGCGGTCAATTATAAAACAGACACTCTAAATTTAATGAAAAATTACTCAGAAACCATTGATTTGCTAATCAAAAAGGAATAATTAATTAAGAAAATTTAAATAAAAGGGTAGAACGGGGGGGGGGGGTGGTTCATATTATTAGATACTTGTGATAATGGATATTAATGCAGAGAACAATAATAAGCATGGCTTGGGGTAAGCCATACTGGACAATGGGAGGAGGTTGCAGGGGGTTATATCATGTTAGTTACAGTCTGGGGACAGTCATATGTAGCATCTATATCTGTGGTTTGTAATAATAAATGACGAGCAAAATTGTGAGATTTTTGTGATATATATTTTTTAAGCTGTGATATTAGGTAAGTAGGATACAGTGGGTTGTATGTTTGTTTAAAAACTATTTAAAAATTGTTATTAATGGTCTAAGAGTTTGAAATCATATTTCCAATGATTTCCTGATGATGGCATGAGCCGAAATATTGTTTGAATAAAGGATTGTGAAACTGGGAGACCTGATTGGCCTTTTAGCACTTTCCTCCGAAGGAAAGTAGCTATTGAGGTTGGACTCATGACGGAATTTTTGACAAATTTCTTCAAATCTTTATCGATCCTACCTAGTAGACACCGAAAATGACCCCCGTTAAAATTTATATATATATATATGTATATATATATATATATGCATATATATATATGCATATATGCATATATATATATATATATATATACATATATATATATATATATATATATATATATATATATATATATATATATATATATATATATGCCTGTTAACACGATAGCGGCCAGAGTTTTTGTTTTTTCTTCATGAAACGTGGTATATAATGTCCAAATAGCAAACGATTGAACGAGTTCGTTAACCACCAAAATCGGTCCACCGGGAGGGGGGGTTTACTCCTGACCCAAAACACTAATTTGACCATACCAGCCGTAGGTTTTGTTTTATTTCAACGAAACTCGGTATTCGTTATTTTGATCTAAAGAGAGAATTCCGTTGTAAAAATAAACTAAATCGGTTCATTAGAAGGGGGGGGGGGGGTTTACTCCGGACCCACAATACCAATTTGCCACCGCCAGCCGTAATTTTTGTTACATTTCAACGAAACTTGGTATTCGTGGTGGTAATCAACAGAGAAAAATGGGTTGTAAAAATAAACTAAATCGGGTTATTTGGAGGGGGGGTTTACTCCGGACCTAAAGTACTAATATACTCATAACGGTCGTAATTTCTGCTGTATTGTAACGAAATGCGGCATGCGTCGTGGGTATCTCATGAGAAAGAAGTGTTGTAAAAATGAAGTAAATAGGTCTATTGGAAAGGAGGGTTTACTTTAAAATCTGTTTCATTACAATTAGCCAGCAAGACGTTGGTTCGCAAAGGCGCTACAAGGAGCGCTATCTCCCACTATGGGGACTGTATCCTGTTCCTGCGTCAGATCAAAAGACGAAATGTGAAGTTGTTGTGTATTTATTAAGTAGTACAGTATCATGTATTAACATAAATCTGGAAGCAAATTATTTACAAAATTAATAATTGAACAGGCCGCATAAGAAATGTAAATGAGCAGATCTATTCACGTTTTTATTTTATTTATATAGGTTATTTACAGCAAATTATTCAGTAATGTAGTCTACACTAAAAAAATTCTGAGGAAAGTGCTTAGTTATGCAGCTCCTGCGTGACGGACTTTTTCATTTGTTGTGAAATCTAGATAACTCAATTACTAATATATTAATTACTTATCTTCCGGAGTATTGTCTTTGTGAGGTGTTATTCCTTAATGAATCCAAAAAACTGCATATTTTTGTTTGTTGATCATAATGAATAATTAAAGCATTCCCCTTTAACAAACAGAACATCCCACAACCAGAACGCAGAAACCCGATATAGCCGTTCAGCGCCACTTATGGCAGCAGTTATAGCAAATGCCCGATGTTTGGCGGCCTAATTCAATTTTGAACATTATAAGGAGTAAAAGCAATTTTGTAATGATCTGAATTTTTTCTTTTGATATACCCGAACTTTACTTAAGGTGGACTGATTTTGCTTGTTTGTGCGCTATACATGTAAGATATACAAGTTGACTGCGTTATCTACTAGTTAGGTTTGACGAATATTTGAAGACATTTTTCACAAACTCTTCTATCACTGCAACCTCAATTGGATTACATTTTTTGAAAAATGTAAAAAACAGTGAGAGTTGATAAGGTAGTCCAGCCATTAACAGAGATTAGTGGCGAAATAAAGTGTTTTTAAACACATGACGTTCCACCATTTTCAAAATAAAATATCTCTAATTAATAAATAATTGAACAAGAGATAGGAAAATTACCCTCTAAATAGAATTATTCTCCGCGTATTTAATCAGAACAGAGAGCTTAATATTTAATTAAATCAGATATTAATATCTTCGTTTAAAATCTTATTTACTTTATTTCAAATATTAGAATATTTTTCTCTGGTATATTCAACTGACTAAAATTTATGTTTGTTCCCTCAAACCAAAAATAGGCACAAACTCTTACGTAACTTAATTTGCGCGGAATGTGTGGAAGTAAATTTGCAATTACGTAATTTAGGGGGTTTTCTCATTTTCTGTAGAATATCTACTTTTGATATGTTTCCGTTTATATCCCGTACCAAAAAAAAACAAAAAAAAAAAAAAAAAAAAAAAAAAAAAAAAAAAAAAAAAAAAAAAACAAACAAACAAACAAAAAACAAAACAGATCGTTTAAATTTGTAAATATATGTATATGTATTCATGCATATACATATACTAGGGGTGGGGTCAGCTCAGTGGTAGAGCACATAACTAAGTTCCCGAAGGATCTGAGTTCAAAACCCAAGCGCACTAAACATTTTATCACCTAGTGTCTTCGTTCGTGGGTTGGATTCGACTTCCCTGACCGTTCCTAGGCCTACCCGGCCTTTTATTAATTTATTTAGGGGAAAATCAGGCAGAAAACGGACCCAACTATCTCCTCAGTACGCCTTAAGGCCAATTGAACACCTCTACAATATCTGCCCCTCAAGGCCTGTCGTGGAACTGATTTTTTAAAATGTATTTTGCAATGTATATGTATATATATATATATATATATATATATATATATATATATATATATATATACATATACATATATACACATATATACAGGGTGTCTATCGTTCTGTTTCACAATACTCAAAGGTTCGATTCTACGACTAATTTGCTTGTTTTCTCCGTTATAAATCGTACGTTTTTGGCTTTCAACTTTTTTTTTGTGTCTTCGACTTTTTTCCATTCCAACAGCCTTAACTACCCTAATTATTCAACTAACATCAAATGTGAACTTACCGTTGGAAAGTCGATTAAATATGCAATCTTCCCAATACAAACAAAAAAAGTCCGTCACGCAGGTGCTGCATAACTAAGCACTTTCCTCAGAATTGGGTAGTGTCGAGTGCATCCCTGAATAATTTGCTTAAAATAACCTATATAGATAAATAAAATAAAAACATAAATAACACCTGTTTCAATTCAATTCAAACATAGTACAAAGTAAATCCCCCCCTTCCGATAGACCGATTTAATTATTTTTTACAGGACATATACCGCGTTTCGTTACAATACAGCAGAAATTACGACCGGTATGAGCAAATTAGTAATTTGGGTCCGGAGTAAACCCCCCTTCCTAATGAACCGATTTAGTTTATTTTTACAACACATTTGTCTCTTTAGTTGACCAGAACGAATACCGAGTTTCGTTGAAATACAACACAAATTATGGCTAAAATTAGCAAATAACTACTTTGGCTCCGGAGCAAACCACACAGTTATTTGGGCATCATTTGTCAAAAAATAATCAATTAAAAAGTGTTTTGAACAAAAAGAAAAAAACCCGTTCAAAAGAACAAAAAAAAAAAAAAAAACACATTTGAAGTTTTAAGCACTTATTTCTCTGATTGACATCGCCTAATAGAAAATTGCTTCAGAATGTTTTTTGCAGAGTATTTACTAAGCTTTCGAATGGTAACGATCCGCTTCTAAAGATTCCATACTGATTTCGAGATATTAAGGAAAATATACGAATTCCCCAAAACTTTTCATGTCTATTAATAAAATATTTTATTCTAATCCTTCCTTAACTCCAAAGGTAACCAACATTTAATCATGATTGTTTATATGATTTTCAAACATGCCGAAATTTTTTTTAACTGAATCCCATGATTCTAAGTACCCAAACCAAAAACGCATTTCAACAACTATTTTGGCACTTTTCTAGAAAACGGTTAAAGCTATCGCCTTAAAAATTGTTTCATTCTTTTTCCTAGGCCAAGAACCCTGTACAACGCGTACTTGCAAGCATATGAAGTAAGCGCAACGATTTTTTTCGCGCGAGTTTCGCTTCAAAAACCATGTTCCTGTGAGCAGATTCTACTGGCTAACGAACTTGACCTTTCAAATTAGACGAAAGATTTACACCAAATTTCATCAAAATCGGACCATTTTTGAGGCGTCCAGAGCGCGAACAGACAAATATACCCACACAGACACACATATATAATTCGAATCTCCAAATTATATTTATTTTATAAATATAATTCGGACCGAATTATAGTTATTTTCGGTCTCTAGGGTTTCTGAAACGCAAAATTTTCTAGTCGGCACTTCCGGATTGCGTCATGAAGTCAACCTTATAAGCGGGGTTCCTCCCTATGAAGGGAGGGAGGAACCGCGCTAAAACACCGATTTTTCAGTTATATCACTTTAGAAATACTAGTACGATGTGTTACGTTCAAAGCGAAAAAATGTATTGCCCCTACGGTGTCAACAGGCAAACACTCTGGTGTAATAAATTAGGCACAATTCATTTATGAAAAACTAAAATTTGTGTTGATTAAGAGATTGTTGTTTATTTAAGAGGTGCTCCATATTTAATACTAAATTAAATAGAAGCCTACTATTCATACGGAATAAACATACACAGGCAGAGTGATATTAAATGAGCTCTGAATATTTATACGGGGGGGGTATGTGAGTTGGAGTGGGGGGAAAAGGTTATTCTCCCATGAATTGCTCTGCTTATGTATTAATGTTTTCAATTACCTCGGCTTTCCTTTTAACATTGCTGTATGTGATGGAAACATTTTAACTACTTCCTGAGTAGAAAATTATATTTTGTAATAACATATCATTTTATCGCTCACCTGTTATATTTGACACTGAAGGCTAAATATATTTTCATTTATATGTTATCAAATACCGTAGTAATTTAGTTATGAAGGTTTTACTACTGGCAACATGTTTGAAATATTTAAACGTTCATTGATCCTATCTACTAGAAGACAAACCAAACAACAAAATTCCGATAAAAACGAAACCAAAAAGAATCTTTAGTTTGTAATAGTTCGCTGTGTGAATTACTAAAGTAATTTTACTTTTTTCGCAATCGTTTAATAATATTCATAGCTAATGAGAGAAATTAATTATCAATAAGAGCAAATTCAGGAGGTTTACTCCTCAGCAAAACTCCTATTTTTCCATTTCAGTCTCAGCTTACTGGATTTTAACTGGGGGATAATTCAAACCAGTAAAAAAAACTGTTTATATATTTAAAAGTATTTATTTATTTATTAGTTTGCCTGACAATTTAAGATACTTGGAGGCACTGACTGTTCATTTTTGAATCAATCCATTGGTCGAGATAATAACTGCTGTAACTAAATGAAATTTAATTAATATACAATAATATAAGGAGTGTTATAGAACTTGTTGACTTTGGGAATATCTGGTTTATTATGGTTTAAAGTTGGATCTGTAATCATAGCTTCCTCACAGTAGATTTTAATTTTATCATGTTCAAGAAGTTTTTGTGGGACGTAGCGATAATACGGTACCGTACTTTCCATAATGCCGAACCCTTATGCTATTGCTTGATGGTATATCTTGGTCACATTGTTGTGTCTCTGAAGGTAATAAGATCCCGCAAGAATTTTGCATACTTACTGCAAAATGATTTATTTTTATTATTTTATTCTTGTGACTCTCCACATTAACCTTGCTTTAAGCTACCTCGAATCAAATCTCGTTATTTATCCTCCTCGACAAATCAGAAAAAATGTGGCGTAGAAAAAAATAAAAATCTATCCATTTGTTGATTACCATTGGGCTCAACATTTGTTGTTTGTTTTGTTTTGGTTTTGAGGTTTTTATTGTATATATATCATTTTAACCTAAATTCTGATTTTATCTTTACGTTGACTATTTATTTATATTTTATATTAGTTTATGATTCGTTGCGTTCTGTTTAAAGGCAATAATGATAAGATCATGTATCACGACTAAGCACATTGCTCAGAAAGTAGGTATTAGGAGGCGTTAAGCAATAATTTGTTTAAAAATAACCTATATAAATAAATGGGGACGGGGTTAGCTCAGTGGTAGACACTGGACTAATATGCTGGAGGACCTGAGTTCAAATCCCGAGCAAGCACTAAAGATTTTTATCTTCGAGACTATTCGTTCATAGGTTGGATTTGGCCTTCCTGACCTTCCCCAGGCCAACCCTGTGTTTAATTAATTTATAAATGGGTACCTTTGTACTAATGACCCTAGAAGTCGAAGCAGCAAAGGGTAAAATCAGGCGGCCGGAGCATAGTAATGACCACACTATCTCCCTAGTGTGCCAAATGGTCTTGAATCAGATGCCTCTAAAGTATCTGCCCCTCAGGGCCCTCGTGGCCTGTTAAGGGGCTGATTTTCTTTTCTTTCTTGTTTTTCTTATAAATAAATAAATAAATAAAAAAGAAAAGAAAAACTCAATTACTAATGAGTTGATAAGTGCTGCCACTTCACAAGACTGACAAAATCTGGAATCTGACCTAATATATTCCATTAATTGTGCTAATTGTCCAAAAACATACATTGGAATGACAAAACAAAGGCTACAGAAGCAGCCTTTGAACAGAAGCAGCAGCAGAAGCAGCACCTGAAGAGGATTTACCAGCACAATAATAATTGCATAATAATAATGTTAATAATTGCAATAGTCAGAATAAAGTTGATAAAGAAGGAAAAACAGCCCTAGTGCAACATAGCCAAGACACAGGTCATATTTTTGACTATGAGTCAACAAAAATTCTACAAAAAGAAAATAATTATAATAAAAGAAAAATTTTAGAAGCACTACATATATCAACCTGGACAATGCGGTCAATTATAAAACAGACACTCTAAATTTAATGAAATATTACTCAGAAACCATTGATTTGCTAATCAAAAAGGAATAATTAATTAAGAAAATTTAAATAAAAGGGTAGAACGGGGGGGGGTGGTTCATATTATTAGATACTTGTGATAATGGATATTAATGCAGAGAACAATAATAAGCATGGCTTGGGGTAAGCCATACTGGACAATGGGAGGAGGTTGCAGGGGGTTATATCATGTTAGTTACAGTCTGGGGACAGTCATATGTAGCATCTATATCTGTGGTTTGTAATAATAAATGACGAGCAAAATTGTGAGATTTTTGTGATATATATTTTTTAAGCTGTGATATTAGATAAGTAGGATACAGTGGGTTGTATGTTTGTTTAAAAACTATTTAAAAATTGTTATTAATGGTCTAAGAGTTTGAAATCATATTTCCAATGATTTCCTGATGATGGCATGAGCCGAAATATTGTTTGAATAAAGGATTGTGAAACTGGGAGACCTGATTGGCCTTTTAGCACTTTCCTCCGAAGGAAAGTAGCTATTGAGGTTGGACTCATGACGGAATTTTTGACAAATTTCTTCAAATCTTTATCGATCCTACCTAGTAGACACCGAAAATGACCCCCGTTAAAATTTATATATATATATATGCATATATATATATATATATTCTTTTTTATCCTAGGAGGCATGGGGTCATTAAGCAGTCTTCCTTTATTATACTACTTTATTTATTGGGCCCGACATGTTTCGTGCATCTTTTCTTCGCACCTCTTCAGGGGCACTTCTACAACAAAATATAATTTTTTGCACATCCACACAAACCTTTTTTTACTATATTAAAACTATCAAATTTGAACTGTTCCACAAAAGGCATTAACATTATCATGCTCATTAAATGTTACTTCTACCCTAAATATTGCAATAATTATAGCTAAATTACATATTTTTTATAAAAGGTGTTGAGTCCTACCTTGCAAGGAAGTCCTCCCGTTACCAAGTACTCCCTCTGGAGTCCTGCTTAATACTAACCCTGTAATTGGATGGCCAAAATGGCCCTGTCGTTATCTGTCCTTTGTTGTTGTCCTAGTAAAGTCTACTCGTCAAATATTGTTTTATACATTTTTGGGTATTAATCTATTATTCCATAGAAAATTTGGTGAACATTTTTCAGATCGGTTCTTTTATTCACTGCTATTTTCGAATTTTTTAAAATATAAATATTTTCTTTTATTTTTCTTTTCAGGGTATTTCTTTCTTTATTTAATATTTTGAATTCTTTGAAATTGAAACTGTGTTTTTTTTTTTTTTTTTTTTTTTTTTTTGTTTTTTTTTTTTTTGTTATTGCATGATCCGTCAATGCTGTACCGTTTTCTTGTGTGTCAATGCTCTTTATGTGTTGTATAATTCTTTACCTAATAATTGCGCAGATTCCCCAATATAACATTTGTTACAGTCATTGCAGTTGATTTTATAAATATTATATTTTGAACTTGATGCTTTAACCCTGTCTTTAATATTACTAAATACATTGTTTATTGTATGTTTATATTTCCAGCCAATTTTACAAACATCTTTACATATTGTTTTTATTTTGTTTTCTATAAGAGGATGATAATCGAAAGTAAAATATTGCTTAATTGGATTTACATCTTTGTCAATACTGTTATTTAAAACCAATTGTTTCCTTTTTTGTAAAAATAAGTGATTATTTAACGTGGTTTCTTCTAATCTGCCGTTATTTTTAATGAAAAATTGATTAATATTAGTTTGCACCAATAATCTTTGTTTTTTGTTCGATATATCGGAATTATCATTAAGATCTCTTTTACGCTTATTATTCTGCACTTCCTTGTTTATTACTTCTGTTTTAACTTTTTTAGATGGCCTTGATTCAATAAAAGTTTCAGAATATTTTCTTTTCTTTTTGTTTTGTAAATCGTTAAAAAATTCGTCCGGTAAATTAAAAAGTTGGGGTTCAAATTTACATTTATCACTATTTTCCGGAAGGTCAATTAATCGTTTATTATATATTATGTGTTTTTCAGCCCTTTTTATTTGAATTTCAATTAAATCCCTAGGGTAATTATTTTCCGTGAATAAATTTCCCAATTTATTTTTTATTTCACTGTAAAATTTAGGAGATGTTCTCCGTAAAGCTGATAATGTTCTGTTATATAAAAGGTTCTTTTTGAAATTAAAAGGGTGGCTGGAGTAAAAATTAATCATCCTTGTTGAATGATATGTCTTAGGTTTCCATTTATACTCTAAGAAATTATTCTCATTTCTAATTATTTCCATATCCAAAAATCCCAAACTTTTATTCACTTCCAACTCTTTTGTAAACTGCAAATTATTGCATTTATTATTAAAAACGTTTAAAAGTTCGTCTATGTCATTTTCTTTTACGCATAAAATAAGGTCGTCAACGTATCTGTATAAAAACTGTATTTTAATTTTGACCTCCGAAATAAGTTCTGTAAGAATAGAATTCATAACTATTCCACTAATAGCAATTGAAAGTGGGTTTCCCATCTGTATGCCATAAAGTTGTTTATATAATCTATTATTAAATTGAAAATATCCAAATTTGCAACATAAGCGAATTCCTTCAAAGAATAATTCTTTATTTTTAATTTTTGTGTGTTTTTCTATCTGGTTCCAATTGTTATTTATTATTTTGATTGCTAACTCTACGGGAATATTTGGGAACATGTTAACCACGTCAAATGATACTAATTTAAAATCCGGTAAAATCTTAATATCTTTAAGATTGTCTATTAAATGTGTCGCACTTAAAATATCAAAAGGGTTATTATCACAGAATAATTTTAGATCATCTCCTAACATTTTCGCTAGTTTTTGTATTGGGGATTCACATGCACTGATAATAGGTCGCAAAGGCTTATCTTCTTTATGCAACTTGATAAGTCCATAAATTAACGGGGTCATACAATTATGATTTACTAGTTTTCTTTTATCTATTTTACTAATATAGCGCTTCTTTACCAAATTGTCTAAATATTTAATAACTTTGTTTTTAAGGCTAGTAGTCGGGTTATAGTCTATTTGTTTATAAACGTTTGGATCCTTTAAAATGTTTTCCATTTTCTGGTTATATGTATCCCTATCGATTAAGACCGTTTTATTCGATTTGTCTGCTTTTATTATTAAAATGTCAGGATTGTCCTTTTTAAAATGTCTAGTCGTACGTTCGTACTTATTTAATTTTTCAGCTATTAAAATATCTGTATGATTGGGTATGTTTTTAAAGCATATAGTGTTTTTAGTGTTATTTAGAAAGTTTACACTTTTTTGTCTAATTTTATTCTTCTCTTTGTTTGGGATTTCTACGTTATCTAGCATGCATTCCAAGTCCGTTATCAGATTAATCCTTTCACTCTCTCTTATCGGTTTTAAGATATTGAATTTGCTGCTTAAAGTTAGAAACTTCGTGACATGTTCGGGAATAGTCTTGTCAGTTAAGTTCACAATCCAGTCATTGTTTGTTTTTATGTCAGTTGGTAGCTCGTCATTGTTACCATTGTCCCTACGTTTCTTTAAAAGACCGTCGGATTTTTTCGAATAATTTTTGTCAAACTGCGTAAGTATTCTTGTCTTATATAGTCTAAAGTATGTGTCAACCACTTCTTTAATTTTTGAACATTCTATTTGGGTAACGAGAGTACTTTTACATAACTCTTCCCTTTTATTTAATTTTTCTAACATAGCGTAATTCCTAGACATTTCCAATTCTAAAATTTTATATTTAAAGCTATTTACTATATTAACAAATTTCTTATATCCACTAAAAGTAACATTAAATATATCATACAATTTATTAGTTTTATTGCTTATAAATTTCGGAAAGCATTTAGTTTTCTTACAGTTTTTCAAAAATTGTAACCTCAGTCTAATTCTAACTTGATTTTTAACAACATTATTCAATTCATAAAATGATTTCATTAACGTATTAGTCAGGTTCATATTCAGAATTTCTAAATAGAAATCTTCGTCCCTCCAATTTTCTGCCGTGGAGTATTTCATATTATTTATTCTTATAGATGACCCAAAATATCAAAATTCCTTTTTTATCCTAGGAGGCATGGGGTCATTAAGCAGTCTTCCTTTATTATACTACTTTATTTATTGGGCCCGACATGTTTCGTGCATCTTTTCTTCGCATCTCTTCAGGGGCACTTCTACAACAAAATATAATTTTTTGCACATCCACACAAACCTTTTTTTACTATATTAAAACTATCAAATTTGAACTGTTCCACAAAAGGCATTAAAATTATCATGCTCATTAAATGTTACTTCTACCCTAAATATTGCAATAATTATAGCTAAATTACATATTTTTTATAAAAGGTGTTGAGTCCTACCTTGCAAGGAAGTCCTCCCGTTACCAAGTACTCCCTCTGGAGTCCTGCTTAATACTAACCCTGTAATTGGATGGCCAAAATGGCCCTGTCGTTATCTGTCCTTTGTTGTTGTCCTAGTAAAGTCTACTCGTCAAATATTGTTTTATACATTTTTGGGTATTAATCTATTATTCCATAGAAAATTTGGTGAACATTTTTCAGATCGGTTCTTTTATTCACTGCTATTTTCGAATTTTTTAAAATATAAATATTTTCTTTTATTTTTCTTTTCAGGGTATTTCTTTCTTTATTTAATATTTTGAATTCTTTGAAATTGAAACTGTGTTTTTTTTTTTTTTTTTTTTTTTTTTTTTGTTTTTTTTTTTTTTTGTTATTGCATGATCCGTCAATGCTGTACCGTTTTCTTGTGTGTCAATGCTCTTTATGTGTTGTATAATTCTTTACCTAATAATTGCGCAGATTCCCCAATATAACATTTGTTACAGTCATTGCAGTTGATTTTATAAATATTATATTTTGAACTTGATGCTTTAACCCTGTCTTTAATATTACTAAATACATTGTTTATTGTATGTTTATATTTCCAGCCAATTTTACAAACATCTTTACATATTGTTTTTATTTTGTTTTCTATAAGAGGATGATAATCGAAAGTAAAATATTGCTTAATTGGATTTACATCTTTGTCAATACTGTTATTTAAAACCAATTGTTTCCTTTTTTGTAAAAATAAGTGATTATTTAACGTGGTTTCTTCTAATCTGCCGTTATTTTTAATGAAAAATTGATTAATATTAGTTTGCACCAATAATCTTTGTTTTTTGTTCGATATATCGGAATTATCATTAAGATCTCTTTTACGCTTATTATTCTGCACTTCCTTGTTTATTACTTCTGTTTTAACTTTTTTAGATGGCCTTGATTCAATAAAAGTTTCAGAATATTTTCTTTTCTTTTTGTTTTGTAAATCGTTAAAAAATTCGTCCGGTAAATTAAAAAGTTGGGGTTCAAATTTACATTTATCACTATTTTCCGGAAGGTCAATTAATCGTTTATTATATATTATGTGTTTTTCAGCCCTTTTTATTTGAATTCTAACTTGATTTTTAACAACATTATTCAATTCATAAAATGATTTCATTAACGTATTAGTCAGGTTCATATTCAGAATTTCTAAATAGAAATCTTCGTCCCTCCAATTTTCTGCCGTGGAGTATTTCATATTATTTATTCTTATAGATGACCCAAAATATCAAAATTCCTTTTTTATCCTAGGAGGCATGGGGTCATTAAGCAGTCTTCCTTTATTATACTACTTTATTTATTGGGCCCGACATGTTTCGTGCATCTTTTCTTCGCACCTCTTCAGGGGCACTTCTACAACAAAATATAATTTTTTGCACATCCACACAAACCTTTTTTTACTATATTAAAACTATCAAATTTGAACTGTTCCACAAAAGGCATTAACATTATCATGCTCATTAAATGTTACTTCTACCCTAAATATTGCAATAATTATAGCTAAATTACATATTTTTTATAAAAGGTGTTGAGTCCTACCTTGCAAGGAAGGTCTTTTAAAGAAACGTAGGGACAATGGTAACAATGACGAGCTACCAACTGACATAAAAACAAACAATGACTGGATTGTGAACTTAACTGACAAGACTATTCCCGAACATGTCACGAAGTTTCTAACTTTAAGCAGCAAATTCAATATCTTAAAACCGATAAGAGAGAGTGAAAGGATTAATCTGATAACGGACTTGGAATACATGCTAGATAACGTAGAAATCCCAAACAAAGAGAAGAATAAAATTAGACAAAAAAGTGTAAACTTTCTAAATAACACTAAAAACACTATATGCTTTAAAAACATACCCAATCATACAGATATTTTAATAGCTGAAAAATTAAATAAGTACGAACGTACGACTAGACATTTTAAAAAGGACAATCCTGACATTTTAATAATAAAAGCAGACAAATCGAATAAAACGGTCTTAATCGATAGGTCTTATATAATAAAACGGTCTTAAACGACATCAATTCTCTCCTTAATACATTTCTATCAGACTTCAGATCCCTAATAAGTCCTCTCATTACCCTCCTTAACACTATTGTCACTCACTTGCTCCCGACACTTCCTAAATGATTCCCTCCCCTTCAGACAAATCCTTGTCCATCCTACTTTGGAATGCTAACGGAATAACAAATCACACAAACGAACTGACAACATTACTGCAAGACAAACGTATAGATGTAGCACTCATCACAGAAACACGACTTACTAAGAATAAACACTTACGAATTCAGGACTACAACACTTACCGTACTGACCACCCAGACGGTAAAGCCCATGGAGGGTCTGCCATCCTTATACGGAAAAACTTATCCCATCACCCTCGTCCCACCAATCCCACCGATTCACTCCAAGCCACCACTATCACTATATCCACATTTTCCCTTCCAATTTCCCTGTCAGCTGTTTACTGTCCTCCTAATAAACCTTTAATATCATCAGAAATCCTAGATCTTCTGGAATCCCTTGGTACCAAATTCCTTCTAGGAGGTGATTTCAACGCCAAGCATCTTCAGTGGGGGTCAAGGGTCACCAACTCCCGTGGTCGTACCCTACTCTCTGCACTCTCCTCAAAGCATTGCTCAACCATTTTTCCGAATTCCCCAACATACTGGCCTACCGATCCAAACCGTATACCAGATATAATAGACTTCTTCATAACCCATGGCCTCACATCCATCTTCACCTCAATAGATTCCCTAGATGACTTATCCTCTGACCATAGTCCTCTAATCCTTACTCTTTCCATAAAACCTATTCTAAAGCCACGTCCGCCTTCCCTGATCGCTGGACCAATCGACTGGAAGCTCTTCCGATCCCTCCTCGAAGATTCTATTAACCTTAATATTTCCCTAAAAACTCCCGAAGACCTAGACATAGCTGTTCAACAATTCACAACCGCCATACAACAAAGTGCATGGAAATCCTCCCTTCCTAAACGCCATTACCAACCACTCCCAGCTGAATGCCCTCTACCCCAATCCCTTAGAGACCTAATAATATCCAAACGACAAGCAAGAACCCTATGGCAAAGAAGCCGCCATCCCTCTGATCGTCGCTCTTACAATCAATTGTGCCGATTAGTAAAGCGAAAATTAATCCAACATCGTTCCGAATCCTTTAATTCCTACCTTTCATCTCTATCAACCTCCGACAAATCCCTTTGGAACGCAACCCGAAAAATCCTTAAATACCATCCTGTGTCTCCCCCACTTCGCCGAGACGACGGCTCATGGGCCTCCTCCGACGAAGATAAATCCGCACTATTTGGCATTCACCTTAAAATAACATTCACTCCTCATCCCCCACACCAACATAATTCCCACTCTCGTGAATTAGATGATTTTCTACAATCCCCGCTTCCTCTCTCCCTACCACCCAAGGCAGTTAATCCATCAGAGGTGAAATTTCTAATATCCCGACTACCTTCCCGGAAATCCCCTGGCTACGACCTCATCACCTCCAGAATCCTGAAACAGCTCCCAACCAAGGCCATTGTATTCCTCACCTACATCTACAACTGCATCCTCCGAACTACCCATTATCCCTTACTCTGGAAATACTCAGTTGTAATCCTTTTTCCCAAACCCGGTAAACCTCCTAACAATCCTTCCTCATATCGTCCCATCAGCCTTCTCCCTATGTTTTCCAAACTATTCGAGAAGATCCTACTAAAGCGCCTACTACCCATCCTTAACTCACAAAATATCATCCCATCCCACCAATTCGGCTTCCGCTCCCAACACTCCACAGTGCAGCAAGGGCTTCGTGTTGTTGATCACATCTCCTCATCCCTCGAGCGAAAAGAGTATTGCACGTCTGCCTTCCTGGATGTTGCTCAAGCATTTGACCGTGTCTGGCATCCAGGATTACTCTATAAGCTCAAAACTCACCTTCCAAGCACCCTTTACCTAATACTTCGCTCCTATCTATCAGACAGGTACTTCCAGGTCCGGCAAGGATCAGCCTTCTCAGATTATTTCCCTGTGGAAGCGGGAGTTCCACAGGGGAGTGTCCTAGGTCCTATCCTCTATAGTATTTTTACAGCTGACATTCCAACTCATCCCGAAAACCTCACGGCAACGTATGCAGATGATACAGCCATCCTTTCATCACACACAAATCCAGACATTGCCTCACATAAACTTCAAACTCAGCTTACTGAAATCGAACAGTGGTGCAAAAAGTGGCGCATCAAGGTAAATGTTGAAAAATGCCAACAAATAACTTTCACCCTGAGGCATGATACCTGTCCTTCCGTCTCCTTCAACAACAATCCATTACCTATAACCAACACCATCCGATACCTTGGGTTTTACCTCGACTCTCGATTAACTTGGAACGCACACATTAAGCAAAAACGTCAAGAACTCAATCGACGATTCGGACAACTTTACAGACTACTAAATAGAACATCACAATTAACCGTACAGAACAAACTAACTGTGTACAACTCACTAATAAAACCTATATGGACTTACGGAATAGAACTCTGGGGGACAGCCAAGCATTCCAACATCCACCGAATCCAAACATTCCAATCCAAAGTCCTACGTACCATAGTCAATGCTCCTTATTATGTTTCGAATCGCACCCTCCATAGTGACCTAAATATCCCTTTTGTCCAAGATATAATCCCTAGCCGCTTCTCATCTTTCCACAGCAAATTAATCAATCATCCTAATCCTACAGCCCAATCCTTATCCAGCACCAATCATCCTTCCTCTCCACCAAGACGTCTTAATAGGATGTGGTCTCGAGATCTATTAAACATGTGAAGTGCTGTGAAGTGAAAGAATAATAACAGTGATCAAAATTAGTATGTGATATTTTCTTGTATTGTATATTATTATATTCTAATGTCTGAGAGTGATATCAATGGATATTTTCTCTCCTCAAGATATCATTGCCTACGTCTCATCACCTCTCTCCCGGCTGGAGGCAAGGGATGGTTCGATGGTGAAAGGTAGACCAGGTCATCAGTATGAATCCTAAGAAGGTATTCGGCTGACAACCTGCTGTACCCGAGACCTGGCTAATTCTGTCATCACATTACACAATACAATGTAAATTGTAGATTGTAATATACCTCTAAAAAAAGTCCGTCACGCAGGAGCTGCATAACTAAGCACTTTCCTCAGAATTTGGGTAGCGTAGACTGCTTTCCAGAACAATTTGCTTAAAATATCCTACATAAATAAAATAAAAACATGAATAGTTCTCTTTTAATTTTGTAATGAGTAACTGATAAATTATTAATTTCCTTCCAGAGTTATGTTTACACTTGGTACCTACTACACTACGTAATAAATACAAAAAACCTCATATTATCGTATTTTGATCTAACGCAGGAACCGGATACAGTCCCTCTAGCGCTCCTTGCGGCGCCTTTGTGAACCTATGTCTGGCTGGCTTATCTATTGAAATATATTAGAAAGTAACCCCCCGCTTTCCGATTGACCGATTCAGCTCATTTTTACAACACTTCTTTCTAATGAGTTACCCACGAAGTACACCGCGTTTCGTTATAATATAGGAGAAATTACGACCAGTATGAGTATATTAGTAATTTGGGTCCGGAGTAAACCCCCCCCCTCCTAATGAACCGATTTAGTTTATTTTTACAAGACATATTTACCTGTAGATTACCACTACGAATACCGAGTTTCGTCGAAATATACCAAAAATCACGGTTGGTAGTGGCGAATTGGTATTGTGGGTCTGGAGTAAACCCCACCTCCTAATGAACCGATTTAGTTCATTTTTACAACACATATTTACCTGTAGATTACCACTATGAATACCGAGTTTCGTCGAAATACACCAAAAATCACGGCTGGTAGTGGCGAATTGGTATTGTCGGTCCGGAGTAAACCCCCCCCCCCTCCTTATGAACCGATTTAGTTCATTTTTATATCTCACTTTTCTCTCTATATTACCACTACGAATACCAAGTTTCGTTGAAATATAACAAATATTACGGCTGAAATGGTCAAATTAGTGTTTTGGGTTCGGGGTAAACCCCCCCTTCCGGTGGACCGATTTTGTTGGTTAACGAACTCGTTCAATCGTTTGCTAATTGAATGCTATATACCAAGTTTCGTGACGAAAAAACAAAAACTCTGGCCGCTATCGTGTTAACAGACACATATATATATATATATATATATATATATATATATATGCATATATATATATATATATAGATATATATAAATTTTAACGGGGGTCATTTTCGGTGTCTACTAGGTAGGATCGATAAAGATTTGAAGAAATTTTTCAAAAATTCCGTCATGAGTCCAACCTCAATAGCTACTTTCCTTCGGAGGAAAGTGCTAAAATAAATAATAAAATAATAAAAAGAAAAAAAAAAAAAAAAAAAAAAAAAAAAAAAATCGATAGGGATACATATAACCAGAAAATGGAAAACATTTTAAAGGATCCAAACGTTTATAAACAAATAGACTATAACCCGACTACTAGCCTTAAAAACAAAGTTATTAAATATTTAGACAATTTGGTAAAGAAGCGCTATATTAGTAAAATAGATAAAAGAAAACTAGTAAATCATAATTGTATGACCCCGTTAATTTATGGACTTATCAAGTTGCATAAAGATAAGCCTTTAATAAATAAGGATTCTGAAACTTTTATTGAATCAAGGCCATCTAAAAAAGTTAAAACAGAAGTAATAAACAAGGAAGTGCAGAATAATAAGCGTAAAAGAGATCTTAATGATAATTCCGATATATCGAACAAAAAACAAAGATTATTGGTGCAAACTAATATTAATCAATTTTTCATTAAAAATAACGGCAGATTAGAAGAAACCACGTTAAATAATCACTTATTTTTACAAAAAAGGAAACAATTGGTTTTAAATAACAGTATTGACAAAGATGTAAATCCAATTAAGCAATATTTTACTTTCGATTATCATCCTCTTATAGAAAACAAAATAAAAACAATATGTAAAGATGTTTGTAAAATTGGCTGGAAATATAAACATACAATAAACAATGTATTTAGTAATATTAAAGACAGGGTTAAAGCATCAAGTTCAAAATATAATATTTATAAAATCAACTGCAATGACTGTAACAAATGTTATATTGGGGAATCTGCGCAATTATTAGGTAAAAGAATTATACAACACATAAAGAGCATTGACACACAAGAAAACGGTACAGCATTGACGGATCATGCAATAACAAAAAAAAAAAAAAACAAAAAAAAAAAAAAAAAAAAAAAAAAACACAGTTTCAATTTCAAAGAATTCAAAATATTAAATAAAGAAAGAAATACCCTGAAAAGAAAAATAAAAGAAAATATTTATATTTTAAAAAATTCGAAAATAGCAGTGAATAAAAGAACCGATCTGAAAAATGTTCACCAAATTTTCTATGGAATAATAGATTAATACCCAAAAATGTATAAAACAATATTTGACGAGTAGACTTTACTAGGACAACAACAAAGGACAGATAACGACAGGGCCATTTTGGCCATCCAATTACAGGGTTAGTATTAAGCAGGACTCCAGAGGGAGTACTTGGTAACGGGAGGACTTCCTTGCAAGGTAGGACTCAACACCTTTTATAAAAAATATGTAATTTAGCTATAATTATTGCAATATTTAGGGTAGAAGTAACATTTAATGAGCATGATAATGTTAATGCCTTTTGTGGAACAGTTCAAATTTGATAGTTTTAATATAGTAAAAAAAGGTTTGTGTGGATGTGCAAAAAATTATATTTTGTTGTAGAAGTGCCCCTGAAGAGGTGCGAAGAAAAGATGCACGAAACATGTCGGGCCCAATAAATAAAGTAGTATAATAAAGGAAGACTGCTTAATGACCCCATGCCTCCTAGGATAAAAAAGGAATTTTGATATTTTGGGTCATCTATAAGAATAAATAATATATATATATATATATATATATATATATATATATATATATATATATATATGCCTGTTAACACGATAGCGGCCAGAGTTTTTGTTTTTTCTTCATGAAACGTGGTATATAATGTCCAAATAGCAAACGATTGAACGAGTTCGTTAACCACCAAAATCGGTCCACCGGGAGGGGGGGTTTACTCCTGACCCAAAACACTAATTTGACCATACCAGCCGTAGTTTTTGTTTTATTTCAACGAAACTCGGTATTCGTTATTTTGATCTAAAGAGAGAATTCCGTTGTAAAAATAAACTAAATCGGTTCATTAGAAGGGGGGGGGGGTTTACTCCGGACCCACAATACCAATTTGCCACTGCCAGCCGTAATTTTTGTTACATTTCAACGAAACTTGGTATTCGTGGTGGTAATCAACAGAGAAAAATGGGTTGTAAAAATAAACTAAATCGGGTTATTTGGAGGGGGGGTTTACTCCGGACCTAAAGTACTAATATACTCGGTCGTAATTTCTGTGTATTGTAACGAAATGCGGCATGCGTCGTGGGTATCTCATGAGAAAGAAGTGTTGTAAAAATGAAGTAAATCGGTCTATTGGAAAGGAGGGTTTACTTTAAAATCTGTTTCATTACAATTAGCCAGCAAGACGTAGGTTCGCAAAGGCGCTACAAGGAGCGCTATCTCCCACTATGGGGACTGTATCCTGTTCCTGCGTCAGATCAAAAGACGAAATGTGAAGTTTTTGTGTATTTATTAAGTAGTACAGTATCATGTATTAACATAAATCTGGAAGCAAATTATTTACAAAATTAATAATTGAACAGGCCGCATAAGAAATGTAAATGAGCAGATCTATTCACGTTTTTATTTTATTTATATAGGTTATTTACAGCAAATTATTCAGTAATGAAGTATACTCTAAAAAATTCTGAGGAAAGTGCTTAGTTATGCAGCTCCTGCGTGACGGACTTTTTCATTTGTTGTGAAATCTAGATAACTCAATTACTAATATTTTAATTAATTATCTTCCGGAGTATTGTGTTTGTGAGGTGTTATTCCTTAATGAATCCAAAAAACTGCATATTTTTGTTTGTTGATCATAATGAATAATTAAAGCATTCCCCTTTAACAAACAGAACATCCCACAACCAGAACGCAGAAACCCGATATAGCCGTTCAGCGCCACTTATGGCAGCAGTTATAGCAAATGCCCGATGTTTGGCGGCCTAATTCAATTTTGAACATTATAAGGAGTAAAAGCAATTTTGTAATGATCTGAATTTTTTCTTTTGATATACCCGAACTTTACTTAAGGTGGACTGACTTTGCTTGTTTGTGCGCTATACATGTAAGATATACAAGTTGACTGCGTTATCTACTAGTTAGGTTTGACGAATATTTGAAGACATTTTTCAGAACTCTTCTATCACTGCAACCTCAATTGGATTACATTTTTTGAAAAATGTAAAAAACAGTGAGAGTTAATAAGGTAGTCCAGCCATTAACAGAGATTAGTGGCGAAATAAAGTGTTTTTAAACACATGACGTTCCACCATTTTCAAAATAAAATATCTCTAATTAATAAATAATTGAACAAGAGATAGGGAAATTACCCTCTAAATAGAATTATTCTCCGCGTATTTAATCAGAACAGAGAGCTTAATATTTAATTAAATCAGATATTAATATCTTCGTTTAAAATCTTATTTACTTTATTTCAAATATTAGAATATTTTTCTCTGGTATATTCAACTGACTAAAATTTATGTTTGTTCCCTCAAACCAAAAATAGGCACAAACTCTTACGTAACTTAATTTGCGCGGAATGTGTGGAAGTAAATTTGCAATTACGTAATTTAGGGGGTTTTCTCATTTTCTGTAGAATATCTACTTTTGATATGTTTCCGTTTATATCCCGTACCAAAAAAAAACAAAAAAAAAACAAAAAAAAAAACAAAAAAAAAAAAAAAAACAAACAAACAAAAAACAAAACAGATCGTTTAAATTTGTAAATATATGTATATGTATTCATGCATATACATATACTAGGGGTGGGGTCAGCTCAGTGGTAGAGCACATAACTAAGTTCCCGAAGGATCTGAGTTCAAAACCCAAGCGCACTAAACATTTTATGACCTAGTGTCTTCGTTCGTGGGTTGGATTCGACTTCCCTGACCGTTCCTAGGCCTACCCGGCCTTTTATTAATTTATTTAGGGGAAAATCAGGCAGAAAACGGACCCAACTATCTCCTCAGTACGCCTTAAGGCCAATTGAACACCTCTACAATATCTGCCCCTCAAGGCCTGTCGTGGAACTGATTTTTTAAAATGTATTTTGCAATGTATATGTAGACACATATAGGTATATATATATATATATATATATATATATATATATATATATACACATATATACAGGGTGTCTATCGTTCTGTTTCACAATACTCAAAGGTTAGATTCTACGACTAATTTGCTTGTTTTCTCCGTTATAAATCGTACGTTTTTTGGCTTTCAACTTTTTTTTTTGTGTCTTCGACTTTTTTCCATTGCAACAGCCTTAACTACCCTAATTATTCAACTAACATCAAATGTGAACTTACCGTTGGAAAGTCGATTAAATATGCAATCTTCCCAATACAAACAAAAAAAGTCCGTCACGCAGGTGCTGCATAACTGAGCACTTTCCTCAGAATTGGGTAGTGTCGAGTGCATCCCTGAATAATTTGCTTAAAATAACCTATATAGATAAATAAAATAAAAACATAAATAACACCTGTTTCAATTCAATTCAAACATCGTACAAAGTAAATCCCCCCCTTCCGATAGACCAATTTAATTATTTTTTAAAGGACATATACCGCGTTTCGTTACAATACAGCAGAAATTACGACCGGTATGAGCAAATTAGTAATTTGGGTCCGGAGTAAACCCCCCTTCCTAATGAACCGATTTAGTTTATTTTTACAACACATTTGTCTCTTTAGTTGACCAGAACGAATACCGAGTTTCGTTGAAATACAACACAAATTATGGCTAAAATTAGCAAATAACTGCTTTGGCTCCGGAGTAAACCACACAGTTATTTGGGCATCATTTGTTGGAGCTATTTAATTTTAAAGTATCAGGGACCGAGATAACAGACAGAGGGGCAGGCAGAATCCCCTCGGCGACACAAGGACGCTACTCTCCTATATTTCATGATTTTCCTTCCTGTTCCTATCATCGAAGCCCTGAAAGGAGCTGTGGTCGCCCCCTGGTGCTGGAGGGCGAGCAAAGACTCCAAGGCTTGGGGCCAGAACTTGGCCCAGAGAGCGTCCGAGTGTCGCCCCAGGAACACTCCCGTCCCTCCCTCCCTCATGCACATGTCCCGTTCAAGTTAATAGCAGCAGTTAAATATGTTTGGATTTTTGTGAGATATTTTATTTCATGTTTTAACTAATAGATTCTGAAAGATTTCTGTGATTTTTCCTCTATTAGTTATTTCCTATATTTATATTTCTCGGGTATTTTTATTTTATGATGATATGCTCAGGGCTGTCTGAAGTGAGAAATGCATTTATGTTTTCCCTATTAATTTTGTATCTTTAAGAAATTTAATTAATTTTTTTTATCGGGTCTTGCTTAGAGTTGAGAATTTCTTTGATGGTTGAAGCTAGGTGATATTTTTCTCGATAGTTCTTGTATATTGAACATTCAGTGAGAATGTGTTTGACTGTCAGTCTTTTATTACATGGCTGACAGTAAGGAGATGGGTCTTTGCTCATTAGATATGAGTGCGTGAGGAAGGTATGCCCAATACGAAGTCTTGCCATTACTACTTCCTGTTTCCTTGTTAATGTTTGTGAACATTTCCTTGCTTTTACAGACTCCTTGACTTCCTTTAGTTTGTTGTCAGTAGTGCTATCCCTTGTCCTTTGCCATTTTCCCCACACTATGTGTTTAACAGATGCCTTCAGGTCATTCTTGGGTATTTTGGATAAAAGAGTTCCTTCAATCGCAGCTATTTTTGCCAAAACATCTACTTTTTCATTTTCACTTATCCCACAATGACTTGGGATCCATGTTAAGACAGTGGATTGTTTGTTACGTTGGTGATCGTATATTGCCTCCTGTGCGCTAACAATGAGTGGATGTTTAGTGAAGATGTTGGTTAGAGATAGCAGGCAAGATAGAGAGTCAGTGAAAACATTTAGTGTATTGTTTTTTGGTATTATTATTTGCATTGCTTTTTATATTGCTGTCATTTCGGCAGTGTAAATAGAGGCTGTAGGGTGTAGTTGGAACTTCTTTGTCGGTCATCAGTAGTTATTGCGGCGCCTACTCCATTATTGCTTTTAGATCCATCGGTGAAAACGTCATGTCCGGATGGGAGCTGATTTCTGAGTTTTTTGAATTCATTCACCAAAATTATTGGACTCGTACTCCTTTTTATGTATTTTGCAAGGGAGATATTGATTTTTAGCTGTGGAACTGTCCAGGGTGGCACTGAAGATATGCTATCTGGGAGAAGCTGGGAAATGTGACTAATATTCAGCTGAGTGATGAGAAGGGAGGCACGCAACGGAAAAGGTTTTAGAGTGAGGCGGTAATTATTATTATTGATGGTAGATATATTGAGGTATTCTTTCAGGGGATGTAGTGGTGTTGCTAAAATATTGATATAGTTGTTAAGGGTAAGCTGGTCTCTTCTTAATTGCAGTGGGAGTTCAACAGCTTCTACGCAGAGGCTAATAACAGGACTTGATCGAAAAGCTCCCGTTGCAAGTCTTAAACCAGCGTGATGCACAGAGTCAATCATTTTCAGTGTTCGTGTTGATGCAGATCCGTACACAGTACACCCATATTCAAGCTTAGACCTAATTAGATTCTTGTATAGCATCAACATTGTTTGACGATCTGATCCCCAGGATGTAGAAGTCATTGATTTAATAATGTTCATGGCTCTTTGGCAATTACTTTTTAACTGTTTCATGTGTAAGTTAAAATTTAGTGCACGGTCAAGATGGATCCCTAGGTATTTAATACTAGATTTTTGAGAGATTGGGTTATTATTTATGTACAGTGTAGGTTGAAGAAGGGATTGCTTTGGTGTAAACATGATGCTCTCTGTTTTGTCTGGAGATAGAGAGAAGCCATGCTTCCTCAGCCAATTATATGTTTTATTTAGAGCTCTTTGCATGATGTCTTGAAGATTTTCTACAGATCTGCCACTACAGTATATAATGAGATCATCGGCGTAGAGCATAGCTTTCACTGGTGGTTCGAGTTGTTCAAGCACACCATCTATGGCAATAGAGAAAAGAAAAGCGCTGATGACACTTCCTTGCGGTATACCATTTTCCTGCTCAAATTCATCTGATAGCTGACCTGCTATGCGAATCCTGAATCTCCTGTTATGTAAGAAGTTTTTAACAAAGTTTAAAATATGTCCATTTACACCATGCTCAAGCAACCGGTCTAGTATGAATCTTCTCCACACGCAATCAAAGGCGGACTTTATATCGATAACCACAGCTAGAAGTTTTTGGCGATTATTAAAGGATGTTCGTATGTCCGTTTCTATCCGTATGAGATTGTCCATTGTAGACCTGCCAGGTTTAAAACCACTCTGCCAGTTTGCTGTTAAACCTTTGTTTTCCATGTACCACAGAAGGCGGTTGAGGATCATTTTTTCAAATACCTTGCACAGGGAGCATGTGAGTGATATGATTCGATAGCTATTTGCTTTATCTGGAGGTTTGTTACTTTTTAATATAGGAATGGATATAGCTTGTGTCCATATAGCTGGTGTGGAATCTGTAAAAAAATTGTATTTAATGTCTTTAGAATGACTAGTTTATTTTGGTTTGTCAGGTTTTTGATCATTGAAATGCATACGTTGTCAGGTCCCGGAGAAGTGTCTTTTCTAAATCTCAAAGAGGCCATAAATTCTGTATAGCTGAAAGGTAGGTTTAGTGGATTTAATGGAACAATATTAACTTGAAGAGGCTTTGATTCTATTCCAGTTTTGATCTGACGGAATTCGGCTGTATGACTGGCGTCAGATGAAATATTTCGAAAGTGGATTCCTAAATGGTTTAATATATCTTTGGTTTGAGTTAGGTATATCGCACCATCTTTTATTACATTTATTGTCGAGGATTTACACCGACCGGTTATTTTCCTTACCATCTCTCAGACCTTTGCTATGGGTGTTTGGCTGTTAATACTGCTGACAAAGTCCCTCCATGATTGGCGTTTCGCTGAGATTATTTTGTTCCTGGCTTCTCTTCTAGCAGCTGAGTATGCCTCTAAGTTCCCTGTGCATGCGTTACGTTTGAACTTACGCAAAGCCTTTTTCCTCGCTTTAACAACCTTTTCACAGTCACTGTTCCACCAAGGGATATGCACTCTCTTAGCAGATATCTTGGTTCTTGGTATCGTGGTTTCAGCAGCCAGAATTATTTTGTGGTTAATATTGCACATGATTTCATTGATATCAGGGTCATCTAAGTTTATTGTAGATAAGTCACAGAGAGAGGAATATTTACCCCAATCAGCCTCGTCAAGTTTCCACCTGGGTAAGGAAGTGCTTTAGATTACTCTATAAAGAGTGTCTATCCTCACAGGATAGTGGTCAGATCCGTATAAATCATTAAGGACTTGCCATTCAGATCGTGGAAGAAGAAAGGTCTATAATGGATTCTGTGCCGTAGCTATGATTGAGGTGTGTTGGAGAAGCATCATTGAATATTCCTAATGGGATATGATCTATGAGAGCCTCTACTAATCTCCCCCTTGCATCAGTAGTGGATGAGTGCCAAAGGGTATTATGACAATTGAAGTCACCTAAAATGTAGACCGGAGAGTGTAACTGATGGTACAATCCTACTAATTGAGAGTAGGTGACCTGTGCATTTGGTGGTAAGTAGAGCGAGCAGACAGAGACAGACTCGAGACCAAGGATTTGTACAGCTACTGCTTGGAGGTCTGTTACCAAATCTACCTGTATACAGGGTATGTCATTTCTCACGAGAACTGCCACACCGCCACAAGCTATGCGCCCATCTATAAAATCTTTCCTAAATATTCTATAGTTATTGATCAAGAAATTATCCTCCGGCTTTAAGTGTGTTTCTTGAACGCACAAAATATCAAAGTTAGTGTCTTTTAAAAGAATTTGGAGATCAGATTTATGTATGTTAATTCCATTACAATTCCAATGTATGATGATCATATTCAGTAATATTTGTGTTTAATCTGCTAATATAAAATGTTTGAACGACATAAGGGAAGGTTTCTTTATGTTAGACTGGAAAAAGAAAAATAATAGGTAATAATAGGTAAGGCTATGTGTATCAAAATTTGGGGGGTTTGATTTTCTGAGGTATCTCGCCCTTACTAGATGCAGAGGGATCTGTCAGCGAGAGAACAGCTCCTTGGGATGGGGGCCTACCCCTTTTCATTTGTAGTGGAAGTGGTACTTGACTTTTCCGCTTTGTGCCAGTTTGTTGTGGAGTATGAATTACTTTCTGTTGTTGTTGAGAAACATTATTATTGACTTTTACACTAAGGGCAGTTTCAGAAAAAAATTGGTGATGTTTTTTCATGACTATTGATTCGAGGTAATTTATTTTTGTTGCTAATTGTTCAACTAGGGAGGTGAGTTTCTCAAATTGAGTTAATATTAAATTATTAGTGGATTGTTGATTAGTTACATGCGCATAACTAACCGCGCCCGCCTCTACTGGAGGTGGGGGGTTGACAGCTCTTTCTGCTTGTGCATAACTTACCCTATTATGTTTCCTATATTCTTCAATAGCCCGTTCTTTCTTGTAAATAGGACAGGATGTATACCAAGCCGGGTGAGAATCAGAGCAATGTCTGCACTTAGCCTGGCATGCGCCATCATGTTTCCCTAATCCGCATCTACCACACACTGGCGACTCTTTGCAGAATCTACTCCCGTGTCTATAAGCATAACAATTATAGCATTGAAGAGGTTTAATATATGGACTGACTCTAATACTCAGAAAGTCTAAAATCAATCTTTGAGGTGGTTCAGGAATATTGAAAGTTAGTATATATGATGAAGTGCCTACTTTGTTACCGTTAACTGTTTTTGATACCCTTTGAACATTAACAACATTTTGACTCCCGAGTTCTAATATTAGTTCTTCATTTGAGCACTGTGAAAATTCTTCACAGCTAATAATGCCTTTGGAAAAGTTATATGATCGGTGCAGTGAAAAATTAACTTGATACTTTTCGAATAATAAGATGTTAGAGAGATTAGTATAATCGGTTTTCGTGATAACTTCTAAGAGTATTGCTCCCGAGCGAAGCAATTTAATCTTTGATAGAGGTGCATATGTTTTAACGAATCTACTGATCTTAAAAGGACTGAAGTCTTTGAAAGACTTTTTTTCAGGGTTTTCTTTAAGAGTCATTAATAGGAATTTTTTCGACCATTTACCGTGGGGAATTTCAAAATTAAATGAATCAGGATCGGGGGGATCAGGAGGTTTAGGGGGCTTTAAACCCCCGGGTCTATCATTTTCCATTATATGTTAAATAAACAATATCTATTAATAAAGCTAATAATAAAGAAATATTTAAATAAAAAAATATAGTATATAGTGCTATAGACTATTTTACTTATCTGAGATAAGAAGCGTAGGAATTAGAGCTAATTCCCTGGAGAGCTGAAAACACGTCTTACTCGGCCGAGAGCTAAGCTAAGACTGATATATATATATATATATATATATATATATATATATATATATATATATATATATATATATAAATAATTTTAAGTGGGGTCATTTTCGGTCTCTACTAGATAGGATCGATAAAGATTCGAAGAAATTTTCCAAAAATTACGTCATGAGTGCAACCTCAATAGCTACTTTCCTTCGGAGGAAAGTGCTAAAACATAGTAAATTCAATACGAGAAAAATCAAGTTAAAGATAAGAGTTTCAAAAGTATCCGAAATTTCGTCGTTTTCGATCGCTTTTTTGTCTGAGAAAAAATTGGAATTTTGATGTGCACTCTTCGGGAAAAACGTCCTCAAAGTGTTAGCTTTTCAACGGTATACCCACTTTTTTCTGCCACTTGGGGAGTAAATGAAGTTTTAACGTAAAAAAACATAGATTTTCAGCCAAAAATCTCAATTTTCCCACTTAATGTAACTAACCAGTTACATTAAGATGCGGCCGATCGATTATGTTTAGTATTTCCCCCCCCCCCCCTCCTATGTAGAATTGTGACAAACAGATAATTAAGGCCTTAAAATAAACTACTATGTCTAAAAAAATGCCGGTCCATGGAGCGTTAGTAAATTGTTTTTCATTCTAAATACCCTAATACAGTATTGACCAATGAAAACGGGGCATGAGTAGAACCAATCAGACAAGGGAATGAGTATAAGAGTGAGTTATGAGATGGACCAATCAGGGAAGGGAATTAGAAGCACGAATAAAAACGTGGAATGAGTAGAATCAATAAGATAAGGGAATGAGTTGGACCAATGAAAACGAGCAATGAGTTGGACAAATCAGAGGAGGGAATGTCTTGGACTAATAAAAACAAGGAATGGCTTGGACTAAGAAAAGCAAGGAATGAGATGGAACAATCAGAGTAGAGAATTAGAAGCACCTATGAAAACGTGGAATAAGTAGAACCATTCAGAGAAGGGAATGAGAAGGACCAATG
Organism: Gonocerus acuteangulatus; assembly: GCA_946811695.1. NCBI lineage: Eukaryota > Metazoa > Arthropoda > Insecta > Hemiptera > Coreidae > Gonocerus > Gonocerus acuteangulatus. The sequence goes on from OX328129.1 coordinate 39,528,436, forward strand.
AAAACGGGAAATGAGTAGAACCAATCAAATAAGGGAATAACTTGGATCAATGAAAGAGGGGAATGAATTGGACCAATAAAAACGAGGTATGAGATTGACTAATGAAAGCGTGGAATGAGTAGAACCAATGAGATAAGGGAATGAGTTGGAACAATGAAAGAGGGGAATTAATTGGACCGATCAGTGAAGTAAATGTCTTGGACCAATAAAAGCAAGGAATAAGATTGACCTATCAGATAGGGGAAATAGAAGCACCAATAAAAACGTCGGATGAGCCAGGAGGAAAGGGTTGTTCGAAACAGGGAAGGGAATTAGTTAGACCAATAAAAGCAAGGAATGAGATAGAGCAATCAGAGAAGGAAATGAGCTGGACTAATCAGAGAAGGGAATGAATTGGGCCAATCATAGAAGGGAATGAGTTGGACCAATAAAAGCGAGGTATTAGATGGACCAATAAGTGAAGGGAATGGGATTGACCAATGAAAACGGGATATGAGTAGAACCAATCAGACAAGGGAATGAGTTGGACCAATGAAAACGAGCAATGAGTTGGACCAATCAGAGAAGGGACTGAGTTGGACCAATAAGAGTGAGTTATGAGATGGACCAATCAGGGAAGGGAACTAGAAGCACTAGGGCCCTCGTGGCCTGTTACGGGACTGATTTCTTTTTTTTTTTGTATTATTTATTTTTTTAATTATATATATATATATATATATATATATATATATATATATATATATATATATATATATATATATATAATCTTTTTTTAATTTTTTTGTTTATTTATTTTTATTTTATTTTTTTTTTTTTTTATATTTCGTTGTATAATTCAACTTTTTTCAGAAAACTTATTATTTTATCCAGCATATTTGCATTGTCTGCTAATGCCTCTCTTATGTCTGGAGGGATATTCAATTCGTTTAATTCTACTCTGAATTGGTGGCATTGGGATATTAAATGCTTTATTGTAAAGGGTTCATTACATCTTGGGCATTTTGGAGGTTGCTCTCTTCCCATCAAATATCCATGTAAGATTTTTGTGTGTCCAATCCTCATTCTTGTTATGACTACCTCCTCTCTTCTATTTTCCCTCGACGAGGAGAGCCAGGTGTCTACTGAGGTTTTTATGTATTTTAGTTTATTACCTTCCACTTCATTCCACATATTTTCCCAGTTTACTTTTATTCTTCTTTTTAGTGGTAGGAATAGCTCATTTCCCATCAATAAGGTTGGCGTGATTTCATTAAGGTTGTGTGCCTCTTTTGCAGCCATATCCACCATCTCATTCCTCTCTATACCTATGTGGCTGGGTGTCCATATGAACATTATTGTGTTTCCTTGCATTTCATGTGTATGAAGGTAAGTTTGTATTTTTTGCACTAGTAAATTATTTGAGTAAATGTCCTGCAGGCTGTGGAGTGCACTTAAGGAGTCTGTGGAGATGACGATGTCGGTTTGTGTTGACTCTAAGTTTTGGTGTAGAGCTAGGGCTATGGCTCTGAGTTCAGCAGAATGGATGTTGCAGAGTTTATTCAGCTTGTGTTTCGTGGTGTTATCTCCATTAAATATGGCGCATGATGTGGAGCCAGCAATTCTTGATCCATCGGTGTACATTACTCTGGCATGTTTCTTTGTTCCTATAATTTCTTTAAATTTATATTTTGCTTCGTGTACTGGTAGTTTCGCTTAAGCTTTTGTGATTATTTTTGTGAGTTCCGTGTTTTCGGTTGTATTTTTTGTTGAACACATATGGATATGTCGGATGCGTTGGTTGTATTACTAGATTTGACATGTACCGGGCTGCGAGCTGTTGTCTTCTGAAGATTAGAGGGGGTATACCTGCATCAGCACATAAGCTTAGAGTTGGGTTAGAGCGGAAAGCTCCTGTAGCTATTCTGATCCCCGCGTGGTGAATGGCGTCTAGTTTGTTTAGCTCAAGGAGTCTAGCCGATCCGTATATATATATATATATATATATATATATATATATATATATATATAACCACTATCCTGACTGGAATATATCTTGCAGGAATTTTTCGATTTCGCTTACCTCAGTGATTGTTATTTTAAATCTTCAAATGATATTGCCGCAAATATTAGCTTGGCTCCTCCGAACATCCAATTACAGCTACGATTTTACAGGTGCGCCCTGGAGTAAATGTTTCCGAGCCTGTTCTATAACGAAATCTCATTTGAGTCTTCTGTATCTGAGTTGATGAGAATATCAGAAACAGCTATGTAAATTCCTAATAGTACAGAACTGGATATTACTCCCGGAGAGAATGCCCCCAACAGCAGGGCTGCCCTTTGCCGTAAAGTTTCTTCACTAACTCCCCATAAGCTTGCCTCTAATCCTTCTCTCTGTAATATCACTGAAATTTCAGCAGAAGCTCGCTTATAGGATAACCTTCAAAAACATGGATGCTTCAACAGTCTCTATGAGACATCTGCTTTTCAGTAACTAACTGTCAAATATAAACTAAGAATTTCAGATGGCCAAAAACAACAACAAAAATTCAAGAACCGTTTTAGCGCGATGAGGTTGACCCCATGAGGCAATCCGGAAGTGCTGACTAGATAATTGCATGTTTCAGGACCCATAGATCAGGAGTACCCTAAAATAAAAGTTGACCAGTTTTGTCGAAAACGGTTCAAGTTACTGAAGAAGGAACTGATTATATATATATATATATATATATATATATATATATATATATATATATATATATATATGTTCGCTCTCTAGCTACATAAAAAATGGGCTGATTTTAATGAAAATAGTTAAAAACATATTTTGTGCTATTAGTCAAGTTCGTTGAACAGCAGAATCCATCCACCGGTATATGTTGGGCGAAATAAAATTCATTTTGTTTTCTTATTACATATCTTCATTCATGTTAAAATAATGGATATGAGTGGGCTATCATCTGTCATAAATTCATACGTGTCACAGATAATATCTGTTATATTATGAGATCTCATATTATGAGCTCATACATCTGAGAGTAAAATTGATGACATCTTTGACGGTGGGATACCTAACGTTTTGAGTGCAAATCGAGTTGTAAATGACAAATCCATACTTAATAAACATATTTACGAACAGAAAACTCTGGAAGTATTATTTACATTAATTTTAGTTATGATCCCATTTTTGCGAATAACATAAAACAAACGCGTAAAGATCTAGGAAGAATTTCCCGGATATAACAAGATAAAATCAGAAAATGCAAAAGGCGAATTCCGCCCACAAAATGGCCTGAAAACTGTCAAGAAAAGATTTTCTCTTTGATTTGGGCTACCAACTGGCAAAAGCTCATGTGGCAGTTAGTGGCCAACTAACTGCCAACATACCAAAACCACTGAAGACACTGATGCTTGTTATTTTGGAAGATGAGATTAACGTAGATGTCAATCCAGGGTTAAGATACTTGTGCGTCTTCAGACTCCGTTTTTGGACCAACAGGAATGGGAGAGTTTGACGAAGAAGACGCCATAAGACAATAGGATGTGCTAACATTGCTGAGTATTTAAAGAGACTGGGAAGGACTAGGGCTGGCTGCAGGACTGCCGCAGTAGAAATAATTCAGATGCCTTCTAATCTCCTCTGGGGTCATCCGCTCTTCTGAATAAAGCACGAGGATGCGGTAGGCTACGTCATAGACCTATTCCTAGATCCTAGAACATTAGCCAAAAAAAAAAAAAAAAAAAAAAAAAGAAGAAAAAAGTTTATGAAGTTGCACACCATATTTTAGCATTTTTTCTGCTAAATATATAGTCGTGTAATCCGTTTTTCAATACGATCAAATTCATTGCGACGCCTATTTTTTATGAATTTAAACACGGAATATGCATCTTTTTGTAGGATTTTTAAATTCTGGATCATCGAATCTGGTACACTCTGTATATTCTCATTATTATAGATCGTATTGGAAAACTGATTTCACTATTATATTCAACAGAAAAAATGCTAAAATATGGTGTGCAATTTGACATACTTCATTACGAAGCTTCAGGCTCTTTTTTTTTCGCATTTGTTTTCGCATGCGCTCAGGTATTGTTCATAAAAATCCGGGCAGGTTTTTTGAAGCTCGAAATACTTTACTAATTGATCCCCAACGGTTGCCGAGATAATAGTCTGTTATGGTGTCATTTTCATCGCTGGGAATAATATTCTCTCCTATTATTATTTTTCTCTCCTACTTCTTCCTGCTATATTTCGCTTGAATCCTCTCCAACTTCCTTAGGACGAAGAAAGAGACGCGAGACCACCAGCACTCCATACGCACACTGACCCAACGACACCAGGGATCTACATCATTGGCCCCCTGAATCTGTTGCTAGAAGCTTATAAGCCAGCCCAGAGCAAGAAAAAAGGCATTCCCTTGGCAACCACCAAAAACAGAAGAAATAATGGCCTGCCTATCAATAATATAATTTTTATAAAGGTCTAAAGTCACTGAATGTGAATACGTTCATGTTTAATATAATATTCATATGATTATTGTTGATTTGCTGAACTTGCAAATTTATTGTCGCAAGATTATGTGAAAATGAATCATCTTTGACGAAAGAATTTTTTTTTTGTTACTTGTTTTAATGAAGAACTATGTTTTTGTGTTAGCTGTTGCGAAACTTGCTAACTTCTAGTCTCTCTACAAAATATGAAAATAACCCTTCTGATAGTATTTTCTAAGAGAGATTTTCTCCTTCCGGCCCGCGCCTGGAGTTTGAAAACTGTAAAGGGGTTATACTTGAGGAAAAGTCTTCCTCCCCCGACGATTTCCGCGAAGAGGAAAGCGATAAAAAGGTGGTTGTCGGATATGGCGAGGATATTTGGTGAGAATGGCTGTTAGAAAGAAACTATGAAAAGGAGGGGAGAACCCGACCCTCATCTCTGGAACTAATACCAAGTTGAGGACATTAAAGAAGGGGGCGAGGGGAAGAAATTTGGAAAAGTCCCCAGAAGTGGCATGTGTTCCTAATTTCGACACCAGATCTCGTACAACTGTCTACAGCTGATATTAAATTATCACTCCTTATTTCCACCCATTCCCTCTCCTTATGCTGTCAAATTCATAAATGCCATGTATTTTTTCTCCTTGGGTCTCCACGTGGTAAGTTCGATAGCGCTCATCAGATTTACACCTGCGCGTTCAAGTACCGCATGCAGCAGGTTGAGTTTTTTTCAGGGCTCGTTAAAAAAAAAAAAAAATTCCCTGCTCCACTATGGATATTCATAGTCCAAGAGCCGGTAACCGCACGATTCATGAAGTGTTTTATGCGCCTTGAAATTTTGCTGTTATGTACCTCTTGGGTAGATAAGAAGACATGTATGTGTTGGCTAGACTTACCGTGGAATACCAGGTAATAGTAGAGTTTTATTCAGAAGCCAACTATCTTTAATGTAAAATTAAGGCAATTTTACAATGAATAATAAATAAGGCCGATATTTTAAAGGGGAATAACATGTAGGAAATAAATAAAATAATGTATTTGAAGCAGCAAATCGCTTGCTGCAAGGAGAAAATCAGGCGGCCGGAGCATAGTACTGACCATACTATCTCCCTAGTGTGCCGTATGGTCATGAATCAGATACCTCTATAGTATCGGCCCTTTTTTTTTGCCTTTTTTTATGTTTATTGACGACACTGTTTAAATCGCAGGTTGAATAAAGCAGTTCATTTAATATTAAACATAAAAACTAGGTACTTTGATTTTGTTTTATTTTAACCCCCTTAAAAGTGTCTGCCTTATTTATTATTCATTGTAAAATTGCCTTAATTTGTAACTTTTTTACATCAATAATAGTTGACTTCTGAATAAAACACTTATAATTCTAACAGTTACTGATAATTGTGAACTTATAAATTTGTAAAATAAATAAATATCAAAAAATATCGAATGGGTCAAGTAGCAGATTCCGTACATTGATTCACGTTTTTTTGGACGAATTCGTGCGATGAAAATTGTAGTGCTTACGTTTTTGCGTTAATAGGTCTGCAGGTACAGGTTTTAAAGATTTTCTAACCTAGGAAGATGGGGAGACCATCGCCAAAGTTACGGTTCTGAAATAAATAAATAAATAAATAACCTAGGAAGACGAATAAAATCATTGTTAAGCATCAGGTATCGAGAAAAATGAATAAAAATTGTTTATTTTCCTTACTGATTTTCGATTTGAGTACTGAGAAATGATGGATTCAGTTGAGATTTGCATCATCAGTCCGGATATGAAGAAACTTATGAAAAACTCGCCACCTATTCTACCTTCGTGAAGGAGTGGAGATGAATAAAGGCAGGATTTAACAAAAGTAAAGATACATTCTCAAAGTTTCCCAAATTTTGTATCATCGATAGTACATAATTCCTACTTTACTGTTTAATAATAATAATTAAAATAATTTTTTATGAATTATAGGAAAAAATGTTTCTATGATATTTTTTTTTCCATACGAAATTGATTATTTTTCGGGTACAATCAACCACCACTTGCGTAGCAATCGAACCAATTGTTGAGATACGCGGCTTTTGCGTTACGAAATTTGGGTCTTTGCAATTCCTTACAAGTTAGATAGTATTCACCAAGCTAAAAAAATAAAGCAGACCCTCGGAAAGGGATGTATTATAAGGAAGGACCGGGATAACAGGGAGAGCTAGGTTGGTTTTGATGGCTAGCTCCCTTGGGAAGAAAGAGGGCGCTACTAGCTGGCTCGGTAATCCGTTAATTTATAGGTGTTGTCGCTAGAGGTCGCGCACCGACCTCCACAAACCCCCTCGTTCTTTATCAGCAAAAACCTCCCCAGAATCAGGGATACCCTTGGATTACTGTTGGGGAAAAACAGCCCTGGGACATACAAACTACCGGGAATCACTAGTTTTCCACAAGCTCCGGATGGTTTTTCCTCCTACCTTCCATATCGGACTAGCAGATTTACTCTCTCCTATGTTGGTTTGTTGTTGCCCTTCTTCCCTATGGGGTTTTTGCCCCATCTTGGAGAATTAGAACGACTGGAAATTTAGACACATAAACTAAACTAGTGCTTTCTTTTGCAAATAAACATCCAGCCGGTAGGAATCAGCCAACTTTCACGCAATGAAAATTATGTATTATATGCTCTTATGCATATCTTTCCTGTTGATCAAACTCTTAAACGTTTATACAATATTATCCTCTTACAATTGTTGTTTTATTTGTTGACAAATTACATTAAACTATTTAATATTTCATAATGGGATATAGATACTAAAGCGTTGAGATGACAAGAAATCAACGAATAGTTGGGATTCGGCTGAGAAAAACAGATTTTCGGAAATAATCTACATTTTTGACGTTTCGGCTTGTTTCTTGGCAGCCTTCTTCAGTTAAAAAATAAATATACAACGTTTCAGAACAGAATAATCAAACCTTGCAAGTAAAATTTAGACCATGAAATTAGGTTATAGAAGTTAGGTATATGTTAAATAGGTAAAGAAGGCTACAAATAGACAAAACATCGACAAACAGGTCGTTTCTCATGAACGCATGCAAAATTAAGCCCGGAAATTTATTTTAGCAAAAATGGCAACGATCTTAGTATGGCACTAAAGACAATAAACTAAGAGAAATTAAAAGCACAATTCGTGAATGGCGTTCAAGCAAGAGATGCAAAAAAATGGAAGAAATTGTTCTTTGGAGATTAGATATAGATCATTCGCACCATATGTTGAAACTAGACGTACCTATTTGCGAATACTGCAACATTAAAGCAATTACTAACAAAATGCAGACTGAAACTAGACTTAGTATGCCCGATAACTCGACTGATTTACTCAAGAGACAGGTGACCTACTCATTTAGAAGATTTCCAACGAAATCGTTTCAAATAACTTTATTAAAACATTGTTAGCTAACATACTTACTAAGTTTTCGTTTGATCACCGAAGTTAAGCAACTTCTTGAACGTATACCACGTTCCGTTGGCATTACGAAAGGTTTGTAACCTATAGGTTAACACTTGAAACGCTGTAAAAAAAAAAAAAAAAAAAAAAATCAGCTTAACTGATATCAAATATAATAATTATTCAGTAAACAGGCTCCTTTTCAATTGTCGAGGGTTGATTAGGACATAGTATTGTTACATTAAGAGTCCAAACATATAAATGAGGCCGAGAACGAGGCTTGTAATAAGTAAGCCATAAAAAGGTTGTACGTGCCTCAGAACTAACAAGGATATTGCTATTCCACTAGTGGCGGGCTGAGGCCCAACCTGAGGCCCGGCCTCAACTTGAGGTGGACAAAATAAACAATAAGTCCAGCCGGCCCTTTGGAATACAGATTCCTCCGCACTCGAAGCATGCTCTTAATTGATCTGGGGAGGGAGCAGTCGTTCGCTACCCGTAAATTTCATTAGTACTAGCTACGTTTAGCTAGCTGAGCTCGCAATGTGGTTCTGTGTTATTCGGATTTCCAGAGGAAAAAAAATTAGTTCTCGTTTGGGGCCGCATAATCTAAGCGAATGAGTAGAAAAACGAATTTACGAAATATATATTGAAGATTCAATAGTGTATTTTAAGAATTTAAGACTTTTTTTTTTTTAATTTTGCTTTACAAAAAATGGGAAAAAACTAAACTCAAAAGCTGCATAAATTAAACGTACTCCAATACACCTATGGCTGGCTATGAATGGTTTTTCGATAATGTAATAACACTCAAGTCAATTAAATCCTCAAATCAAGCATTAATAGGTATGAGTATTAAATATATTGAATACGGTGGAAAATCGTGGGAAGTATACAGTAACCATTCGAACGCTTACTAAGTTTTCTACAGAAACGGTTCTAATGACGTTTTTGACGGGGCGATCTCAGGCGGAGAAATAAGCGATTTGGACCTAAAAGTGTTGGTTTTCTTTGATAGTTCGTTTTCCTCAGTGTTTTGATTGTTATTTCCATAGTTGATTTTAGCAGTGAAATTAATTTTCTAGTAAAACAAGATACTTAAAATGTGAACGAATTGTCGGTTGTTTGTAAAAGATCTTTTTGAGCAAATTCGAGGCCAGGTCGAGTGAGCAATTTCCATAAACATGCATACATTCATACACAAGCATTCATAAAAAAAAAACAACAAAAAAAAAAAAACAGTTCCGTAACAGTCCGCTAGGGCCCAGAGGGTAGATACCATGGAGAGCCAGGCGCTCTAGGGAGATGTTATGGTCAGTACTGGACAACTATTTTCCCATTTGCAGGTAATGGCATTTTGCCATTAATTATTTTTATTTTTGTTTTAACGGCATATCAACAACTTGGCTATTAACGACGGACTTTCTGCAGGTTGCCACCATTTTTTTAATGCCAACAGCGCGTGGTCGGGCACCCATTCATGTACTGGCCACGCCAGTACGTTGCTTAACGTCGTTGATCAACGAGAACCGGTGCATTCAACGTGGCTATTGCCATTGGCGGTACCCATTAATAAATTAATTAAAGTTTGGGTTGGCCTAGGGACGGTCTAGGACCTAGAATTTAACCCTAACCCTCCAACTTAGAAATTATAAGATAAAACCATTAGTGTGCTTGAGTTTTATACTCAGATCTTAAAGCATATTAGTCGAGTGCTCTACCGACGATCGGTATATGTTCCGAAAATTTAGACTGGTGTGTTTTAGGTATTCATGGACTAGAACACCTAGAATAGTATTCTATTTCTCAATGATTTTTTTCTAGACTGATAAGATTTCAATCGTAACCCTTTACCTTCCAGCAAAACCGAATATACTCGGCCTAAGAAGAAAGAGGCAATACATTCAGATTGGCATTATAGATAAGCACTCAAAGTGCTGAACAAGGGAATCTTTTTGGGTTCCCTTGGTTGTTAAGAATGAGACAATTGATTGAATGAGCCCTTCTCTAAGGGTTCCCCTCCACATGAGGATGAAGGGTAAAGAATGAGAATGGGCAGATAACGGAGTGTAGTGGGGGGGGGATGGTGAGTGGGAGAGATGCTAATGCAGGCCTCTTTCCTTCAGGCTACGCTCTCTGACACATTGGTCCATGTTGTACTTCACATTCACCAACAAATATACCCTTTCTCATTTCTTAAACTATCTCTTCGCTCTTCCGTACAAAATTGTTGGGGTTTGACGTAAAATATTCATTCTCCCAGGACGAGATTTGAAATGAGGGAATAATAAGTCGCATTGCTTTCATGGAGCGTTTATTACCTTGAGTGCTATTCTTCCCTATAAACGAGATAATGAAGCAGACTTAGTCCAGATAACCGGAATGTCGACGTTTCATAAGACACTGGTCATTTAATATATATATATATATATGTGTGAATTTTGTAATAAACGAAGAGATATCAAAGGGAGTTTCTGGAACACCTCAAATTTCCAACAAAATAAAAAAAACAGGAACGCAGAAAAAACAAGTTAAAGATTAGATTAGATTACAGTTTATTGAGAGCGATAAACTTATATGGTTTTTACGCCCTTTGAACAAGTTAAAGTAGGTTTAACTTGCAAAACTCTTAATTTAAACAATAATAAAATAAGTGATGGTAAATAAATGTTTTAATTCGAAAAGATTTTAAGTTAAATCTACTTAAAGTGAGATATACTTTGTTTTAACTGTCATCCGTTCGTGTGTTTTTTTTTTTTTTTTTTTTTTTTTTTTTTTTAATTTGAAGAAACACCCTTGTAAATCTACTCTATAGGTGATACTGTGGCGTTTATTAAATTAATATGTAACAATTTAATAACAACTAATTTTTAAATTGTATTAAGTTATTTTGTGTATATTATGTCAAATCGTAGTTAAGTGTCGTTAAAAAGTCCAATAAAAAGCATCAGGGATTTCTAGGAAAACAATTTGTATGGCACTTCTTCATTTTTTTTTTAATTTTTTTGATTATAGGTGCTGAGATTGCCATAGCATCATTCATTTATAACAACAATTTGGCAACAGTTAAATTATGGAATATGTTTGTGTTGGCTACACTAACACAAACATATTCTATAATTTCTTATATTCTCTAAAAATGTCCACAGAATAAATACATACAGACATTATATATAAAAAATACTTAATAAATATTTTAACATTCTAAGATAATCTCAGAAAATAAATTCAGTGGAATTATAACAGGTCATAAGTATTGAATACTTTTAAGGGGTAATATTACCTTGTGCGATCAAATTCAAAGTCATTTTCTTGAATTTATAAATAACAAATAAATCAATATTTTTCAATTATGTATATATAACGTTTTATACGGGATGTTAAGGTATCCAAAAAAAAAAAAAAAATGTTTCAATTCTTCTCTGTGTCTGCCGGACGGAAGCCCACTTTTTTAACGGGCGATAGTCTGCAGCAGGCAATTTTTAATCTATAAAAACTAAAATTATTTCGAGAGAAGAAGGTTAAATCTAGTAAAGTATGTAGAATTTTTAAGAAATATTAATTTTTTCGAAAATGGTGAACAGTTATTCATTTTCTATTAAAATAATCGTCGAAAGTCAGTCATAAAATCGTTATAATTCAAATAATCGAAAACAATTCTACGTACTTTTCTAGAAAATATTATTAGGAAGCTGCAGTTAAAGTTTGGGGTTGATCGGGCGCCTGAGTGTTGCCCGATTTGAAAAACATAGTTTTTATAAAACGACTTTAAAGTGTAATGTTCTGAAATTTTCATTTTTTCCTTTTAGCACTTTCCTCCGATTATTTATTTTTTTCGATGCACCACATCGTCTATGAATGGCATCGATTGCTGTTAATAGTTGCTCATAGTGATATACCACGACAGTAGTGTAGAATCCAGAGTAAAATATGGAAAAAACAAATAACTAAGCAGAATAAATAAAGTTAAAGATAAAAAAAAAAAAAATTAAAAATAAAACACAACAATTAATTAGAAATAAACATTGAATAAACTAACTATTATTCATTTGATGTTGAAATAAAAAAGTTGTGGATGTTCTCATTTTTTGTCATATATGTTTATATTTCTTAAGTATTTAATAATATTGTCGATATGGTGGCTGCTGTCAGTAAGTAGGTCAGTAATGTCCCGAGGTATGTCCAAGTTCCCTATAAGCAGGCAGTCCGTTAGTATATGTTTGACTGTTAGTTCTGTATTGCAGATCTGACATGTTGGTCTATCAGTATTAGTCATTAAGTATTCGTGAGTAATGCCTTTTTGCAGTCTTGCAAGAACTATTTCCTCTCTCTGGGAATTTCTGTATTCGGTTGGCCAGTCAGTAAGTATATGTTTGATTTGTCTTAGTTTGTTGTCTTTCATATTACTCCAGTCTAGCTGCCATTTTTGTTGTATTGTATTTAGATGTATTCTAGTTAAATTTTTGAAGTACAGTTTATAATGTTGGTAAGTGTCTTTCTGTGTAGCAAGTTTCGCTTGTAAGTCAGCAGTCGTACTCATCCAAAGATTTTCATGTCCTGGCATCCACCATAAAGATATATGTCCTAGTGAGTGTATTAATAAATGTGTTCTTTGATTTCTGTGCTAGAAGGGTGTAACGTATACATGTTTTGTAGTGACTGAAGTGACCTCAGAGAGTCTGTGAAAATAATTAAGTGTGAATGTTGTGTCGATGCAATATTTTTTAGAGCAAGGAGTATGGCATGCAATTCAGCTTCTCATATATGCTACAGGTTGGAGGCAGTTTTTGAGAAAATGAATTGCCTTCAATAACCACTGCAGCTCCTACACCATTTTCTGTTTTCGATCCATCTGTGTATATTTTGAGGGAGTCTTCTTGTTTTGTTAAAATTTGTTTAAAGTAATTACTGTAGAAAATTAGCTACTTTCGTCCGAAGGGAAGTAGCTATTGAGGTTTCACTCATGACGGAAATTTCTTCAAATCTTTATCGATCCTACCTAGTAGAAACCGAACATGACCCCCGTTAAAATTTATATATATATATATAAATAAATTTTAACGGGGGTCATTTTCAGTTTCTATCCGATTTCTATTCGGTCTATTTATATATATATATATATATATATATATATATATATATATATATATATATACATATATACATACATACATGTGTGTGTGTGTGTGTGTGTGTCTGTTAACACGATAGCGGCCAGAGTATTTGTTTTTTTGTTACAAAACATGGTATACAGCGTTGAATTAACAAACGATTGATCGAGTTCGTAAACCACCAAAATCGGCCCAACGAAAGGGGGGAGGTTTACCCCGGACCCAAAACACTTATTTGACCTCGCCAGCCGTAGTTTTTGATATATTTCAACGAAACTTGGTATTCGTAGTGTTAATCTACAGAGAAAATTGTGTTGTAAAAATTAACTAAATCGGTCCATTAGAAGGGGGGAGGGTTACTCAGGACCTACATTACCAATTTGCCACTACCAGCCGTAATTTTTGTTACATTTCGATAAAACTCGGTATTTAATTTTTTTGCATACTTTCTTGTAATAAACATAAGAAAAATGGGTTTTAATTTTGAAATATATTGAAGGAGGACCAAAAAAAAAAAAACTTAACAATTAAAAAGGGACCAATCGAAGTGCGCTCAAAAAATTATCTTCAAATCAGAATCGCGTTCAATCGGCATCGGGATTCCACTCGGAAAATCGTATTTTTTGTCTATTTCAATTTTTTTTCTTCACATAAACACTCTTGGATATCATTTATTTTTATTAAAGGAAGAATTTCATCCCATAAAAAAATGGTAAAAAAATGTTGCACGGTAGTATTACCTCTTAAATACTCTATTAGTATCTTTACCGCTGGTGCACTTCTACATAAGATATCACTAAGGTTACTTGTGTCGCTCCCTTGTTTCTACTAGCAAACTGAAGTCCTCTATGATATGTTACTAAATTTTCCAGGCAAGCATGAAGGTCTTCTCCGCCCAACAGATCGTAACCCTACTTCCTTCTTATTGCCGACAAAATAAAAATCCCCTACAAGCAAGAATGAGCCGTTATTATTAACTAGGTAGACAAAAGTCTTAAGAATACTAACACTAAAGGATATTACCCTAAGAGTATGAGTGAATTCCACATAATTAAATACAAAGCCCGAGGAGATGAAGGAGTTTACACCAAAGGAAGGCATGCTGTTCTTGGAATGCTTGCATACCTCTGGGGAGATTTAAGATACCTCAGCTTGAAGTCTAGAGGCTACGGGATCCTCAAGATTGCCTAACACTCTCACAGGAATCTTACTAGACTAGGTACCGCAAACACCTAGTAAAACTAGTTATGGTGGTCTTAAACACGCATTAAGCCTTATTAGCTTATTTCCTTATTACGGAAAATATTAAGGAAACTAACTTAAGGCGAGGACAGAAGTTATGTTGGTTGAAGCTAATGTACAACTAATTTTAAAGGAAGTGAAATTGCAGAAGCAGAAAGAAGGAAACATGACTTTCTTTTGGTTCGAAATAATGTATTTGGTGCATTTCCTTTACTGCTATTACTTCGTCTCACTGAATGTTTACAGCGACAAAACTATGACTTACCTTACAATATGACTGAATTACTCGGCGATGGAAGCAAACATATAGATGAGATATTGAACTACCTAAACAAGACCAGCTTACTAACCAGATTATAGCATAAATTTAGAAAGGAAGAAGAGTGAAAACAACCCATAGAGATTTGTTTATATATACCATTATTATTTATATAAAAAATATACCATTGTTTATTTATATACAAAAAATAATATAAAATGCATGTGTGTGTGTATGCAGGTGTGTACATGTGTGCATGCATATTTGTATGCATTTTGTATTTATATATTTTGTATTTATGTTTGTATGCATTTAATGTATTTATTCTATTATATCTTAATATGTATAATTTGTTCGTATATCCTACTATTTGTATGATTAAAGAAATAAGTAGAATAGTATTCTCCTATGTCTAGAAGTAGAATAAACTATATAAACATAGTGTAATGTACATTTGTATAATTTGATGTATATATATATATAATATTGATGATTTATATATTGTTGATGTTGATGTATATATATAATAATGTGTTTGTATGCACATATGTAATAACCAATTGTACCCATGTATATATGCATGTAGATGTGTATGTATATATATATATATATATATATATATATATATATATATATATATATATGTAATGTTTGTTCTGAGCAAGTCGCTATAGTTGCGAAAAGCTCATAAAATAAATATATAAAAAAAAAAAATACTGCTATCATAACCCACTAATCCAAATTGGAAGAAATGAGTCATCCGAATTTGAGTGTCCATCTGTCTGTTCGTCTCTCTCTGTCACTCCCTCCCACCCCCCTCTCTCTCTCTCGGTTTCTCTCTCTCTCTCTCGCACACACACATTCTCCCTTTCTCTTTCCTTTTCTTACACCCACTCATTCCTTTAAGAAACACAGGGTAGTATTTTCAGTCGAAATAAAACGGAATACATAGTAACTGTTATAAGAATTCATAGTAAAACAGGTGATCCAGTAGAGCTGAAAAAAAAAAAGATAATTGGACCGATCAGCTATTTTTTTTTTTTTTTTTTTTTTTTTTTTTTTTTTTTTTTTTAACGGCGCATCAACTATTAGCGCCGCCGATCAGCTATTATAAGAAGTTAAAGCCCATATAAAGAGAATAATAAAAAGTCAAATAAAAAAAAAACTTTCTTCGCGATTATTGTTTTTCTTACAGATCCGTCTGAGAGAAATATAAACCTGCAGCTCCACATCAAATTATTCTTCAATATTTTAACAAGTAAAATTGGCCATTACGTTTTTGAGAATCGTTTTTATATCTGACTGGAATTTACAACATTAAAACCCGAAAGAACTCAAGGGTTCTCTTCGTTAATCTTCCTTTTTCTTTTTTCACTGAAAAGGCTGTCAAAGATTACGCCGCAACGTCCAAATTATGTATATTTAAAAAATCTGACTTTTTTTCTCAGACGATACCCAAATATTCTTAGACTTCTTATTATCTCAAAGGCTAATTATTTGCAGATCATTAAAACCTCAAATTAACGTGCCTTGAGTGGAACTCGTGATTCAATATAAATTAAACGCATTATTTTGATTTTTTGACCGGAATTGTTTGCATATTACTATTTCTACAGGCAACGAAAATGGTTCTCTTCTAGACTTTCACAATCTCACCGGGGCGTGAGTGTTATTTATGGAAACACACTAAGACTACACAATTCCTGGGAAACATACTTATCGGTCGTTTTATTTCGAATTATCGGCATAGTTTAAAAGGAATGTCGAACTATAAAGTAGTTTGCTGAAAGGCCTTTCTGCTGAGCTAGCAGATTTTATTTTAATGACAGTGTATATTTCATGAAGCCAGAGATACTCGGGGGGATATTATCTAATAAATCTAAATTTATATTTTAAAATATAGTTTTATGTAATATTATGACTGAATCCCCACTATCTTTACCTTAATTAGCTCTTCTGAATGAAACCAGTATTTAATTGATAATTCATTTTTTTTGCCTACTTTATTTTTTTATTTACTTCTACAGTTTTTTAAAGAAATTTACAATAAGAAATAAAATAGTCACTGTTGTAAGCAAGTGTACAGCCCCTACATATGTACCATGTAATATGGGCGTTTCCCTTGCAACGAAAATACAAATCTCTAAAAAGTAATAAACTTCTGTTTTTACCTTTACAACTAGAAAAATAGAATAAATTAACCCTATTATCACTAAACTGGCCTTTCCATACGTTAAACCAACATGTTTTTTGAACTAAAATAAAATCATTGGTCTATTTCCTCTGACTGTAAATGAGCCTGCTATTTTCCTCTGATTGTAGAATCATTGGTCTATTTTCTCTAACTGTAAACAGTTACGTCTGAATTATGAAAAACACATGTCACACTAGTATTTCTATAGTGACACAACTCAAAATAAAACTCAACTGAAAATGTGTCAACGGAAATGTGTATTTTGAGTTGTGTCACTTTAGAAATACTAGTGCGACATATCAAATAAAAACTAATAAAATGTAAATTAATGAATATTTAGCATTAAAAAAATAATTAACGAAAATTCCTTCAGGCATTAGCTGCATATTTCTAAGCAAAGTTTGAATTTAAAAGTCCACTTATATCCACTAATATTTAACACACATTCATATGTGAAATTTGTGTATTGTACACTGCACTGCACCTCTGAAGAAATTGCACAAAATAACCTATATACATGTAAAATAAACATGTATAGTTTTGTTCTCTGATATTTGTATTGCACAACTGAATTAATAATTAACAGTGTGTGTCTGTGTTTGTGTAGATGTGTGTGTTATTGTTGGATGAAGCGGCCTTAGTGTAGAAATTTCTCAAATTAAATTTCTTAAATCATAGGATAATAATTTTTAGATTGAAATAAACACAAATATATATATATATATATATATATATATATATATATATATATATGTATATATATTTATATACTCACTCACGCACATAATTACACATCTGCATATGCTTCCACGAACAAATAAAAATGTATAGAAAACTAGGGTTTATTAAAATTTCATGCCAATATTATTTATTACTATGATAGTTCAGTTATTGTTTAATTTAATTTCTTTGATTTTTTTTTAAATTTCTTGTAGGCTTGTGTTTTCCTTATATATTTCAAAACTTTATTTGCACTACTAAGTTCAAAACTGAAAATGCAAAATAACCACCTAATTATTGGCGAATACACTTAAAATAATGAGCATTGAAATCGTAGAATGCATAATAATTTCACATTTAAAATTTGAGTTGAACAAAATAAATAAATAAAATTAGAAATGTCAAAAAAAAATTACATAGGCACATATTCAGAGAACAATCCACTAAAACATTTAGTTGATATATTAGAAGCACTTCACACTATATTACCTGAAAAATACTCGCTGGTTCTTATATAGTTAGTATCTCCCATATCTCCTTTAATAAGGAAATGGTACATTGCAAGAAATAAGGTTAATCCGTGTTTAAGACCCAATAACTAGTTTTACTACGTGTTAATGCTGGCTGAGAAACCTGTCAGAGTGATGAGTAGAGCCCGGAAGATAGGCAAATTGCCTTTTTTTATCTGAATGGATATATTGAAGAATCAGATAGAAATAAATATGTTTCAGTGCATTTAGGAAGTGTAAAGACAATTTTTATTTTGCCTTTTTTGCCTATTTTGGTTATTAGCGCGGTTCCTCCCTCCCCCATAGGGAGGAACCCCGCTTATAAGGTTGATACAATGAAACAATCCGGAAGTGCCGACTAGAAAATTTTGCGTTTCAGAACCCCTAGAAACCGAAAATAACGGTGGTTCAAATTTGTATATATATATATATATATATATATATATATATATATATATATATATATATATTTGTCTGTTCGCTCTGTAAATAGAAGACGAATCGTCCGATTTTGATGAAATTTGGTACAAAAATCTGTCGTCCAATTTGAAAGGTCAAGTTCGTTAACCAGCAAAATCCGCCCACTGGAAGATGGCGTTGGGGCGAAATTCGCGCAGAAAAAATCGTAACGCTTACATTTTTGAGTTCATAAGCTTGTAAGTACTCGTTTTATAGGCTTCTTGGGCTAGAAAAACGAATGAAACCATTTTCAAGGCGATAGCTTTAACCGTTGTCGAGAAAATTGGAAAAATAGTTTTTGAATACCGTTTTTGGTTTGGGTACTTAGAATAACGGGATTCAGTTGAAACATTATCTGCATGTTCTACTTTCATTAAAACTAATATGTTGAAAGTTATGTTACGTTTGGAGTTAAGGAAGGGTTAGAATAAAATATTTTATGAACAGATATGAAAAGTTTTGGAAACTTCGTATACTTTCATTAATATCTCGAACACGGTTGGGAAATCGTGGTAAGTGGATTGAAACTATTTGAAAGCTTACTAAATTCTCTACAAAAATGATTCTAAAACTATTTTGATTAGGTTATGTCAATCGGAGAAATAAATGCTTAAAACTTCAAATACGTCTGTTTTGTTCTTATGAACGGGTTTTTGTCGTTCTTTTTGTAATTTTTGTCTCATTCCCTTGGTTTTTTATTTTTTTAATTTCTGATGTTGTATTTGTAAGGAAAATGTATGTGTGTGTAAAACAGGATAGGTAAAATGAGACCAATTTTCTGTTGTCAGAAATAATGAAAAGTTTTGGTAACTTTGTATACTTTCCTTAATATCTCGAAAAAGGTTGAGAATTTGGGAAACGAAAGAATATCATTAGAAAGCTTACTAAATGCTCTACAAAAAAGGTTCTAATGAAAGTTTTGATTAGGCGATGTCAATCGGAGAAATAAGTGCTTAAAACTTTAAAGTAATTGATTTCGCTTATTCGAACTGTTCTTTTTGTCTTTGATTTTGATACTTAAAATTATGGGATTCAGTTGAAACATTTTCTGCATGTTTAAATTTCATCAACACTAATATGTTAAAATTTTGGTTGCGTTTGGAGCTAAGGAAGGATTAGAATAAAATATTTTATTAACAGACATGAAATGTTTTGGGAACTTCGTATACATTCCCTAATATCTCGAAGACGGTTAGGAATATTGGTAAACGGAGGGTTACCATGCGAAAGCTTACTAAATGTTCTACAAAAAAGATTCTGAAACAATTTTTGATTAGGTTATGTTAATCGGAGAAATAAGTGCTTAAACTTTGAAGTAATTGATTTCGTTAATTCGAACGGTTCTTTTTGTTTGTTTTTATTCCTTGTTACTTTTTAATTGCTTAAAGGTGGATAATGTATTTGACAATAAAACAGATTAATTAAAATAAGAAAAACAATTCATTGTTAAAAATATATCAGGCTGTACCGTATGAAATGTCAGTTTTGGATTTGTCGATTTCCTTCAAATGTCTTGAAACTGTCGAGGCTCCTACTCCGAGTTCTTTGGCATATTCCCTAGTGTTTTTAATTGCTTATAGTAGTCTAATGTATTTGTCAATAAAACAGGATACGTATAATTAGAATCAATATTTTGTTTGTTAGAATTCGAAGATGCCGTATGAATATCTAGATTACAGTACTGGTGTTGATTTCATTCTTTAGAATTATTCTTGGTATTCCCTATTTTCATCTGTTACCCATAGTTTTTTATTGTTAGTAGGTTTTTCTTATTGATTATAGAATATTAATCTATTTGGCTATAAAACAGGATATGTAAAATTAGTGACCATATTTCGGAGATTTCTGAGCGAAATACTTTTAAGATTTTCTACCACCACGAACGGCTTTTTTCCTCTATTTTTATCCACTAGATAGGCTTTATTTTGCATATTATTCTATATAAGTTTTATTCAGCAGGGGATTCTGATGAAATGTTGTGTTTTTGCTGTGGATTTTAAATACGATGTATCTAAGATTGGATAACATTAGCGAGTCTACATACTTAAGAACCGACGACGGAGGATTACTTCTTGCTATGATTTAGTCTACATATGTATATTAAGTCCTAAATCCAAAAAATAAACTTCACAACGGTCAGATACTATGAGCGAATATGGCAGTTCAATGCCCGTACAAGGGGGCCGCAGGAAATTTACCTGCTAAGAGTTAATCCTCAAGAGCTGTAAATATACCCCAGGTATCTGCCGAGACAAATACAAAGCCTAGGCGGAGAGCACCCCAAAAACTCAGATCCAAACATAAGGTTATATACTAAATATTCATAAAGACTACTTAGTTGTAAACCGATTCATCAATTAGCAATCAATAGTTTTCAACAAAGGTTATATACTAAATATTGATAAAAAGTATTTAATTAGAAAAAAAAAACAATATTCCACAAGACTTGTTTTTGGTCCATTTGTGTCTACTCCATAGACTTAATTAGGTATATTATTCTATTGTAGTTGGGCAACTAAACTTTGTTTTATTTTGTTAAATAAAGTTTTTTTTTCTTGACTTGTTATTCGTCAAGACTTTTATTTATCCTTGTGTATTTACTAGATAGGTTTTATTCGGCATATTATTCTATGTAGGCTATATTAGGCAGGGTATTCTACTCAATCTTGTGTACTTCTTCTTGATCCTTCTGTACATGGGCGTATATAAAAACAATTTCGGGGGGGGGCTGAGACCATTTCCAGGGTATGGAATACTAAATATTTAGAGCTTGGAATAGTTTTAGGCAACTAAAACGCTATTACACGTAAAATAAAATATGTTTTATGAACTAAATGATCATATTTAATTTATTTTTAAGGGTTTTACGAGAAGTTTTTATCATCAATTCAAAATTTCGGGAGGGGCTGCAGCCCCCTCAGCCCCCCCTTCATATACGCCCATGCTTCTGTATCCACTAGAAAGGCTTTATTAGGTATATTTTGTATTGATTTATAGAGCTTTGCTTTAGAATGAGAGCCAGATTCTGTAATTTCCGCTTCTGTGTATAAGTTAGCTACTGTCGGTGTCCCTGACGGCTTAATATCACTTTTATTCGAGATGTTCGAGAGGATTTTGACAATTTTCACGAGATATATAAAAAAAAAAAAGTTTATTTATTTTCTAAGCTTATCAAATGGCACTAGGGACATGAACGGAACCGCGCTAAGATGCTGCAGTTCCTGTGAGTCGGACGTTTTTAAGATTTAATGCCTTTTTTAGCGCGGTTCCTCCCTCCCCCATAGGGAGGAACCCGCTTATAAGGTTGATACAATGATTCAATCCGGAAGTGCCGACTTGAGAATTTTGCGTTTCAGAACCCCTGGAGACCGAAAATAACGGTGGTTTAAATTTGTATATATATATATATATATATATATATATATATATATATATATATATATATATTTGTCTGTTCGCTCATTTCTGGCTTCCCTAATGGTCCGATTGTGTTGAAATTTGGTACAAAAATCCGTCTTCCAATTTGAAAGGTCAAGTTCGTTAACCAGCAGAATCCGCCCACTGGAAGATGGCGTTTGGGGCGAAATTCGCTCAAAACAAAATCGTAACGCTTACGTTTTTGAGTTCATAAGCTTGTAAGTACTCGTTTTATAGGCTTCTTGGGCTAGGAAAACGAATGAAACCATTTTCAAGGCGATAGCTTTAACCGTTTTCGAGAAAATTGGAAAAATAGTTTTTGAATACCGTTTTTGGTTTGGGTACTTTTTTACAGAAAAACATTTTCTGCATGTTCTACTTTCATTAAGACTAATATGTTGAAATTTTTGTTACGTTTGGAGTTTAGGAAGGGTTAGAATAAAATATTTTATTAACAGACATAACAAATTTTGGTAACTTTGTATACTTTCCTTAAGATTTCGGAAAAGGTTGAGAATCTTGCGAAACGTAACATTACCATTAGAAAGCTTACTAAATGCTCTACAAAAATGGTTCTAATGAAAGTTTTGATTAGGCGATGTCAATCGGAGAAATAAGTGCTTGAACCTTTAATGTAATTGATTTCGCTTATTCGAACTGTTCTTTTTGTCTTTGATTTTGGTACTTAGAATTATGGGATTCAGTTGAAACATTTTCTGCATGTTTGAATGTCATCAGCACTAATATGTTGAAATTTTGGTTATGTTTGGGGTAAAGAAAGGGTCAGAATAAAATATTTTATTAACGGACAAGAAAAGTTTTGGTAACTTTGTATACTATCGTTAGTATCTCGAAAACCGTTGACAAATATGTGAAGCAGAAGGTTAGCATTCGAAAGCTTACTAAATGCTCTACAAAAAAGGTTCTAAAGAAAGTTTTAATTAGGCGATGTCAATCGGAGAAATAAGTGCTTAAAACTTTAAAGTAATTGATTTCGTTTATTCGAACGGTTCTTTTTGTTTGTTTTATTCGTTGTTATTTTTAAATTGCTTATAGTCGGATAGTGTATTTGACAATAAAACAGATTAAGTAAAATAAGAAGATCAATTTTTTGTTAAAAATGTAGCGTTCAAAGAGAGAGATCCCAAGGCTTTCCAAATGCCTCTAAGAGGAGGCCTTTCTGCCCGACTTATGGGATAGCTGACCCATACAGGTAAGATTGTAAATCAAGACCTTTCAAGACTGGTTTGTTTGAGATTTCATTTGGATAGGTGTTTCGGTATTGATCTAAACAAAGTAATAACTGTTTCTATTCTATGCCTTCATAAACACTAGAGATAAGAACGGAACCGCGCTAAGATGACGCAGTTCCTGCGAATCGGACTTTTACTATTTTTTTCTGGGATTTAAAAATTTTAAAAAGCACCGTTCATCGAAGACAAAAAAGTTTGCACAAGTTAAATTACATATATCCGTCACAAATATCTATTCGAGAGCTCATTTTCCCTACCCATGGATTTAACCTCTATAAATAACAGATCCTTCCTTAGTAGAAGGAATGATGAAGCATAATGAATACCAGGATAGAGACAGGATGAGAGAAGTACGTCACTTCTTCTTTTTCACACCCCTTTTGCTGTGACGATGGTTAGTTAACTGGTACTCCAGTTAACTAGGGGAAGGGAGGAAATAACTTCCCTCTAACAGGACAATTATAAAATAAGCTGTTAGTCTGCTGTTGAACTTCTTAAAGACAGCTCGTGTGTTCGTTCTCACTTATTTATCATGCCGAAAGTTTCATCGTTCTTGGACTCAGGAATTACGTTCTGGAAACTGGAAAATCAATCCCTGAGGACATTTCTGCAAAGGTACACTAAAGAAGAGGTTCCATCAGAATCCACGTTAAGAAAAACGTATTTAAATATCACCTTTGAAGAGACGATGCAGAGGATTCGTCTCAGAGTTGCAGAAAAGAAGATCTGGATGCCCATTGATGAAACTACGGATGCAATGGGACGTTACATAGCCAATGTTATCATTGGAACCATGGAAGCAAAGCAAACTGACTTATCATCAAAATATCGTTTGACGACAGAGGAGATGGAGAGAGCAAATGGTACCACAGTGGCACAGTTGTTTACCAATTCACTAATGCTACTCTGGCCGGACGGAATACGGCATGATGATGTCCTACTTTTTGTCACACATGCAGCACCTTACATGAAAAAAGCAGCTAAAGCCTTACGAGTACTCTTTTCTAAAATGCTCCACCTCACTTGTCTAGCACATGGCCTCCAGAATCGCTGAAGAGATAAGAAGTTTGTATCCTCACGTGGATAAATTAGTTTCTAACGCCAAGAAAATCTTCTTAAAATCACCCTCTTGAATCCGAGTTTTTAAGGACATAGCACCAGAGCTGGCTTTACCTCCTCAGCCAGTTCTTACCAGATGGGGAACCTGGATCTCAGCAGTAATATATTACTGCAACAACTTGGACAAGATACGTGAGGTAGTTCATGCAGTATCAGTAGACGAAGTTAGTTCAGTTCGCGAGGTAAAAAAGTTGCTGGACCAAGAAGAGCTTAGCAATGATCTGGCATTTATAAAAGCACATTATAGTGTGATACCGGAAGCAATCTTGAAGTTAGAGAAAAGAGATGATTCGCTGGTATCATCTATGGGGATCTTCGAAGATGCTGTTAATCAACTGCTCCCTCCAAGCACCAGGAGAAAAAGGAAAGAGTGTCAGTGAAAAAGTTAAACGTGTTCTGAGTGCTAATGTGGACATCGAAAAAATTAAGAACATTCGTAATGTTCTGAAAGGCGAAAATTCTGTTTTAACTGGCATGTGTCCTTTCGATGTAGCTTGTTTCAAATTTGCGCCTATCACTTCAGTGGAAGTAGAACGTTCCTTTTCCATGATGAAAAACATTCTTTCTGACAAGCGTCTGTCTATGACAGTTGATACTTTAAAAAAAGCATCTTGTTGTAGCTTGTAATCAGGGAAAGTAAGAGTAAGTACAGTATTTAAAATGCACCTTTTAATTGATAATTAGGAATGAGATTCCTCTTTGCCTTCACTCCTTGTAAATACCTATTTTAATTAAAGTACTTTTATGTATTTCACGTACCTTTTTGCCTGCCTATTTTAACCAAAATTAAATGCCTAACTTCCGGGCTCTAATAATGAGTAAGATTCATCTTTGCCTTCACTCCTAATAAATGCCTATTTTAACTAAAGTACTGCCTATTTTCAGTATTTTAACTGCCTTTTTGCCTGCCTATTTTAACCAAAATTAATGCCTAACTTCCGGGCTCTAGTGATGAGGTTTACCAGACTCCAATGTGCAAATTCTTTTACCACGATTCTTTAACCGTTATCAAGACGTTTTAGAAAATTCTTGACCATTAGCGCCGGAAAATTCTTTTTATTTCCAGAATTCTTATATTTTTCTTCTAATAATGCTTCCTCTACTCTAACAAATGTTTATATGCCTCCTTCTTTAAGAATATCGAAATGAAGACTGTGATGAAACTTTCTTCTGAGTTAGTCATTTTTGGAATAACGGAAACCAAAATTCTATTTATTCTGAAATTTTCGCGAATATGGTTAAATCCATATGAAGTGATCCAAGGTTGGTTGCTTGACAATTTTTTTATATGTTTTTACAACACAAACGTGAAGTTCAAAACAGATGTATTAAAACTTTCATCTTACGCCGTTTACGTGTGGCAGTCAATTTTGTTTTGAGTTATGCTGCGGTTTTTCGCATTGAAGACGTTCGCGTTAAATTGATTACCTCTGGACGCATCATGTTACAAGATTAGAACTGGCATAATTGTTTTTAGTACTTCCTTCCCTACAGTGCTGTTTCATAGCCGCCATAATTCCCTATGCTAATCTTACTAGTCTAAATGTTCTCCAATATTTGGGAGAACCTTCCCCCCCCCTTTTGTTCCTCGAAAATTGAGGAATTCCGTTTTTAAGATATTAAAAAACCATGAAGCAGAAATTTATCAGAGTTAATTTTGGGAGAGAGAGAGAGAGAGAGAGAGAGAGAGAGAGAGAGAGAGAAATTTTTTTTAATGACAGCTGATATAATTCAGAACGACTTTGTCTGGTCAGATTTTTCTTTTTTGTTTCACTTGTTTATTAAATTACGTGTAGAGAAGTTATATTAACGAATTTTCACTATTGAACGTAAAATAACATTTCATTTTTCATGTAACCCAATATCAGCAATGATATCATTGAAATTAAACTTTCAAATCATGATTAGGCTTGGAAAAAATCAGACTGACACATCTTCATAAAATGTAAATTTGTCTTGATTCAGCAATGAAATTAATTGAATTAATATTTAGTATAGATAATAATAGTAATGAATTAAATAAGATGCCTAAATATTATCACTGTTATTAATTTTTATATATACTATTTAGTAAATTATTCTTTAAGTAAATTTTTTGCTTCCACATCTATCGGATTGGGAATGGGCTTACAAAACTACTTATATAAGGCTTGTAAACCTTCGTGAATTTAACTTCTTTAAACGTAATTTAATAAACAAAAAAAAAACAAAAAAAAACAAAAATCTGGCTAGAAGAAGTTGTTTTAAATTTAGCTCTCATTTTTTTTTATTTATTTTTAGTATTGAAATAGGTTAAGATTAAGAGGCTGTAGCGTTTTTTGAAACACGACATGTCATTTGGCCCCACTGTGTGAAAATAAAAAATATTTATAGATTATATATCTATATATATAATATATATATTATAAAATATATATAATAATAATATATATATATATATATATATATATTGTTAGGTATATATATATATATATATATATATATATATATATATATATATATATATATATATATTAGCTCAGTGGTAGAGCATTGGACTAATAACTTAAGAGGACCTGAGTTCAAATCCCGAGCAAGCACTAAACATTTCTTTTTCTAGTGGCATCGTTCATGGGTTGAATTCGGCCTCTCTGACCGTCCGTAGGACAACCCAGCCTTTAATTAAATTAATAATGGGTACCTTGTAGTGCTAATGACTGCTCGCAGTCGAAGCAGCCAAGGGGAAAATCAGGCGGCCGGAGCATATTACTGACCACACTATCTCCCTAGTGTGCCGTATGTTCATGAATCAGATACCTCTATAGTATCTGCCCCATTATATATATATATATATATATATATATATGTGTGTGTGTGTGTGTGTGTGTGAGTGAACATATTTGACCGACCAAAATGTTCCTGACATATCGGTAATTATAATCAACAATTGATATCGGGAGAAGGTGCGGGCTGTTATTTTGTATAAAAATGACTAAGATTTCAATGAGTAATAGTTGATTAAGTATATTCCAACTACAATTTTATCTCTTTTTAAAGAATCTGTTAAATTGCCACAAAAATAAATCAGAATGCAAGTCAAAATCAAAATAGAAACAAATTACATTGGCTTAGTCCGATTAATGCTATTGAATAGGTGTTCTTTTCTCTTTCGAATTCCTACCCCAGTAGAGATAAATAGAGCAGAAAGTAAGGGATAGAAGGAATGTCGCGAGGGGATGGTTCGTGAAATGGTTCCAATGGCCGCATTAACATATGGGCACGATTTGTCTCGTTCCGTAGAGCGGTTCCTCTGATAGCGTTGTCCTGGAAACGCGCCATTCCGTCCTGGACTACTGATAGGCGCGCCAGTACTGACAGATGTCTTGGAGTACTTCACCAGCTGTCATTCTCTTCCTGTCTCCATTCCTCAATCTTATATTCTTCTGGATGAAGGACGAACGTCATCTGTAATTTGCTTTTATACCTACCTTTTCTTAAATTGGAACTATAAGGAAATGACTCTCTACGCTTGTTCTTTTATATCTGTTGGTAGGACCACAAGAGGTGCAATTAAAGCTAATGTGATGCAGATAGTTAGTTGTCGATGTGGTAAGGAGTCAGGGAATATTTGGATTCGACTAATGGGGCATCTACATAGGTCCCGGTCCGATCTGATTGCCACCGACTTTCGGAAGAAAAACATACACATGCATCTCAATGGAGGTGCCTACATTGGTCCCGATCTGACCAAATCTGATCCGATGGCCACCGATTCTCGGCCGTTCAAGTTTGTTTCTTTTTAGACCGATTTTGGACCGACGACGAAATATGGCGCCAAATCTAAACCAATTTCAATGCATTTTTTTAAAAATGAACCCTGATAAAATTTAAAAAAACTATTTCAATTCACATTTCTGCTTTTTGTTTTCCTTGTTTATTAATGTAGGTGGAAAGGTGTTTATAATCATCTTACAGTGTTTATCAACATGCTTATAACATTCTAGCTACATTTCTTATAAATAATTTTAAAATATTAATACTAATGCTTTTGCTACCTTAGTGTAACAGTTAATAATTAACTGTTACACTAAGATTTGTTTTTTCGGGACAGATATACTCTATAATAATAATCTATTTTCGATTTTCCACTTCCTAATGAGGAGGATTGCCACAAATTCACTAGCTTACTCTTCCTTGGAATGATGTAATTAAACCTATAGAGCCTTTCTGAGATCATGTAGTTCTCTTGCCAGCTTTTGGACTCGTCCATTGGGGGTTGATCAGTGCAACTTGGGGAGCTTACGTGACAACAACGTCGACACTTCGTAGGTAATAAGCGTGAAGAAAGGGCGATACATCACCAAGTTGGAAGAAACGCCTCACTGTAAGTCGTTGCTTATTTTGATGGTTTTAGAACAGGTGAGGACAATAGCAGCATGGCTATGAGATAATTAGCATGCCCTACTGGTGAATATTTTAGAGTTTCGGCAATAGGCTCTTTGCTGGCTAGGCCGAATTGCAATAGCGATACGCCAAAGAGTAGGCGTATTATTTGGGTGATGTACCTCATAGCAGATTGGTGAGTCTCATAGAAAAGGTAGTACACCTCATACTAGGGAATTCTGTCTTATAGAAAGGCACTACAGAGTAAAGAGAAACGTCACATAGCAGAGCCAAGCTATTCTTAGTAGTTGGGCACATCTCTTAGCAGTGCTATAGCCCCCTAACGGAAGGATATAGCCCATTTAATGTGATACGGCTCATAAAAGGGTTATCCTCTCATAGCGAAGCGCCAGGCTTTGTACAGGGAGTTAGGCCTCATAGCAAGAACGGTTTGCCTCATAGGAGTGCTTGCTAAAAACCTCATTAGTACAGCTGTTGCAGTCTTAAAAAAATGGTATGATCTAATTAATCTATAGACCAACCTCTTCTAACCGAAATATAGGACTATTAATAGAAATCGGGCTTAAATATTTCATTTGTTGCAGATTTGTCAACTTTCCCAAACTACTGATCAATAAAGCAAAACATAAATTTTGGATTGATGAGATTTTTCAAGGAGTTAAACTAAAAGTTTAAAGATATCGAATGCTTAATACTCCAATGCACGAATACCCCAGCAAGGAGTTAGAAGGATCTGCAGGAGTCGGATAAAACTGCTTTGGGAGTTTAACGACAAGGGTGGTTGTCACCTTTTGTAGCTGCCTATATTTCAGGCCGTTTCCTTATCGTTCGAAGAGTCCTTCCTGTTATCACTAGGAGTTCTCGCCCACCCCAAGTCAAATGTTCCTTACTGATAGCACACAAAAGCCCCTCTTACTTGGGACACTTTTGGAACCTACCTTTCCTCTTATCGAAGACCCGTATTCATTTAGTCTTCGTATTAAAGGTGGTGTGAATAAACTATGGTGCATGCTTTTGAAAGGTATTTCTTGTTTTATCATATAGGAATTTAGCTTTCGTTTTATTTTTATATTTTTTCTGAAATAATAAAAATCCCCCTTTCTCTATTTATCTACTATATACCATATTTGTCAAATACCACTCACTCACTCACTGACCTATCATCGCCCAGCTCAAACCATTTGAAAGAAAATTCTGAAATTTTGCATGGGCACTTTCTTTAGAACGTTAACACTCGCAACTGAAGTATATTTTGATATTCAAATTTTTAAGTATTTTTAAATATATCCTAAAATAAATATAAAAATATATACTCTCAAAAATATACTTCCTTCTTTATTTTAGTTGTAATTGAATGGAAGTCACCTATGCACTAGCAACTACTGAACTAAGTAAGCAGGGGTATGCAAGGCGATTCCAGAGGCTGGTTGCGGGCTTCAGGGAGAATGTGGAATCCAAGTTAATTACAATTTATACGGTAGAGGCTCGGTTGGAAGTTTTGCTAAGGTATCCAGCGTTGTCGGATAGTTGGAGGGCACTGCTAACCCAAGGAACGGCTGCTGTCTGGACCCTCTTACATATGGATGCGGGTTGGGGGCTGTCGGATAACTTCTGGAACAGGGGCCGGATCCCAATGCAGATCAGGACGGTCGGGTAGATTATGCCGGTCTTAGGGCGTGTTATTGGCAGGATGTCAAATGTCGGCTGTTGAAGAAAATATACATAAAAGTGTATTTTTGAGTATAGGGTTAGGTATACTTAGCAAAAAAAAAAACGACGTAAATCTGTACGTTATTTTATTTTCTAGTAAGAATTAGACGTGTCAGGTTAGTTAAACAAAGTTTTATTATTAAACCAATACTTATTATTTAAAAAAATGTTCAAATTATTAATAGTGGATTAACATAAAAAAAGTTCGTCACGCAGGAGCTGCATAACTAAGCACTTTCCTCAACATTTGGGTAGTGTTGACTGCTTTCCAGAACAATTTACTTAATATATCCTACATAAATAATATACAAACGTGAATAGTTCTCTTGTAATAAGTAACTGATCAATTATTAATTTGCTTCCAGAGTTATGTTTACACATGGTACCTACTATACTACGTAATAAATACAAAAAACCTCACATTATCGTATTTTGATCTAACGCAGGAACAGGATACAGTTCCCCTAGTGGTAGAAAGCGCTCCTTGCGGCGGCTTTGTGTACCTACGTCTGGCAGGCTTTTCTATTGAAATATATTATAAAATAAACCCCCCTTTCCGATTGACCGATTCAGCTCATTTTTACATCACTTCTTTCTCATGGGCTACCCACGACGTATACCGCGTTTCGTTACAATACAGCGGAAATTACGACCGGTATGAGTATATTAGTAATTTGGGTCCGGAGTAACCCCCCCCCCCCTCCTAATGAACCGATTTAGTTTATTTTTTTTTTTTTTTACAACACATATTTACCTGTAGATTACCATTACGGATACCGAGTTTCGTCAAAATATACCAAAAACCACGGCTGGTAGCGGCGAATTGGTATTGTGGGTCCGGAGTAAACCCCCCCTCCTAATGAACCGATTTAGTTCATTTTTATATCTCACTTTTCTCTCTATATTAACACTACGAATGCCAAGTTTCGTTAAAATATAACAAACATTACGGCTGGCATGGTCAAATTAGTGTTTTGGGTTCGGGGTAAACCCCCCTTCCGGTGGACCGACTTTGGTGGTTAACGAACTCGTTCAATCGTTTGCAAATTGAATGGTATATACCAAGTTTCGTGACGAAAAACAAAAACTCTAGCCGCTATCGTGTTAACAGACACATATATATATATGCATATATATATATCTATATATATATATATATATATATATATATATATATATATATATATATATATATATATAGATAGATAGATAGATAGATATATATTTTAACGGGGGTCATTTTCGGTGTCTACTAGGTAGGATCGATAAAGATTTGAAGAAATTTTTCAAAAATTCCGTCATGAGTCCAACCTCAATA
Source organism: Gonocerus acuteangulatus (assembly GCA_946811695.1). Classification (NCBI taxonomy): domain Eukaryota; kingdom Metazoa; phylum Arthropoda; class Insecta; order Hemiptera; family Coreidae; genus Gonocerus; species Gonocerus acuteangulatus. Next base: position 39,560,020 of record OX328129.1, read on the forward strand.
GCTACTTTCCTTCGGAGGAAAGTGCTAAAAGAAACTTTTAGCACTAAATTGTTTATTTTACCCACGTGTTTCAAGAAGGATGACATCTTAAAATGGAATATTACTCTCTCATGTACGGCGAAGTGAAGACCCAGCCTCGAGAGCAATAGCTATCCCGAGCCTTATCTCCTCTCCTCTCCTCTATTAATACTGAAGGGTTATGTCAGTAAATAATTGTCCTTTCTTGTTCTACACAAGCTAGATTACGGACAAAAACGAAAATGCCAGTCTCAATCGGCAAGCGAACTAAACCATATTAAAAGTTTAAAAGTGTCTGTTTTGTTTTTTTTTCTTTTTTGCTGAGAGTATTATATTTGGTGACTGTTGAATTAGAAACCAGGCGGAGAAAACTCAAAATTAACCTGCATCCAGGAATTGCGATATCTTAACCAAGTTACCTTATAATGTTTATGTTTAACGTTTAATGTTTATTCATAGAGTGATTCGGGAAGTTTAATAAAGAAATTTTTAATAGTTCGCTTTCAGGTTCAGTTCAATTTTTGACTTAAACCTAGCTGCATGAACTATCTTTGCTGTTAAGAAAATTTAACCTTCCACTAGATTGAAATATTCAAGAAAAGGAATGTTTTTTCGGTTAAAATTAATTTGAGAAAATTTTTTACTTTTCATGAAGATAAACTCATATTTTTTTTTCAATAGAAGGCCGAAGAACGCGTTACCGCATATACGCGTGCTGATAGCTTTTCTTTGTTAGGGTTTTCCTTAGCCAATTGGTCGTTTTTTTTTATTCCCAGGCACTCCCGAATGGCTAAGAACCCACTGAAATACGACAGTAAGTTTGAGAAAATCTGACTTTTTTAAATTGAATTCATTCTGTTTTTCAAGTTTATCTTGATATAAAAGTCTTCTATCCATAAAATAATTAGGTACTGGTCTTATTCGACTCAGCACGAAAGCACACTTCAAAAAAATACTCAAATCAGAAATATTCAAGAACCTACATGTCCCCCCCCCCGAAAAAAAAGAACGTGCGTTTTGCACCAGTGTGCGTCGGATCAACGTCCTAATCGTTCCCCTTTGGAAGGAATAAATTAGAAAGCTCATCTACGGTTACAAAGGTTGTATAAGAGATAGAGAAACGGCTACTAAAGCGAACGTTGCAAAGAAAAGACTTCATTGGAATCCTGGCAGTGCAAAGTCCCCAAGTCCTAAAGTACCCCCCGAAGGAGAAGTCCTGATCTATTACCTAACCTCTTCCCTGGGAGGGTCGTAATTGTCCCAGCCTGTTTTATTGGTCCTACCTCCTCTTTCTCTAACTCGAACAGATAACGCTCTTACGTTTGGAAAATGTTATTTCCCTCGAAAAAGCTCCCAGTCCGACCACTCTTAGCGATACTCCTGAAATATTGCCTGCTGCAGGAGTCTCTTGTGCGGATATTTTATCCTAAAGCACTTAGGATTGGGACTAGATTTCAACAGAGTCAGTATGTAATCCTTTATGACGTTCAAATGGAACGAAATGAGTACGCCTGTGGATTTGGAAAACTTCATGAGTTTTATTAATTGTGATTCTGCTAGGAAAATCAGCTGGATATTCCGGAAAAAACCTTCATCTTGAACGTCACATTTAACCCGCTAAGAAATCTAGGAATAACCAGGGATTTAGCTAAGAAAAACTCATAATTTCGGAACAATAGATAAATCCTACATCACATATGGAAAATTACAAAGCTCTATTTGTTATGTAACCTTCTGCTCAAACAGCACGGAACGGGCAATGAAGAACGCGATAGCAACACGGGGAAGTCCGCATTTCAATATAATATTTATCTCTGATGTGATGTGATAGGATAAAATAAAAACTCAAGAAATGACGCATTTTAATGGCTCAAAAACAAAATATCAAAATCTTCAATAGCCGTTTTGTCGGATTGTGTTGGTTGTATGGCAATCTTCGCCCGAATTTATTTTATAGGAAATTAATTTGTTGTTCGACTGATCATCTTCAGCTTACTACTATATTTTGGCCAAAAAAGAGAGCGACATATTTTTAAGACCTCCGCTACTGTGAAAAACGAGAAAACAGGTCCGTGGCGTTTTAAGTTTTTTTTTTTTTTTTTTTTTTTTTTTTTTTTTTTTTTTTTTTTTTTTTTTTTTTTTTTTTAGCACTTTCCTCCGAAGGAAAGTAGCTATTGAGGTTGCACTCATGACAGAATTTTTGAAAAATTTCTTCAAATCTCCATCGATCCTACCTAGTAGACACCGAAAATGACCCCCGTTAAAATATATATCTATCTATCTATCTATCTATATATATATATATATATATATATATATATATATATATATATATATATATATATATATGCATATATATATGTGTCTGTTAACACGATAGCGGCTAGAGTTTTTGTGTTTTCTTACGAAAAGTGGTATATAGCGTTCAATTAGCAAACGATTGAACGAGTTCGTTAACCACCAAAATCGGTCCGCCGGGAGGGGGGGTTTACCCCGGACCCAAAACACTAATTTGACTATGCCAGCCGTAGTTTTTTTTATATTTCAACGAAACTCGGTATTCGTTATGTTGATCTAAAGAGAGACATAAGTAGTAAAAATAAACTAAATCGGTTTATTAGGAGGGGGGTTTACTCCGGACCCACATTACCAATTTGCCACTACCAGCCGTAATTTTAGTTCTATTTCAACGAAACTCGGTATTCGTGGTGGTAATCAACAGAGAAAAATGGGTTGTAAAAATAAACTAAATCGGGTTATTTGGAGGGGGTGTTTACTCCGGACCTAAAGTACTAATATACTCATACCGGTCGTAATTTTTGGTGTATTGTAACGAAATGCGGTATACGTCGTGGGTATCTTATGAGAAAGAAGTGTTATAAAAATGAGGTAAATCGGTCTATTGGAAAGGACGGTTTACTTTAAACTCTGTTTCTTTAGAATTAGCCGGCCAGACGTAGGTCCCAAAGCCGCCGCCAGGAGCGCTATCTCCCACAAGGGGGACTGTATCCTGTTCCTGCGTCAGATTAAAAGACGGAAAATGAAGTTTTTGTGTATTTATTATGTAGTACAGTATTATGTATTAACATAACTCTGGAAGCAAATTATTTACAAAATTAATAATTTAACAGTTCTCATAAGAAATGTAAATGAGCAGAACTATTCACGTTTTTATTTCATTTATATTGGTTATTTACAGCAAATTATTCAGTAATGTAGTCTACACTACAAAAAATCTGAGGAAAGTGCTTAGTTATGCAGCTCCTGCGTGACGGACTTTCTATTCTTTAGAATTAACAGCAGGTAATCAATTTCAGGGACACTAGCCCTGGACTGTCTTCCAGTTGTCTTCTTCTTCTTCCCTCTTGTGCCTCGGTCCTGGCCAGAGTCTTCATGGCATTTAGCCCGTTTTTCTTTGCTGTCCTAGTCTGGAGATTTGATCCGTCCATGTTAGCCAGGGTCTGCCCCAAGGGAGTCTTCCAGTTGGCCTAGTTTCAAGAATTTCCTTCTTCCCCAATCTCCTCCATTTGGCAAAGGTGGCCAAACCATTTCATATGCCTGTTTTCAATCGCTTCTTTTACAGCTGAAACTCCCAGGTCTTCTCTCATTTACTGATTTCTGACCAGATCTATTCAGATTTCTCAGGCATCTCATTTCTAAGGCTGTTACTCGGCGGGACCCAGATTTCCCTTCTATAGAGAACCGGTTGTCTACATTTTAAATGCATCCATATTGAATTAGGGAATTTCTTCAGTGAACCCATCGCTGGAAAAGTGCTGACAACTGTAAAAGGAATTCTACAAGCAGTCCAGGACGCTAACAATCCTCTGGGATACCCTGCTATCCACTTGATACTGGTTTGCAGAGGGAGACTGCTAAGCTATAACTAAAACTTTTCCTTTTGTGCAATAATATGCTACCCTTTTATTGATTTTGTGGTTTGGGGATATCGCTCTGACCCCGAGGATCCTCCATGATGAGAGCTAGTAAAGACTGTTGTTTAAGGCTTTGGCAACACACACAAACTATTGCTAAAAAGCGGCATGCTCGTTGGCAGCTTTCTAGTGTAATAAAATACTAGGTGATGGATGAAGACCACGATAACTTTTAGTTGAGCATGGCTAAGTGTAGTAGCAATATTACCTATGATCACCCAACATTTATCGGGATCTTCCCCACTCTCCTCGGCATTTATTACTAAAGATCATGCAGAAATCATTTCTTGGCCTCTTATCATCACAACGGTTCACTATCTTCATCTCATTTCAAACTATTATTGGCGTCGTGAGTTTGCTGCTTTATATTGTACGTCGCGGATTCTAAGCAATCTAGGCCAAGGACTTAATTAGAGGAACGGGATGGAGTGGAATTACTCCTAAGCTGATTAAGTAAGGGATTTTCAAGTCATTGCAAATAGTTAAATCCAAACACAGTAGAAATCATTTGCGATTTTGATTAATTTTGGATAGATTAGTTCCGGTTCTATAGTACATACCGATGGAAACATCTTATTACAATATTATTGTTTTCTCTCAACGTATCTTTCAGTATTTTGTTCTATATGATCGTTTGATGATGATCTAGCATTTTACATTCAATGGCCAAGAGAGGAATGATGTATTTTCTTTTTTCAAAAGTAAACCCATTGGGCCTAATGGGAATCGATCCGACAGCCAAAGTCGTACTAATGTTCTTTCTAAGTAAGCTTTAATAATGACAGCGAATGGGCCTCTATTCACAAAATACTTATTATCTTCAAAACAAGGATCAATAGAGACTATTATGGCTTAAGCCCCGGCTTCGATTCTCAAATTGTCATATTTTAGTAATACTTATTTCGTTTATTAGGGCGGCTTTCCTTAAGGAAAAGGGAATTAGCCCTCTATGAATTCTCGTTCATTTTCTGACCATAATTTAAAGCCACATATACGGCTGAATGCCTGTTTATTTGTTTTTAATTTTTTTTTTTAAGTTTTGTTTTTAAAAAAAAATTAAAAACAGAATTCAGTTATCAACACAGAATTCAGTTACTTCCCTCAACTATTAAGTACTACTTTACTTACGACTTGTAATTTTTATTTATTTTACTATTTATCATTGACAATGCTTCTTGTACTTACCTCAATTCTTTATAGATGCAGTTTCGTCGCCTGAGTTGCGATAACCTTAATTAATAAATAAATAAAAAAATTAACTGTTACACTGAGATTTATTTTTTCGGGACTGATATACTTCCTCTTGAAGATTGATTGGCCTCTCAACTCCTTCATACCTCCAACATTTAATCTAATCGAAGGTTTCTATGCTTATTAGGCATTTCTTAAATTAATCACTCTTTTCACTTCACTACGAGGTCATTACTGACGAGCTGTGACTAAATCAGATCGGATCGGGTCGGGACCAATGTTGTCACTCACGTCGGGCGCTGTTGGTCTAACGAAATTGGATCGGATCGGATCGAGAGAAATACGGGTCCATTGTAGGTTCAGCCTAGTTCGTATGGTATGTTTAGAAGAAATCACTTCACGCAGTCATGTCCTTTATGATGAGTGTTGTGTGGGTGAAATGTGTAAGTACATGTCTTATTTCTAGAGTTATATTACATATTTCACATTATGGCTATTCTTCTTAAGATATTACGTAATTATGTGTAAGTACGGAATGGCTAACCACAACAGCATATCTTCGACTACCACAAGAAGTAGAAAATCACTCTTGTACGTTTTATTGAACGAAGTTCATTTTCTGCCAGTCAAGTCCGTTAATTTTGCGTTGAAATTCCATCGCTGAGAATGGATAAACTGCGACTTATCGCAACATCGATAGTAAATCATATTTATTTTAATCAGTTGTCTTTAATTTGAAGGTGACTTGTTTTCTAATTATTTTTTATACATACATATTTATTTTGTTCTAAATAATTTATAAATGCGAAGACAGGTATAGTTGGGATTCGGCTAGGAGAAAAACGTCAAACTTTCAAAAAGAAATCTGTATTTTGGACGTTTCGACTGCAACAATGGCAGCCTTCTTCAGCTAAAAAATATATACAACTTATAAGTAAAGAAAATGTACAAGTAGTAAGTAAAAGACAGGAAGAAATGAGCGGAGTATATATATCAATACAATAAATTTTAACCAATCTTACTTTTAAAAACAATGAAAATACGGTAGTTGGAAAGAAAACAGCATGTAGAATTTATATATATATATATATATATATATATATATATATATATATATATATATATATATATATATATATATATATATATACTCCGCTCATTTCTTCCTGTCTTTTACTTACTACTTGTACATTTTCTTTACTTATAAGTTGTATATATTTTTTAGCTGAAGAAGGCTGCCATTGTTGCAGTAGAAACGTCCAAAATACAGATTTCTTTTTGAAAGTTTGACGTTTTTCTCCTAGCCGAATCCCAACTATACCTGTCTTCGTATCTCTACAGCGGCTAACTATCTCCATCTACACTATAATTTATAAATGACTGTAGCTCAACTCCAATGTTCAATTTTTGGATTTTCGATTTAAAAAAAACAACACTCTATTCAATTTAAATGAGCAAGCAAAACAGATAAAATATTTTTGTATTTTTTCGTTTAATCACAATTTTTGTTATTAATGTCTATCTTTTATCTCTTGTATTATATTTAATATTCTAATTTATAGCTACGGCTTTAATAGCTATCTACTATAAATTTAAGTATTAGCGCAGAATATGCACCTATTATATTTTTCATTTATCATCCTTACAAGTATTTGCTGTAGTTTTATAGCCATTAGCGCTTGAATTATTTTATCTTTCTTTTACCTTACAATGCACTTTTTAAATTAATCCTGTTGAAAATTCTTACTTTAATTTTTTTTTAAACACTGTTCAGAATCTGATTCGCTAATATATATCTTCTTTATACTGTCAAGAGAGCTCATAGTTATTCATAGTAACAATATCATGTAAATATGTTTTAGTAACCCAAGTTTCTTTAAGCAAATATATTTGAGTACAAGCTTTTTTTTTTCTTAATAATAATTGTTTTTTAATTCATAAACTGTCTGTATGTGTCTTGTGGTGAATTTTTAGTTAAGTTTTAATTTTAATTCTATTTATTTATAACTGTCTTCGGGCTCAAAATTTCTTTTTTATAACGCGCCTGACTTTTGCCGTTGTTAGAATTTTTGACCGAAACTCTTAATTCCTTGTTTTATTTTTACGTCGAATATTCATTTTATTTTATATTTGTGGTTAGTTTTAATTTTTTATGTTATTGTCATCAGGCATTGAAGACGAGGCCTTGTTTTTAAAGCAATTTATAGCGCTTCAAACAGAGAAGGTTGGCCTTTTAATTTCCCTATATTGATAAATGTTTACCAAAAAGCTACCAACACTTAAAAGTATTGCAGAGTGATAATCCCGTATGGAATTTAATTACTAGAGCTGTGCTTTTGTCGGTTTAACGTTTGAGGAAATAGGGATCGCATTTCATTTCACAGATGGATAAACTTTGTTACCTCAGATGAACAAAACATGAGGAGGTTACAGAGGTATACCCGTTGTTGATCCCCTGCTCCAATAAAACTTTTACTCAGTGGCTTTTTGTATCCGTGTTGCAGAACCGCTCATGCATTATATAAGCAGAGAGTTGTATCTGGGTATGAAATTTCAGGGGGATGAATATAAAAGGCATAAGCCCCCCCATTTGGATGATGGTCTTGTGGAAGGGTTTCTCCAAGGAGATCCGACCAATCCAAAGTCTTCATGGATATGGCTAGGAATATATATCAGCTCTCAAGGGCCAATAAAAACATTTCTATTGGCCCCGCAATCCTCAGCCAATTTCTTGTCTAACATAACATTTCCTCTGCTATAAGTTCTCTTTTATATTCCTTGTATATCCTCAAGTATTTATGTATTCATTGATATGGTATTTATTGGATAATGGTAGCATTTAGTTTCCACAAATCTTATTCCTTTGTATATGTAAGTGCTATTTATTTATTTTTTTTGAGATGGAGATAGTTAGCCGTTGCGGTGATACGAAGTCAAGGAATGGTTAGGATTCGGCTAGGAGAAAAAAAAAAAAACGTCAGATATTCAGGCAGAAATCTATATTGGACGTTTCGGCTGAAATTTTTAGCTGAAGAAGGCTGCCAAAGTGCCGCCGAAACTTCCAATACAGATTTCTGCCTGATGACCTGACGTTTTTTTCTCCTAGCCGATTCACACACATCCCTCGATTTCATATTTATTTGTTTGTTACACCGCAACAAAAGTAATTTGCTAATCTCTCTAAGGACACGTCCGCAAAAAAATAATAGTAGTAAAGAATAAATTTTAAAAGGTATTCATCATGATGAAAATAATCTAGCAAAATATTAAAGAAATTTTTGTCAAACATTATGACTAGAGCCCGGAAGTTAGGCAAAATGCCTTTTTTATCTGAATGGATATATTGAAGAATCAGATAGAAATAAATACGTTTTCGTGCATTTAGGAAGTGTAGCGACAATTTTTATTTTGCCTTTTTTGCGTATTTTGGCTTCCGTTGCCTATTTTTGCCTTTTTTGCTTGTTATGCAATTTTTTTCTGCGATTTAAACATTTCAAAAAGCACATATTGAATTTCCGTTCATCGAAGACAAAAAAGGTTGCTCAAATTACAAATTGCCCTCACAAATATCTATTCGAAAGCTTATTTTCCCAACCCATGGATTTAACCTCTGTAAATAACAGAACCTTCCTTAATAGAAGGAATGCACAAGAATAATGAATAGCAGGAAAGAGAGAGGATGAGGGAAATCAGTCACAGCTCCTTCCTCACAGCCCTTTTGCTGTGACAATGGTGTAATTACCTGGTATTCCGGGCTTCGAAATAACAAGTTAATGCAGAGGAAGTTATGCCATGATGAAAAACATTTTTTCTAAGAAGGTCTATAACAGTTGATACTTTGAAAAAGATGTTGTTGCTTGTAACAAGGGAAGTAATTCCTTTGAGAGTAAATACAGTAATTCTGTGATAAATCTATTTATGTATATATATATATATATATATATATATATATATATATATATATATATAAAAATCACGTGTCTGACTGTTTGTCCGTTTGTTCCTTATACAAATCCAAACATTTTGACCAAACTTGGAATACTGGTAGGTCTTGATCCGGGAAGTCTCGTAGGCTAAATCAAAAACGTCTACCAGCTGACTGTCTGTATGATTGTTCCTAATACAAATCCTCACCTTTTGACCAAACGTGGCGCACAGGTAGGTCTTGATACGGTGAATGTCTTAGGCTAGGTCAAAAGCGTCTAACAGCTGTCTGTCTGTATGTTAGTTCCTTAAACAAATCCACACATTTCGACCGATTTTGATCAAACTTGGCACACATGTAGGTCTTGATTCGGGGAGAACCATAGGCTAGGTTAAAATAGTTTATGACTCACAGTTCGGAGGTCACGGGTTCGAAACAATGAACGGGGTTCCTAATTTATTTTTGATTTTATGGAAACAGAAAATAGGCGTAGCATGGCACGCCGGGTAACAGGTAGTTGGTAATAAAGAATGAACGAGTATTTAAAATACATTTTTTCATCATTAATCAGTAAGATTCCTCTTTGCCTTCACTCCTAACAAATGCCTATTTTAATTACAGTACTGCCTATTTTCAGTATTTTAAGTGCCTTTTTGCCTGCCTATTTCACCCAAAAATAAATGCCTAACTTCCGGGCTCTAATTATGACATATACAGTAGGTACTAGTTATTTCTTTGCTTTTTTTTTCTTTTTTTATGTTTTGCAATTTCTTTATTACACTTGTTATTTTCGTTCTTACTTATCATTTTTTCTTTCTTTTGACGTTGAACGACCTTTAATGAGTTTATCGCCTAATTTAAGAAACTCTCAGTAAAGTATGTGTATTAGTGCTCGTACTCGACGTACATTTGACGAAAAATACAATTAGATGTCTAAGAAACCATTTTTTATGAATGAAAAATTTATAATTATGTAAAAATTTAAGTCAATGAAAAGTCTACCCATCTTAGCTTTTGCCCTTATGTCTGGTGTATCTTGAAAAGCTTAAGATACTCTTAATATTTTGTTGTGATTGTGTTACAATACACATAACTTATATTAGTACACCTACGGTTAGCGGTTTTTTTAGCACATCCCATACCAACATTGGTATACTGTGCGTACCTTAAGTAATTTCTTTCTTCTATATATTAATTGATATATGAGAGTTTCACATGCCCCTTTGAACGTCATTCGGGACATTTAGCTCAGAAGCTATTCATTCCGCTAGAATACTGAATGTGTGCATAATCGAAGAAATTAATTCTCAACAACTGAATTATGAATTAAAAATAATTAAAGTTTCTTCGTAATAGTTTTCGGCATTCATGCTAATTTTGCCTTTGAAATGCATCACTTCCTTAAAATAATAAAAGCAAAATTTACCTTATCAATATGTACATGAATTATGAAAATCAATGTATTGGGCAGAATGCTGAGTTATTAATATTCCAAACATCATTGTACATTCCATTATTCATACAGCTGCGCAGTAGGTCATGCGAGCATTTACGTAGCAACGACAAAGCAATACTCACCAACTGCGTCATTTCGTTTGATGCTGAGAGCTAGCGGTTGAGGTGGTAGGAAATGCTTGTGATTCGGCTAAGAGAAAACGTCAAATTTTTATAAAAATCTATATTTTAGTAAAAAAATAAATATACCTCTTACAAAAGAGAATTTTTAAATGTACATATTAAGTAAACAAAGATTTTTATAGACAGATTGAACACTAGTTTTATAATGAACTATTTGAAAAATAATTAATAAATGGCAAAGAAGGGAAATAATAATAACTTTTAAATAATTTTTAACAGTTTGCAGCTCAGGAGATTATTATCAATATAGGTTTATCATTTCTCTGTAATCGTAGAATTTTTTTATCTCAAAACTACACATATATAAATTACTTTTATATATTTTTTTTTTTTGTTTTTTTTAGTTATATAACTTTGGTTAAAGTTCCTGTTTTTATTTATTTTTTTTTTGTCATTACACATACAACAATATTTAATTAGTTGAGGAGCTGCCATAAACACCTGGCAATCCTTCTTTCACGAGTGCAACCTCCTTCCTTGTTAAATTTATAACGAAGGAACGTTAATTTAATTTGATTATGGGAGGCCCGGTGGCATTGAGTGCTAAGGTGTATGCACTCCACGCCTAAGGTCGCGGGTTCGATTCCCACTAGAGTGTTTGCTACTCTTTGAAAAAAAAAGAAAAAAAAAGAAAAGAGAAATGACATTAGTACTATCTGCTAGAAAAGGGTGGTAAACTGTAGAAAGTCCGTCCCAAAAATCGTTGTCATGTGAAGTTGGTCGTTAAAATTTAATTAAACGTAATTTGATAATGACGATGTTACCATAACATTTTTTTCATTTATGTTTATAATTGAAGGGTTCGGGGAAAAATAGTGCCAAGCAACATTTTTAACAAAACCTAACTGTAGCTGATTTATGTTGGATATTATGTAGGGCTATCAGTTGAAATGGTTAGGGCCAACAAGATTAAGTAGCATACAGGGCACTTTGTAGTCATATTTTAGTTATATTTGCATCATAGACTGATAATCTCTCATAATATCCTGCAATAAGCAGCTAATGTTAAGTTTTGTTAAAAATGTTGCTTGGCACTATTTTGCCCCGACCCGTTCAATTCATCTGTCTAAAACTGAAGAATTACCATTTCATTAGAATAATTATAATAAATTTAATTTCCTAAATTAAATTTTACCCGAATCACGAACGATACTAAGTATTATTTAAATAAATAATAATATTTCTACAATTAAATGCAGGAACTGGAGGAATAAAGGAGAAATCGCCTTTCGATTGGAAATACTAAAGCTTCTGTAAGAAAACAAAAGTCCAAAAGTTTTCCTTCTGTTAAAGTTGATAAAATTCTAAAACTTAAAGCCTCCCTAACAAACTTAAGTTCTTTAACAAGCACCATTTGGGGGGTTTGGAATTTCAATTCCTTAAGATAAACCTTTTTTGCTAAAAGAGAATGAAAAAGTGTGTATTTTTCATTATCTACTGTAAAGTAAACTGACGCTCTGACTCCTTCAATCAGTTTTTGTTAAACATCATGTTAAAGAAACTTTCATTTTATGTGGGGAAATATTAATTCCTTAAGTTTCATGAATTGAGTTAAAAAAAGGATGTTTAGGACAAACTATTAGGTCACGTAATAAGTTGGTGCTCGAATTAAAAGCATGCATTAGATACGCTGATTTCGAGCCTTTTGTCTCTTAACTTCCCTTGACCAATCTATATATGTATATCAAATTTTAATGTCTTCGTCGTTTATAGGCTTGGAGGTAAGGCGATACCTGTAACCATTTTCAAGAATGGTGAATATTACTAGTTTTCCAATCTTTTTTTAACTAAAGATGTTTTCACAAACTCAGGCGGAAGAATAATTGCTGAAAACTTTGATATTGTTTGTTACTTTGCTTGTAACGGGTCTTCTCGTTTGTGTTCCTTGGTGCGTTATTGGTTGTTGTTTTTATAATTGATTTTAGCAGTAAAATGTTTGCTAGGGAAAAAAAGATGCTTAAAATGAGATATTTTCTGTTGTTTGTAGTAAAGCTTTCCGAGCAGATGAGGCAATGCGAGATATTTCCGCTACTGTAAGCTTTCAGTACATAATAACGCCTAAACGTTACTTATCTTCAAGATTTCATGAGAGTAGATGTTTAACTTTTATAAAAAATATTAAATACACTTATTCCTAGCATTCCTAATGACACTAGGGATTAGAAGTTATGGAAAACGTAAATATGACGCAGTTCCTCCGAGTCGGACTTTTTAATGGCTTTCTTGACAGTAAGGATTTCGACATTAAACTTAGGCTCGTTTTCCGCCCTTTAGAGATCGTGAAATCAACCTAAACGCGCATTCTATCGGATTTTAATTTGTTATTAAAACAAGACGTACCACTATGTACAGACTCCAATAAGACATTCACTATAAAACACTTACTAACAGACTGCAGGGAACGAGTAAACATGAATATACCACGTGACATGTATGAACTCTTGACAGATGGTAGCCCACACATATCCAATATTTTAGATTTTTTTAAAACAAATAAAAATTTATGAAGAAATATAGAAAAATCAAAATATTTTAATATATGTTTAAATAAAATTTTATTTCTTCAAAATAGAGCGAAAAGACAGCATTCTTAGTTTATTAAGAATCATTTATTTAATTTATTACTTACTTGTTTTTATAGTAGACCTCTAATAATTGATTTTATTATTTTATTTTTTTATTCATATAGTATAAATTTTGATATTTTCATTTGCTTAATTGTTTCTTTAGAAGTTTTAATTTTTGATGTGATAGTTCTTTTATAATGTTTGCACCTTTCTTGTTTATAGAGCAAATCTCCCAGCTGCGGAGGTTTCTTTAAAACCATATAAATATAAAAATAAAGAAATAATTTGTTATTGTGCATAAATATCTATACCAAGTATGGGCATTCATTGACACGTTGCACAGTTTCAAAACCTCGACGTAAAAGAATGCCCATACTTGGTATGGCAACGTCTAGAGGGAAAAAACCTCCAAAACCGAAGGTGTTCAATCCCGTTTGAACTAACATTTTTTTATACTCAATTACTTGTAGAATACAGCTGTAATATTGCTTTTCCATTTTATTAATAGCTATGATCACAAAAAATAATTTTGTTGAGGGTTTTCTCACTGAGTAAAAATCTCACAGTTTTTAGTGAAAAGTAAAACAATATTTTATACTACTTTTTTTATTCCTGAAAAATTGATATTACCCAGGAAGTCTCATGAGTATATGTAGCTTTTAAACTAATTTTCTTTTTTGTCAAAATGTACCATGAACTTGGTGCATTTAGGTTGTGAAGATATCTGTAATGGCACTCAATTATCCTATTGCCTATTACCTAACTAGCGTCGATCAGCTGTTTAAAATCGATAGATTCCAAAAATCCATCATCCAGAAAAAGTTTAGTCCATTATAATAAGATGATTTTTTTTTTTAGATTTTGTCACTAGATAAAAGTTAATTAAATTTTGTTTAGCAAATTAAAAAATATACTATTTAAATATTTTATGTCAGTTTTTTTTTACCGTTTTCTTCCTGCTTTTTATTATGTGAATGTTTTCGTTTATTTTTCTTTTCGTCAAGAGCCTTTCCTTTTCTATAATTTCTGCATTTGCGAAGTCGAATACATGCTTATATTTTATGGAAGCATGTATTATATATATATATATATATATATATATATATATATATATATATATATATATATATATATTAATTGGTGTTTTCGGAATGTCTCGCGGGCAGGATCAAGTCTTACAGCGGGCCGGTTGTTGGCCACGTGTGATCTATACCATTATATTTCCCCTCGTAGATGGCTAGTGAGCCTTCTTAAGGGCAGATAGAGTATCCTGATTCCTTTTGTTCCAGGCGAGTGAATGTCCAGGATCCAAGGGGAAGTTGGGGGTGGGTGGTAGATTGCATTGTCCTGGAAGGAAGCATTACACCGGTAGTTAGGGTTCGGCAACAGCTGCTCCTACTCCTGTTTGCTTAACTTTATGTCTTCTTTACACAATCCAATACCTATTAAGAGGCTATTATCTAAATAAGCTTAAATCTTAGGATTAGGTAATCATTTTTTTTATAGCGTGAGTTTAGATTTTTTAGAGAGACCGAAAAAAAAAAAAAAAAAAAAAAAAAAAACGGTTCCCTAAAAGAACCGATGTGGGTCCCTTTTCTGTCTAATTAATTCTATTTCTTCAAACGGCTGCTCTCCTTTGAAACGAAATCTGTCCAATTAGAGATCGGAATTCGTGTTAACCATCTTCAACGCGGGGATTTCTTTTTACATTAAACTGTCTTTTAATTTATAAACTTAAACACTATTGTACAACTACTGCTCTCCATGAACTATTATTATCATTTGGATTTTTAGATCTTTTATTTTGTTAGCACCCTACGCGTTTAAAGAGCAAATCGCCCAGTTGCGGGCTCTGAAATAAAATAAATAAATAAATATTATGATCATTAAAATGCATAACTATTCATTAAGTATATTGACATTTCTGCGATACCATGTGTTCAATTACATTTTGATAAGTAAATTTAGCTATCTACTCTAGTCCGATTTACCTTTATAGTCCAAGATGTGGCAACCGCACGTTTCATGTAGTGTTTTATGCATCTTGAAATTTGGCTATGATGTACCTCATGGGTAGATAAGAAGGTATTTATGTGTTGGTTATACTGACCCTGGAATACCAGCTACTTCGCATAGGGAAAATATTGCCTAGAAATAGGGGTTTATTCAGAAGCCAACTATCTTCAATGTAAAATTAAGACAATTTTACAATGCATAATAAATAATCCAAAAATTTTTAAGAGGGCAACATGTAAATAAAAAAACCTAAGTTGTTTTTTTCTAATATTAAATGCGTGTTTTATTCACGCTGCCATTAAAACCAGGAGAGCTGTACAAGATCACGTGGGCAAGAACCAATGGGAGTGCAGAGAACAACCACAGCTGCCCAGATGATCGGTGCTCTCACTCACCCTTACGGTTACACGCAGTGTATTGCAGTCTATCATGGGCACAGTGGTGGCTAAAGGGGAGCGCTTGGGAGCGGGCTTAGCCCCCCAGAATGAAAATTCACAATCCTTTTCGATTAAGTTAGAAAAATAAATTATTTAGGCAAATTAAAGTTCATTTCATTAAAGTTTTAATTAATGTATGTTCTTACTTTATCAAATACTTCCTTCAGTTATTTAAAAATTGTGTAAAAGTGTAAATAGTTATTTATGAGTATGAATATGTAGTTAAATTATCAAAGACGTTTTTTTGTTTGTATCAAAAAGGCTATTAGATTTCATTCCTCTGTATATCTGTAATTTTTTATCGTAATAATTTGTACATATTCTTAACTAAGTTGTATGGAAAAGTATTTGTCACTTGCCTTTTTTTTAAAAAAATATTATAATATTTTACATACAGAGATATTTTTATGTATCAATCTAACATATTGTTCTTAATTTCTCTTTTTGGGAATTTCGAATATTTGTTTGTTTATAGCTGAAAAAGGCTCACATAGAGCATCCCGAAATGTTCTAAATATAGATTTTACGAAAATCTGATTGTTGCTTCTAATCCGATTCCCAACTATTCCCTAACTGCTTAAATGAGTTTTGTTTGTTAGACACTCTAAAATAATTTGTTTACAAAAGAAATATGTATATTTCTTTATAAATTCAGCTGGCAAATAAAAATTACTTTAGGGAAAGTAACTAAATGGACGTTGCTGAAAATACCATGATATGTTGACATACATCCTTATCCAGGAAGCTTTAAAGTTTGTTAAAGATCAATAAACAGTAAGAGGAACCCTTGGCAAGAGAACTCCCAACTCAATCCGGACCAATAAGCCAGCTTTGTGAGGGGGAGGTTTCTCCCTGTTTACAAAAGGGATGAGGATCCCAGACCCAGAAAATTGACCCATTTCCCTGGTCGTTTAACTTTTCTGGGCCAACCCAGTAAAAATCATTCATTCCTGGGCCACCCACGAATCCCTGGAGTGGTCAGCTTTTAATATTTTCCCCCTTCCTTACCGTTTATATTTTCATATTTCATGTGAAATATTAAGGAAGCATGAGTGGCATTCTCCCATTTCTTTTTTTGCCCTAGAAGATGTATTAGCTTTAAAATACTCGTGAGTTGTTTTGATTGAGCTTATAATTTTTAGTAAATTATATACGGCACAATTTATAATTTACTCATAAGTAGTGTGTTTTTTTTTTTATCTGGGACTTAAAGAGGAACCCATGCTTGAAGGATTCCGGAGATTTCATAAGCAATATTAGGACAGTTAGTACAATCCAACATGATCTACTGGTTAGTTTTGACGTTAAATCATTATTTACGAAGATAACCATAAAATATACAATCGGAATCGTGAAAAACATGTCGAACAAAGAAGAAGTCGACGCGATGGGGAAATTGAGAAGTGTCGACTAAAAAATTTAACGTTCAGAAACCATAGATATATATCGAAAATGGATAGGAAATCATAGTAAGTGGAAAGTTAGCATTCGAAAGGTTAGTGAAGGTGTTGTTGCGTTGAAAGGTTTTTTGTGCTTGATTTCCTCAATTTTTATTGATTGTTGTTTTTTTAAAATTTATTTAAGGGGGTAATACTACCTTGTGCGAACAAAATCAAAGTAATTTTCTTGAATTTATAAATAACAAATAAATCAATATTTTTCAATTCTTTATATCAAACGTTATTATATGGACGCTCTATATTACGAACGGAAACTCTCTTTTTTAACGGGCGATAGTGTACACGTGGCAAGTTTTAATCCAGAACGAAAAACTAAAATCATTTCGAAAAAAGAATGTTAAATCTAGTAAAGTACATAG
Organism: Gonocerus acuteangulatus; assembly: GCA_946811695.1. Taxonomy (NCBI): domain Eukaryota; kingdom Metazoa; phylum Arthropoda; class Insecta; order Hemiptera; family Coreidae; genus Gonocerus; species Gonocerus acuteangulatus. Next base: position 39,577,566 of record OX328129.1, read on the forward strand.
GATTTTAAAAAAATATTAATGTTTTTGAAAATGGTGAACAATTATTCATTTTCTATCCTGCGTACTAGTCTAGCAAATATCATTAGGGAGCTTCAGTTAAAATTTGAAGGTGATCGGTCAAAAATTGAAGACGCCAGACTATCGCCCGGTTTGAAAAGTATAGTTTTGAGAAAATGACTTTTAATGTCTAATGTCCTGAAATGTTCATTTTTTTCCTATTTAATTTTTCTCATATTTTTTTCTAATAAATATTAAAATAGTGGGTTTTAATTTTGAAATGTATTGAAGGAGGACCAAAAAAATCTTAAGAATTGAAAAGGGACTAATCGAAGCTCCTTCAATAAATTATCTTCTAATTAGCATTGCGTTCACTCTGCATCGGGATTTCACTCGGAAAATCTTATTTTTTCCCCATTTAAAAAAATGTCTTTACATAAACACTCTTGGATATCATTCTTGATTAGTCAAGCAAGAATTTTAGCTTATAAAAAGAAAAGGGTGTAAAAAAAAAAAAATATATTTCGTTTAGAGCCTTTTGCTCAAATTCAGGAACGTAAATATTCCTTAGGTCCACCCGACAAACATATGTAATGTACTGTATAACATATAATCTTCTTTTTCGTATATAGCCACCGAGCATGCGCGAACGCCAGAGGACACATTTTTGTGTAACTTTATTTGTAACGCTTAGGTCCACCCGAAAAACCTATGTAATGTTCTCTATAACATACACGATTCTTCTTCGTACATAGTCACTGCGGAAGCGCGAATGCTACTTCGCATGCGTGAAAGGCAATGCGAATGCTCGAACGCAACTGCGCATGCGCGAACGCCAGCGTACATTGTTTTATGACACATACAGTCTTCTTCGTCGTACTTGGCCACGCCCCTGCATATGCGCAATCGCTAGCGGACACTTTTTTGTAACGTTTTTTTCTCCAGTTTAGTCACCGCTAAAGCATATTTATGCAAAAAAGTTACAAGGTACCATTACCCCTTAAGTAATATTAATTTGCCAGTAAAACAAGATAAGTAAAAATACAAGCAATTGGTGATTAATTGCCATAGATCATCCCGAGACAAGTTGAAAAGGTGGAGTGAGCAACTTCCGCTACAGTAGGCTAGAAACGCTTTAAATCCAACTTATTTTCCAGTTTTCATTGGAATAGGTTCTTAATTCTTCACAAAATGTTATCTATATTTATTCCAGGCATTCAAAATTACACTAGGGGTAACAATGTAGGGAAAAGAGCTAAGATGACTCAGTTCCTGCCAGTCGGAGTTTTTGTCGTTGCAGTTACCACAGAAATGTCTTTAGTTTTTAGTTTTATCTAAAATGGAAATTTTTATATAAAAAAGTGCGACTCGCGCCATTATAAAAGGAGAAAGCCTTAATTGATGGATTTTGATCTCCCGTGAAAAATATACAATGAAATCTCAAAGAGAAGTAATATAAGATTTTACGCTCAACGATAAAAACTGATTGTATCCTCAACGGAATTTAATCCATTCTGCTTCTCAGCGTTCGCTCTTGGAAACCACCATGTTTCTTATAGCAATAAAACTCTAGTTTTGGAGAATATTTGTTTGCACCTTTCCCCTGTGCGCATGATGATCCACGGTCCAAGTCAAGCCAACAAATATATACCATATTATCTACCCAAGAAGTACATTATAGCAAAATTTGAAAGTGCATAAAAAGCTTCATGAAACTTGGACTATGAATTGGTGGCGATCTACTATGATCAATCGAGTCCGAGAGGCTGCAAGTATGTGCGATGCAAGATTGCCATGTATGTAAGGTATATCGTAGCGTATTAGTTTTCCGTGTACTTAGTTTAGTTCTGCTCTAAAATGACTATGAATAACTAATAATTATTCCAAATTGTGAATTAATTGGTTCTTACGAAAGAAAATGAGCTCTTATGCCTAGAACTAACTAAAGAGAGACTTTGGGTGTTGAAAAATGTCTCTTCGTGTCAGCGTACTTTAAGATAAGATGGGACGGAATTAATGAGTGCTAATCGCAAACGTGATGCCATATCAGGACCTTGGACGAGTAAGGGTGAATCAGAAAAATCAACTTTTTTTTTTAAATTTTAATATCTGATTCAGAAAGATGTAGGTAACATGACGCTTCGGCTTATTTCTCTGGTTCGCCTTTAGTTCTCTCACAGTTTCAAGTTAAAGTTAATAGCAGCATCATCATGTAAAGTTCAATTTCAAGGGCAAATCTGATTGAAAAAGTATGCAATTGAAAATCAATGTTTTAATTATAATTTTTACGAATGTTTTATGGGTAACAAAATGCTAGGAGGGACGTTTCAGACCCGGGATTTGCCCTTGAAATAGGACATAAAGGGCAAATCCCGGGTCTGAAACGTCCCTCCTAGCATTTTGTTACCCATAAAACATTCGTAAAAATTATAATTAAAAGATTGATTTTCAATTGCATACTTTTTCAATCAGATTTATGAATCAGCATTCCATAGTGTAAACATTCACCCTTGCTATCCTGAAGCGCTTCTAGAACTGTATTTTCGATTTTCCAACATCCGAAATTCGTGATTCGTCCTTACTCTTTCAAGGTCTTCGTGATATCGTCGATACAAATGCATAGTAACAAATGTGAAAAAATGCATCTTTCATTGTCAATCTTTACTAATTTCTGCTGGACTTATGTAAGGCAAATTCTTGAATCTTAGATCACTCTATGAAAGGGAGAGTATTCCACTATCAAAAGGTCAAATCTGCCGAATATTTGACTGTCCAACAAAAAAAAGGTATCAATAAATGCTTTTCCACTCTGAAAAGTGGTGATTTTCACATTCGATACTTTGCATTTGTAGCGACGATATGTTCGTCATTTTGTCGATTTCGATATTTTGACTTATTTATCTGCATTTCAGAAAATGTAGACTCGCAAAAGTAAGTTGACCCAAACATTGTCGTCCCCTGAAGTGTAATTTGCTTTAGATTCGGACATTTATCCTCAGTAATTTGTGTACCGTTCGTAGTTTTTTTGTTTACTAAATTTTGGTTTTAGTTACCCGCCTAATAAAACCAAATCTTTGAGTAGTTCCATATAGGATGGACCGTTTTATCACCCCTGACGTAGCGCGTTATCGTTCCCTCTGTTAGGAATGTGAAACGTCAATTAGCTTTTAGGTTTCTTCCAAAGTGCAATGTGTATCAGCTCAATATAGCCTCAGACAGCAGACTACGGGAAGGAGCTACAGCACTCCCAGCCGTCTGAGGGCAAGAGTGGGGGGACTGACCGGCCGACTAACCTTGGTGACGTCAGCTAGCGTGCCGCACTACGTCACGAGCTGAGCGCACGCACGCACGGCGCGTCCCCGGCGATCCATAAGGTATCCATGGCAACGGGCCGCTAGGTCAATGATCCCCACCCCCTCCCCTTCCCTACAGACCCATATTGTTGTTTTTAATTCTCCCCCACCCCTTGCTTCCATTCTTCCGCCTCCCACCCCTCCAACCCCTACTAGAGGTCTATGGTAGGGGGATACGGGCTTGCCGTCTTCGTTATTCCACAGGGGTTTCCTAACATTTTTTGACGTTTCCTTTTCCACTAAATTATTAACTCCGTATTTCAGCAAATTTTAGTTAAAATTGCTCTAAAAAAATCATTTTTTTATTTATCTTCATTGGCGCAGTTAATATGTAGTTAGGGCACTTTATATTTATAGTGAAGGGACGAGGTTAAAAAAGAAAAAAAAGGAACTTAGCACGTTTCCGTTCTTATTTCAAGTTTCATTTACAAATCTTAGAATGTTGGCACCTCTTCTGCCTAAAGCCCCGAATTTTATTTCTTTTCTAGCAATTTACTAGCACATAACCTGAAGATATAATATATATATATACATATATATATATATATATATATATATATATATATATATATATAATAATGCAAAATCATACAGGTCAGTTGTTGATACATTAGTATACTCTAATTTTTATGTTTATTATTTGTTCATATTTTAACTTAATATCCCAACCAGTATAATCAATTGTATTTCACAGACAATTGGATTGAAAATGGCTTATAGCCGAAACGTTTCCACGACAAAAATGTAATTAAAATACAAAACTATTGAAGACTTATTAAGCTGTTACCAACTACCTAGATTATTTCTTTTATTTTTTAGTTTAGACTAAAGAGAATCGGGTACTTACGTACTAGTTGCACCGATCTCGAGAAGTGGGTCTCGTTCAGGGATCGGGATCATGAAATGAGTACTCAAATGAAGCGTTTCTATTGGTTCATTCCTATGGACAATTCCATTGGCTGTACTTTCTTCCGCTCTAGTCGTCGTTTTGTGTTCACTTGCTGTTAGATTTGTGATTTTTACAAGTTATAATTATTGTTTCTTGTTTTACGTCTTAGTGTTGTTTGTGTTGTTCTTTCGGCTAGGAAAGTGAGTATTTGGGATTTACAAACGGCTGAAAAAGTACTCCTTTGAAGCAATGTTAAATTGCTTATCGGCCCATTTTCCAACGAAAAAACAGTGATCTATATTGCCGACGAATATTAACTAGAGTTTCCATATAACCTTGAGCGAGCGTAGCGAGCGGAAACGCATACAAATTATGCAATTAACATAAGTGCTAATGTTCTATAACCTAGGAAACAAGTAGCACTTATGTTAATAATAATTGCTATGCGTTTCCTCTCGCTACGCTAGCTCAAGGTTATATCGGAACGCTAGTCAATCCAGCTCGTTGATGATATTAATAAATAGTCTTTCGGTCGCCATATTGCTCCAACTTCAATTGAGTTCTCATTTCATGATCCGGATCCTTAAACGAGACCCACTTCTTAAGATCGGTGCAACTAGTTCGTAAGTACCGAAAATCGTTTTGTTGAATGCTGAACAAATTCTCGTATGCTGACTTACTCCTCCCTCAACACAAATAATTTAAAGTGCTTTTTTTTTTAAATTTCAAATGCGGAATACATGCAAATAAAAACATATTTTTACAGAGAACAACTTGACGTATCTAGACCCCGTTTGCACAGTTCTTCCTAGTTTCTTTAGCAATTTTACAAAATGTAATGCAACATATGCGTAAAGAGGTAACCCTTCCTTCAAAGGTCTTTTTTAGCCCTTAGAAGGATTATTTTTTTGTTTCCAAAGAAACTATTTTATAGGTCTCGAAGAGAACTTTAGATTTTTCAGAGGGTTTCGGATATATTCTTAAATGCTTCAAATCCAGTTAGGAAACTGTAGTAAATGTACAGCATCTATTGGACAGCTTATTGAATTACCTACATATAAGATTCCTACGTGACTTCCGTTAGCGTGATCTCATTCGGAGAAATCGGCGATTAAATAGTGTATTTTCCGCTTGGAATACTCTCAGTTTCCTGTTGTAGTCCCCTAAGATCTTGCTTCTCTTTGATATTTTATTTTACAAATTTAAATCTGTTCACATTTTTCAAGAAGGATTAATGTTTCTAATCTAGGCTTAACAAATGCCAGTAGTCATAATAAAAGAAGCGTCCATAAAAGATAAAGCTGTTTCAGCGAGTTGACCTTTTTTTCTAAAGTATTAAAATAAAGGTGCAAAACTGCTATATATCAGTTGGATCCAATGCCTTGATGGTGACTCTGGCAATTATTTCTGCGGGATGGCATTTATTTGATTAAAAACGCTTACAATTATTGTATTTCCTTACAAATCGGGCCAAAAACCCACAACTGATTCGTAAATTTTGCGAACTTAGAGAGGGTAAATATAAGTGTTAAATTTGTATTCCCAATGTATTACTACGCCGCTTTGTCTTTTTACAAATGTAATTCTCCTGTTTTGATGTGTGTTGCGGTGTTTATAGAACGTTGCACAACATTAATCACCGTACTTCAAAGGCGAAATCGACGGTAATTGGATTTTGTACAAATAACTATATAATTTAAACATAACAACAAATAAATTTAACTTCATGAACTGTTTGATGAGTTTCACGCATCTAACTGTTCACAGCTGTGACTGAAATTGTTTCTTGTTAATGAAGTTTGTATTACGCACGCATGCCGGCTAATGATCAAACAACGCGTTAATTAGAAATCATGTCAGCTATATTAGGATATGTATACTGGTGACCTGTGTATGTCATGTAGACTAATTGTATTTTATATATTATCATATATATCATGTTTTTTAAATATTTTAGCCTAGTTTTTAAGTTTTTAAATGTTAATCCTCAAATTGATTAGGAGTGACTGTACTATACTATCTATGAGTGCTGATAGACCGGAGCCTTTGTTACAATAGACTGTTAGAACAGAGTCCCAAAAATAAGATAAAACTTAATAGGGTACCCAAGTTAGAGATATTTTTGTCACTTTGGATTCTCTCGATACATGGCTAATCCAGGACCCTAATTTAATCAAAGGACTGATTAGTATAATTTTAGAATCCCATTAATCAAAATTACTCACAAGGGGAGTATACAGCGATGGGGTCACCGATCTGGACCAATTTTTTTCTGGTGATTCTACGTCGAAAAATAGTCGACACGTGTCCGAGCGTTCCGTCGAATGCGCCTTAGGAGACGAGAAATAAAATAAAATAGGTCGAAAGTGCTTTATTTTTTATATCGAGTTTAGAAAATGATATGGAAAAAAAAAACATTAATCACCAAATTAAATTCTTATATTAATTATTAAAATTAATCACCAAATAAATTCTTTCGCCAATTCATTTGTTTTTTAGAGTAGATTATAATCGTTAAACAATAATTTATATTTCGTCAAATAAATTATGCGTCAAAAATATGCCTACGTTTTCAAGTAAACTAGTATTATACATTTTCTTACACCAAAAATAATAGCAGATTTAAAAACATCACACCAAGAAGGGGTCTCCCGTGGTCTAGTGGCTAGCGCACTAGATTCATAAGCGGGAGATGCTGGGTTCGATCCCCACCGGCGGCAGTAATTTTCAGGGCTCGCTGAGAAAATTCCTGGCTGCACCCTGGACGTCGGCACTAATGGCCGAGATTTGTCGACGCGCCTTAAAAAAAAAAAAAAAAAAAAAAAAAAAAAAAGAAAAAAAAAGCAGACCAAGAAACTTTAATGTGGTGAATATTATTAAAAACAAAGAAATAATTATTTTTCCCAGTCTGTAAGAGACTAAAAATTTGTGAGCGAAAATGTAACGTGACGTTTTGAAATTCAATATCTCCCCTTGAGATAATCCGATTTTTACGTCATTGAAATCTTTCGCCTTTTTCTAACCATATAAATGACTATTGTATTATCTTAAAAGGTACTTGCAAAAAATGGTTCTCAAAATAAAAATAAAATGTAAACGTTTTTGCATATAACGTCAATCCCAGAACACGTAGAAACACCCCGGTTGTAAGGAAATTTGTCACATTAGGGCCTTTATCGGCCCTCCAAATCTCTACCGTAAAGTACAAAACAAAAAGCGTAATTTTTTATATTTAAAAAATAACTGTTTCGGAATTTTTTTTATTTGCCCATACATTAGTTATTGTTATATTAGTTGTTTGAAAAATATTTCTGTAAAAATTGGCTTACCAAATCACATTCAACTCAATCACATACACTCTGAAACAAGAGTAAATTCAGCCGTTCGATCATTTGTGTGAATGACCCGAATGTCAATGTTGGCCATTAAAGCGAAAAATACAGAAGAAATTGGAAGATAAAATATTCAAAATAAAATAAAACAAATTTAACTTAAAATTAAAATTTCTGTTCTGACCTGGGAAACTTCATTCAGGGAACATCGAAAAGAACAAGTGGCTATTACCAGACTATCAATAGGCCATTCCAAATTAACTCACAGACATCTGATAACTCATGAACAACAAGCAAAATCTCACTGCGGAGGTTGTCTTGGTGTTTATCATATATTTAACGAATGTAATGACTAGTCAAGTATTTCGATCGAGAAAATCAGAAGTGCGTTATTGGACCTACAGAAAGTATCTTTTATCAATCGGTCTACTGAATTAAATTACTGTTTTCTTAAAGGAAATCTTATCTATTTTATGATAGCATAATTAGAATTTAATTATCTTGAACCGTTTAGAGCAATCCTTTCTTATTTTGATAAAAAATATGTCTACATTAAAAAAATAAAAGAAAATTGAGCATTACTCCATTTCCTTTCGGAATCAGCCCATACTTCAAATGATCTTTTTTGTTGTAAATTATGTCTGCAATAATCTCAGACATATGTGTATAAAAAAAAGAAAGAATACGAAATGACACAATTGCTGATATAGTAAGCTGTATTGATATTTTTACATAAAGAGTAAAAAAATTAATTTTTTAAGGCAGAAAACATAAACCAAATATTAAAAAAAATAGTTAAACGCCAAAATAAACTGATGAACAATTAATTTCTTATATATAAATTATATTTTTTAAAGTAAAACCAAAATTAAGTTTTTATTTAAAAAACAAATGAAGAAACAACAAAAAACTTCGACGGTGGAGATTCACCCTATTTACTAACACTCTCATCCGTATTTACTAAACAAAAGGAATATGATATTAAAAGTTATTTGCATGTTAGGGATTGAAATTAATTAATTATATTTCTATCATTGGAGTTTAGGAAGTTCGAATCCTTCAGCTAATAAGAAGGAAGTTCTGATCAATACCTAAACAGACATTATAGAATTAGGGTTCCTTCTGTCAAAGCGGTAATGTTGTTGTTTCAGCCTAAATCCTTAGAGCCAAGAGTCGGGATAACACTCGGTAGGGGAAAGAAGCGACACATCCACTACAGTTATATTGTTCTATTGTGTCCCGAGATGTCTTTCACGAGGGTGTAAAACTTCCCTTTTCTCCCGACGCGCGTATATTTGAGCTAAGGGAAGGAAAATAGGTTTATTTCGAGGACGGGGAAAGCCTACCGTCTGGCTTGCAGTGGTAGGGATGGGAACTCCATTATAAAAGACTTTTCCTTCGGAGTTTCCCAACGGGGGAGGGGGCACGGGATGGAGTTTTTGTCAAACTACGCCCCCTTCTCCGGCAGGCCGTATTCCTAATACAAAAGTAGCCACTGGGTTCCAGTTCTGAACAGGTCAATTTATTGGAAGTGCCGCTTTTGCAGCGAGGCAAAGGCTAGCTTGCAGTTGTGCCAGAACTTCTATGATCTCAACAAATTTAGATATTAGGCCAGCTTTGCCTAATTAGATATCCTGGAATGCCCGGATCTTGGACAGCTTTGCCCTCTGAGGCGTTGTATGTAAATTAAATACATATTGTCTTATAAGACACCAAATAACGCCTGCCTCTCCCTAGTGAGATTTACATCTATCAATGTATCAATGTACTTATCAATATCAAAATAGGTTAGTCTTAATATTTTGCCTTCAATCCAATGAAACCAACACCAACATTTGAAGCTTCTTCTTCTGAGGTGGTCAAATTAATGCCTAAAATTTCTCTTGCCTTCCTAGGACTGAGTGGGGTGATCCCTCACCCCAAGGCTCGTTTTTCGGTTTCCATTTTTTTAAACTTATAGATATCCATTTGTCCTTCTAGAAGTTCTCTTCTGCAAGTGTCTTGATCAAAAGGATCAATAATGAAATAGAAAAAACTAAATGAACGTCATGTTATTTGAACAAATACGACTAAAACAGGCTTGGGGTGTGCTCGCCCCCCCCCCCCACCTAGTTGTTAGTGTGACCTAATTTACTTTAGTATAAATAAACTCTTCTTTTTTTAAAGCTTTCAAATTACTTTTCTTGGTTGTAAATCAAATCAGTAATATTAACTTAATCATTTAAAAAACATGGAGTTCATTTGGATTAATTTCTCTTAACTTCGAAGTAAATCAAGAACCCAAGCCTTCAACGTTGACTGCTACAGCAGCTAGACCCAAAAGTAGGGGAAGATGCTACTTGTGTTCTCTAAAAATCTATTCAAATGTAAAAAATTCGTGTAATGTAACAATTTATGTGTCCAAAACATTCAAAATATAATCCTGTATGTATAAATAGTATAAATGTTGAAAATTAATATTTTTTTTTATAGTATTTTTTTAAACATTTTTTTGCTTTCATGTTTTTTATAAATATAAAAGTAAATTTATTTTATTGCTATTAATTTTTTTTGTAAATTAATAATTTTTATTATGAAAATGAAAGAAATTAGAAATTTACTAAACGATTAATTAATAAATTAAAATAAATTATTTTTATGTTCGTTTTTACTTTATTTTAACATATAATATACCTAAATATTGAATACATTAAAGAAAAAATTATTAATTGTGGTGTAGTAAGTAAAATTGAAGTATAAAGATGGGGTGCGAGCGCACCCCACTCAGTCCTTAACGTTTTACAATCCACCCATTCCTAGGAAAATTAATATTATATTTTTGTGTAATACTTCCCCATTTAGAAACGTAAAAATAAATTGAGTTATTTATTTTTAATAAAGATGTAGGATATGCATAAAAAACTCGAGCCTTTTCATCGTTTTCGAGAACACCAAACCAACATTTCAGGTTTTTGTTCAAGTTTTCTATCAATAAGTCAAAAACGCCACCATTGAATTCAGTTTTTAAGACCCAGTAAATGAACATAATTTTTTTTTTAAATTTTCTTCACGATTTGTTTTCTTACATTACACTATGAGTTGTAAAATTCATTGATAATATATTACAATATGATTTGCTGAATGTATGTATGTATACAATTTGTAAAAGTTCTTTTTATACAAGACTTTTAAAATTACTATATTATGCATTACTATTGTGACCTACAATTATGAAACGACAACATTTCTCGTCAGGGATATGTCATTGGGTTGATTTTTAAGGGGGTTAAATATCGCAGAGCAAGAATGTATAGGAGAAGGGTATACTCTCTTCGCCGTTTTAATTAATCTTATTTGATTTAGATTATTTGCTTTCCTCTAATACGGTTATAGGAATATTTCTTGTGAAACATTTTTTCATCCATCAGTTTTCAGAAAGACATACTTTCTGTCGTTTGCAAAGACTCCTGTAGAGTACTTTGATGAACTCAAAACTATGTGGCAACTATTAGAATTGTTGCCCATATGATTGTATGAGAATATATATAAAAAATAATAATTCATTAATTCATTGTATAACAGAAATAAAAAGTTGTTATGTGTTTATTAAATACTTGCGCATTTATAAGTGTCAGGAAGCCTCTAAAACTACTTCATTCAACTAAGCCATCTGCATACATATGTGTCGACTTACATTGTGCATTATCATTATGATATTACTAGATTTTGTAACTATGCATTTTAGTAATTAGACCCTGTAATATTTCCGGAAAGATCACATATTACGACATTCCATTCTTCTTTGAGATATTTTTAAAAATATAACAAGATCTGAAACCATTTTATGACTATGAATACTTTTTTTTTTAGTGCAGCCTTACCTGCAAACCCATCCAATATTTAAATATCATATTTTAGATGAATGTCAAACGTCTGGAGCAAGTTTCAACTGAATAAATCGTTTATGAAAATTAGTTTGGAAAGAAAATTGTATAAATGTTTCTTGTAAACGGTTACAGCTATAGCTTTAAAAAATGGTTCATTAATTTTCCTACATTAAGAAACCTATAAAACGAGTACCTGCAAGCGTATGAACTCGAAACCGTAAGCGTTACGATTTTATAATGATGAATATGTTACGGTGGACGTATTCTGCTGGTTATCGAACTTGTCGTTTCAAATTTGACAAAACAGTTTTGTATAATTTCATAAAATGAATCCTTCAGCAGGTGGGAGAGCAAACATACTATATATATATATATATATATATATATATATATATATATATATATATATTTATATATATGTATATATATATATATATATACATATGTATATGTATATATATGTGTGTGTGTTTGTATATATATATATATATATATATATATATATATATATATATATATATATGTTTTCCTTTAAGCTCCTTCGCTGGTGCATCGTCTTGATCCTGTCTCGGCTTCTTTCTCCAGCGGTGCTTGTTGTCCGGCCGGCATAGCTCCTGCACACCCCGAAGAGTAAGGAACACGTCTGATGAAGCCCAATCGGATTTGGGCGAAATATAACGGGCGGACAACGAGCACCGCTGGAGAAAGAAGCCGAGACAAGATCAAGATATATATATCATTTCAATAGGCGGAAGGTCATGTATATATAAAACTCGTCAACTTCACTTCTTACCAAAATAAAATTAAAAATTCTTATACTATTAGAATTAAAGATAAATTAAAACGAAAGAAAATCAAATATAATGTTTACCAAATTAATTGCGCTACATGTGAAAAAGTATAGGTAGGAGAATCTCGACAGCTTCTAAAAAAGAGGATAAAACAGCATGTAAAAAGCTTGCCACGCCACCATTTTTTATATGGTATGATATGGAAGTAATATTTTGTGGGGCTGGATAAAGAAGTGGACTGTATGAATAATGAGTTGATAATTTATATTTATTGAGTACAAGATGATGAGTGGGGGGAAAATTGCCAAAATCAGAAACAAATGGTGGTTAATGGATTAATGAAATTTTGAAAGTTGTGGGACTGATGAGGTTGAAATAATGGTGAGCTGATGAAGTGGTGATGAAGATGGGCTGCTGGAGATCCATGAAATTAGGTATATTAAATAGGTACCTGGTGACTGGTGCCTTGTGAGATTAAAATATGGTACTTCCAAGCTGAGTACTGCATTTCTCCCTGTGGCTTCATCTTCGGTCAGTTGTTGTCTTCCTCACCTCCATGGCCCGGTGGTTAGCTGACTTACTCGGTCATTTCTTTGGAAAAAGGATGGTCAAAAAAAGGCTTCATGCGCAATGAGAGCGGGTGGACTACTTCTGTCCCGACTTGACCTGGGGTGGTTCGCCCAGTTGTCGTAGACCGTTGGCAGAATTTTAAAGAAGAAAAACATCTTTAGGGTGGCAAACCTAAACACAGCATGTTAAAAATATAGATGAGAATGACAACCCAACAGCATTTGTAGACCATACAATAAAACATAGACACAAATTTGATTTTGAGAGTATACAAGTTTTGGATAAAGAAAAGAACCCCATACGAAGAAAAAGAAAAGAAAATATACATATAATTAAAAATAGGAAAAAAACTGTAAATAAAAAAACCGAGATAAAATATTTAAACACTATATTTTTTTAATATACTCGACGGTAATTAGGAAAATTAATATCATTCGTGGTATTTTTATTTTAACTTTAGGATCTATGACAAAAGCTTTCTCTGGAATCCTATTCAAATGATGTATTGAAAGAGAAAGGGTCACAATTTTATAATATATATATATATATATATATATATATATATATATATATATATATATATATATAAATCATATCCTGGACTTTTTTTGTTAGGTAAATGTTGTATTGTGTTAGTTATCTCATTAGGATTGATGGCCTTTGGAGGAGATTGGAAGGAGCTCATCCAGTCCGTCTGAGACTTGGAGGGAGTGGGTAGGATCATTAATATCAGGGTGAGGAGTGAAAACATTGGAAAGGTATTGGCCGAAGGTTGTAGAAATTTCTTCATCAGATTTGGCCCATGAGCCATCTTCCTTACGAATGGGGTGGTGGGAAGATTTGTATGATAAAATGTTTTTAGTGGCTTGCCAGAGTGAGTTGTTAGACGTAGTCAGTTCTTTCGTGTAGGATTGAAATTGTTCGTTTTTATATTTTTTGAGTTCGTTTCTGAGTTTGTTTGTCAAGTGATTTAGTCGTCTTTTGTCTGAGGGATATCGGGAAGTTTGCCATCGTTTGCGTGCTCTTCTCTTTTCCATTAGTAATTGTTTTATGTTTGTCGGTATGTCAGCTGGTCGTATTTTTGAGTTAGATAAAGGTTTTTGTCTTGTGGAGTTGAATAAGGATTGCTGAATGGCTGTTGTAAAGCAATTAACAGCTTCATCAATTTCTACATCTGTTTTGAAGGATATGTTTAGGTTCAGCTTATTTTCAAGGATTGTTTGAAAGGATTGCCAGTCAACTGGCCCATGTATGATTGTCGGTCGTGGAGGAGAAGAATAGGAATCTGCATCGGAGTTTAAAAAAAGGAGGATTGGACTATGGTTGTGTGAAAGATCATCCAGAGGGGAGATGGAAGTAGGGATTTAGGAAATACCACGTGAAATAAAGAAATCAAGGATGTCAGGTTGTTTTGATCGAGAAGTTTGCCAATGTGTAGGTGAAGAGGGAGCGATTATTTTTGCTGAGAAGGTAGAAAGAGTTTGTAATAAAGCTCTTCCTCGGGGATTAGCGACACGGCAACCCCATTGGGGATGTTTTGAATTGAAGTCTCCGCTAATTAAAAAACGTGGACCAAGATGTTGGAAGAAGTTCTGAAAGGTGGTGGCAGAAACAGATCTATTTATAGGAGGACAGTATACAGCTGCAACAGTGATGGGAAATTGGAAGGTCGACTGTAGCGAAATTGATGCACTCTGTAGGATATTTGGTGGGAATCGATTTGGAATTTGGAAGTGAAAAATTGAAGAGCGCACAAGAATTGCTGTTCCACCGTGAGCAGTCCCGTCTGGATGGTCAGTCCTATATGTCTTGTATCTCTCGATATTAAAAGGAGTTCTTCGTGTGAGTTGCGTTTCGGTTAAAAGTGCGATATCAATGTTTTTGTCCTTTAGAAATATTTCCAGCTTGTCTTTGTGATTTAGAAGTCCGTTGGAGTTCTATAGGAGGATTGTAAGAGGGTTACAGAAGGGATGATTCATGTTTGGGTGGGATGACAAGGAAGTTGACAGAGTTTTTGCAAAATGAAAATGAGAGGTAAACTTCATAATGCTAAGCTCGGAAGACCTAACATTCTAAGATCTCCCAGTGGTCCTGTTGCTAAGGCTAAGGTCCTGTTTAGCCTGCGGAAGATGGTGGTTCGAGTCCTGCCATCAGTAGGTTGAGTTTCTTTTTATCAGAGCCAGTTAGAAGAACTTCTTAGTCCACCATGATTATTACGATGGGTGGCAGCTTATACATAGCCCGGAGCTTATATTATGTATGCAAAATTTTCCTAAGAAAAAAAAAATTAATTTGCTTAGAGCCTTCTGCTCGATAATCAGGAACATAAATATGCTTTAGATCCACCCGAAAAACCAGTAATATAATGTTGACACTTTTTTGTAACGTTTTTTTTAGTCATCGCATAGCATAGTTATGCTACAATTATGTATCATTATACGAATTTATGGTTAACAAACCTTTGTTCAATGTATAATATAGTTAAACACTATTAACGAAGAGCCCGATGTTGAAAAGATAAAAGTTTCTCGTGGCGAAATATCGAATAGCAGTTAGGGGAGGATAAGGGCTAGATAGGGTGTTGGGAGTTAGTGACCCCAGAAATGTAAACACCGCCTTCGTCCTTATCAGGACAAAGCTGTGTGAAATTAGTTTTGGTTTCCGGACACTAGGTATTGCACCCCTTCTACCGATCTTGGGAAATTGAAAATTTCCTAAAGGCCAGCCTTTCTGATAAACTCCTCTCTCTCTCTCTCTCTCTCTCTCTCTCTCTCTCTCTCTCTCTCTCTCTCTCTCTCTCTCTCTCTCTCTCTCTCTCTCTCTCTCTCTCTCTCTCTCTCTCTCACTCTCTCTCTCTCTCTCTCACTCTCTCTCTCTCTATCTCTCTCTCCCTCCCTCTCTCTCCCTCCCTCTCTCTCTCTCTCTCTCTCACTCTCTCACTCTCACTCTCACTCTCACTCTCTCTCTCTCTCTCTCTCTCTCTCTCTCTCTCTCTCTCTCTCTCTCTCTCTCTCTCTCTATCACAACTGTATGTGTTAGTTAGAATACTGAACCTCTATAAAAACTGCTGGTTTTTCAAAAAAATATTTTTTTTTTTCCTATTCTGGTGTTTCGATGTATCAGTGGCATTATCGTTAGACATTCTTTTACTCGTGTAGCCCACATGTTGTCTGAAACCAGTGGGTTTAAGGGTTTGATCCGTTAATGAAAAAAAGTAATTTCGTTTAGAGCCTTTTGCTCGAATTCAGGAACATAAATATGCCACAGTCTTCTTTTCCGAACATGGCCACAAAGCATGCGCGAACGCCAGCGGACACTTTTTTGTAAAGCTTTTTTCGGTTTAGACATCGATAAAGCATATTTCTGCTAAAATAACTAGAATTGTAGTGATTTTCTCTCTGTCTTGCTCTTCTCCTCTCTTTCTCCTTTCACTCTTTCACTCTATCCCCCTCAGTCTCTCCGTCTTTATTTCCCTCTCTCTCTCACTGCCTTTAAGTCCCTCCCCCTATCTCACTCTCTCCCTCAATCTTTCTCTGTCCCACACACTCGCTCACTCTCTCTTTCTCTTTTCCTCGCTCTCTTTCATCCTCTCTTTCTCACTCTCACTCTTTCACTCTCTAATTCTATCCCTCTCTCACTTTCTCTCTCCCTCTCTTTCTCACTGGTTCTGTATATCGCTGCAAGCCTAGAGTACGGTACGATAACTACAAAAGACCTGGAAACTTGATTAATTTCATTATCGACACACACACACACACACACACACACACACATGTAATTATTCCGAAAAGTCTTTAAGACTATGTTGGGATGGGTTGCGGTCCATATGAGAGTAAATGGAATAAGGGTATGGTAGGTGGTGACTAAGGGCGGAGTTAAATCCGGAGCTCTGAAACAGGATTAGCGGAGGCCTGTCCCTCCTCGAGATTAGATTATCCCCTCGCCGTCACCAACCTGAAAAACCCCACAATAGGAAGATCCCCTCAGGGGTATACACAGGGATCTAGGGGCAAAATGTATTTCCTGCCTCTTGCAGTGGGACCTCTTCGGGTTTTACATACTTCTTAGAAATCTTGTATTCCAATATGTGTTGAATATTGATCTTAATTATTGATATTAAATATCCTATTACAAGTGTATCTGTTAAAGACAATACTCAAGCTCTGTATAAAATCAATTAGTTTTTTATGAACTGAAATGTTTTTGTTTTTCTTTTTCGCTTTTATATTGCTTCGATTGGCCGGTGGCATTATCATCAGACATTGTTTTACGTGTGCATCCCACAAGTTAGCCTATGGGTTGAAGGGTTTAGTGCGTTAATGACAAAAGATCTTGAGTTTTAGTGATATTCTCTCTCCCTCTTTCTTGCTTTTCTCCTCTTATTTCTCTCTCCCCCCTCAGTCTCTTCCCCTCTATTTCTTTCTCTCTCTTCTTCATTTAATCTGTGTGCTCTCTCTAGTCTTATTCCCTTAAAGAAAAAAAATAAAATAAAAAAAAACAAAAAAAAAAAAACAAAAAAAAACAAAACAACAACAACAACACGGGATAGTATATTCAGTTAGAATAAAAGGAAGTACAGACTAATTGTGAAATATTTTGTGATTAAATTTTATCTGATTTAATTTTAAGAAATCCATTGAGTATTATTATATGAAACTAGAACAATTTATTCATAATCCTGACTATCGCAGAGAGATCAGTATTTATGTAATTGATAAATAAAGTGGCCCTCTCTCCACATTTTAAACAAACTAGCAAGTCAGGGGAAAAAATGGGTTGTCATTTTAGGACATATTAGGGTTGTACAGAGAAGTGCCTAATGTGATTGCCTACTTCCCGGCAATTATGCATAAATAATGTAGGAAATGAGATTTTATCAAGCCTTCCATGACGGGGAGCCATAAAACTATTTTTGCCTTATAACGGACGCATCCTAAATACAAGACGAAATCCTAACGATAAAAGTGTCATCACAAGTAATAATTAAATAAATATTAAATTACTTTTTTACTGAAAATCACCTTTAACGCTATAATATATATATATATATATATATATATATATATATATATATATATATATATGTGTGTGTATATGTAATAAAAAAACAAAATATGGGTGCTTAAAAATATCAGATGATTGGATGAGTCATTTTAAAAACATATATATTAATAAAAAATAACATATGTATTCCCATATAAAAGATATTTCTTTTGATACTACATTACATGCCGTTAAATCCATTATTTGAACCATTTTATTAAAGTATTTCATTGTGAAAAGTTAACATTACTAGTCTAGAAGACACCGGCTAAAGAGCAACAAGGTGGGTCTCATTTTAGCTCCTTACGGAACTCCCTGTTTCTCTTTGTGTGATGCAGTTTCTTAGTTTTAACTAGTGTTTGGGAACTAGAACTGATTTCATTTAACTTTCCTCGCTGAAAACTCTTCTTGTTAGGAAAACACTAATCAATCCAAAGTGATTCAAAATGTTTCTCTAGGCGAATTTTTTCGCGTAGAGAAACAAATTTTTTTTTTGTTTTTAATGAGGGCATGTATAAAATAATATGGTGAGCCTGCCGGGATCCAATATGCCTTAAAAACCATCCAGGCTTTGGAAGATCCTTTGGTAAACCACAAACGATTACATCATATTTATGTATATGCGAATCATCCTTCTTTGTTAATAAGTAGGTAAAAAAAAACTAGCTGATTATATTTTTTATATTCTATATTACATTTATAATAACTTTGAAAATGATATCTCAATTTAATTCACAATTGAACATCCGACTGAGACATAGAAGAACTACCGATCTAACAGAGAAATTATGGAAAACAGAGTTACGCAAGGAAGTGCTCTAAGCACTATTCAATTTAAAAATTATTTTTATTATGGTGTGTATTACTGACTGTTGTTGACGACCTACTCATTTACTAGAAATAACCATCTTTCCAAATCGACGAATATTTATTTCAAAAGCTTATAAATTAATTGGGAAATTGGAACAAACGGTCGAATGTTTTCGAGTTAAATAAATCCATAGTGTCTTCAACGAGAAGTCAATCATATACTTAATAAATCTACCGAAAACATGAAAATTCCTTGGTGTCATATTGGATCAAAACAAACAGTGCAATCAAGTGGATTGTAGGCAGAGAGACAATGCTTATGTTTTACCGCTTCTTCATTAATTTAATTTAAATTTTAACGTCCATTATTATTAACTAAGAACTTTAGGAAGGGTCATCTATAGGTTACCACCCTTTTCTAGCCAGGATAGGGCTGATGCTGTTTCTTTTTACTGAAGAAAAGCCACCACCCATAGTGGGAATCGAGCACACAACCCTTAGCACGGAGTGTTAAGTGTTCACGCCCTAACACTCACGGCCACCGGGCCGCCGCTTCATCATTTGATGTTACTCGGTTATGGCTGCTTGCTCTATTCTTCAGCCAGATATATGACTAAAATATGGGTAGTCCAATAAGTTTCGTTACTTGTAAATTAAAGCTTGTGTTTAGCTTTGAAACAGTAGGTTTGCTCTGTTGAATGATTAGATGTACGTTCTTGAGAAAATAGCGCGATACCGTGGAAAGTCTATAAGGCCTAGAAAGAAATATACCTTTTGCATAAAGGAGCTCGGTTGAATAGTGTTAGAAAGAACGTACCAGAGGGAATGCGGATTGTATTTGTGTGTGTATCTGTGGTTGTGTGCGTGGATATGCATATTTATGTGTGTGTATCTTCATATATAAATATTTTTTGTTCTACTATCTGATTGCTGCCTTGAATTTACATTTTGTGTAATTATTACATTACATTAATAAAATTAAATAGACAACAATGACCCTCGTGGTTAAATTGCATTTAAAAATTAAATTATAAAAAAAAATACGGATCATGATGGAACTTGGTTTACATCGATTTGACTATTATGTAATTCATGCATCGATTTCAGCTCCCATTTCTGGCAGGAAGTTCGCAAATACTTTTTTTAATGGTCACCAGCTTCTGAGGATGAAATCACTTCGTGCCCACTCCCCTGACGTTAAATAAATTAGCAAATGCCGGGGATTGGTGACGGCTGGTTTTTCATCGAGGTTGGGGAGGTTAGAATTAATTTTGCCCCTCAGTGCCAATCTAATACCCCCCCCCCCTCCATTCCTTCAGAAAACCCAACTAAAAATTTCACCTGTCACTCCAAGTTCTCTCCTTTTATTTCTCTTCCCCTCTCTTCTTTATTTCTCACTTTCTTGAGTAATTTCTGTTCCGCGTTCCTGCCTAAACCTTTTGGCACTTTCCGAAGAAATGTAGCTATTAAGGTATCACTAATGAAAGTATTTTTGAAAAGTTTCAAATCAAATTACTAATTTTCCCATACTGTCCGTAATGTTTATTATATTGCAACGAAACTCGGCATATGTCGAGGGAATCTACATGGAAAGATGTCTTCTAGTTATGTAGCTAAATCCGTTTATTTTAAAGAGGGATTTACTCTGGATCCAAATTACGAATTTGCTTATACCGGCCGTAATTTCTGTTTTATTAAATGGAATCGCTTTGTACGTATACAACTAATAATTTATTAAGCTGTTCATAAAAACTATAAAATACCAAAAATACTAATTTTTTAAAATTTTATTTATGCATATGAATGCAAAGTTGGGCTTAATCTTAATCATAATTACAATTATAATCACAGGTTTTCAAGATGTGATTCAAGATAATAACAGACCCTGGAGATATGATTAAGATTTGGATTATAATCTTAATTCCAACCTTGAGTGATTAAGATTACACTTGTAATCACAACTTTGGGTATAATAAGATTTTAATTTTTAAAAAAATGAGCAAGTCGCCTTCGTTGCGAAGCTCGTAAAATAAATAAATAAGGTTTTAATTGGCGCTAATGACCTAGATGTCAATGCGCCGTAAAATAAAATAAAAAAATAATAAAAAATAAATAAAATAAAATTGATAGTTTTGTTCTTTCCAAAGGGGGTTTGTCACTGTTTATCTAACGTTTTAATTGTTTTGTTTTTTTAATTTCATTTAATACTAAAATTAATATTTTAATAAAATAAGGTATGAAAATAACCATGCTCAAGTAAACGGATTCAGCTGGTTAATGAACTTGACCTTTCAAATGAGAAGATAGATTTTTGTACCAAATGCCATCAAAATCTGACCATTTTTGAGCCGATGAGGAAATTCTTAATAATTTAAACCCCCCTAAAAGTACTTAAATATTTGAATATCAAAACAACCTTTCTTAGCGGATTGAATTTAAAATTTTTGTGCCAAGTGGTTCGGGTTTTATTACCTCGGATGTACCATCACCAGGAAAACTCTATAGGGACAAGTTTAAATAAATTAAAATGGTGATTTTGTCCCTCATAGTGTAAACTCTACAGGGAACTGTTTATTTAAGTAATTCAAGGACTGCCATCATAGTTGAAATTCACTGCAATTAAAAATAATACTACGAAATAGATACAGTTCGGTAACAGATGTTCTGTTATCATCCTAGCAACGCATGCTGCTGCTTGTTTTAAAACTTAAAATTCAAACCCCTCTAAAAATTTACTTAAAAATTTGAGTATCAAAAAAACCTTTCTTAGCCAGTATTTACGTCCTTAAAAAAATTTCAAATTTTTCTGTCGAGTGGTTTGGGCTGGGCGATGATAGTCAGTGAGTCAGTTAGTCAGTGAGTGAGTGGTATTTGACAAATATATAGTAGATAAAACCAATTATACATTTAATCATCTTTATATTAAAAAAAGAACAAAAAAATTGATAACAAACGAATATATATATATATATATATATATATATATATATATATATATATATATGTGTGTATATATATATATATATACAAACACACACACACACATATATATATATAGAGTCCAATTTGAATTTGAATAGCGTAAAAATTCGGCTCCTCCGGATGGCGTCAAGAGGTCAACCTCATAAGTGGTTTTACTCCCATGGAGGGGGGAAGGGACCATCGCGCTAAAATATGCCCTTTCATTCCTGTATCATCGTGAGTATCGTCCTAAATCAACATTATTTTTCTGCCGTTCGTTATATGTGGAATAGTCTCGCTACGTGTCACTTATCTTAAGCAGGCTACACACGGTCAGGCAGACCTGTCAGTTAGACCTGAACAGTCCCCCTGAACGTGTATATATTCCGGGTGGCTAATCTGACAGATCTGCTGGAATATATACAATTTCACGCGATCGGCTTTCAGGCGGACTATTCAGGCCTAACTGACAGATCTGCTGGAATATATACACTTTCACGCGATCGGTTTTCAGGCGGACTGTTCAGGTCTAACTGACAGATCTGCTGGAATATATACACTTTCACCCGATTGGCTTTCAGGCGGACTGTTCAGGCTTAACTGACAGATCTGCTGGAATATATACACTTTCACGCGATCGGCTTTCAGTCGGACTGTTCAGGCCTAACTAACAGGCCTTCCTTGCCGTGTGCAGCCTGCCTTACAATATTCTGGTTATGAAAGTGTCCTTATTCCGAACAATGTTTAGTGAATGTCGGTTCTCACTACATATACATATTCTTCCAGAATTCATAAAGCCAATGGGAATGTATATAGAATTGACTTATAAAGGCTTAATAAGTGGCGAACTTGAAAAGCCAGCCTGAGGGATGAGGTAGTGGGAGGTCTTAGCCGCGGCGGTGGTGACTTAGCCGACTTCTTAATTATGTTAAGATGATGAAGTTAGCCGATGCTCGAACAGACTTGCTCCTAAGACCCTGTTGCTAAGTAACAACAGCCTAGACCTAAATTGGTGTTAAACAATTACCAGTTCCCCGGCTTCCCATCAGTTCTCATTATATCAACATGTTTTCTTATTTTCTTAGTTTTTATAAAGCCTTTGTTGACCACATTAAAGTCCAACGGAATTATATGAGATTTCTACACCACTTTAATAAAACCCCATTGACAAAGTAAATGTTAAAAATTTATGTTTAAAGATGAAAGGGCTGCGTTTGTAGTATAAAAAAAAAGTCCGACTCGCAGGAACTGCATCATCTTAGCGCGGTTCCGTTCTTATCCGAAGTGCGATTAGTAAAGGAATAGTAGCAGCTATCGGTAGGTTTTGATCTTTCGTTGAAAATATAAAATAAAATCTCAAAAAGAAGGAAGCTTAAAGCGCCACATATGGAAACTGACAGTTTTCTAAGCGGATGGGACTCTCCCGTCATCGCGACGCTCACTCTAGGAAAACTCTATTACCAATATGATTCTTATTTTCTCAGCTTTAATGAAATACTCATTCCACCGTTAAATAAACTTAAAAAAACAAAAGTGAGGTAAACAGTGACAAAAACCCGTTTAAAATAACAAAACTAACACTTTCGTAGTTTTAAGCACTTACTTCTCCGACTGACATTGCCCCATCGAAATTTGCTTCAGAATCTTTTTTTTAGAGAATTTAGTAAGCTTTTGAATGGTTACATCGTACTTCCCACGATTTCTTAACTGTTTTGAAGATATTAAGGGGGGGGGGGAAATGGTGCTAATACCTACCGATAGCTGCTATATTCCTTCACTAATCGCACTTGAGATAAGAATGGAACCGCGCTAAGATGAAGCAGTTCCTGCGGGTCGGACTTTTTTTTTGTCAGACAAATTAATGTGTTATGTTTATATTATAATATAAATATTATGTTTATAAGAAGAGCAAATCACTTTAATTGCGGTGTAAAATATTGTTGCTAGCTAAATCTAAGTATTATATAAGCTCATAAGGAAAAAATGGTGCTAATGACTCAGATTTCGATACACCATAAAAGAAAAAAAAAATTAAGGACAATATACAAAGATTCCGAAGTATTTCATGTCTGTTAATAAAATATTTTATTCTAATCCCAATAACGCAACACTTATACACAAATAAACTTTTTTTAGGTATCTATTTAATACGTATAAAATAAGATTATAATGAGCAATCCGCTGTGGCATACACCAAGTACTACCACCGTGTGGAGTGCAACTAGTATAGACCGGTACGTCAGTACCACTGTGGTATGTAAAGAGCGGCTGTTCTGATACTGGCAAAAATTAGAAATCCTACATTCCTACAGTTGTTTGGAGGCTTATCATTATGACTCTAGAAAGGAACTTACAGATGACGAGGGTCCACTGGGCGATACCTGTACTGGGAATGCACTCCACCCTAAGCCTCCTTGCTCCTCACCTTTGAATTCATATGATTTCGTTCAATGAATTTAAAAAAAAAAATTAATAAATAGATAAAAACTTCTGAAAATAGGGAATACCAAAAACAATTCTAAAGAACGAAATCAACACCAGTACAGTAATCTAGATATTCATAGGGCATCTTCGAATTCCAAGATACCGTTGAAACAAAATATTGTTTCTATATATACTTATCCTGTTTTATTGACTAATACATTTGACTACTATAAGCAATCACAAAAATAACGAGCAGTGAAAAAAAAAAACTTTAGGAAACACACAAAAAGATTCGTTCAAATGAACGAAATTACCTATGTTTTAAGCACTTATTTCTCCAAATATGACCATCCCATCGCAAATGTCTTCAAAACATTTTTTGTAGAAAATTTAGTAACCTTTCGAATGGTAATCTTTTGCTTGCCAAGATTCCAAACCGTTTTCGTGATATTAATGAAAATATACGAAGTTCCCAAAACTTTTCATGTCTAAAAATGAAATATGTTATTTTAATCCTTCCTTTACTCCAAACGTAACCAAATTTTCAACATATTAGTTTTGATAAAATTCAAACATGCAGAAAATGTTTCAACTGAAGCCCATGATTCTAAGTACCAAAATCAAAGACAAAAAGAACAGTTCGAATAAGCGAAATCAATTACTTTAATGTTTTATGCACTTATTTCTCCGATTGACATCGCCTAATCGAAACTTTCATTAGAACCTTTTTTGTAGAGCATTTAGTAAGCATTCTAATGGTAATCTTTTGTTTACCAAGATTCTCAACCTTTTTCGAGATATTAAGGAAAGTATACAAAGTTCCCAAAACTTTTCATGTCTGTTCATAAAATATTTTATTCTAACCCTTCCTTAACTCCAAACGTAACATAACTTTCAACATATTAGTTTTAATGAAAGTAGAACATGCAGATAATGTTTCAACTGAATCCCGTGATTCTAAGTACCCAAACCAAAAACGGTATTCAAAAACTATTTTTCCAATTTTCTCGAAAACGGTTAAAGCTATCGCCTTGAAAATGGTTTCATTCGTTTTCCTAGCCCAAGAAGCCTATAAAAAGAGTACTTACAAGCTTATGAACTCAAAAACGTAAGCGTTACGATTTTTTCTGCGCGAATTTCGCCCCAAACGCCATCTTCCAGTGGGCGGATTTTGCTGGTTAACGAATTTGACCTTTCAAATTGGACGACTGATTTTTGTACCAAATTTCATCAAAATCGGACCATCAGGGAAGCCAGAAATGAGCGAACAGACAAATATATATATATATATATATATATATATATATATATATATATATATATATATATATATAAATAAATATATACATATATATATATATATATATATATATATATATATACAAATTTGAACCACCGTTATTTTCGGTCTCTAGGGGTTCTGAAACGCGAAATTTTCTTGTCGGCACTTCCGGATTGTTTCATTGTATCAACCTTATAAGCGGGGTTCCTCCCTATGGGGGAGGGAGGAACCGCGCTAACAAAAACAGATATTTCATTGACTTCGAGATATTTTGACTCTTATCAATTTTTTTTTACGGCGATTCAACATCTTGCTATCTACATGTTGCCACCCTTATATAATGCTAACAGCACGTGGACGGACACCAATTCAGGTTCTGTAAACGCCCGACGTGATCAACGCGAACCGGTGCATTCAACGTGGCTGTCGGCGTTGGATTAGCACCCAATAGTAAATTTTTTAAAGGTTGGATTGGCCTAGGGACGGTTAGGAAGGCCGAATCCAACCCATGAAAGAAGACACCAGAAGATAATAATCATTAGTGCTTGCTCGGGATTTGAACTCAGGTCCTCTAGCATGTTAGTCCAGTGCTCTTCCACTGAGCTAACCTTGCCCCCAATATATATATATATATATTTATATATATATATATATATATATATATATATATATATATATATATATATATATACATATATATACTTATCATTATATGATTTTGATTGAAACCAACAATAGTTGCAGACAAGAACAATTTCTAACATTTCAAATATGTTGTTTTGTTTTTTTTATTTATAATTTAAATGTAAAATTATTAATTTTAAGTTCATATTTCCCTTGTCTTTTGGATTTTTTTTTTTTTTTTTTTTTTTTTTTTTGTATTCACCTGAGAAATTTCATCTAAGCCTAAGAACTATTTTAATTTAGATAAATTTTATTTCTAATTTCCAAGCATTGACTATTCTTTATACCTGTCTGTAACAGAGATAAATTAATAATCACAAAACTTTTCACAATTTTAATATACCAAGTCAAAATGTTTCAGGAAAAATTATAAATTTCAAAAATAAACAAAACAGATAAATAAATCACCAGAAATATAACCTATAACTCTTTAATATTGAAATGATAGCTATAAGCTGCTGTTTTTAATTTTCTTTCTTTAGTTCTTTTTTTTAGTGGTATTTTATTTAAACGTTTTTCATATTTTGTCACATTATCGAATTTAAATTACTTGATTTTTTTTCTTTTTGACACTCTTTGTTTTCATTGACGGAGTACTAAAATCATCAGTTTTATGAGCTCATCGCCTTAAGTTCCGGAGCTCATAAATAAATGAATATGTTGTTTTTAAAGCGGTTGAGGATTCTTATTAGGCTGATATAACTTTACATAGGATATTTCTAATCAAAAGTTGTGTTTGACGATTCGAAAATGTTGGTTTCGTTTCATTAAAAGGGTTTTATCATAATCCCTTCGGTAGGTTTTTATATTTTAAGGGTAAAAATAATGTAGTTTTCTATGTAACGTGAAAGAAAAATCGGAAAGGGATCAGTTATTTTTCTGTGATTTTATTTATTGTTGGGTAGCATTTTTTTAGTGCTACCGGAAGCCGAGAACGGAGCCTCTAGAGAGAATGTGAGTTATTTCCGGTTTAGATAAAAATTGTCGATTTTGTACTTAAATGTTCTCTTTTCATGAGTTATGATAAGCACGCTGTGTATCTAGCAACCCCACGTAATTAGGCAGCCCATTTTATTTATATTTTAAATAATTTTTTCTCTCTATGAAGGAGGTATATATGTTAAAGAAAAAAAAGTCCGTCTCGCAGGAACTGCATCATCTTAGCGCGGTTCCGTTCATATCCCTAGTCTAATTTTGAAAGATTAAAATAGAAGCAGTTATTATTTTGGTTCCACCAGTCTTTTTTTTTAATTAATTATTATAATGGCGTGTCAACCGTTAAGGTCACTAATGCCATTCCTGTGAGTAGTAAAGTCTTGAAAGGTCATGATTTACAATCTTACCTGGAAGGGTCGGCTACACTAGAAACGGACCCGCTAGTGACAAGGTCTATGAATCTTGGAAATCTATATTTCTAACAATAAATTGTTTTTGTTATTTTACTTAACCAGTTTTATTGTCAAATACATTATACATAAAATATTTTATTCTAACCCTTCCTTAACTCCAAACGTAACAAAAATTTCAACATATTAGTTTTAATGAAAGTAGAACATGCAGAAAATGTTTCAACTGAATCCCATGATTCTAAGTACCCAAACCAAAAACGGTATTCAAAAACTATTTTTTTAAGCACTCATTTCTCCGATGAATCGATAATTGCTTCAGAATTATTAGCATTTAGTAAGCTTTCAAATGGTAAGGATCCGCTTATGAAGATTTCAAACCATTTTCGAGATATAAGGAAAATAATTTAAAAAAATAAAAAAATAAAATTAAGGAATATATACAAAGTACTCAAAACTTTTTAAGGGTGTCCAGAGAGCGATCAAACACACACACACACACACACACACACACACACACATATATATATATATATATATATATATATATATATATATATATATGTATATATATTTATATATATATATACCAATTTGAAACACCGTTATTTTCGGTCTCTCAGGGGTTCTTAAACGCAAACTTTTTTGTCGGGACTTCTGGATTGCGTCATGAGGCCTCCATTTGGAGGGCGGGGTCCTCCATATGGAGAGAGGGAGGAACCGCGCTAAAATTATCTCTTTACGTCTAACTTGCCTGGAATTTAATGTGCTTAGCCTGATTGCCACAGAACTGAACAAGGTTTGACTATTAAAACAATCAAACCTTACTCAATTCTTTCTCCCCAACCGGAGACCTGAATGTCAGGTCCGCCTCGAGAGCCACCAATCAGTTGCCCGTATTCTGCCACGAGGAGGCGCACACAGTGCCCAAGTTCACTTAGAATACATAAAAACAAATACGTATGGATATTCTTAATTAGTTAAATTATGTACACATATATACAATATTATTTTTTTTTTTTTTGTTTTTTTTTGTTTTGTTTTTTTTTTTTTAACCGCGCATTTACATCTAGGTCATTAGTTCCGACATCCAGGGTGCAGCGAGGAATTTTCCCAGCGAGCCAATCTAGTGGATACAGAAGGATCAAGAACAAGTTCTCAAAATTGAGTAGATACCACTCCCTAATAAAGCCTATATAGAATAATATGCCAAATAAAGCCAATCTAGTGGATACAGAAGGATCAAGAACAAGTTCTCAAAATTGAGTAGATACCACTGCCTAATGAAGCCTATATAGAAGAATATGCCTAATAAAGTCAATAGAGTAAATACAAATTGAACAAGAGCAAGTCTTGAGGAAATCTTTTTTTCTTCTATTTAAATACTTTTATCAATATTTAGTCAATAAACCTGTGTTTTTTAATCGTTAATTTATGAATCGGTTCATAACTAAACAGTCGTTATAATTGGTTAGTATATATCCAGTGTTTAAAAATATTGATTGCTTATTGATGAATCGGTTTACAACCAAATAGTCTTTATGAATATTTAATAAATATCTAATACGGAATCACCTGCAACTTTTGATCGCTAATTTATGGATTGTCTCATAACTAAATAGTCGTTAATAATAGTCGTACAAAGAAAACTGTTGATTGCTAATTTATGTATATGTTGACAACTAATTAATCTTTATCAATATTTACAATATAATTTATGTTATGTTATGTCTGAATCTAGGTCAGTTTAAGAAATTTTAGTGAACGAAATCTTAAAGTTGCTCTACCTACTCTTGCAAGGCTTTGTATTTGTGTCGGCAGATACCTGGGTTATATTACCCTACAAGGGTTACTTCTCTTGAGGATTAACTCCTAGCAGGTAAATTTCTAGTAAACCCTCTGTTTGTTTGGGACTGAACCGACTGTCTATTCGTTCATAGTATCTAACCGTTGTAAAGTTTATTTTCTACATTTAGGAATTAATATACTCGTACATATGTAGACTAAATCATAGCAATTGTCTACCTTCGCTGTCGGTGATCTTAACAATGTAGACTCGCTAATGTTACCTGACCTTAGATAAATCGTAATTACAATTTGCTGCGAAAACACGACATTTTATCAGAATTCCCTGTCTAATAAAGCCTATGAAGAATAATATGTCTAATAAAGCCTATCTAGTTGATAAAGAAGGACTAAGAACAAGTCTTCAAGATTAAGTAGTATCTCCTGCCTTATAAAGCCTATATAGAATAATACGGCTAATAAAGCCGTATAAAGATTCATATAATTACTCAACAATAGATTCTAATTTAAAAACAGCTATTTTCGATATCTACCTGTTCTAAAACGTTAAATCATTTATTAGGCACTCCGGATTTCGGAAGCGTGTTTCCTATCTGTGAAGTGAAGCAGGAAACAAGCTAAAAACAGCAACCAATTAAAATGTGAGGTTAATAGAGGAAAAACGCCGTTCGTGGTGGTAGACAATCTTACAAGGCATTTCGCTCAGAAATACCCGAAATATTGTTTCTAATTTTACGTATCCTATTTTATTGCCAAATAGATTTATATTCTATAATCAATAAAAAAAAAAAAAACTACTAGCAATAAAGAACTAAGGGTAATACATGAAAATAGGGAATACCAAGAACAATTCTAAAATACGAAATCAAAACCAGTACTGTAATCTAGATATTCATACGGCATCTTCGAATTCTAACAAACAAAATAATGCTTTTAATTATACATATCCTGTTTAATGAAAAATACATTAATTAAGCAAGTACAAAAATAACGAGCAGTGAAAAAAAAAACTTCGGGAAACACACAAATAGATCCGTTTAAATAAAGGAAACTAACTAAGTTTTAAGCACTTATTTCTCCTAATGTGACGACCCCATCAAACATTTCTGTAAAACATTTTTTGTAGAGAATTTAGTAAGCTTTCGAACTGTTACATTTCAATTGCCACAATCTCCTAACCCTTTTCGAGATATTAAGGAAAAAATACGAAGGGGGCCTAATAGATATTCATAAGGGATCTGAGAACCCCAAGATACCGCAAAAATAAAATATTCTAATTATACGTATCCTGTTTTATTGGCAAATACATTTGACTACTATAAGCAATTGCAAACAATAGGGAATATGCCAAAGAACTCGGATTAGGAGCCTCGACAGTTTCAAGACATTTGAAGGAAATCGGCAAATCCAAAACTGACATTTCATACGGTACAGCCTGATATATTTCTAACAATGAATTGTTTTTCTTATTTTAATTAATCTATTTTATTGTCAAATACATTATCCAACTATAAGCAATGTAAAAATAGGAATAAAAACAGGCAAAAAGAACTGTTCGAATAAACGAAATCAATTACTTCAAATTTTAAGCACTTATTTCTCCGATTGACATCGCTTATTCAAAACTTTCTTTAGAACCTTTCTTGTAGACCATTTAGTAAGCTTTCGAATGGTAACCTTTCGCTTCCCAAGATTTTCAACCGTTTTCGAGATATTAAGAAATTATACGAAGTTCCCAAAACTTTTCATTATTTCTGACAACAGAAAATTGGTCTCATTTTACCTATCCTGTTTTACACACACATACATTTTCCTTACAAATACAACATAAGAAATTAAAAAAATAAAAAGCAATAAAAAACCAAGGGAAAGAGACAAAAATTACAAAAAGAACGACAAAAACCCGTTCATAAGAACAAAACAGACGTATTTGAAGTTTTAAGCACTTATTTCTCCGATTGACATAACCTAATCAAAAATAGTTTTAGAATTATTTTTGTAGAGAATTTAGTAAGCTTTCAAATAGTTGCTATCCACTTTCCACGATTTCCCAACCGTGTTCGAGATATTAATGAAAGTATACGAAGTTCCCAAAACTTTTCATGTCTGTTCATTAAATATTTTATTCTAACCCTTCCTTAATTCCAAACGTAACATAACTTTCAACATATTAGTTTTAATGAAAGTAGAACATGCAGATAATGTTTCAACTGAATCCCGTGATTCTAAGTACCCAAACCAAAAACGGTATTCAAAAACTACTTTTCCAATTTTCTCGAAAACGGTTAAAGCTATCGCCTTGAAAATGGTTTCATTCGTTTTCCTTGCCCAAGAAGCCTATAAAAAGAGTACTTACAAGCTTATGAACTCAAAAACGTAAGCGTTACGATTTTTTTTGCGCGAATTTCGCCCCAAACGCCATCTTCCAGTGGGCGGATTTTGCTGGTTAACGAACTTGACCTTTCAAATTGGACGACAGATTTTTGTACCAAATTTCATCAAAATCGGACCATTCGTCTTCTATTTAGAGAGCGAACAGACAAATATATATATATATATATATATATATATATATATATATATATATATATATATATATATACATATATATATATATACAAATTTGAACCACCGTTATTTTCGGTTTCTAGGGGTTCTGAAACGCAAAATTTTCTAGTCGGCACTTCCGGATTGTTTCATTGTATCAACCTTATAAGCGGGGTTCCTCCCTATGGGGGAGGGAGGAACCGCGCTAAAAAGGGTAGAAATGTTAACATGAAACTGAGAAAATGAGCGGGAGCAATATATCAATTTCCATCATTTTATTAAAGGTGCACAATTCGAGAGGGTATGAGTCTCGTAGCACCTTGTTTAAAAATATTGTTGTATTGTGAGTCCTTGAAATGTTTGTGGTTGATCATCATTGCCCGTGTGGTTTTATCTGGCCATTCGTTCAATATGAAGATGGATTTTCACATGAATTTTCATTAGAATAGGTAGTCTGTGAAAATGTCATGAAGGTCGTTCTAGGAGTCTATGAGTACCGTTGTTGTCTAGCGTTGGAACATGAAAATATGGAACGGTCACAGGAAAATAAGTCAGGAGCAGAGAAAACCGTCGAATTTACGATGGATCCTACGCTCCGTACGAATTCCCCGCAGATTTTTTTTTGCGGTTCGATTTTCCATTTATATGGAAATGCCAGGTTCCCATCAGGGAAACGAAAAAAAAAAGAAAAAAAAAAAAAAGAAGTCGACTTTAAAATGGAGCAGCTTTTTCCCCAATTTTCACCTATATTATGGTTTTGAAAAGCGAACGCGGACAGCGGCCTGGACGCGATAGGAGGCGAGTCTCTGGCTTGGAGTGTAATTAAAGAGAGAGAGAGAGGGAGGTCGTTCTTGGGAATTGTCGACAGGGTTCGTGATGGTATTTGGCTGTCTCTGATCTCATTTAGAACGCCGCTCTGTTGGGCCCGTCGAAAATTTCAATCGTTATCTGAATGCTAACGAAGCATAAAGCCTACCAGTACTTCATATGAATGTCAATTGCATCCCTAATATTACCGGTTGTATATCTGGAATTTCATAGATTATGACTTATACTCATGGAGAAAATAATTTAGTAGGTAATTAAAAAATCTGGCCATTTATATGCAAGAAATGAGATGTGCCTGTAAATGCTATTTTCATTTTAAAATCTTATCTTTAAAAAATATAATAAGTCTGGGAGTACTTCATTTTTCTGCTTATTAGGAAAGTGGGGTGAATTTGATACAAACCTATACTGCTTATATACGTATGCTTATAAATTTGTCTGAGAGCGAATACACAAATATACAGGTATATATTTGTCTATTCGCAATATTTGAGCAAAGTTAAACCCTTCGGTATCATTTGAATGAAAATATCCTACTAGTATAGGTTTGTACCAATTTCACCATACTGTGCTAATGTGACCCCATTTTACGGTGGCCAAGTCCTTATGAATGTAAGATTAGTAGAATAGCGTAATTTATTAAAAATATAAATAAATAATATTTGAAAACTCTGTTTGAAGTAGATTAGTGATATGATACCAATTGACCGTCAAATAGAGTTTAAAAAATTACGAAAATTCAGATGTTAAGTTGTCTCAACAGTGAAATAAGTTTAAATGTAGATTTTTTTTTTTTTTTTTTTTTTTTTTTTTTTTTTTTTTTTTTTTTTTAAATATGATAAAATGAATTTTAGGAGAGGGACAGATTGACCTAAATAACATAAGTTAAGCTTTTGGAAAGAAAATCAGGTGCTATATTCCGGTAAGTTAAAAAAAAGTAATGACAAATATTTTCATCTGTTTATTAGACCCTAATGGGTGACAACTTTTACATACCCTGCTAAGCTAGTCAAATAATTAAAATATGACTTATTTGAGATATATAGTTAACAAATTCAAAGGGCTCACTGGATGAAAATTATGATTCCCAACAGGTTACATATTATTTTATTTGATTTAGGTGAGTTTACACATTAAAATTATATATAAATGGGAAAATATTAGCTACAATAAATAATGAATATAAATATGCATCATCACAAAATAATTATATCAGGTTGTCAGAGGATTGTTTTATTTTAGGCCGGGCACATTTGTCTTATTTCTAACCAGTTGTTAAATCTTGTTACTTATTATTTTGAATAAGAATTTGATGAAATATTTTACAGAAAAACAGCATAAGGCTTACACAAAAATATCTCATGACACGACTTAACAAACCAAATTGCGGTTCATGGAATAAATGCTTTATCGTAAAACCACTACGGAATACAGAAGACGTCAAAAGCTATATATATCACAAGACATGAACGAATTGTTGAATGACATAAACACAAAACACGCTTAATTATACGCAGAACTCTAAATTATACAATCTCATTGTTGAGACATCTACTGCCTAGCCAGTGGCTTTCAGCCATATTACAGGCATGTTCAAACCTCTGTTTAAGGGAATCAGGGATTAATGTATTTGATCAAAACGCTGGTTCTTTAGACCATACAGGTACCATCTTGAAGGCGATTATAAATATTGATTATGAAAATAGTTCTTTAATAACTTTGGACGTCGTTAAACCTGGGGGCAAACCTTGACATTAAGAAATGCCCGAAAGTTTTGTTGGGTAAAAGCATCAAACATTT
Source organism: Gonocerus acuteangulatus (assembly GCA_946811695.1). Classification (NCBI taxonomy): domain Eukaryota; kingdom Metazoa; phylum Arthropoda; class Insecta; order Hemiptera; family Coreidae; genus Gonocerus; species Gonocerus acuteangulatus. The sequence goes on from OX328129.1 coordinate 39,611,895, forward strand.
TTTATGCATTTATCGTTCACGTTTTCCTTCTATAAGATATATACTAAATATTTATATACAGGGTGTCTATAAAAGAACTCCGGGGTTTTAAGACAAAATATTTTAATAAAGTAAAAAACGTACATACATGTTTTATACATGATTAGAAAGCTTACATTTTCAAGATTTTTTAACAACTTAGTAAAGTTCAATGTGAGCTCCGTTAGTGGCACGGCACACGTCGAAACGGTATTCTACCTCTTCCCATGTCCTGGCGAGCATGTCTGGGGGAACGGACGCCACGCAATGGGCGAGCAGATGGGGCGCCGCCACACTTCAGTTTGCGTGTGCGTGAGTCACTGGACGCTCGTTTCGGTAACAGGTGGATTGGAAGGGAAGGACCTATTCCATGGCCACCAAGGAGCCCTGATATGACTCCGTTGGACTTTTTCTTCTGGGGGCATATCAAGAATCTTGTGTATGCAGAGAAAATTCGAGATGTTATCCATCTCAGGGAACGAATAGTGAATTGCGTGGCGTCCGTTCCCCCAGACATGCTCGCCAGGACATGGGAAGAGGTAGAATACCGTTTCGACGTGTGCCGTGCCACTAACGGAGCTCACATTGAACTTTACTAAGTTAAAAAGTTAAAAAATCTTGAAAATGTAAGCTTTCTAATCATGTATAAAACATGTATGTACGTTTTTTACTTTATTAAAATATTTTGTCTTAAAACCCCGGAGTTCTTTTATAGACACCCTGTATAAGATATATACTACAATACAAAAAATGAATGAAAAACAGTCATGTCACCATTCCAAGGAAAATCTTCTTTTGTATTTTATTGTTTTTTTCTTATACAATTTTTCGTCATTATGATAATAAGATTCCGGCCTATATATAAGCTATCAGATGGTAACATGTGATTTATTTTATTGTATTAATATTCTTTTCTGATTGAAATTATGAACTGTTTTTATTTATTTATTTTTATTAGTATTTATGCGTTTTCTTTTTTGTTTCTTCAGCCGTCAATGGTGATTGACAATTTTAATTATATCCTTTATTATTGAACAAGCCAGTGACTCAACGTCACATTTAACGTTCCGTCTTTTCAAAACATTTTGTGTTAATAAAGGCATGGAACCTCTTGCCCCAAACAGAGGGCCAATTAGGTCACAATTTTCCATTCTGTATATTTTACGGAAATATGGAATACATTTTTCATAAATGGATTTTTTTCTTTGTAAATCGATGAAGAGCTGATTCTTTTCTTACTCGAATCTTACAGTCGGGTCCAAAATAATTCCAGTGGATGCATGGCGATCTATGACTAAAATTTCATGTCTAACTAGCATAGGCAAACAGGAGAGAACATATTCTATCCATTTACGAAGTAATATATTGACAAATGGTCTTATTCGACACTTTATTTAGGGCATTAAAGGATATTCTATAAAGGGGTTAGAGTTGCGACCACAATCCAAGGGCAAAGTCCAGAATCTGGAACCGAGGTTTTTCATATTCGATAGTTTGACATGGCAGGGACGATGTAACCAAATAAGTACAACATACCAAATCTATCTAACATTTAAATGCATGCAAATGAGGGTTTTTAAAGATTTTGTGTTAGCAAGATTCATTTTAGCCTCAATATCATCTACTTGTTACATTTTATGGAAAATTATACTTCAAGTATTTATAATTTGCCATTACTTTGATTAATTTGAGAACCATTGGACCTGGTTACACTCCTTGAAAAAGTTCATTAATCTGAGTCCCTAAAGGGCGTACTTCGAGATTAGGAACAGCCCTCAGGCTGGTTGTGTTACAGAGCGTCACAAATTGAATGTGTGTTTATCATCCAAGTTTCCCCGCTTCAGGAGATATTATAAGGAGCAACTTCCGAAAGGGTTATATCGAAGCAAATTGGATCATTCAAACTTTTTTTTTATTAAATTCCACTTTACCTCCGTTTCATTAGGATTCCCGGAACCTTTCGGCGATTCGGCCAAAGGGTTTTTAGGTTTTGAATAGTGCCCATCCAAGCCCGACCCTAACGAGGATGGGGAGGGTCTGACGGGCCTCAATTAATTTCAACATGCAACACTTCATATGTATATACTTTGCCCCTTTTACCGCCTGAATAAATATATACAGTCAAAATTCAGAGAAATCAAAATGATTCTTATACTAATTAGGGTTGAATTATTTCAATTAGTGAAGTGCTTGGTTTTGCTTGAATGTTTAATATCACAAAAGTAATTTAATTAAATGAAATTACTGCTAATCTTTCATTCAATCAACGTATGTGTATACAGGGTGTCCCGATTTTAAATGGCAAAACTTCGGTAGCGTGTAGGGGACCAAAAAACTAAGACAAAAAGTCCTTTAGAGATTTGCTCGTTTTTGCTTCGTTTTGAAGAAAATCACAAAAAAGAAACGAAACAAGTTTTCATTTTTGTACTTACTTATTTAAATTTTCAATAAAAAAAACTGTCATTGCGAATGTTTCAAGAGGCCAATGCTGATGTTTGTGGACGGTTTCTGCAACGGTAAAGCTTTAGAAGCGGTGTGTGTGCTAGCGTGCCGATTCGCAAACAGGAGAGTGCCTAATCGAAGGGTCTTTTAGTTAACTTTTGATAGACTACAAGAGACCGAGTCATTTTATTTATTCGCATTTTTTATATGTTATTATCTAATTAGTTTTAGTTATTAAATGTTGCCCTCTTGCAGAAACTTAATCATTACATCTAGCATTGACTTGATAAATTGCAGCTAAACGCTGTTCTGATGATATTTGGTGCACTTCATCTATGATTCGGTCTCTTAATTGCTCTCTTGAGTTGATTGATACCATAAACTTCCCGCTTCAAGGTTCCCCATACGAAGAAACCAATTAATAAAATTCAATATCTTTGCATAATTTGAAGTAATAAATTCTGCAATATTTGAAGATGGTGGGGGTGGCGATTACCATCTTTCAAAGTTCGTCATATTGCCTGCTGCGATATTCCTAATCGCAATCGGCTTTGGGCTCAATTTCTTCACCGACGATCTGCCTTGAGTTAGTGCGTACATTTTGCAGTAAGAATGACCTAGTCTCTCGTAGTCTATTAAAAGTGAACAAAAATATTCTTCGAATAAGCACTCTTCTATTTGTGAATCGGCGCGCATAGTCTGGCTCCACTTCTAAAGCATTACCGTTGTAGAATACATACACGAAAACTATATCAGCATTAAAAGATTAAATTTTAGCACTTTCCTCCGAAGGAAAGTAGCTATTGAGGTTGCACTCATGACGGAATTTTTGAAAAATATCTTCAAATCTTTATCGATCCTACCTAGTAGACACCGAAAATGACCACCGTTAAAATTTATATAGATCTCTCTCTCTCTCTCTCTCTCTCTCTATATATATATATATATATATATATGTATGTGTGTGTGTATGTTAACACGATAGCGGCCAGAGTTTTTGTTTTTTCTTCTCGAAACGTGGTATATAGCGTTCGATTAGCAAACGATTGAACGAGTTCGTTAACCACCAAAATCGGTCCACCGGGAGGGGGGTTTACCCTGAAGCCGAAACACTAATTTGACCATGCCAGGCTTATTTTTTGTTATATTTCAACGAAACTCGGTATTCGTTATGTTGATCTAAAGAGAGAAATGCCTTGTAAAAATAAACTAAATCGGTTTATTAGGGAGGGGGGGGGGGTTACTCCGGACCCACATTACCAATTTGCCACTACCAGCCGTAATTTTTGTTACATTTCAACGAAACTCGGTATTCGTGGTTGCAATAAACAGAGAAAAAAGGGTTGTGAAAATGAACTAAATCGGGTTATTTGGAGGGGGGGGGGGGTTTACCACGGACCTAAAGTACTAGTATACTACTCATACCGGTCGTAATTTTTGCTGTATTGTAACGAAACGCGGTATATGTCGTGGGTATCTCATGAGAAAGAAGTATTGTAAAAATGAAGTAAAACGGTCCATCGGAAAGGAGGGTTTACTTTAAACTCTGTTTCACTAGAATTAGCCTGCCAGAAGTAGGTTCCCTAAGGGGCGGGAGGAGCGCTATCTCCCACTAGGGGGACTGTATCCTTTTCCTGCGTCAGATCAAAAGACGGAAAATGAAGTTTTTGTGTGTTTATTAAGCAGTACAGTATCATGTATTAACATAACTCTGGAAGCAAATTATTTACAAAATTAATTGTTCTGCTCATTTACATTTCGGAAGAAATGTAAATGAGCAGAACTATTCACGTTTTTATTTTATTTATTTAGGTTATTTACAACAAATTATTCAGTAATGTAGTCTACACTAGAAAATTTCTGAGGAAAGTGCTTAGTTATGCAGCTCCTGCGTGACGGACTTTTAGTAATTGGTTTCGTCCTATCGTGCGCCAGGCCTGGAAATATAGAGGAGCCGAGATGTTAGCGACTTCCGCTTCCCTATAGGCTGGTCCCTATGGGAAGTATAGACTACTACTCCTGAAAAGGAAGGCCTTCATCAACATTTGTTGTTGTTTTTCATCCAATGGTTTTATTTCATATTATTTTATTATTAATCGTTTAATTTGTAAAATTATTCCAATAACTGTAAATATTTGTTGATGAAATAAAAGGCTATGTCATTCATTCAATTGGTTTCGTGAAACAATTCGCAATGACAATTTCTTTCCATTGAAAATTTAAATAAGTAAGTACAAAAATGAAAACTCGTTTTGTTACTTTTTTTTTGAGATTTTCTTAAAAACAAAAACGAGCAAAAACGAAGCAAAAACGAGCAAATCTCTAAAGGACTTTTTGTCTTAGTTTTTTAGTCCCCTACACGTTCCTCAAGTTTTGCCATTTAAAATCGGGACACCCTGTATAATTCGATCTTTTAAAAATGTATTTTTTTTTTTTGTCATCATTTCTCTTTGTAACATTGTGTTCATCTGTATAAGTGTTTCATATTTGCACTTCTTAAAGTTAAGGTTCTAGGACACAGAAGATAAGTTAATAAACCTCAAGGCAGGGACTGTACAGTCCATAGTAGACCTACTGTATGTGAAGCAAATACCCTCTCGTCCACACACGTCAGGCCTGGCCTCATTGGATTGTATATTTAATTTATTGGTGTTTTCATTCTACTTCGATGGATTGTAAAGTTCAACTCTGGCCTCAAGGCTGTCCTATACACGGCGAGGAATATCTGAAGATTTTAACAGCGCACTCCAAATCTTGAAATATTCTTCATCGTGTATGGGCACCCTTATGTATCGTAAAATGATGATGATTAAGAGATATTTTGTCTATAATAGGTTTTCTTTGTAGGAATTATTTAATCGGATTTCCTGAAAGAGACTTTCAATTTCTGGTTTATTAGTACTGGATATAAGGATTGAAATATATAGAGCTGTGACATTCAGAGGTATTTCTGAGGAGCTGTTTGGTAAGAGGTGGGAGGATTATCCTGACAGCAGTCCCGGGAATCGTGTTCCACGCCGAAAGGGACTGAGGCTATTCCACTAAGGTGTTCTCCTCCGGGCAAATGGACTGGAACTTCAAACACCTTTACACAAAAAGTCAAACCGCCACTTGGGAAAGAGATCTTCCTCCGGCTTAGGCCGGGCTTTTCTAAGCGGCAATCCTATTAAACGCAAGTCTATAGAAATTGCGTCAATTTCTGCTGTGCACTCAGGCATTTGTAAGGTTTTGGTTTGGGTGCATGGTAAAATACATTAGTCAAGACTATTGTTATAAATTCAATTATGCATTCGGGTCATAGAGATAGAATAAAAATGTTGTTGAGCCTTGAAAAGTAACCGCTTTCAGAAAACATAATCCGGGATGCATCTTATTAAGTTATTTTTGAAATGATTCTTGAAAACATCACTGATGCTACCTTCTATAAGATGTGCATGAACATGTGTGTTTGTCTGTGTGCTCCTCCGTACAAGATAGACACACCTATTTGTTATATTCCGAAAGGAGAAAGTAATGAGAAAAGTAGGCACTCTTAATGCTAATGGTCGCAGTAGCAGATGCAAAAAAAAGAAAAGAAAAGTAGGTAATCGATAAAATTAACACAATTGGTTAAAGGGTAGTGGCAGTTTACTTCTCACACAAATTAACAATATTTCCCTAATAGTACATTCATACATTGCAAAATTCTTCATCTGAATGTTGATTTTTATAATAATAACGTTCTTGTCTCTTTCGAATTAGTTTCTTTGTATATATTTTTCTCATATATATACACTCAGTCAAAAAAGTTTCCATACACCCAAGTATTATTAAAAATATGCAAATAAAGGAATTCAGGAAATGTACAATAATATTATTCATATAGCATTTTTTATTTTTAACATATATAAGTTCATTTAACGCAATAACAAGTAAATAAATATTAAATTTATCATAATTTTAAAAAAAGTATGTCAAAAAAGTTTCCATTCATAACAAACAAAGCAATATTTAAAATTAGCATACATTTTTCTAGTAACTTGTGGGTCCTCGTTTTGCTTTTAGAATTTCAAGAAGTCTATTTTTCATGCTCAAAACCAATTTTTTTGTAACCTGATTATCAATTTTATTCCATTCTGTCTGTAGTGCAGTTTTAAGTTCCTCCTTTGTGCGAATGTTGTGATTTTTCACTCTTCGACCAAGTTCATCCCATAGATGTTCAATGGGGTTTAGGTCAGGTGACTGTGGAGGTGTTTTTAATTGGTTTGGAACATTATAGACCAAGCATTCTTTTACTTTTCTTGCAGTGTGTTTAGGGTCATTGTCTTGTTGGAAAAAAAACTTTGCCCAAGTCTGAGTTTTTCAGCTGAATGTATTAAATTTCCTCGTAGAATATCCCAATAAACATTTTGGTCCATAATTCCGTCAATAAACACTAAATTTCCTACTCCAGATGAACTTACACACCTCTACACCATGACACTTCCACCTCCGTGTTAAAATGTTGGTTTTAAATTCTTGCTCTTGAATGCTTCCTTTGGTTTTCGCCACACTTTTGACCTTCCATCTGACCCAAAAATGTTAAATTTTAACTCGTCTGAAAATACCACCTTCTCCCAGAAACTGTCTGGTTTATTTACGAATTCCATGGCAAACTGTAGCCGCTTCTTCCGATTAACCTTACTTATGAATGGCTTTTTTTCTGACTATCCGACCCCTGAATCATTCCTTCCGTAGTACATTTCTAACAGTCTCTGGGTTGACTTGAATCCCATAGTCCCTATTTATTTCAGTGGTCAATGATGTTGCACTTGTGTGAGGATCTTTGTTAATTTGTGCTAGGATGAACCTCCTGTGGTGACTCTCCAATTTCCTGGGTCTTCCTGTCCGTGGTCTATCCTCCAGAGATTTTAAATCTCTATGCCTTTTGAGCACATATTGTACTGTTGCATGAGATTTATTTAATAATTGGGCAATTTTTCGAAGTGAAAAGCCCTGATTATGGTAGCGAACCATTAGCTCCCTTATATCACGAGAAACGCGCATTATCAGTCATTTACAGGCACAAGTAAACCTAGTACTGGACTTAGGATGAAGGGAAGAGATAAGTCTTATACACCTAAGACTTGAAAGAGGGTCATAGTACATGAAATAGGATTAATGTTCATAGTGTATGGAAACATTTGACATATATTTTTTAAATTATGATAAATTTAATATTTATTTGCTTATTATTGAAATAAATGCACATATATATGTTAAAAATAAAAAATTCTATACAAATAATACTATTGCACATTTCTTGAATTCCTTTATTTGGATATATTTAATTATTTTTGGGTGTATGGAAACTTTTTTGACTGAGTGTACATATATTGCTCCAGAAGCATTTCGTCAAGGCCGAACAATCTTAATCTATAAAGGAAAGGGGCCTTTAAAGGAGATTTCTTCCTGGAGACCAATCACTATTTACTCTATTGTGCGTCGGATTATCGAAAAAGTTTTAGACTCAGAACTTAGAAAGCAAGTAACATTCCATAGTTGTCAACGAGGGTTTGTCAGGGGTCTTCCCGGAGCGCATGTAAATGCACGAGTAATAGATGCCATCCTAAAAAACGTAAAAAAACAAAAATGGTGACTGCGCCATAGCAATGCTTGACGTAACTGGGGCCTTTGATAGCATTGGTCATGAGCACATGTTGAAGACAGTAGAATCTAGAGGAGTATCTCCTGACTTGGTCAATGTTATAGCTGCGCTTTTGACAAGGAACAAAATCAAAGTTAGTGTTGGACTCCGTAAAAGTAATTATATTAATGTACTCAAGGGGGTTCCTCAAGGGGGTCCTTTATCACCTACATTATTCAATCTTGCGATTGATCATCTTTACCGTGACATCTGTGACCAACAATTTGCCGATACTTATGGCTACAAGCTGGAGAACTCAAAGAGAACAGTCATACTGAATGGGTTTGCTGACGATCAAGCTGTCTGCTGTCGAGATGTAAAATCAGCTGAAAGGGTCATAAATAAAATACAGAAAATTTTTGAAGAGATCGGCCTTGCAGTCAATCCAAACAAAAGCACAGGCATTGTGGTTTCGGAAGGATTATTAAAGACCACGGTGCTAAAACCGGAAAATGGTGACCAAATATATACGATTGATAAAGGCGAAAAAATCAAATATTTAGGTTGCACGTTCTCTGTGAACTGGAATTAAATTAAAACGTGATCCAAAAATTGAAAGAGAATCTGGATAAGATGATAACCTCCAGCCTCCTGAAACCTGATCAAAAACTTAATATTATCGATCAGTAAGTGTTCCCCATCTTGACCTACCCACTTCAGACTGCTCCCCTAATCAAACTTCGTCCTGCTATTCTTGAAGGTGTGGACACCATGATCAGAAGGAGCGTTAAAGCTATCATTGGTCTTCCTGCAGCAACCTCAAGCTCCATGATGTATGCACCTAGGAGATATCGGGGCCTCGGACTAGTCAGATGTGTGTGGGAAGCTCCCCTTCAACATTAGTCCATAGCCCAGCGTCTGTCCATGGTCAGTGATGATTTATTTCAGTCAGTGTTTAATTACAGTGATGAAGTAGCCAATTGTGCAGGACGACTTAATGTCCCAACGTCCTCCAACACCTGTATTAGGAAGGTAAGACAATCCCTCCGAGAGGAGGCATTTGAAGAATGGGCATCCTGCAAATGGCAAGGTGTTGGAGTCCGGCATTTTAAAGACACTCCGAAGGCGAATAAGTTTATGACTGAAAAATAAGTTTTGGCAGGCTCGGAATGGACTAATGCGATTAAACTGAATGTAAATTATGCACCTCTTCGTGGTGTGCCAGGTGTAAGTGGACGAATTTTGGGTGAAGTAGGGCCCCTCTGCCGCAAATGTAGTAGAGAGACTGAAACACCAGCTCACGTGCTGGGAAAATGCCCCTACAACTCCCTTCTCGTCACCAGGCGGCACCACAATGTAAAAAAAGAAATTCAAAACCTCCTAGAAAAAAAGGACTATGCCTGTTTCGACGAGGTTTACTGCATCGACTCAGAGGGTTCATCTAGATTTATAGATGTTTTGGCATTCCATAAAAAAAGTAGAAACGCCCTAATCGTCGACCCTACAGTGAGGTACAAATGCAATGACCTCGACCAGGCCTCAAAAGTCGACAAAGAGAAGAAGGCTATTTATGAGAAATGCATCCCTTACCTAAAGGAGAAGTTCCTTGAAACTTACGGAGAAAGAGATTTCGAGGTAAGAGGGCTTTGGTTCGGGGCAAGAGGTGCTATTCCCAGGACTACAGCAGAATTCTTCCAAGAGTGTGAGATAAAATTCGAACATTTGCACAAATTGGCTGAGTCCATCATTGTAGACTCGCTAGGAATTCTTCATCACCACTTATACAATTAAGCAAAAGGAGGATAAACATGAAGGACCATCACAGGAGAAGATATTCTCGGAGTTACCGATCTGTCTTTCTTTTTTCTTTTTTTTTCTTTTTTTTTTTTTTTTTTTTTCTTTTTTTTTTTTCTTTTTTTTTTTAAATAACATATTTTGGGACTCTTTTTTGGAAGACGAATGAATCTCCTACAAGGAGTGATAAGTTGACTGTGAGGTAGCAACCCATTGAAAATGGGCAGCATTTCATTAGTAAAAATGATTTCTCTCTCTCTCTCTCTTTATGAGCATCCGCAACTAAAGCGATTCGCTCAGAACAAAATATTACATGATATGTAATATTTTGTTGTAAGAATATGTAAATATCATATAGGTACCTACATATTTTTTTTTTTTTATTGATAATTACAACAATATGATTTACATATTTCCAGTAATATTGCTGTTTTTTCTTACAATGACTTTGTGAGACAATAATTATGTACATCTAATTACATTTTACATATTTTCACCCATGTGCACAAATGGTTGGATCATGTTTTTTTTCCAAACAAAATCGTAACTCTTAAGTTTTCGAGTTAATAATCTTGCTGGTACACTTTTTATATATTTTCTAACGTAGGAAAACCATTTTTAAAATGATATATGTAACCGCTTACGAGAAAACTAGTTTTCCCAACTAATGTTTTGGATATTCGTATATTTTATAAAATATCTCGAAAACTGTTCGAAATTCGTGTCAAATGGAAAGACACAATTCAAAATATTAGTAAATTGTCTAAAAAAAAAGTCCGATTCGCAGGAACTTTGTCATCTTAGCGCGGTTCCGTTCTTATCTCTAGTGTTTAAGGAAGGCATAGAATAGAAACAGTTATTACTTTGTTTAGATCAATAGCGAAACACCTATCCAAATGAAATCTCAAACAAACCAGTCTTGAAAGGTCTTGATTTAAAATCTTACCTGTATGGGTCAGCTATCCCATAAGTCGGGCAGAAAGGCCTCCGCTCAGAGGCATTTGGAAAGCCTTGGGATCTCTCTCTTTGAACGCTACATTTTTAACAATAAATTGATCTTCTTATTTTACTTAATCTGTTTTATTGTCAAATACATTATCTGACTATAAGCAATTTAAAAATAACAAGGAATAAAACAGACAAAAAGAACAGTTCGAATAAGCGAAATCAATTACTTTAAAGTTTTGAGCACTTATTTTTCCGATTGACATCGCCTAATCAAAACTTTCATCAGAACCATTTTTGTAGAGCATTTAGTGAGCTTTCTAATGGTCATCTTCCGTTCCACAAGATTCTCAACCTTTTTCGAGATATTAAGGAAAGTATACAAAGTTACCAAAACTTTTTATGTCTGTTAATCCTCCAAACGTAACAAAAATTTCAACATATTAGTTTTAATGAAAGTAGAACATGCAGAAAATGTTTCAACTGAATCCCATGATTCTAAGTACCCAAACCAAAAACGGTATTCAAAAAATATTTTCCCAATTTTCTCGAAAACTGTTAAAGCTATCGCCTTGAAAATGGTTTCATTCGTTTTCCTAGCCCAAGAAGCATATAAAAAGAGTACTTACAAGCTTATGAACTCAAAAACGTAAGCGCTACGATTTTTTCTGCGCGAATTTCGCCCCAAACGCCATCTTCCAGTGGGCGGGTTTTGCTGGTTAACGAACTTGACCTTTCAAATTGGACGACTGATTTTTGTACCAAATGTCATCAAAATCGGACCATCAGGGAAGCCAGAAATGAGCGAACAGACAAATATATATATATATATATATATATATATATATATATATATATATATATATATATATATATATATATATACAAATTTGAACCACCGTTATTTTCGGTCTCTAGGGGTTCTGAAACGTGAAATTTTCTTGTCGGCACTTCCGGATTGTTTCATTGTATCAACCTTATAAGCGGGGTTCCTCCCTATGGGGGAGGGAGGAACCGCGCTAAAACAAAAAAAAAAAAAAAAAAAAAAAAGTCCGTCTCGCAGGACTGCATCATCTTAGCGCGGTTCCGTTCATATCCCTAGTCTAATTTGGAAAGATTAAAATAGAAGCAGTTATTATTTTGGTTCCACCAGTCTTTTTTTTTAAATTAATTATTATAATGGCGTGTCAACCCTTAAGGTCGCTAACGCCATTCCTGTGAGTAGTAAAGTCTTGAATGGTCATGATTTACAATCTTACCTGGAAGGGTCCGCTACACTAGAAACAGACCCGCTAGTGACAAGGTCTTGGAATCTTGGAAATCTATATTTCTAACAATAAATTGTTTTTGTTATTTTACTTAACAAGTTTTATTGTCAAATACATTATCCAACTATAAGCAATTAAAAAATAACAAGGAATAAAACAGACAAAAAGAACCATTGGAATAAACGAAATCAATTAATTTAAAGCTTTAAGCACTTTTTTCTCCGATTGACATCGCCTAACTAAAACTTTCTTCAGAACCTTTTTTGTAGAGCATTTAGTAAGCTTCCGAATGGTAATCTTCCGCTTCACAACATTGTCAACGGTTTTCGAGATTCTAACGAAATTATACAAAGTTACCAAAACTTTTTTTGTCTGTTAATAAAATATTTTACTCTAACCCTTCCTTTACTCTAAACGTAACAAAAATTTCAACATATTAGTGTTGATGAAACTCGAACATGCAGAAAATGTTTCAACTGTATCCCATAATTCTAAGTACCAAAATCAAAGACAAAGAACCCTCCCTAGGAAAGACGCTAGGCAGTTGAAAAGCTATATATCTTGGAAATCCATATCTCTAACATTGAATTGTTTTTCTTATTTTTCTTAACCTGTTTTATTTTCAAATACATTATCCAACAATAAGCAATTAAAAAATAACCAGGAATAAAAAACAGACAAAAAGAACAGTTCGAATAAGCGAAATCAATTACTTTAAAGTTTTAAGCTCTTATTTCTCCGATTGACAACGCCTAATCAAAACTTTCATTAGAACCTTTTTTTTAGAGCATTTAATAAGCTTTCTAATGGTATTCTTCCGTTCACCAATATTTTCTACCTTTTTCAAGATATTAAGGAAAGTAAACAAAGTTACTAAAACTTTTTATGTCTGTTAATAAAATATTTTATTCTAACCCTTCCTTAACTCCAAACGTAACCAAAATTTCAACATATTAGTTTTGATGAAAGTAGAACATGCAGAAAATGTTTCAACTGAATCCCATGATTCTAAGTACCCAAACCAAAAACGGTATTCAAAAAATATTTTTCCAATTTTCTCGAAAACGGTTAAAGCTATCGCCTTGAAAATGGTTTCATTCGTTTTCCTAGCCCAGGATTCATATAAAACGAGTACTTAGAAGCTTATGAACTCAAAAACGTAAGCGTTACGATTTTTTTTGCGCGAATTTCGCCCCAAACGCCATCTTCCAGTAGGCGAAGTTTGCTGGTTAACGAACTTGACCTTTCAAATTGGACGAAGGATTTTTGTACCAAATTTCATCAAAATCGGACCATTCGTCTTCTATCTAGAGAGCGAACAGACAAATATATATATATATATATATATATATATATATATATATATATATAAATATATACATATATATATATATATATATATATACAAATTTGAACCACCGTTATTTTCGGTCTCTAGGGGTTCTGAAACGCGAAATTTTCTAGTCGGCACTCCCGGATTGTTTCATTGTATCAACCCTATAAGCGGGGTTCCTCCCTATGGGGGAGGGAGGAACCGCGCTAAAAGTATTTAAGATCGACTAGAATCCCCTTCCTAATAACGCCTATATAGAATAATGTGCCTTATAAAGCCAATCTAGTTGATAAAGAAGGACCAAGAACAAGTATTCAAGTTTAAGTAGAATCCCCTTCCTACTTATGGCCTTATAGGATACAAAGCCTAATAAAGCCTATCTAGTCGATACTGAAGGACTAAGAACAAGTCTTCCCGATCGACTAGATTCCCCAGCCCAATAAAGCCTATATAGAATAATACAGCTAATAAAGCCTATCTAATTGATACAGAAGGACAAGGGACAAGTCTTCAAGATTGAGTAGAATCCCCTGCCTAATAAAGTCTATATAGAATAATACGGCTAATAAAGCCTATCTAGTCGATAGAGAAGGATCAAGAACAAGTCTTCAAGATTGAGTAAAATCCCCCGCCTAATAAAGCCTATATAGAATAATACGGCTAATAAAGCCTATCTAATGGATACAGAAGGACCAAGAACAAGTCTTCAAGGTCGACTGGAATCCCCGGCCTAATAAAGCCTATATAGAATAATATGCCTAATAAAGCCTATCTAGTCGATACAGAAGGACCAAGAACAAGTCTTCTAGGTCGACTAGATTCCCCTGCCTAATAAAGCCTATATAGAATAATACGGCTAATAAAGCCTATCTAGTCGATACAGAAGGTTCAAGAACAAGTCATCAAGAATGAGTAAAATCCCCTGCCTAATAAAGCCTATATAGAATAATATGGCTAATAAAGCCTATCTAATGGATACAGAAGGACCAAGAACAAGTCTTCAAGGTCGACTGGAATCCCCGGCCTAATAAAGCCTATATAGAATAATATGCCTAATAAAGCCTATCTAGTCGATACAGAAGGACCAAGAACAAGTCTTCTAGGTCGACTAGATTCCCCTGCCTAATAAAGCCTAAATAGAATAATACGGCTAATAAAGGCTATCTAATGGATACAGAAGGACAAAGAACAAATATTTAAGATTAAGTAGTATCTCCTGCCTAATTAAGCCTATATAGATCCAGAATCTATGATTGAGTAGAATCCTCTGCCTAATAAATCCTATATAGGACAATATGATTAATAAAGCCTATCTAGTGAATACAGAAGGATCAAGAACAAGTTCTCAAAATTGAGTAGATACCACTGCCTAATAAAGCCTATATAGAAGAATATAACTTATAAAGCCAATCTAGTGGATACAGAAGGATCAAGAACAAGTTCTCAAAATTGAGTAGATACCACTCCCTAATAGAGCCTATATAGAAGAATATAACTTATAAAGCCAATCTAGTGGATACAGAAGGATCAAGAACAAGTTCTCAAAATTGAGTAGATACCACTTCCTAATAAAGCCTATATAGAAGAATATAACTTATAAAGCCAATCTAGTGGATACAGAAGGATCAAGAACAAGTTCTCAAAATTGAGTAGATACCACTGCCTAATAACGCCTATATAGAATAATATGCCTAATAAAGCCAATCTAGTGAATACAGAAGGTTCAAGAACAAGTTCTCAAAATTGAGTAGATACCACTGCCTAATAAAGCCTATATAGAATAATATGCCTAATAAAGCCAATCTAGTTGATAAAGAAGGACCAAGAACAAGTATTCAAGTTTAAGTAGAATCCCCTTCCCACTTATGGCCTTATAGGATAGAAAGCCTAATAAAGCCTATCTAGTCGATACTGAAGGACCAAGAACAAGTCTTCACGATCGACTAGATTCCCCTGCCTAATAAAGCCTATATAGAATAATACGGCTAATAAAGCCTATCTAATTGATACAGAAGGACAAGGGACAAGTCTTCAAGATTGAGTAGAATCCCCTGCCTAATAAAGTCTATATAGAATAATACGGCTAATAAAGCCTATCTAGTCGATAGAGAAGGATCAAGAACAAGTCTTCAAGATTGAGTAAAATCCCCCGCCTAATAAAGCCTATATAGAATAATACGGCTAATAAAGCCTATCTAATGGATACAGAAGGACCAAGAACAAGTATTCAAGATTAAATGGAATCCCCTGCGTAATAAAAGATTGAGTAGAATCTCAAGCGTAATAAAACCTATATAGAATAACCTAATAAAGCCTATGTAGTGGATACAGAAGGATCAAAAATCAGTATTCAAGATTAAATGGAATCCCCTGAGTAATAAAACCTATATAGAATAATATGCCTAATAAAGGCTATCTATTGGGTACATAAGGACCAAGAACAAATCTTCAAGATTGAGTAGAATCCCCTGCCTAATAAAGCCATAATAGAATAATATGCCTAATAAAGCCTATCTAGTCGATATATAAGGACCAAGAACAAGTCTTCGAGATGTAGCAGAATCCCCTGCCTATGTAGAATAATATGCCTAATATAGCCTATCTAGTAGATAAGGAGGACCAAGAACAAGTATTCAAGATTGAGTAGAATCTCATGCGTAATAAAACCTGTATAGAATAATATGCTTAATAAAGCGTATCAAGTAGATAAGGAGGAACAAAAACAAGTCTTCAAGATTAAGTAGAATGCCATGCCTAATAAAGCCCTTATAGAATAATATGCCTAAAAAAGCCCATCTAGTGGATACATCAAGACCAAGAAGAGGCCTTCAAGTTTGAGTAGAATCATCTGCCTATGAATACCTATATAGAATGATATGCCTAATGAAGCCTAACTAGTGGATACAGAAGGACCAAAAACAAGTATCCAAGATTGAGTAGAATCCTCTGTCTAATAAAACCTATATAGAATAATATGCCTAATAAAGCCTGTCTGGTAGATACAGAAGGATGAAATACAAGTATTCAAGATTAAGTAGAATCCCCTGCCTAATAAAGCCTATCTAGGGGATACAGAAATACCAAAAAAAGTCTTCGAGATTAGTAGAATCCTCTGTCTAATAAAACCTATGTAGAAGAATATGCAAATAAAGCCTATCTAGTCGATACTGAAGGATCAAAGACAAGTCTTCAAGATTGAATAGAATCGCCTGCCTTATAAAAATCTATATAGAATAATATGCCTAATAAAGCCTATCTAGTGGATATGTAAGGACGAAGAACAAGTATTCAAAATTGAGTAGTATCTCCTACCTTATAAAGCCTATATAGAATAATATGCCTAATAAAGCCTATCTAGTCGATACAGAAGGATGAAAGACAAGAGTTCAAGATTGAATAGAATCCCCTGCCTAATAAAACCTATATAGAATAATATGCCTAATTAAGCCTATATAGTGGGTATGTAAGGACTAAGAACAAGTCTTCGAGATGTAGCAGAATCCCCTGCCTATGTAGAATAATATGCCTAATATAGCCTATCTAGTAGATAAGGAGGACCAAGAACAAGTATTCAAGATTGAGTAGAATCTCATGCGTAATAAAACCTGTATAGAATAATATGCTTAATAAAGCGTATCAAGTAGATAAGGAGGAACAAAAACAAGTCTTCAAGATTAAGTAGAATGCCATGCCTAATAAAGCCCTTATAGAATAATATGCCTAAAAAAGCCCATCTAGTGGATACATCAAGACCAAGAAGAGGCCTTCAAGTTTGAGTAGAATCCTCTGCCTATGAATACCTATATAGAATGATATGCCTAATGAAGCCTAACTAGTGGATACAGAAGGACCAAAAACAAGTATCCAAGATTGAGTAGAATCCTCTGTCTAATAAAACCTATATAGAATAATATGCCTAATAAAGCCTGTCTGGTAGATACAGAAGGATGAAATACAAGTATTCAAGATTAAGTAGAATCCCCTGCCTAATAAAGCCTATCTAGGGGATACAGAAATACCAAAAAAAGTCTTCGAGATTAGTAGAATCCTCTGTCTAATAAAACCTATGTAGAAGAATATGCAAATAAAGCCTATCTAGTCGATACTGAAGGATCAAAGACAAGTCTTCAAGATTGAATAGAATCGCCTGCCTTATAAAAATCTATATAGAATAATATGCCTAATAAAGCCTATCTAGTGGATATGTAAGGACGAAGAACAAGTATTCAAAATTGAGTAGTATCTCCTACCTTATAAAGCCTATATAGAATAATATGCCTAATAAAGCCTATCTAGTCGATACAGAAGGATGAAAGACAAGAGTTCAAGATTGAATAGAATCCCCTGCCTAATAAAACCTATATAGAATAATATGCCTAATTAAGCCTATATAGTGGGTATGTAAGGACTAAGAACAAGTCTTCGAGATGTAGCAGAATCCCCTGCCTATGTAGAATAATATGCCTAATATAGCCTATCTAGTAGATAAGGAGGACCAAGAACAAGTATTCAAGATTGAGTAGAATCTCATGCGTAATAAAACCTGTATAGAATAATATGCTTAATAAAGCGTATCAAGTAGATAAGGAGGAACAAAAACAAGTCTTCAAGATTAAGTAGAATGCCATGCCTAATAAAGCCCTTATAGAATAATATGCCTAAAAAAGCCCATCTAGTGGATACATCAAGACCAAGAAGAGGCCTTCAAGTTTGAGTAGAATCCTCTGCCTATGAATACCTATATAGAATGATATGCCTAATGAAGCCTAACTAGTGGATACAGAAGGACCAAAAACAAGTATCCAAGATTGAGTAGAATCCTCTGTCTAATAAAACCTATATAGAATAATATGCCTAATAAAGCCTGTCTGGTAGATACAGAAGGATGAAATACAAGTATTCAAGATTAAGTAGAATCCCCTGCCTAATAAAGCCTATCTAGGGGATACAGAAATACCAAAAAAAGTCTTCGAGATTAGTAGAATCCTCTGTCTAATAAAACCTATGTAGAAGAATATGCAAATAAAGCCTATCTAGTCGATGGTGAAGGATCAAAGACAAGTCTTCAAGATTGAATAGAATCGCCTGCCTTATAAAAATCTATATAGAATAATATGCCTAATAAAGCCTATCTAGTGGATATGTAAGGACGAAGAACAAGTATTCAAAATTGAGTAGTATCTCCTACCTTATAAAACCTATAAAGAATGATATGCCTAATGAAGCCTATCTAGTGTATACAGAAGGATCAAGAACAAGCCTTCAAGATTGAGTCGAATCCCCTGCCTAATAATGCCTATGTAGAATAATATGCCTAATAAAGCTGATAATTTTTTTGTGGTTTCTAAAAGGTTTTTATTGTTAGAATACTGCTGTGTTTGGGGACCTTTATACTTAAGGCAATTTGTAAATTGTAGAGGGGACAATTAAATTCAAAGAAATTATTTACGTTTGTTGCATTTAAATTTTGTTGTGAAAAAACGAAACATTACTATTATGCCACAAAATGACTTACAAGAATATTGGAATTTCAAAACCAATCAACTGAAAATAATAATTTTTAATAATGGGGTAGCAAAGCATTTAAAAAGAAGTTGGAATGTAAATGCTATGTAGAAGTACAATTGTATGTTTAAATTATAATAATAATAATAATGTTAGAAAGGAGTAATATTATTGACTTATTTGATACAAATAAATAAATTAAAAGTGATATAGAACGACTTGGCTAAAATGTTAAGAGGCAGATAAAAAATAATAAAAAAATAACTTACCTTAAATTAAGATGGATGTACTAGAATGTCACTACAGTCTTGTAGAGATATAAAATTTCAGGCACTTTCAACACTTGTTCACGCTGAGTAAAACATTATAAACAGATCTAAGGTGTTACACGGGAGCTGATGAAAGAAAAAATGAAAAGGTTTCGTATTGCAATTCTCTGTATGCAGGGTCTACTTCCAGGTAAAGCCATATACTTTTACTGCCCTTTACCGTTATTCAGAAAGCTCTTTGTGTTTACATACAAAGGACTCAATACAGACCACCCGTATTAGCTCAAAAGTTTCTATATAAAGCTTGATAAACTTTCTGAATTAAATGAAGGAATTTAAGATTGCTTAAATTAGGTTCTTGATCTAGTCAAAAAATTCAAGGAGAATTAGATCATGAATAGAAAATCTCGGCCAATTAGAGGGAAAATAACAATACCAAGGATGGTCAAACTTCGTTTTCAAAGATTGTTAGTTGTAACACAAAAAAGAATCACACATGATTCTAATAACTTAACGGTGAAGGGCGATTACACAAATATTCCTGTTGAGACTTTAAAGCCATATGAACCCACAGGAATTATAGATAGGCCTAAAAAACATAAAATCATTGAAAAACGGATTTCTTATTATTGATTCAAACAAAAACGACATAGAGGTTACATCAGCAGAGTTTTCAAATTTATGCAAACACCTGTTGATCAATAAAATTAAAATAAAAAATAAAGTTCTCTGTAAAAGGTTTTCTGAATTCTATTAAATACATATTTTCCAATTTCCATTAATACTTACAATTTTAACTATTGGAATTTTTATCCAAAGATTCATATAATTACTCAACAATAGATTCTAATTTAAAAACAGCTATTTTCGATATCTACCTGTCCTAAAACGTTAAATCATTTATTAGGCACTTCGGATTACGTCATTGGGTCGACGTCAGAAGCGTGTTTCCTATCTGTGAAGTGAAGCAGGAAACAAGCTAAAAACAGCAACCAATTAAAATGTGAGGTAAATAGAGGAAAAACGCCGTTCGTGGTGGTAGACAATCTTACAAGGCATTTCGCTCAGAAATACCCGAAATATTGTTTCTAATTTTACGTATCCTATTTTATTGCCAAATAGATTTATATTCTATAATCAATAAAAAAAAAAAAAAAAAAAACAAACTACTAGCAGTAAAGAACTAAGGGTAATACATGAAAATAGGGAATACCAAGAACAATTCTAAAATACGAAATCAAAACCAGTACTGTAATCTAGATATTCATACGGCATCTTCGAATTCTAACAAACAAAATAATGCTTTTAATTATACATATCCTGTTTACTGAAAAATACATTAGACTACTATAAGCAAGTACAAAAATAACGAGCAGTGAAAAAAAAACTTCGGGAAACACACAAATAGATCCGTTTAAATAAAGGAAACTAACTAAGTTTTAAGCACTTATTTCTCCTAATGTGACGACCCCATCAAACATTTCTGTAAAACATTTTTTGTAGAGAATTTAGTAAGCTTTCGAACTGTTACATTTCAATTGCCACAATCTCCTAACCCTTTTCGAGATATTAAGGAAAAAATACCTTAGGGGGCCTAATAGATATTCATAAGGGATCTGAGAACCCCAAGATTCCGCAAAAATAAAATATTCTAATTATACGTATCCTGTTTTATTGGCAAATACATTTGACTACTATAAACAATTGCAAACAATAGGGAATATGCCAAAGAACTCGGATTAGGAGCCTCGACAGTTTCAAGACATTTGAAGGAAATCGGCAAATCCAAAACTGACATTTCATACGGTACAGCCTGATATATTTCTAACAATGAATTGTTTTTCTTATTTTAATTAATCTATTTTATTGTCAAATACATTATCCAACTATAAGCAATGTAAAAATAGGAATAAAAACAGACAAAAAGAACTGTTCGAATAAACGAAATCAATTACTTCAAATTTTAAGCACTTATTTCTCCGATTGACATCGCTTATTCAAAACTTTCTTTAGAACCTTTCTTATAGACCATTTAGTAAGCTTTCGAATGGTAACCTTTCGCTTCCCAAGATCTTCAACCGTTTTCGAGATATTAAGAAATTATACGAAGTTCCCAAAACTTTTCATTATTTCTGACAACAGAAAATTGGTCTCATTTTACCTATCTCATTTTACACACACATACATTTTCCTTACAAATACAACATAAGAAATTAAAAAAATAAAAAGCAATAAAAAACCAAGGGAAAGAGACAAAAATTACAAAAAGAACGACAAAAACCCGTTCATAAGAACAAAACAGACGTATTTGAAGTTTTAAGCATTTATTTCTCCGATTGACATAACCTAATCAAAAATAGTTATAGAATCATTTTTGTAGAGAATTTAGTAAGCTTTCAAATAGTTTTAATCCATTTACCACGATTTCCCAACCGTGTTCGAGATATTAATGAAAGTATACGAAGTTTCCAAAACTTTTCATATCTGTTCATAAAATATTTTATTCTAACCCTTCCTTAACTCCAAACGTAACATAACTTTCAACATATTAGTTTTAATGAAAGTAGAACATGCAGATAATGTTTCAACTGAATCCCGTTATTCTAAGTACCCAAACCAAAAACGGTATTCAAAAATTATTTTTCCAATTTTCTCGACAACGGTTAAAGCTATCGTCTTGAAAATGGTTTCATTCGTTTTTCTAGCCTATGAGCTTATGAACTCAAAAATGTAAGCGTTACGATTTTTTCTGCGCGAATTTCGCCCCAAACGCCATCTTCCAGTGGGCGGATTTTGCTGGTTAACGAACTTGACCTTTCAAATTGGACGACAGATTTTTGTACCAAATTTCATCAAAATCGGACCATTCGTCTTCTATTTAGAGAGCGAACAGACAAATATATATATATATATATATATATATATATATATATATATATATAAATAAATATATACATATATATATATATATATATACAAATTGGAACCACCGTTATTTTCGGTTTCTAGGGGTTCTGAAACGCAAAATTTTCTAGTCGGCACTTCCGGATTGCTTCATTGTATCAACCTTATAAGCGGGGTTCCTCCCTATGGGGGAGGGAGGAACCGCGCTAAAACAAAAAAAAAAACAAACGTACAGAAGTAAGTTACAGTGGGACAATCTCAGTCGGAGAAATTAGTACTTAAAACGTCCAAAAGAGCTGTTGCTCTAAACGGGCTTTGTGTTAGATTTTCGCCGTTTTTTTTAAATTGTTATTTATTAAATTTCCTTTTTAGCAGCAATAATAATTTGCCAGTAAAACTAGATACTTAAAATGAGAAACAATTTTTAGTTGGTTGTAATAAATCATTCCGAGGGGAAGTCGAAGAGGCCGAGAGAGCTATTACTATGCCAAAATGCTTCTGTAAGTTAGTGGTTCTAGCTCTTCTTCAGGATTTCTTTGGAGTAGGTGTTTTCACTTTTCCCGAAATAATAACTATATGTATTCCAGCCTATCCAAATGATACTAGGGATATGAAAGTTATGAAAACGCGGTAATATGACCCAGTTCCTGATCGGAGTATCAGCATTTTTTATCTTCAAATTTTGCCTTGATTTTCCCAGTCTATGATTTATAATACATTAATATGAATGGTTTACAACTGGATATAGTAACTGTTGAAAGAGCGTATCGCATAAGAAGATCCCAGAGAGGGGAGTCCCATAATTTACTCAGGGCTGGGTTATCCCGAGGATTACCAGGGATAAGGGATCGAGAGGACTGTAAACACGTCTCTGGCTTCCATCCCATCTAGTTCCACCATCACCTTTCTCTCTCTTCTCTCGTCTTCGTCTTTCTTCGCATCACCATTCTTCAATCAAGCCCCCATTCTTATATCTAGATTGGGTTTTCCACCTCCCCAACGTATTGAATCTAAAGTTCTTGTTGTCATCTTTCGATCCACTGGAGTGAACAAATTCACCATGTGTATAACTATATTTAGACCTAAATGATGATTTACTGATTGATTTATAGAGACAAATTTTATAGATAGGAATAATACAAGAATTATCTCAAATTATCAAAAAAAATATTTATTATCCATGTTGTTACACAAGTTGTTTTAATTCGGAATAGCTTGGTTGGGTTATTTTTAAAAAATAGGCATCATGCAGAGCAAGACTTATACACAATCAAAACCCCAAAGAAATAGGGCCCTTAACCCTGACGAGACGTCAACTCCCGCGACCAAGGATACCTTGTGGAGCGGAGCCCATTTCACTGTCACAGGACAGCATTAAAACAGCTGGGCCTCCACTGCCCATCTCTTCTCATTTCTCCTAATATGCTTTCGTTGTTTCTTTACTTATAACGTTTTTGCTAAAAATGTCTTATTCTGGGCTTGGTTCCAGTTAACGGCAGGCTTAAAAACGATATTAATTTAATTTTTAAATACTGTTTTTATTTTATTTTTAAAGTTTTGAAATGATATTTTCTAATATAATATCAAGTCTAATGGTCTATGGCTATCAGGCCATGGGGCATTGTACCCCGTTGTCACGAAAGTGGCTATCTGGTGACGGGGAATGGTGGCCCATAGTCACGAAAATGGCTATCAGGTGACGGGGAATGCTTGCCCATAGTCACGAAAATGGCTATCAGGCCATAGGGCATGATATCCCCTTGTCACGAAAATGGCTATTAGGTGACGGGGAATGCTGACCCATAGACACGAAAATGGCTATCAGGCCATGGGGCATTATATACCGTTGTCACGAAAGTGGCAATCGGTCTCAAATATGTTAAGCAATGCTACCAAAATAGGGTACTATAAATATTATTTATGAATCGATAGTATAAATATATCATACATTAGTAATATAGCATCGTCTCTAGATGGATTAAAATCGATCCATTTGAGTAGGAGTTTCCTTTAATACTCCTTTCAAGACCTCTTTGTAGTCATAATTTTTGCACCTTACGAAGGAATGTAACTATTGAGGTTACAATATTGAAAAAACTTTTAAAATATTAC
Source organism: Gonocerus acuteangulatus (assembly GCA_946811695.1). Lineage (NCBI taxonomy): Eukaryota > Metazoa > Arthropoda > Insecta > Hemiptera > Coreidae > Gonocerus > Gonocerus acuteangulatus. The sequence continues at coordinate 39,636,090 of OX328129.1, forward strand.
CTTAAATCTTCATCAACCCTACCTACAAGGTGCCAAATATGAAATCCGTTTTATATACACATATGTAGTTTGTCTGTTATCAATTTAGCGACCACAATTTTTATTTCCTGGAAGCTCTCCTGCACTACTTATTTTCAATAGTCCATTGCAGTTAGATATGGTTAAAGCTGGATATAGAAGTTAAAATGGTTTGGCCATATGGGAAAAAGGATTAGTTAGAACATATGAGAATTTTCCTGTCAAAGTTGGCAGAAGATGGAGTGTAAAAGTTTGACGAGACTATTAGGAAACTAAGAGCATATGTACTGCAAGCTCTAATGACAATAAAGGACATCAGAATGAAAGATATGTAGAAAACGTAAACTCCTTAACAGTTTATTTGTGGATCCGTTAGTTCACTTTGATTTATTCTGAAAAGGTGGCATTGTGATCCGATGAGGAATCGAAATCAGATGGAGGAAACACAGATCGAAGCATTCTCACGACCACCGCTACAACCGGAGCAGAAGTAATTGCACCCTTTAAACGAAAATGAGAATACGAGGGAGGGAAAGAGAGAGCGAGAGAGAGAGATTCTAGTATCCTCCTTTCGGTTGAACATCAGTCAAAGGGAGGGCGGGATTGAGAGAGGGAAGATCTAGAGAAATGTAAGAGAAGAAAGAGAGAATCCGGGGTAAAATTGGCTAAAAAGAATATTGGAGGGAGAAGGAAGAAGACTGATCAATGATCCAGAATATTGGCTGTTTCAGGATCGCTTTTATCTCAGTCCTGAGCAGGCAGTGGCTGATTTACCCTTTTTAGGCAGGCAGTCCATCTTTAATTTGACCCACTCTCCGCCAGTCCAATTCATATTCCCGACTTAGACTACCTTCAGCCAATATTACCCCACGTTCTTATCACTTTCTTATCAATTCACGAAGTGGCTTATGGATTTAATGTGTAATCTGTTGATGTGTTTTACCTGATTGTTGAAGTGCCCTTTCTTTCTGCACGTTAGGGATTCCTACGAAGTCGATTATCTACCAACCGGCCAAATTATTGCACTTATTTTGATATATTCTATTATATAAGAGAATCATTTTCACGCTAAGCACCCAAGGCCCCAGGCGTGTGGCGCGCGAGATCATCCATGGACGTGGAGCTAACTATCCAACTTCCACACAGGAGCGGAGTGCAGTTGGATTTTTACTAATTTAGAAGTCCACTTGGACCCTAAAATACAATCGTGGTGGTGGTAGGAATCCAACAGCGGGGGACTCCACCCTTGCCGATGCAAGGTTGGCCCCAACTTCCTTTGCGGATAGTCTTAGGCATTGACATTTGTCTTGCGGATTGACATAGAAATCTTGACCTTTAGAGACTGGAGAGACTCTTACTTTGCCAAAAGTATGCTCTGGGAGGCTTGGTAGAAGGTTTGAGAACGTTAAGCAAAAGTGAAGGCTTGATTGTTGTTCGATCCCTTAATGGCAGGTTATCTCGTAAAATTCTATAAATGTAAAAATGTAAATGTTTAATTAGGTATTTAATCTTTAATTTGGCCCACTCTTCAGCAGTTAAATTCATATTCCCAACTTAGGACGATATTAGCTCGGGTTCTTTTTACTTTCTTACTTTTCACAAATTTATTTTACCAATAGATTTTAAACTTAATTTTCTGATATGATATAATTTACTTGCGTTTTGATGTGTTCTTTTTTCTTTGCAATATGCATTTAACATTAGAATGAGTACATAAATTTAGGTTTTTTGCACAAAGGTTATTGAAACGCGATTAGATATTGCAAAACCTGCGGCTTGGGCTTTAATGTATATTTTTTGCTTCTATTGTCCTACTGTTGAAATTATTGTTTCATTTTATGGTTTTAATAATTATCTGTAACAACAGTTGATACATAGGGAACAAATCCGTAGGGAAAATCCCTGATAGGGTTAGAGTACACTCGTCTATTAAAAGTAGTTATTAAGAGACATGAAGTAATCAGCAATGTCTCTTCTTATGGTGATAAGAAATCAAAGAATGGTTGTGATTCGGTTAGGTATAACAATTAGATTTTTCGAAAATGGATTTATAAATTATTGATTGTTATTTCCATAAATTCTTTCAGATGAGCTGGTGGTGGCAAAGAGTATCAAACAAAACAGTTTTGAAAATAATTACATTTATTTTCGACTGTTTCCATATTTTTGTTGAATTTCTTAAAGACGAAGACCAAAAAATAAGAATACAAATGAACCTTACTAGAAGTCAGCCTAATAACAACCTTTGAAGCCAAAAAATAAATAAATAAATTTCGTAAATAGAGCTGGACTACTTACGAAAAAAAGGGTACGTTGATGATTTATTATTTAGAATAGTAACACCTGCGCTCGACTTTCAGCTCTCTCAAAACCAAAACCGTAAAAAGTGCTGAAGCAGTCACCGGTTCTGGGTCCAATCAGTTGCATCATTGCGCTCAAATTTTAATTCTTACGGATAAAGTCCCACTCTGGTTGAAAGTTTAAAGGAATTGATATAGTTAAAATGAAAATTGCTAATCATTTTTTTGTTATTGACTAGACTAATAAAAGAAAACTAAGTTCCTCCTTTATAAAGAAGTGTAATGTTTAGTTATGCACTGTAAATTTAATTTTCCGTGCTTGTGGATACATTTTTTTCGGGGGTATATTCATTTTCAAAGGCGATTGATTGACTGCTGTGTTATGTAACCGTTCATCAAACGGTCTATATATTTTTAACAATCCCTCATGACCAGAAAATTAAAAACAAAAATAAAAAAAGATTAAAACTAGTAAAAAGGCATGGGAAACACGAGCCCTTTTTGCTGTGGAGAAGAAAAAAACAAATTGTTTTCCGGCTGAGAACAAAGCCTTCCCTCCCTTTCCCCCGAAACCCTATAGAAAGATAAAATGAATTTAATTTGTTCCTGGCTCGACTCCAGAAAAGTGCGGGGAGCTGGCCCGACTCTGGTATGCGGTTCTGGAGTGTTTATTTTCAGACCGAGCCAAGTGTCGTTGGTTCTGCTCTGAACCCCTCCCTTAAAAAGGGGTGGTAGTTTTTCTGCGATCTCATGAAGCAAAGTGGGTCCCTTCCTCCATGTTAACTTGATTATTCTGTTCACGCTAGAGATCAAGAACGAAATTTTGTTTTTTAGTAATTACCCATAAAAACAGACAGAGGTTTGGAGCCCCAAAAATTGTAGAAGTAGATACTAGAAGGAAAGGTCTTAAAAGGTTTTTGAGGACTAATATTACTAACGACCGTTTCTTGCCAAAAAAGTCAAGTAAGGTTGTTTAAAAAGTTTAGCTAATACGCGCACAGTGGTGCCAAGAGGTAAAAACCCCTCAAAACCAAAGTTATTCAATCACGCTTAAACTTTATTTGTTCCAAATTAGTTGTAGAATACTGCAGTAATATTGCTTTTCCATTTTAATGATAGTTCTGATCCCAAAACACCGTTTTGTTGATCGTTTTCTCACGGAGTAAAAATACCACAGTTTTTAGTGAAAAGTAAAACAATATTTTATACAAAAGTTTTTATTCTTGAATAATTGATATTACCCAGGAAGTCTCATGTGTAGGTGTAGTTTTTAAACGAATTTTGTTTTTTGCAAAAATGTACCATAAAATTGATGCATTTAGGTTATGAAGATATATTTAATGAAACTAAATTGCTCTTAGTTTATTTGGTATAGAAAAAAAAAAAAGAAAAAAGAAGCGGTACTTAGCTATCCTCTCCGCTTAGTTTGACCTAAGAGTACATGTTTTGAAGCTGCTATCACATACATTTCATCGCCGTACTCGGTCGTATGTGTACACAGCCTATGAAAATAGGCAGGTCAATTACCGATGCGATTATTTTATGATAAACGACTTAACCATTATTATTTTCTGCACAGAGTTGTTAAACATGTTGTTTTAGCAAGTAACTAACCATTGACAAGGGTCTCTATCTACTATCTCGTGTCATACGAACATTTATTCAATATACGCGAAAATGTTAAGAATGAGAAATACGTCGAGGAAAGTTAAAAGTATTACATTGGTTATTAATATATTCGACTTAGCACTCAAAAAGACATTTTGAATTATACATCTCTCCACCCATTGAGTAAAATATTACTTTTTTAAATTGAATACTTGCTTTTTCAGGTTTTTCTTAACATAGAACCCGCTTATCTTCCAAAATAATTATTCTATCGAATTTTTAAGGGTCTTATTCGTCTCAGCATTAAAAAAATAGTTTTCAAATGATACCGAAATCAGAATGATTCAAGTAACTAAATGTTTTTTCCTAAAATTAGGCGCTTGGCACCACTGGGCGCCGTCGCACAGTGGGCCAGTTTGCACCTTTACCGAGAAAAAAATTATATAGTTATTAATATAATGTTACAAAGTTCTATTTCTGTTAAATATTATATATTAGCAGAACTATGTGAAACCTATTAGAATGTAAACAGAAGACTTTCTGGATTATGGTCTCAAAAGTGTGGATATTTACGTTTAACTAAGCTAATGATATTTAAATACTAAACAACGGATTTGTTCAGACTCTACAGTAGCCTGTTATATTTTGACTTGTTGACTAAACTGTTCTTTTGATTTATACTTTGGCAATTATGTGGGACAATAAGTAAATAACATCTTTTGGTATTTTAATTGATCAAAACATGTCTTAAAATATTTATTCGATATTTTCCTTATTTAAATATTGATTAAATTGAAAAAATATGCACAAAGTTGCAGGTTTTCTTACCACTAAAAAATGGTTTCAAAAGTAGTTTTCTACTTATCCTGAAAGAATCAGGTGCATAAATGCTCGTAACTGATCAGGACAAATTTTTAAATGTTGCAGGCGCATCGGGTGTGTTTAAATTGGTATTTGTATTTAATTTGTGGTTGAAATTTAAACATTTGTCAGGAGATGTGGTTTTTCAGGAATCGAAAAGCTTGGTACTTTGCTCGCCGCTAACAGAAGTAGACATCTTGTGTGAGTAATTAATAAATTTTGCAAAGGCAGTAGAGCAGAGATGGAAATCGTGTTTTGGCAATGTATACGCATTTCAAATGAAAAATAGGGATTTGTTTAACTGTGATTTCGAGGTTCCAACCAAGAATCAAGAAATGAAAAAAAAGTACAGTAGTATTAATAAATAGGAAAAATATAATTTAATAATTATTAGTATTGTTTATTGACTGTCTAATAATGCTAATACGGATAAAAATAATGACAATTATATTATAGTAAAATAATAATATTGTGAATATTCCATATAAATCACTTCTTACAAACCTTACCATTTCTTATCATTATTCATACCCACTTTTTGGCACCCTGGATTACTTTACAAAGTAAAGCTAATACTGCCACCTATTTCCTTATCATCAAATCCTGCTTTTCAAACAACTCTTTCCCTGACCTGCTCCATAAATGCTAGAGTCCCCCATGGGAGTATTATTGGTCCTCTCATTTTCCTTCTGTACACTACGGATATTCCCACACCCCCCCCAAACCCTACTGTCCACATACGCAGATACACAGCCATCATATCAACTTCCCCTGACCCTTCAGTAGCATCCCAACACCTGCTGAACATCTCTCCGCAATAGAACGTTGGAGCGAAAAGTGGAGAATAAAAGTCAATCAAGAAAAAATGCACACAGGTAACATTCACTCTCAACCGAAGATCGTGCCCTTCTGTGTACCTCAAAAACATTCCGCTACCAGAATCTAACTATGTTCGGTATTTAGGATTATACCTTGACAGCCTAGTGACTGACGAGACTGAAAAGACAAGAACTGAGGAAAAGATACGGACTATTTAGACGACTTCTCGGACCCTCCTTTAAGAGAGAGGCGGAGCGAGAGAAGGGGAGAAAGAGAGGGAAAAGAGAGGGAGAGAGGGGAGAGAGAGAGAGTGAGGAGGGGGAAGGGAGAGATGATGGGTTAGGGAAGATCTGGTATAGAGCGCAACAAAGCGTTGAAGCGAGTAAGAGAAAGCCAAAATAGTTCAGAGGTTTGAGAGTGACTGAGCGCAAAGTTGGAAGCGGGACTGACAAAGGGAGAGAGAGTGAGAGAGAGAGAGAAAGATGGGAGAGATAAGTCGACGACTACAGTATGAAGGAAAAGGGATATTTAATTACTTATCGGCTGGGTATAGGATAAGTTGACATTGTCAACATTTCCTCGGGCTAGGCTTTGACGGGACGGTGTTGACAGTGCGGGGAGCGAGAGGCCGCAGGACCTTCTCTCTTCAAAATAAACACCGACTCTCTCTCCACTTATAGGGCTCTTATAGTCCTTCGTCCTTAGCCACCTTTTAAGGATCTGGAATTTGCATTTAAAATGGGATTACCTCATTCAAAAGTAATGCCTATTTTAGACATTTTTTACAATCCCTGATAATGTTCCTTACTACTATTACATAATGACTTTATAATTATACTGAACTAGCTGAATTCGTCACGGCAGATAAGTAGTTATTTTATTGCGTTACATAATGTATCATCAATATTAACGCTGTTATACACGGTGAGACTTATTACTACTTACTGACAGCAACCATCATATTGACGACATACTTACACATTTAAAAAAACATAAATAAATGTGACAAAATTTGAGAATATCTGCTACTTTTTTTACTTTAAAATCAAATGAATTTTAGTTAGTTTATTCAATGTTTAATTTCAATTTATTTGTCGCGTTTTCTTTTTAATATTTATATTTTTTGGTATCTTTAATTTTATTTATTCTGTTTAGTTATTTGTTTTTTTCAATATATTACTGTCGTGATATATCACTATCAGCAACAATTAACAGCAATCGATGCCATTCACCGACGATGTGGAGCATCGCAAAAAATAAAATAAAAATAATAATAATGTAATTGATAATTATTTTTCGTTAATTCTTGAGAGTTTTCCACAACGTACATCAGTCTAACAGCAATCAGTATAGATTGAAAAAGAAAAATGCGTTTTTTCACATTCAATACTTTGAATCTGAATCGACGACATAACCCTGTTAATATAAAAAACTACCCTTTTGTACAATTAACAATTAATAAGAAAGAATGAGGATAATGTAATTCCTGTCTCTATCAATATTTTAAAGTGTACATTTTTTTTAATAAGTTTTATGAATTCCATGAAGACGTTAAAGAGCTTACATCTCCGTCAAAAAAAAAACAAAAACGGCTGAGTGCGTATGAAAAATAAACGATTCACGTATGAACGTTGCCTGAGTCCTGGTGGCGGTAAAAAGCAAGCCTTGCATACGAAGAAAGAACGAAAAGCGTTTTTTTCCCCCTTTCTGTATTCCTTTTCCGAGCGAGATAATCCTGTTTTAGCTTTCCCTTTTCGTGACTATGTTCCAAGATCATCACTTTTACTTTTCCCTCTACTCTACAACATCTTCAATTTATACTTCAAATCTAAGATGTATTATTATTTGAGAGCATTTGTGATTAACTTTTCGGAAAAAAATGTATTACGTCTTCTTTGTGTATTCTTTTTGCCGTTTTAAACATAAAAACATTTGCTTTCATACTGCATATAAAGGGTGATTCTAGCCAAACTCTAGGAGGTGATTCTAGACATAATTTCCAACAAAATGTTCCTTTATGGTTTGATCCGATTCCGTTACGAAAAGCAGTTATGTCCAATTATCTGGTTTCAGAGCGGTTACTCCCTCCGGCCATAGGGAGGAACCCCGCACCGGAAGTGCCGACTAGAAAATTTTACGTTTCAGGACCTATAGATTACGAAAATAATGGTGGTTCAAATTTGTATATATATATATATATATATATATATATATATACACACATATAATATTTGTCTGTTTGCTCCCTCACAGCCTCAAAAATTGTCCGATTTTGTTGAAATTTGGTACAAAGATCTTATGTCTAATTTGAAAGGTCAAGTTCGTTAACCAGGAAAATCCATCCACGGACATGGTTTTGGGGGCGAAAAATCTTAGCGCTTACTTAATATGCTAGCAAGTACTCGTTTTATAGGTTCCTTTACGCAGGGAAACCATTTTTAAGGCGGTATCGGTAACCAAGAAAATTGGAAAAATAGTTATTCGATGAAGTATTTGGTTTGGGTACTTAGGATCATGGGATGGAGTTCGAAATCCATCGAAACTAAAATGTTTAAATTTTTGTTACGTTTGGAGTTAAGTAAAGATAAGAATAACATCTTTTATTCACAGACATCAAAAGTTTTGGGAACTTCGTATATTTTACTTAATATCTCAAAAAGGTTTGGGAAATTGTGGTAAGTGGATGATTACCATTCGAAAGCTTACTAAACTCTCTACAAAAAAGATTCTGAAGAAATTTTTGATTAGGGAATGTCAATCGGTAAAGTGAGTCCTTAAATCTCCAAATTTGTTTGTTTCTTTTCGTTTAATTGGTTATTTTTTTTAAAATTCCATTTATCAGTGAAATTTGTATTATATTAAAAGAAGAAAAGAAAAAGCGGAACTTTTTGGTAAGTGCCTAGAGCGAGCGTTAAGAAAGCTGGGTAATTCAAAGTAAGGGTCCCTGGCCATCTATCACGTATTTGGGGCCATAAAAGTATATACAAAAGGTCTAACCAAAGTAATATCTGTTTCTAATTCAAGCGTCCCAAATGACAACCGTGCAAGAATGAACGTAACCACGCTATGATAATGCAGCTCCTTCGAGTCGGACCTTTTTGTTCGAGTTGTTTCGAGTCGGATGTTCAAGATAATTAAATTCTAACTATTCCATCATTCAAAAGACAAAATTTACCTTAAGTAAAAAGCGATTTAATTCACTAAATAATTTGAAAGAATATACATTCATGACGTCCAATAACCCACTTATGTTTTCCTCGATGAATCAGAGTTTTCTTGCAATTTTGTTCCTCAGCCCCCTTACGGACTACAGATTCGCTACTGAAAGGAAAACTTTCACATTTAGTAAGCATTAAACCTCTGCAAATAAAGTGGAAGTTTATTGAGGGATAGGTTGAAAGATTAGCTCCCTTTTGCCAAATAATGTAAATTTGAGTTTTGTTACTTTCAAATACCTTGTGTGAAGAAATGATTACTCATTTTTTATTGCCCTAGCTGTGGGAATCTATTGTCCCATCCGGAAGCGATAAAAAGTAACTAAAAGAAATTGTTGGAAATGTTTTTCATTTGAGAGATATGTCACATTTTGTGGTTTCCAAATTCTCATTAATGTTTTTTTGCGTGGGTTAGCACCTTTTGGAGTACACTATTAAATTTGATATGCTTACAAATTTAAAATTTGCTAAATTTGCAATTGGAAATTTGTCAACTTGGACAGCTATACAGGAATTATATTAGCAGTTAAAAATAAAATAAAATTGTTTACATTTTTATTAAGAAAATCTAAATTCTTGATCCGAAGACTTCTTTAGTACGAGGTAGTGTGATTAAATTTATATTACGGTTCATACATCCCTCTCGCAGTGTAGTTCAAATTCCTAATAATTTGTGCAACTTTTTGAATTCGGCATGTTCCATAATAGAGCAGTCGAGAGCGGCTGCACGCAACAAAGCAGTAACTTACACGACCTTCGCCATTAATGGCCCAGCTATATCCCCGACTTCCATGGCCGTTTCCTGTTTCATGCTCATTCACAGGAAGTGAACCCTCAGCCAGGAGTAATGTTCCAACATATATCACCAACAATGGAGAACCACATTTTAGCAGGACACAAACTTTATTCACTATCTCATACCGGAATATAAAATTCTCAGTTAATTAATAATTTTTTAATTAAGGTCGGTAATATATTTTGATAAATACCTAGACCTACTACAGAGGATATTCACGAATTAGGTAGAAACATCTGAGAAGTATTGAGGTCTACGGTACTTTTTTTGTCCGGCCTCGTCCGGTCTAAATTTAATTTTTCCTTTTTTGTCGATTAAGTAGTGACATAGAAATGCAAGAATTAGCTGCCAGAATCTGCCCATTTAATAATGATAACTGATTTTCAGGAAAACATACCCATATCGAAAAGGGAACTTTTTGAAGTTTGGATTCTACAAAGTGCACACAGAAAGAACCCAGGAAGTAATAAAATACGTACACCAGCAATTTGGATTAGCAGGGGAGAAGGAAAATTTGAAAATAAAAGTAGAGACCTTTTTAAGCCATTTATGTGATAAGCGGCAAACAGCAAACCGAACCAAAAGTGTTACTGAGAAACGTTTCGGTGAATGGCTTGATACAAGTTTGGATTACGATGCACAATCAGATGTAGAAGAAGATCTAAGTACATCTGCCAGTAGTGGGGGACTGTAGAATATTGAAGATGTATTTCATTATTTACAATACTCGAGCGATCAGTTTATTTCTTGTACGAGTGCAGAAATTCGACTACATAAGGAAGAGATTCATTCCTGTCCAGGTGAAATAATTAATTTGTTGAATGAACCTTTCCTTGACCACGATTGATTTTTTAGTTTGATAACTAAATTTTGATTATATTGCTTGTTCTATTGTTTTGTTTTCAATTATCAGGCACCACAATGTGAATCACAGAATTATAGAATACCTCAAAAGGAGTTTCAATGTTTCGAAGAGGTTTAAGGAATCGATGAGGAAGGAATACCACGATATGCCGATATCATAGCCTTCCCTAAAAACGACGAAACGGCATATATACTTAATCCCACGGTACGCTATGAAACTAACGACACCAAAGAGGCCAAAAAAGTAGATGCCGAAAAGAAATATATATATATATTCAAAATGCACGGCATACTAAGAAGAGAAATTTCAAGAGCAATATGGGAAGAGAAAATATATTGTTAAAGGACTATGGTTCGGATCAAGAGGGACCATTCCGAAGAGAACAGCCATCTTCCTCGAAGGACTGGGACTGATAGACCACCTGGCAGCATTAGCTGAGTCCATATTAGTGGACACACTGGGAATAATTGCCAGTCATATCTATGATCACTGAGTGCTTATCATCCATTCACACTGTTTCTTTAAATACTTTAGACTTAATTTTCAATTCTATCAATTCCTTCTCTTCTATCAGTAAAGCCTTCTTTCGACTTCACCTTCTTTATTCTCTAATCCTCATTTCGAAATCCTTACATCTTCAGTCCGTAAATTAACCCTATTTCCGAATGGATGATAAACACGTTGTGCAACCCAATTTAATTGGACAGCCCATTTTATTTCGTTTTAAATAAAGTTTTCTTCTTCTTCTATTATTATTTTTTGTAATACCTAGTTTTTAAGCTTTTTATTGTTGTTGCCTTTGGAAAAGTTAAATAGTTTATAAAAATAGCATAATAACAATAAAAGGCGCTAATGACCTAGAAGTAGATGCGCCGAAAACAAAAAAAAAAAAAATAACAATAAAAATATATTAAAAAACTTAAAACGTAATAAAAAACGGCCTTTTCCGCTGAAAAAGACAGAAAACAACGGTAAGACTTTATTTCCGAGCCCTAAAATGGGGTATATTCGTGATCATTTCCAATAAGAATCCGTGATAAAATAATTTTCTCCAGCTAGATCAGGTAAAAATACCATTGTGCGACCCCTTCAATTGAGGTATATGTCTGCTCCTACCTCGTTACCATTGAGATTCGGAATGCTCATGTGAAAAATGGGCACTCTTCTAGTTTAATGGACACCGGATCCAGGTACATTCTCTCTGAAAAGTTAATTATAATCAGGAAGTAGAACCAAGGAAATAACGAACGAGGAGCCCGGGTTTAGCCAGCCAGCAATCCAACAGTATTTACATCCTACAACTCTGAGGATATTCACTTCCACTAGGCGCACCCATATATAAAGACATTTGTTTATTTATTTATTCATTATTTTTATTCTAAAAAAGACTTTAATTTTAATTATATTTATGTTATCTACAACAGAACAATGTGCCATGTCCCATGAAAAGGGATGGTATATTATCCAAATTATACAGTGTTTTAATTTTGATGTCTATTTATAATGAAATCACAATTTTAGGACGGGTTAAAGGCCGCTATACATTTCTGGCCAGTACAGAGCTGGTGTATTTTCATTTTTCCAAAGCCATCTCTCCTAGTGGGAATCGAACCCACGACCTTAGGCACGGAATGCTCACGCTTTAGCACTCTTGGCGCACAGTGGGGCTAAACGACATTTCGTGTTTCAAAAAATGAAACAGCCTCCAAATCTTAACCGATTTTTATGCATTTTTATTTAAATGAAAGCTAATCAAAATTAGAAAAACTTTCTATAGCCGGATTTCTGTGTTTTGTTTCTCCTGTTAAATTAATTACGTTGAAATAATTTTACAATTGAACATAAAATAATTTTTTTTTTCCCTTTCACTTAATATCAGCACTGATAACGTTGAAATTAAACATTCAAATCCTGATTAGAAAAATCAGATTGACATCTTCAAAACTTAAATTTATCCTAATTCAACAATGAAATTATTTGAAATAATATGATTATTAAATGATTTGAAAATATATTTTGATTTTGTTTTCAAGTCTAATCAGGATTTTAATATTTAATTTCAACGATATCAGTGCTGATATTAAGTTAGATGAAAAATAAATTATTATTTTATAATAATTTGTAAAAGTTTGTTATATATTTACACAAAAAAACAGAAATCTCGCTAGACAAAGTTTTTCTAAATTGTATTAGCTTTTATTTAAAAAAAAAAAAAAAAAAAAAAAAAAAAAAAAAAAAAAAAAAAAAAAAAAAAAAAAAAAAAAAAAAAAAAAAAATGAAATCGGTTACGATTTAGGGGCTGTAGCATTTTTTGAAACAAAAAATGTCGTTTGGCACTACTCTGTGGTGTGACAATTCCGTGCCTAAGGTGTGGGTTCGATTCCCGCTTAAGGTGTTCGATTTTCTTAGAGAAAAAAGCACCAGCTCTATCCTATATGTAAATCGAAAATTAGTTAGAAAAAATTAAGTTTTTTGTACTTCTTTCGCTCATTACTCTGCAAGTATTTCAGTCTACCTTAAGGGTTCAACTGAATTGGAATACAAGTTTCTTTATTGTCGCATCAATAAAAAGTTAATATTGATTCGTGGCTAAGCAAAATAGCATATATAAGTAAGAAAAATATGATTTTTAAATCATTTTTTTTTCGGCAACTCGATAGGACGGTTACCGGTAAAGTCCCTATCGCCAAAGTTGCGAAGAGTCAAAAATAATAAATAAAAAAAAAATGCAATTGAGGCCTTCATATTCTATGAAAAATTGTTAAATCTTGAAAAAATGGCTTTTGGTTGTCTAGGTGCAAAAAATTTTAGTTTTAAAGTACATTTATAAATATGTTATAAAAGTAGAGCGCGAAGAAAAATGAAGAACCCCTATTTCATACATGGCAGCCTATATGGGAAACTATACGTATGGACTTTGAGAGATTGAGAATATTGAAGAAAGTTGGTCGGTACGTCGGTGGAAGGGTCCTGATATTGGCAGTATTAGAATGGAGGGAGGGTTTGGGTGGAGGGGTCCGAGCTACAGTATTCATAGGTTCTTCTTGAAAGGGGGGGGGGAGTTAAGGAATTTGATTTAGAAGTCGCTAACTTTTATATAAGGGGAAAGGGGGCGAGAAGAAATTCAAAATTGGAAACCGCCTTAGTGGACACCGCCGGAATTCGGTGTGAAATTTCATTTAATGTAAGTAGTTCGGGGTGTATTGGGGATTCTTGGCTTTTTACTCTATTTTCAGTTGGTATATAATTTGGCAGAGGGGGGTAGATAGATTGAAAGAGAAAGAGAGAGAAGAGGCTTTGCGATTTTCTGTCAATCCTAATCTCTCTCTCTCTCTCTCTCTCTCTCTCTCTCTCTCTCTCTCTCTCTCTCTCTCTCTCTCTCTATATATATATATATATATATATATATATATATATATAGATAGATAGATAGATAGGGGAAGGTGTACCTCTGACCATATTGTACCTTTGTCCACCGATCCTGTGGCGGCATGTAGCAACATTTTATAAATTTTGGTGTAATTAGTGTTTAGCTCCTTCACTAGGAGGCTTGTGTAACCTAATTTGGATTATTCAAGTCAAAGAGGATTCTTGCAAAAAATACAAATTCATTTCTACCATAAAAATGTAAGTAATTTATTGATGACGTTTTGCCACATAATATTTTTTGTGTTATGTCTTTTTAGATGGAAATCATTTGACAAAGTAGCTATTACGATAAGAAATATGGTGTAGCTTCTGAAATTGATTTATCTTAACCCTAAAATTTGTAGCATGCTTTTTAATTTTCAGTACCATGGTGTTGTACCTCTGACCAGGTCAAAGGTACAACACCCCTGAGTGATTTTTTTTATAATGAAACTTTTATGTTCTTCTGCTACAACTTTTTAAAAGTTAATTAATATTGGTTGTTTTAATTGTTCAAAGAATTCAAAAAATAATAAATGAAATAAGTTCAAACTGACTTTATCAATCCTCAGTGTAGCAGTTCGAACCTATCGCCCCTTATTGTTCCACCTCAATTTGTAAGGCCTCATTCAAAAGCGCGGGCAAGGAAAATGTCAAATAGGGGCCGGCCTAAAGGAAAACCTCGTATCCTGACAGATATTCCTGAAAAGCTTATTATTGAAGCTGGAAAAAATGAAAGCACCACCCTTAACGTAAGACACCACATAAACCCTTTCCTAAAAAAGTGGAAAATAAAATTATTTTAATGACAGTTCAGATTCTGATACTGAAATTTCTTCAGGGGAATGTGACGTTGATCTGTCTGATAAATGTCGCGAGTTTTGTAGATGACAAGTAACAATTTGAAAAATATGATTTGGAAAAAGTAAATTTTATACTTGTTAAAAATAAAAGTAAAATACTATTACATATATAGTCTCAGAGATCTGTGGTATTATATGTCCAATGTTTAAGACCCAATATTTGAAAAACAAACTTTAAGTGATCAGCTTACGACAGAAGATGAAAATTTGTATGATATTCATATAGAAGACATTGTGGCTGAACTTCCATACCCTACTATTCCTAGTGGATCTGCTTGACAGTTAAAACGTTTATCGATTGGACTGTATTTTTCAGCATAGTAAGCATAAAATAATATCAGTTATATCTTTTTTTTATGCTTACATTCTTGTCCTGTATTTATTAAACTGACAATTATTTACAATACTACTGAATACAATTTTTTTTCTGTACTGCTGTGTTGTTTTTACGTGGTCAGAGGTACAACACCCTATGGTCAAAGGTACAACTTCAAGTTGCACCTTTGACCACTGTACGATTATCTTTTTAAAAATTAATAAAAAATATTAAATGTAAAGCTAGAACCTTGAAAAAATTAAATATGATAAACAATAGAATACTAATAACAATGAAGTAAAAAAAAAAGAATTTAGCCTTAATATTTAAACTAAGAAAAATTAATTTTTGGAAAGTGGTCAAAGGTACAACACCTTCCCCTATATATATATATATATATATATATATATATATATATATATATATATATATATATATATAAATATAGATATATGCGTCTGAGAAGCACAAAAATGTCTGCTGTGAAGGATGTCCCGGGCAAAAGCTTTTGGACGAAGCCATGGAAGACAATCGTCAAAGAAGGCTAGTCAGAGAGGCTGTCGAAATATTTAAGCAACCAAAGGCTCTGAACCGAGATGAAGGTGTCATCCTACAAGCTACATGGAAGCTCTTGCTCAGAACTATTAAGGGAAGATCGGACGGGAAAATACAAGCAACAAGCGCAAAGCAGCAAGATGAAGAACAGTCAAAAAGCAGTTCCATCGGCTCTACGCAGTGTCTACAGGCCCCGATTCAAGAATGTAAATCTCAAAGGTGCCATATGTCATAATAATCTATCTATTAGAGGTCATTATAAAATAATAAAAAAACTGAAAAAAAAATTAGAAACATGGACAACCGTCTGGAGAAGCAGAATGGGATTTCTGCGAAATATTACGCATATAAATCGACCGCTGAAGAATGCCATACAAACACCAATAATTATCCCCAGTGAAGAAACCACAAAAATAATATGTATATACACAAACTAATTAGAAACTGCTTTGGTGGATTTTGATGTGTTGGAGTGTCTTTGCTCTGTATCGGAGTACTATTCTTAGTTGCTATATAATTAACCAGGTAGGGATAGATTGATGGTGTGTTTGTGTGTGTGTTTGAGAGAGAGAAGAGAGAGAGAGAGAGAGAGAGAGAGAGAGAGAGAGAGGGAGAGAGGGAGAGAGAGAGAGAGAGAGAGAGTGAGAGAGGGGGGGAGGAAGGGGGAGGGAGGGAGGGAGAGATCTCATCAATCTCAGAGTTTAGTAGCATATATAATTTACATTCTTACATATTTTATGGTATTGTATTCCTTTGAAGGTTTTAAAATACTTAATTTGTAACTTTGAGATGAAAGGTGATTTTTTTCTGGTGCCAATGGCCATAGCTACGTTGTATACTCCAGATTCCTTTTATTAGTGAACTAAGGAATGTCAGGATTGACCGACCAAATGCTCTTGGAAAGGGTGGCAACCGCCTTCAGATGACATATTTCATAAACTAGTAAATTATATTTGAATGAAAAACCTGATATCCAGGCATCAATGTTTAGGAGTTTCACCCTTTTCTATCAATTATTGTTTTCCTTTTTATTATCAGCAAATTTTAAATGACTCCGCTGCGGGGCCTCGAGTTTGAAGACAAATATAAGTAACTCGGCTCCGTAGCCCTCGAGCCCAAAGGGTTAATATGAACTTTTATTGTATTCTTTTCAACGTTCAATTCCAATATTGAAAATTACTTCTTTTATTGCCCATGATTGGAATTTGATGATAGTAAATTCAACAATTTTGTTTGAAATTGTTAGTAATTTTACTGAAGCATTATCAGTACACCATTTTTTCTAATTCACTTCCTTGTTTCTGAAGGCCCAAATTTAATTAAAGAGAGTTTAAAGGAACGATTATAGTTCATACTTAGTTTCAAATTAGTGTCAGGGCTAGGGGGAAAAATAAAAAAATAATTAAAGATTAAAATACAAATTTATTCTTTCTTACAATGCGGATTTAACAGGGGAAAGGAGATTTTTTTTTCTATTTTTTTTTTTGCTTATAATTTTTTATAATTAAAATCCGTATACAACTCTTGCCTGTATACGCAAGGACCTTAGGGTACTGAGCTCAATTCTTAAAAGGTAACAACATATTACAAAAAAACTTTTGGGCTCATTTTCACCTCCTGAAATTTTTATCAAAGAAGTAAAGGTTCATTTTTATATTTCAATTGGAGCTTTTTGATTACACTTTTTTTGAATCTCCTAGCCAATTAAAAACATTGGCTGAGGAATATTGATTTTAATGGCACTAGAGCTGGAAGCTCTTTGATTTCTTGATGTGATTTCAGCAGGTGATTTTTTTTTTTTTTTTTTTTTTTTTTTTGGCGGGGTGAGGAAAGGGATAATACATACATAAGTTGAAGACATACAGAGAATTGGTAACAACATACATCCAACAGGCCCAATAAGGCGCTGAAAAGGACAACAAGAACAAAAAAACAAAATACAAATTTACATCAAGATTTAAAATATATATAATCAAGTATTTTAGTACAAAGAGAGAAAAAATGTAAAAAATATAAGGACTGTAAATTGTATTACATTATAAAGAAGGAATATCATCTCCATTTTACCTGCTAACCAGGATTTTTATTTAATTTTTTTTTTATATTTTATTTTTGTAAAAGGAAAATTTAGGATGGGGTTTATTTAAAAATGTAATAATATACGAAAACATTTTTTTTTTTAAATAGTATTATCTTATTCGTTGGAAGATCTCTCATAATTTTTCGTATCCTCAAAAACATTCACTTCTTTTTTTTTTCTTTTTTTCATTTTTTCTTGTTTTGTTTTCGAAAGTTACATTACAATTACAATTTAATGTAAAATTCTTATTTTAAACGTTTTTATAGCCTAATATGTTGTTTATATATATTACTTTTTTTCCATTTTTGATTTTATAAAAAAAAAAAACTTGTCTCCTATTTTTTTTTCAGAACATTCAAAGCATCACATATAACTTACTATTTAGTATATAACTCTTGAATTATTTTACACTTCTCTCTCCGAGCATCAATATACTCATTTGGAAATATACACTCATCTATCTTCACTTTCAAATGCACATACACACAGAAATTGTTAACCATGCATTCTCAAATACAAGTTATGTACAAAATGTTTACAAGTACTAAAATATTAATTAATAATATATATTATGTATATTTTTATATAATAATAAACATTTCACACTCTTTTTTCATCATTAAAAAAAAAAAAAACAGAAAATAATTCATTCACTAATAAAATGCTTTACAATGTAGAACAGGAATGCATTATACATAAAATATAAGGTTTAAACAAATATATACTTTTATATATAATTAGCAAATAGCAATAAACTAACAATAAAAAGCTCTATTAGTCGCTTTTGATCCGCAACTGAGATAGACCTACTAACGATTCAAAAATGTTTTTAAAGATTTGATCAAAAATTTATAATTTTAAAAATCTGCCAATAGGGCCCAATTCCTCAAAAGAGGATAATTATTACTCAAACAATTATTAACAAGCTAAATAATTTATCTAAGAAGAGGCAAAAATTTGCGAATTGGGGAAGGTACTTGGGTTAGGGAGAGGAAGCAGCGGCCATCGACACAGTATTCATACACAAAAAAACATTTAATTAAAACATCTAATGAGGCCAATTAACATATACATCATAGAAAATATATTTAAATGTTTAAGAAAAACAATAACACTAAAGCATGAATAAAATAATGAATTTCAACCGCCCCTAAAATGTTGCAGCATATGAATACTCTGCGGCGCCAAAGGAATAACATTTCTGAACATAACGAATGTAATAAAGTAATTAATAAGTGATTTTGGTATCACAATCTATTTGAGAAGGCGAGCAAAAGCTCGACCAGCCCACCACCACGTCCTTAATTATAGGTTTTTAGTTTTTTATTATTTTTTTTTGTTTGTGTACATATATACATCACTTAACCTACCATTAAATGGGAACAATCGAATTCGTTGGATCTCTCTTGCCATAAATCAGCAATGGTATCGTAGTTCTGCAAATATAATATGCAATATTTTACAATCATTGAGCAAATCATTGATTTTTGTTTTTTTTACATAACCGCAGGAACTGGTGTATTGTAATATCCACTGATAACATATGCTGTACTTATTTTTTGGCTACAAAACCAGGTGATTTTCTTGGGTCATTAAATTTAGCTAAATGTTGATTCTATTAAAAAAACGAACCATGTGTTACCTTAAATCAGAGGTAACACCTGGTGTCTTAGACGTTTCCCCTAGAATTCGGCCCAATATTCTATCCAGTGAATAACTGCATGAGCTGTAGTTTTAAAGGTAACCTACTGAAAGATGGCTCAAAACTCCATCTATTGTTCAATTAGAATATCGGATATTTTGCAAGCTAATCGGCTACGCATTTGGCCCAATATTTGATCTATTTCGTAACTCCGAGACCGAATAAACTTTGAACTTTTGAACTTTGCATGATTATTGGCTATAAATTTGTCTGAATACTCTATTTAAAAACTACATGATCAGATATTTTACAACTATATTAACTAGGAATTTGGCCGTATGCATAGCATAATCGATTACTGAAATTCCAATTTATTAGCAAGGTTATTTGATAAAATGTTGTCCCAATGCTATATCTACTGAACAACTGTAAGACAAGGCGTTTAACTGGGTTACTGCCAACGTCAACGTCATGAGCCCAGTAAGTTTTCCGTAACTACAAAACTTTACAAGCTTACAGCGAAGATGCTAAAGTCATCCAGAAATAAATGACCAGATCTTTTTGCAGGGTTATTGGATACAACTTTGGTCTAATACATTTTCTATCCACAACTGTAGGCCCAGGTGTTTATGAAGATTGTTAAAACTGCTAAACTTTAGGCCTATTCCATATTTTCGAAGAAACTATATATTCTACAACTGCAAGACCAGTTATTTTGCAAGATTACCTCGGCTACGCACTTAGCCCAGTGTTGTGTCAGTTCATTAACTGTTAAAACCGAACATTTTGCATCATTGTATCTAAAAGTGTTCCCCAATATCTGTTCAATTGCTGTGAGTAAGGTTATTGGCTATAAAATTAATCAATAGTCTACCGTTTCAATAATTGCACGTCCCGTTTTTTTTTTGCAAATTTATAAGACTAGGGCAATTATCTACAGCGTGTACAACATTCATATCTATCCGCTCAGTGAAGCTTATATTTAAAAAGAAAATATCTCTTAAGACGTTTGCAGAGAACGTTTCATTAAAATTTATTATAAGTGGCAACGATGATTCAAACGTTATCCTATCTTTTTATCTAATGATTCTAAACCGCTATAATGCGTTTATTTTTGTACTTAGGGCTCTGAAAAAATTCGATGAATTGAATATAATATTTTATTGAACAAATAGACGAATCGTTGCTGAAGTAGAATACACTTCAAAGACTATGTAGCTTATATTATGGAGAGAAAGTCAGCTATTGTTTTTTTCCAAAGAGGAACATAAATGGTACGTGAAAATATTCAGAACAAATAAAGTTAAGAAACGTATGGCAAGAGAACCTCCTTCATAATCCTGTTGTAATAAGAAAATACAGGATTTACCAATGAGTTGTAAGCTATCTATGTATCTATGTACACTAACACATTGTGAACTACCTCTTTACAAATTAAACCTAAAGAACAAGTTTAAAACTAGTGAAATAAACCGCCTCGATTTTCAGTTAAATGTATTCAATACAAAAATATTGGCCTTCCACCGCATCAGCTCGGGTCATTCTTATTCTTAATTATAACAAATAAAGAGAACAGAAGAAAACAAAAAATAAACTTTGAGGTACGACTTTCGTCGATTTTTTTTAATGATATTTTTATTTATATTTTTTGTTCTTCGAAATTGTATTAGTAAAACAATACTTTTTTTACATATTAAATTCTTTCCATTTTTTTTTATTACTTAAAACAATTAGGTTTGTTTAATTATTTATTTTAAAGTTTATTTAATTTAAACCTCTTTATTTTAACTTTATTTAATTATTAACTTTATTTTATACAAATTGATCGTTCTCTCGAGACTAGGTGGTAAATTTTGGCAACGAAGAGCCTCACGGGAAAGACTAGGCTAGGCGAGCTCAGTGGCAGTGTGGATGCTCGGCTCTCACGCATGCCTTTTCATATGGAGTGCCAGGTGATCCGATCTGGAGAAGCATCGATCGCAGTGTTTGCATTTGAAGGGTCGCGCTCCTGTGTGCTTCCTGTAGTGGCGAGTCAGCTCGTCGGAACGCGCGAACGACCAGCCGCAACCTTCCCAGTGGCACTTGTACGGTTTTTCTCCTGAAACAGGAACAAAAACAAAATCACATAAATATACACACAAAACAACTACAAACAAAATAATTTTGTGATGTAACTTATTTCTAAGGTGTATAAGTGGATTGTGAGCTTAAATCTGATATAGAAATCTATTTAACCCTTAAGTGCATGATTTGTTTTAAATTAATTAATTTTTTTTTGTTCTTTTACCCCCGAAACATATCATACAATATGTCTATAACCTTAAAGAACAAGTTCGTTAAACAGAAAAATTGGTCCACCAGAAATGGGAGTTTACGAGGAACACCCCAGTTCAGATCAAATTTGTTTTCTTATAACGTGATCTGCTATACAAGATCCTAAAAGAATGGACATTTTTGAAAAGCAGATAGCAGTTAACATTAGTATCTTATCTTAATAATTTTTTTGAAAGAATATTCAGTCTGCTGTATATATAACTGTTTTTTTTTTTCAATATGTATTGTGTATTATGAAAATATCTATACTTTATAAATATATTGCTTATATATCTAGAACTTTATATTAGTTTCAGCAGCTCCTGCGGAACGGAGGTTTTTAATTTAATAAATAAGTACACAGTAGTTTAAAGTAAACAATATTGGTAGTAATATTTATGAGAGTATTGTTTCGAAAATACCTTTTCACCATTAAATTGTAATTTTACTTCGATTAATTGCCTTGTTGTCTTCATATTTTCTGCTAAATTGAATTATGTATTGTATTATATAATACGAATAGCTGTGGGTTTATCAAAGTTAAAATAGCCCAGAAATAAATAAATAAATTTAAAAATTTTCAATATAAATAATGACCCAAAATGTTAACAATTTATTTTTCTTTAGTAGGCTAAAGATCAATAAATAAAAACCACAATTAATACGAAATTAGAAATATAGAATAAATAGTATTTATTAATTCTGCGTATGAAAGCGACCTTGGCTATGCCATCACCATTTTTTTTCTTAATTAACAATAATGCAAATTTATTAAAACCGCCCTACATGTTTCGCGTCCCCAGATAGCTCTTCAGGAGGATCCTTGAATGTCTAAAGGTACGTAGGCTAACCATCCACAACTTTAACCCAGTCAAAACTACCTTTTCTCTTAAATAACAAGAGAAACTATCTATTAAAATGGCTTTACATGTTCGCGTCCCACGATGTCTTTTCTTATCCTAAAAAGTAAGTACAAACTACCTGCAGGAACACCTTTCCGCAATTCAACATTGGAGTGAAAGATGGAGAATAAAAATCAACCCGGAAAAATGTAAACAGGTAACATTCACTCTAAACCGGAGATAATGTCCTACAGTCTACCTCAAAAACGCTCCACTACCAACATCCAGCGAGGTTCGATATCTAGGATTATACCTTGACAGCCGACTGACATGGAACCCTCTCACGAGACTGAAAAGACAAGAACTGAACAAACGATACGGAGATTACTTAGACGACTCCTTGGACCTTCATCTAAACTATCGACACAGAAGAAAATTATGATATATATAAAACAATCATTCGACCAATATTAAGATAGCATGTACATATGTACATACGGACTTGAACTCTGGGGCTCTGCAAAAACATCCAACATCAACAGAATTCCTGTCAAAAGTCCTCCGTAAAATTGTAAATGCCCCTTTCTATGTATCCAACAAAACCCTACACAATGACCTTAACATTCCATTTGTCCTTGACCTCGCTAAAACCCGTTTCCAAACGTTCCACTCCAAATTGTCTTACCATCCTAATCCTGAAGGTCAATCCTTATCTTCCTAATCCCATCCAGACAATCCTCGCAGGCGGCTTAAGAGACAGTGGTCCAGAGACAATTTACTTGCCTGATCTTTTCATGATCATTAAAATATTTATTTATTGAGACAACTCTGGAAGTGCCAAAAATGGTTGTCTTCTTCCAAATTTTGTATTTTTTTCTTATTTTATTTTACTTTTGCAAGTTTTGTCAACTTGTACATAAAATATCTGCATCAACATACTTGATCATTGTACTCTTGACCTGTACAGATTTCAAGTACAAACTAAAGGATTGTAGGCAAACCTTATGCTCTTTGGGACACGTCAATAAATTGATTTTCGCGTTAGTTTTGGCTTTTAATTATCGTCCTCCTTTCTGAACAAGGAAACAAAAATAAATTTGTGAAAGATTTTTCTATGAAAAGTTTTATTAGAAGAGAAATCACCAGCGATGTACGAATTCTCTAATCTGTCATTTGTACTTCTCTGTAAGTTGTGACAAATCAGTGGAGGTTTTAAAGCCGGATACGACGCTTAATCGTAATTGTTGAGATGAGAAGATTTCCTCAAGGTAGGGTAGAGGCTAAGTAAGAAAAACCACCAGGGGTTTTTGTTTGTCCTCATAAATGACACCGCTTGGCTATGCCCCCCGCGTACTTGGGGGCCTGCCTTATTTTTCATCCAGACTTCTCCGCTCCCACCTCGGGGAAGAAACCACCCCCAAGCTTCCACCTAACTCCTATATCCGTTATTGTCCCATGAATAGTCATGAGGTAGTTGGCATTCTTGTCTTCTTCTTCTAGAGCTGGGCTGTCGTCTCTTACCCATAACTTACCTCTTCTCGATAATACTACCACTTTTTTTTTATTTACTACACTTTATTTTTTTTATGGCTCTTCTTTTCAAGGCATGTATTTCCATTTTTCTCAGTCTAAATTTGGTAAATTGGCGAAACGAGGAGGAAAAACGATTCTTCTTGAGGAAATATCTTCGTAGGGGTTACAGACATATCAGAATAAAGAGAACAAAAATAAGTATAAGAATAAATTGAATCGTGGAAACAAGACGTGATTGTACTAAACAAAAATAAAATTCGAATCTAGGAAGTTTTTACTTAAAGTAATCCATCAGCGCTTAGTATTTGTTTTTTTTTTAATATTTTCCCACCTTCGTTTTCTTAAGCAATTACTTATTATTTTTAATTTACTTCTTTGTTTTATATTTTTTAATAATGTTTTAAAATGCCTTAACTATTTAACCCAGGGACCGAAACAGTTATTTTTTTATCGACAAAGTAAAAAAAAAAAAAAATAACAGCTAAAAAAAAACTTTTTATTTAAATTTTTAAGAGTAAAAGTTATTTAGAAACTCTTTTCCTTAGGAACTATTTTTCAATTTGGAATAAAAGTTTTAAGTATTTCAATCTAAAATTTTAGGGTTAAATAAGATAAAAATAAGTGAAATGTTCTTTGTTTAAAAATGTATTTTTTTTTATTTACTGAAAGACATTTGTAGATACAAAACAAAGATGTTGGTAGCTTTAATTTATTCGTTTAACCTTTTTCCAATCAAGCATTTTAATAACAATTAATTTAAAACTTTTTTAATTTGAAAAATAACAGTTAAAAAAACTTTTTTTAAAAAAGTTTAAACCCAAAAAGTTATTTTATAAATTTACTTTTTCAAAATGAAAATAAAAGGAAAAGTTTAATAAATACTTTTTTAAAAATAAAAGTTGACACTTATTTTCGAACCCCTATTTAACCATTTTTTCCCTAGATAACTCAGAAGCTGAAAATTTTAGGGATATTTAGTGCCATCGCCTGTCAATGTATTTACTTTTCTTTTGCTATTATTACCTTCATTTGAGTTTTGTATTCGTTGTTTTTTTTTCGAGAGCTTCATCGAGTTAACTAGGATAATGCCATGAAACATAAGAAATATCTTGTTTTTTTTTTCACGAAAGGGGCGAGGTTAACTCAATGGTGGAAGAACACTGAACTAACATGCTCTAATGGATCTACGTTCAAAAGCTGGAGCACACTGAAGATTTTGTCTTCTAGTGTCTTCGTTCTTGGTTTTGATTCGGACTTCCTGGCCATCTTCTGGCCCACCTAGCCTTTAATTGCTTTATTAATGAGCACCTGCAAAGATGAAAATCTGGCGGCCGGAGTATAGTACTGACCACACTATCTCCAAATGTGCGGTATGATCATAATTCAGGTACCTCTGCACCTCTAGGCCCTCGTGGCCTGTTTTTTTTTGTTTTGTTTTTTTATTCTTCGCGAAAACATTTGTTTCGTCTACATATGCTTAACGGCCGCACCCGAGATATCTCAGTTATAGTTAAAAAAATTACTAATATTGAATGTTATGATACATAATTGTTTTACGAAGTTGAGTGAAGGTTGCGATTCGTCTGGGAGAAAAAACGTCAGATCTTCAAACAAAAATCTCTATTGATATAGACAGAGGTTTTTGGTTGAAGATCTGAACATCTTTTCACCTAGCCGAACCCAACCACCCTTGACTATGCATCACATCAACGGCTAATTATCTTCTTCTTATAATAGTACTAGCTGTTACGCGGCGTACTATGCTACACCTACTTTCTGCATCTTTAAAAGCAATAATACATTATAAAACAAATAATTAATATTAAAATCTAATAAAGCAAATCTGTAACTATTTGGGTTCATTGTTTTGAACTCGTGACCTCCGAACTGTGAGTCATAGACGGGTTTAACCTAGCCTAAGAATCTCCGTGTGTGAAGACCTACCTGTGTGCCAAGTTTGGTCAAAATCGGACGAAGGGTATGGATTTTTATAAAGAACAAACATACAGACAGACAGCTGGTAGACGTTTTTGACTTAGCCTACAAGACTTCCCATATCAAGACCTACCAGTATTCCAAGTTTGGTCAAAATCGGTCAAACGGTGTGGATTTTTATAAGGAACAAACAGACAAACGGACAAACAGACAGACACGTGAGTTTTATATATATATATATATATATATATATATATATATATATATATATATTAATTCTTAAAATACATTCGTTCATGGAGCGGTGAATCGATCATTAAATAAACAATAAAAAAAAAAACTAAATGAAAAAAATAAAATATAAAAGTTTCAGCAGCACTGAATTACTTAACTAAAGAAACGATATGAAAAACTAAAAGACAAATGCGAAAAACTCGGACTTAGCACTTAAAACTAAAACATTTCAATAGAAGTAAAAGTAGAAGAAATGGGAAGTATCTAAAAGCCTTGAGTGCTAGAGAATTTAATAGAGAAACCAAGAAGGGGTTGCTTCGTCGCCCATTTCGGGGGGAAGGGGAATAGTTTTTCAAAGGAATTTATTATGTCCGCTATATAATATTCACAAAAGTAACTCCAATATTTATTATTTTTGTATCTCAAAGGATGCTATATACAAAGAATAAGTAGTGGGATGAAAGCATTTAAACAAATCATCAAAATGCACAAGATAAAAAATTATTGATGTTTAAAGTGCTGAGATAAGTGATTGATTGAAAAATATAGGGTTAAATTTGGAGAGCTCTAGTAAAAAATAACCATTTAAGCATAAATCCGTTCGCAAAATTAATTCAAGTTCAATAAAACTTTGTTAAATTTAAAATTACTTTAAGTTTACATTTCTAAATTAAGCTGTCTGTATTCTAAATTTAAATTCGTCTATAGCTGTCTGTAGTTTCTCATCTTGTTTATAATATATAGGTGGCCCAAAGTAGTTGTTTAAGCTTCAAAAACGTTCCTACAAACATGGACCCGTTTTCGCAATACTGGTAACTTCTCAACACGTGGGGTTAGAGGAAAAATCATCTAATAAATGTTGTAGGATACTAAATTCTGCACATTTTGGTGCCAAGGAATTAAAAAAAAAAAAAATCTACGCATCTTGCATCATGGGATCATGGGACAATTCCGCGAGTGTCCATTTCGGTGACAGGTCATGACTCTTTGTTTTACGATTGTGTTGAGGACGGATCCCAGACATGTACAGTATCTTTAATTTTTAAAGAACGTACGGAACAGTTGATAAAAACAGTTCCTTATAGTAAAGAGGTGCTGTCGTAATGGTCTTAGGTTTTTTCCTAATTCATTCCCACAATTCCAGGTGACTTGGTATCCAAATATTTATGAAGTATTACACTCATTGTGATTGTGGACGAAATTAATCTGAGATTACTAAGTAAAGTCAAAAAAGATTCTTTTATTAGGAAAAAAAAAAGAGAAGATTATAATTTGTCTTTGTGGTAAAACGAACAGAAACCGATGTAAAGGCGGAAAGAAAAAAAACTGAAGGCAATTCTAGATCCTCTCAATAGAAGAAAGGATTTGAGCTAATAATAGAAGAGTTTGAAATAAAGAAATAAGCTGTAAAGGAGGGTGGAAGTAAAAGGAGCTTTTCTACCTATGAAAAGGGGTATTGTTTATAGCCATCTTGTAAAAACATTGTCATTCTACAAACTTCCATTCATGGTTTATCTCTGGGAAAAGTATTCTTCGGAGGTTTCTTTCATTCATACTTCTCAAACATTTTTCTCTTTCGTTCATTCCCAACTCTTTTAGAAATATTTTCTTTTGAAACTCCATTCGATTTTTATAATTTCTTCTTCTTTAATTTTCTGAAGAATGATTTTTTTTTTATATGTTCATTCTCGTTTAAATTTACTTTTTACTATTCTTTAAAAGGAGAAATCAATTACCAAGTAAGAGATTACGAAATCTTACATCTCCTGTGCCTAGTACCTCTTCAGCCAATAGGGGTTTAGAAATGACAGGCGTTTCGGGAGCACCTGTGGAATTCCATGATAAACACGCCAGGCGTGCCAGAGGAACTGAACGTTTTAGAAAGAATCAAAATTGTAAATACTTTTAACGATCAAGTCCGCCAGTAGGTATCCCATTTTCATAACCCACAAAGAAGATATTTATCCGTGGCATCTTTCCACTTAAGCATATACGCTAAAGGTATTTTATTCGACGTGTTTCTTACCTTTCAGATTTATTCTTTTTTGGGGGGATTTATGTGGCGTAGGTCTAAAAAAGTAGTACTTCCTTTTTTTCTTTTCGTACCATTTCATTTGTTCATTGCCCTACATGTTTTGTGGCCTTGCCTTGGCATGTGGTGAGCTCGCCATCCATATTCAGACTCAAGGTATTGTTTAGTCCAGGTATCGCCAACCTTTGACATGTTCTGGCCCATCAGGGTGCAAATACGTTCGCGGGCTGCGTAGATGTTTCAATATAAAATATCATCGGATTTTAAAGAAATGAATCCATCATAATACAGATGGAAAACCCTTGCTTCTGTGTGCACGTTTCAATGAAGCGGTTTTCTTGGAGCCATTACATGAAATCAGTTTCATGAGACAAATTCGTGTTTCTTGCCTTAAGAAACTCAACGCTCTGTGGCTTCATTTATTTGTACAGGCGTGAGGTTTATTTGAATGTGTTTATCAATGGGTACCTTATAAAAATTATCCGATGTATTCCAGGATTGGGAGGAAATGATTTTTCGAATTCTGGCTACTGAACAGTCCAGTCGAGGGGACCTACACACAATAGCGGTCAATGTAATAATATTTTCCTGACTTATAGAAAAAGCCAATCTCTTTTGGGGGCATTGTGTATAGAAAAGTAGGCCCATTGTTTACAAGGGGGCGAAGATAAATGAAAATAAGTGAAGTGGTTTGGTTGAACGGAACAAGTTGCTGTTTGAAACAACAGCCTCGGCCATTGCGGTGTTGATAGGACTACGAGGAGAGAGAGAGAGAGTGAGAGAGAGAGAGAGAGAGAGAGAGAGAGAGAGAGAGAGAGAGAGAGAGAGAGAGAGAGAGAGAGAGAGAGAGCCTATAACTGTCTTCCCGTTCTGAGATTGTAGCAACTTCCACTCCTTACTTAGTCCCCGCTTGTTATGATAGGCCGTGGGAAAGGAGGCCTAGGAGCAACTTAACATTTGCGCTACTAAGTGGTTTGGGTTCCGGCGGTTTTGGCCCCGAGGGACTGCTAGTACCATCTGCTACAACTTCCTACTCGGGCATACCCTTTACTTCAGGCAGGGACTCTTATCCGTATCGACCGAAACCGTAAAGTAGCTTTCGGCTTATGATGCTGGAATAACGGAGTTGGGTGTCAATAACTCAGGTAGAAAATATATTTGAGAAAATTTGAAGGCCCGGTGGCCATGAGTGTTAAGGCGTGAGCACTTAACACTCTGGTCCAAGGGTCGTGGGTTCGATTCCCACGATGGGGCGGTGGATTTTCTTTAGTAAAAAGAAAAGGCATAAGCCTTATCCTGGCTCTAAAAAAAATGAGAATCGAAGTAATTTTTGATGAAAATTAAAAGGAGGGGAAAAATTGTATATACATTTCTTAAAGAGACAATGCACGAAGTATTCTGGAAATCTTCATTAAACTGATCATTGGCTGTTTTTATTAGCACTTTCCTCCGAAGGAAAGTAGCTATTGAGGTTGGACTCATGACGGAATTTTTGAAAAATTTCTTCAAATCTTTATCGATCCTACCTAGTAGACACCGAAAATGACCCCCGTTAAAATTTATATATATCTATATATATATATATATATATATATATATATATATGCATATATATATATATATATATATATATATATATATATATATATATACAGGGTGTCCCGTAAATGTCTAGTCATATTGTGAGAGGTGATAGAGGACCCTTAGGGGAACAAAAAATGTTCTATGACGATTTTCCGAATTCTCGCCCACAAGGGAGAAAACGTCGTTTTAATGTTTTATCGAGACAAACGTGGTTTTTAGAAGAATAGTCGTTGTAGCTCCGTCCCAGGTGGTTCCACTAGAAAGGAAGTGAAACCAATCGAAAGCTGAGTAAATTTACTATAAGACTAGTTGGGAGTAAACGTAAAAATGAATGAATGTAAGTATGTATATCGTACCAAAAGAAAGCTATTCTAAATTTCCTGACATTTTCTTGATATTTCTTTCCAGTGTTACTCCTCAATGGGCAGGATCTGAGATTTCCGGGTTTCAGAAAAACTTCCTCATTTAACCAGCTTCCCATTCATGTATCACAACCCTGTGTTATTGAAGTATGTGAACGATTTAAGAACAAAAGTTAAAAAAAAAAAATGGATCTGTGAAAAGAAAATTATATTTTTTTCTTCAATTTATTCAAAAAGCTGAAGAGAAATATTTATTTTTATAAATGTTTACATAAATATTAAGTACATATTTACTTAAAACAATAAAAAAATTACTTCCTTGAATATAAAAAAATATCCTAAAACAGTAAATAAATAAAATACACATTTATTTTGAATTTATTAATTCAGGTAACTAATACTGGGTCCAGGAGGCGGCCATTAAGGAACCCCAACCATACATTAACCTCAAAAATTATTATTTTTACCTAGATAACGAATTTGAAAACATTTTTACAGAACTATGTACTTACTTACTACGTACATCTTATTTATGAGGGATAGGATATTTAATTACCACAACAAACACGCATGGGTTCACGAGAATCCCAGGGCGATTCACAAGCGGAACCATCAGTATCAATTCAAGGTAAAGCATTTGTTTTCTAATTATAAATACCTGTAAAAATGTGTTCAAATTCGTTATCTCGGTAAAAATAATAATTTTTGAGGTTAATGTATGGTTGGGGTCCTTAATGGCCGCCTCCTGAACCCAGTATTAGTTACCTGAATTAATAAATTCAAAATAAATGTGTATTTTATTTATTTACTGTTTTAGGAATTTTTTTTTATATTCGTG
The DNA here is from genome assembly GCA_946811695.1 of Gonocerus acuteangulatus. Taxonomy (NCBI): domain Eukaryota; kingdom Metazoa; phylum Arthropoda; class Insecta; order Hemiptera; family Coreidae; genus Gonocerus; species Gonocerus acuteangulatus. The sequence goes on from OX328129.1 coordinate 39,667,109, forward strand.
GAAGTAATTTTTTAATTGTTTTAAGTAAATATTTACTTAATAATTATGTAAACATTTATAAAAATAAATATTTCTCTTCAGCTTTTTGAATAACTGAAGAAAAAAAATATAATTTTCTTTTCTCAGATCCATGTTTTTTTTTAAACTTTTGTTCTTAAATCGTTCACATACTTCAATAACACAGGGTTGTGATACATGAATGGAAAGCTAAATGGTTAAATGAGGAAGTTTTTCTGAAACCCGGAAATCTCAGATCCTGCCCATTGAGGAGTAACGCTGGAAAGAAATATCAAGAAAATGTCAGGAAATTTAGAATAGCTTTCTTTTGGTACGATATACATACTTACATTCATTCATTTTTACGTTCACTCCCAACTAGTCTTATAGTAAATGTACTCAGCTTTCGATTGGTTTCACTTCCTTTCTAGTAGAACCACCTGGGACGGAGCTACAACGACTATTCTTCCAAAAATCACGTTTGTCTCGATAAAACATTAAAACGACGTTTTCTCCGACGACACCCTGTATATATATGTGTCTGTTAACACGATAGCGGCCAGAGTTTTTGTTTTTTCGTCACGAAACTTGGTATATAGCATTCAATTAGCAAACGATTGAACGAGTTCGTTAACCACCAAAATCGGTCCACCTGAAGGGGGGGTTTACCCCGAACCCAAAACACTAATTTGACCATTTCAGCCGTAATATTTGTTATATTTCAACGAAACTTGGTATTCGTACTGGTAATATAGAGAGAAAAGTGAGCTATAAAAAGAAACCAAATCGGTTCATAAGGAGGGGGGGTTTACTCCGGACCGACAATACCAATTCGCCACTACCAGCCGTGGTTTTAGGTATATTTCGACGAAACTCGGTATTCATAGTGGTAATCTACAGGTAAATATGTGTTGTAAAAATAAACTAAATCGGTTCATTAGGAGGGGGGGTTTACTCCAGACCCACAATACCAATTCGCCACTACCAACCGTGATTTTTGGTATATTTCGACGAAACTCGGTATTCGTAGTGGTAATCTACAGGTAAATATGTGTGTAAAAATAAACTAAATCGGTTCATTAGGAGGGGGGGGGGGTTTACTCCGGACCTAAATTACTAATGTACTCCTCATACTGGTCGTAATTTCTGCTGTATTGTAACGAAACGCGGTATACGTCGTGGGTAACTCATGAGAAAGAAGTGTTGTAAAAATGAGCTGAATCGGTCAATCGGAAAGGGGGGTTTACTTTGTAATATATTTCAATAGAAAAGCCAGCCAGACGTAGGTTCACAAAGGCGCCGCAAGGAGCGCTAGAGGGACTGTATCCGGTTCCTGCGTTAGATCAAAATACAATAATATGAGGATTTTGTATTTATTACGTAGTGTAGTAGGTACCATGTGTAAACATAACTCTGGAAGCAAATTAATAATTTATCAGTTACTCATTACAAATTTAAAAGAGAACTATTCATGTTTTTATTTTATTTATGTTGGATATTTTAAGCAAATTGTTCTGGAAAGCAGTCTACACTACCCAAATTCTGAGGAAAGTGGTTAGTTATGCAGCTCCTGCGTGACGGACTTTTAATTCTTAGGGTGTTTTCTACATCACTCCATAGGAGGAACTTTATAAGGTTAGCCTTATGATGCTATTTCACGCTTCAGAAATCTTTATAAATGATAGATAATTTGTGATGGTACATTCGTTCTCTAGCTGGCTCAAATATGGAACAATTTTAATTATGATTTGGCACAAAAATACTTTTTGTGATTTCCACGGTCAAGTTTGTAAACCAGCTTTCAAAAGCTCGTAGGTACACGTTTTTGAAAAGAAGCGAATAGTACTAATGTACCCAACAAATTTTCACTTCGTGCACTTATAACCATCACATTCCTTTGAAACCTTTTCTGTTCTTGATGTTTTTTGAAAAGCCCACAAAATGAATGGAGTAACTTGGCGGGCTTTGGCGCTACGCACGCTTAACCAGACTAGCGTAAACAAGCGCCTAAGGCCTTTGTTCCCCCCGCCAAAAAGGCACCATATTGACTTGAAGCATAGCAAAAGAACTTAGCAAAGTCTGATGCCTAAACAATGCTCTTCCTATGGCCACTTGTTGGAATATTCCCTTAATCATCCTTAGTTCACTGAGGACTTGTTCCAAAACTTCGCATTGAATAGGGGGTTGTCTTTTTGCCCTTTTCGAACGTCGAACAAAGTTACCCGGTTCCATTCAATGACTGGAACGTCGTTAATAAGCTTTTCTCTAAAGTTAATTTTAATTGAAACTTCGGAATAGTATGTTTTGTTAGAGATTAATATTTTCCTTCCCCGGGGCACTGAAATGAGACAGACAGAGAGAGAGAGAGAGAGAGAGAGAGAGAGGGAGAGAGAGAGAGAGAGAGAGAGAGAGAGAGAGAGAGAGAGAGAGAGAGAGAGAGAAGAAGAAGAAGCTTTTGAATTATTATGAACAATAACACAATACAAAGTTATCATTAAAAATTATAAATCTCACTTTATTGTTTTAATTTCATAACGAAGGAGTGTAAAGATAATGTAAAAAAATTGCAAAACCAAAAGTAGGACTGGGAATAGGATAAAAAACGAAGACTTATTATTAAAAACATGCATTATCGTTCAAGCAACAGTTTTTACAAAAAAATAACTTTGAGAACATAAGAATAAACCGACTTAAAATAAATATACCCTGAAAAATACAATAGGACCAAAAATAGACCATATATGTAAAAACTTCTGAAGTTCCTGAATAAAGGAAACGTCAAAAAACGTTTATTATATTCGATCCACTCTCTAGACTCGAAAGCGTAAAGAGAACATCATAACAAAGAAATAAAAAAAAAATAATCACCCTCAAATTAATGTTTTATTTCTGAATAACCCACTATAGACTTTTTCAATCTATTTTTTTTAATGGATACGATTATTAAAATATTTTTTTCTTATATAAAAAAATAGATACTTCATAGATACCATTAGATGTTGACTTTTTAAGGCGATCTAATTTTAATACATCATTGAAGAATGTTTACTATTTAAATGGTCCTTAAATGGGGCGACTGACGATCAGGTTGACCTTGAAAATAAAAATGTATTGCGGAAATGTTTTATGATCAGATTTTCATCATACCGCAGAGTAATAAATTCAACAAATGTAGAAATTATAGAAATAAAGAAACTAAAAACTTTCAGTTTATAAAAGAGGAGCAAAACTGTTGCAGAAAAAAAATAAAGCTATTTTATTTTACATGAACATTTTCTGACCAAGTTAGACGTATGTGCTGGAGGACCTAAGTTCACCGCCAATTATTTTTCTTTTTTCCAAAACAGTGGAGAAAAGTGGAGGTCCGAAAACGTTTGGAAAAAAGTGGAGGTGTTTACCTGTTTTGCATCCTATTTACTAATATTCTATCTTCTAATGTCGTCGTTCGTGGTTTGGATTCGGGGCCACAGACCGTCCCTAAGACCAATCAGTATCAAATTAAATTATCCATGGATTGTGAAAATTGAACGCGTTAGCGTATAGACCGTTTTGAGAAAAACGAAAGTTTCATGTACTGAAATGTTAATTTATTTTCCTTTTCAATATACGTTCATAATTGCTTGTTATAATGATAAAAAAAATAGGTAATACATTTGAAATGTATTGAAGGAGGACCGGTGGCAGTGAGCGAAAAGGCGCATGTAAAAAGTGGTTCGTCAAATTAACACACGCGGTTGTCATTAGTAGAAGAAGCAAAAAAAAAAAAAAAAAAAAAAAAAATAGTATTATCCCTAAACTAATGTACTAACACAACATATTTAACAAACCAAATATAACTTTGTGACTTGATATGTATTTCATATAGGGTTTAAATGTTCGAAAATATCACAGAGACCGAAATGGCCCTGGAGCGATGAATATTAAATCAATTAAAGCTTGTACCGAAAGAATTATCGCCCTTTTACTGTGAATTTCCATTAAGTGATTTAAGGGGTGATACAACGGGGGGGGGGGATTTGTCGGGGGTCGGTCATCTGGAAAACAGGATCGCTGGCAGGATAAAATACCAGCCAAAACCACTCAATTAACGCCAGCGTCGTGGCGGAGCGATATTTTAATTAAAATATTACAGATACTCAGGCATTTTTACAATGTGAAGCATTTAGGTTGCATTGTTATCCTGATTTTGACTTTTAAAACGAATGTTTCTAAAATTAACAGATTGGTTTATTTGAAGGATGTACGAACGTAACACTATCAGCTGATATAATATAACTAGTCACAATTAATCAGTTGTCAAAACTATTAAAATTCTTAAATTTAAAAAAAAAAAGTAAGATAGCCCGTATCTATTTAACTGTTGAAGTTATGGAAATAATGTACGCTGAGTTTCGTGGTGAAGAAACACAAATTATAAATACATATATATATATATATATATATATATATATATATATATATATATATATATATATATATATCATAAGCGCTCGACAGTAATATTTCCGATGTTTCATTTTACATTTGTCTTCATCACAAGTCCATGACGAATTTTTTATCATTTAAAATTTTGTAATAATCTGATAATATATTTATACTTATTTTTCTGTACAAATTTACCTTTTGAGATGTACCGTATTGAATCGATATTATTAGGATTCAATATATATATATATATATATATATATATATATATATATATATGTATGTATATATATACATATACATACATACATATATATATATATATATATATATATATATATATATATATGTATGTATATATATATCGGCTACTTTTTAAACTGCCACATCCCATTCGATTATTTACATTTTTTTAATTTATTTTGATTTTCATAACAGTCCGTAACATTTTTGGCCTAATCCTTCCCTAATTATACTGCATGGCAGGTTTCTTTTCTAAAATTGGATACTTCGGAAGTAATTCCAAAATATACAAATATATTCAGGCAAATACATTGCAGGAATTTAATCTGAGAAGCAAATATGTTTTACATACATATATATATATATATATATATATATATATATATATATATATATATAAATCTTTCATGGTGACTATAATCTATACATTCGTTGTATTGTAATATCGAACACAGACATAACCCTTGCAGTTTATCGAAGTAAAGAATTTACGAAATCTAGCAACAAATATTGCACAAACTAGACTTTAAATATAGATATAAATATACGTTTTCTTCTAGGAATATATGAATAATACACGGTATTAGTATTAACACTTCTGTTAATTCTGCGAATTCTCTAAGCCCCTGTAGTGTACAGGGCTTTATGAATGGTATTTACAGGAATTGCCCATTCATTGAGTGGCATTCAAAGCCCTTATGTAACCGAACACCTAGCAGATTGCACAGTAGGTCACGTGAGTGGCACTCTGATGTAACGCGAGTCAAGTGGTTTCCCCTAGGCCAGTAATCCATCTCTTACTAGTAAGATCGGATTTCACAACCCTCAAGCCCTTTTGCTTGACGACTCTTAAGGCTCATCGATTGTTGTTGGGGATTATGTAAAGATATATTTTGACAACATCCTGATTTCTCTCTCTCTCTCTCTCTCTCTCTCTCTCTCTCTCTCTCTCTCTCTCTCTCTCTCTCTCTCTCTCCCTCTCTCTCTCTCTCCCTCTCTCTCTCTCTCTCTCGGTCTCTCTCTCTACCTTCCTCCCTCCCTTGCACCAGAAAATCGGATCTAATAAAAATATTAAGAATTACAACAGAGCCACTTAACATCTAACACTCAAACCATTAAATTATCAGAAAACAACATGTATTGAGAAAAGTTAGGAGATTTATAGAAATGAGAACCCTCCCTCACATACATAAGTGGAGGATTTTGAAGATAAGCGGCCCTCAGTGTTATCAGCCCTTGGCCTCTAGAAGCAAGAGTCAAGCAGCTAAAGAGCGACTCGACGAGTGCTCGACAAGTGTGCTTCTCTGCTCGACAAGAGTCTTCTATCTGCCCTCTCAGGCTTTCAGGAGCATCCTTACTTCTTTGTATTATCGTGTTTTCGTCTAAATGTTGAAGGATTTTGTCAACTCACTTGAAGAAGTAAAATTAATTTAATCAAATAATAAGTAGGCTGCTCAACTTTATTGGGTTGCTGGAGACCCAATGCTGATCATTCATTTATCTCATGATTTTGTATTTTTTTTCCTTTGTACTCAATGGTTCTTGGTGATTGGAATGCCAACAAAAAAAAAAAAAAAAATAGTTCTTCTAAAAAGACAAGAAACAGCGTAATCTAGGGAACGCTTTATGTGCAAAAACAAATTTTGTTTCAATTAATAAATCCCGACTCGTAGGAACTGCATTATCTTAGCGCGTTTCAATTTTTATTACTAGCGATATTTCTATACGAATAGAAACCGAGTAGGGTTGTTTTGATCATTTGTAAAATATGTAAACTAAAGTATGTATACTAAAGTCTCGAAGAGATGCAAAATTTATGAGATTCCACAGCAGGAAACTGAAAATAACGTTTACAAATATATTTCTTATTCTATTGTCCCGTTTCACTAATTAACCCATTTTTCTGTTATTTTATTTTATTTTTTTATTTCGAATTTGGGCAACAATAGACCGCATGGAACCTAAGACCTTCTGGTCATTCTTTTCTTTTTCCCAGAACTTTTTCATCCTTCCACTCCTGATCATTCTCTGATCTGATATTGCCAAATTTGGCTTGTTTTGTTGGTTTCTCTTTAAAATTTTTGATGATTTCAACACGGCTTCTAAACATTTGTCTTATGTCTTATGTATATATTATTACATTTTTTTATTTGTAAACACTTTAGTAATATGTGAATCGCTTAGCTAAAAACATAAATAAAACATGACGTAAAATATACTCACGTCATATTTTAAGTTATGTTTAATTTATCTATGTTTTTCGCTACGAAATGATTCACATATTACTAAGTTGCGCTTACGTTTTCCAGAAAATATGGTAGCAGGTACTCTTTACAAAGGTTCTCTAACGTAGGGAAGCCATTTTGAATGTGATATCTCTACCAGTTATTGCCAAATATATTGCGTAGTGTATCAGTATTATTTTTGTTTAGTTTTAGTAAATCTTTGTAGGGAATTCATGTGAGGTTTGTAAAATCGTGTGTTGGCAGAAAGTTTCAGAAAAATATATTTATACATAATTCTAAAAGATAGATATGATTAGTTCTTTGATTTATATAAAAGCAAATATTATAATCATTTTTTGAATTGTATAAGAGAATTTATTACTATTCATTTATTTTTTTATGTTTATTTATTTAGTATACTTGTTCTTTGTTTTCCTCAGTGAATAGGAATACTTCTATCACCTGAGGATATTGACTCAAAGCAAAGGAAACTGACGGGTGAATTCCCTTCCTGGGGTTTCAGGTTCCTTCAAAAACCCTTTCTACAAGGCTAGGTCAAAAGGGCGCTAAAACGATATCGGATGTCCTTTGAAAAAAGACAGGGGGCGGAAAAAAACTGGCAGAAATAATTGGAGGACATGGAGGGGAGAGAAACCCCGGTGTAAGGGGAAATGAAGCAGAGAAAGAGAGAAAAAAAAATCAGAAATAAGAAAAAAAAAAGGACTTCATTAAGAGAAAGTATCAGTTACAAAGTGATTTTCAAATTAATAATCCGCAAGAACCCTGGACCCGTCTTTCGGTCATATTTAAACAACGATTTTTTTTTTCACGTAATAATGTACTTGATCTTTCGAACTGGGTAGAGAAGAACCTTTATTATAATTAATGTCTGTTTCTTTAGCTAGTAGCGACGTGATACACCAACAACAAAAAAAAGTTGTTCTCTATTTTGCTTAGCATTATGAGCGATGTAAAACAACCATAAGCAAAAAAAAAAAAAAAAATGAAAGGTAACTTTTTTTCACCCAAAAGTTTGCATAATTTCTAAAATTAGCATACTTTTTGTATATCTGCATCTGTGGTGTTACCTATGGTTATAAATGATTTTCAACCGAAATGCTGAGAATAAACAAATAAGTTTTTTAAATTTTATTTTGGATCCTCTTATTTTAAGATTTTTTTTAAAAATTATTAACTGTTTAATTAACTATTATTAATTATACATTTAGATTGTACTGTTCTGTAGCAGTGGGCTATATTTTTGTGGAGGGTTCTCAACACTCTGTACATTGAACGTAAATAAGGCGCTCTGCCGAATCGCCAAATGGAAGTTGCGATGTTAGTAGTATATCTTTAAATATCCCAAGTTGTTGTTTCTACAACCTATATTAAAAACAGCTGATAATGGATCCATCACCACAAAGCGGAGACACAAGGTCAGAGATATATATAAGAAGATATATGAGATGAACACTAATGAAAGGTGTAAGCCGATAGAGAGCTCAAAGTTAATCAAAACTTTGTGACGCCCCTGTAATCGCTTCTCCGAACAGTTAGTTATCAGTCGCGAAAGTCTTTGGGTCTCCTATGTGCGCTTCCTCGTATCCATGTGTGAGCCCGTTGCCCTCCTGGCGGTGTGGGTAGGTTTTGCGCATGTGTGCGTAGGTTTTGCGCCAGTGTGCGTATCTGTTTCAACTTCCCAGCCACGTTCTATCTCTCAAGTTAAATACAACTACCCCCCAGGATGGCGTCCACATCCAGGCTCTTAACTCATTTACTTTACTTTCCCTTGTAAAGGCCTTAATTCGTTTATACTTTTCCCTGTAGCCCTTAATTCTTCATGCAGCTCCTTCTCCTGTAAGAGTAACGAAGCTGTCTAATTCACCGGGGCACTACATTCGACAGATGAGATTTTCTTTCTCTGCACCCACATTCCTAAAAAAAACTATATAAATGAAGGTGCCCATTTGTACTTACATCATTAGGAAAATTGTATTGACCAGCAGTAGAAAGCATACACGACGTTTCGTGTGAAGTTGTCAAGTGCTGCGTAAGCCAAGCAAAGCAACAAGAACAATTATTTTCCATCACGCATGAGACCGATATCTAAGCACGGCTAATTTATTTCCCTGTACATTCTGAGGAAATTAATTGTTCACTGAGGAAATTGCCAAAAATTACGGTCGTTTTTGAAAATTATTAATTTGCTTCCTCAGTTGTTTTACTCCTGATTTTCGTAACTCATCTCTCTCATTAGGTTCACCGTCTCCTGGAAGAATCCCAAAATAAAAGCCAGTTTAACCGAACTAATACATTGGATTTAGTGTAAGTGTCACAATTTTTTAAGTAAAACATTCACAAATAATTTAAATGTTATTGAATTATTCAAGTTTACGCATTGCTCAACAGGCGCAAGAAGGACCATTTTCAAAAACGAAAGTACTAAAATATACAGTTTGAAATTTTCATAGTAGTTTTATGTTACTACCATATATAAAATATATATTAAAAAATACCTACTAGAGATATTAAAGTCTATAATTATCAAAAATTGCAAAAATTTGAAGTTTAAAAATTTATAAAAAAATAAGCCGATAAATATCAGGGTTAAGAGTACTTTTAGTACAAGCTACTTAGTTAGGTTTATTATTATGCTAAAAATCAACATTGATATGCATCCCCTTATTCTAAAAAATTACCCTTTTGAGAAATGAAACCCGTTGTTTAAAGGCATTAGACTTCAAAATATTCAAATAGTGAAGAAGACATAAAAGATAGAACAGACTGTAAGGAAAACAATAATGTTTTAATTATTAGTCTATGGCTTACTAGTCCTGAGAAAATGAGTTTCCCGTAAGAGCTTATAAACTCAAAAATCAGCAGGTGCGGTAAATCTTAGATGGCCGCTATTTTCAAACGGTTAACTCTAAAAAAATTTAAAAAATTTTTTTGATGGTAAAAATATTAATTTTCTTCTAAAGTGGTTAAGCAACCAGATTATTTTTATCTGGAACATTTCAAATGGATGGACCTGTGAAAGTCACTTCTAAGCGACCAAACTATCACACGCATCTTTATCATCTGTTAGGCACAATATGTAACTAGTTTTGTTCCATAATAGCAAAAATTAAGGCTAGTACATTAAAATAATAAGTTCTATAAAGAGTATATTTACACTCTTAATGGTCAAATCAGACTAGAAGTTTTTGTACAAAGATCATCAATATTGGACCATTTTTGAGCATGTGTGAGAAAAATATTTATATATATATGATGAAATTAGTCGACACTTCCGTCGCCTGAGTGATCGGGCCGGCTTCCATAGTGAGTTTTCGTCTTAAGAGGGATAGGAGAAACGCGATCAAAGGGAATTTTAAAATGCTGCCCCTCTTAAATAGAGTTTGGTTGTCTAAGAAGGAGCAGACTCGGGATTAATCTTGGCTAAATTTAGGCAGACAAGGCTAAGCTAAGTAAAGCGGTGAACCTAGATGTTTATTAATAATTAATTATGGCGAAGGGTGGGGGGTCGCCTGGAGCTTTGTGGGGGATCTAGAGCCATTCCTGGCGTGTTTCCTCAGCTAAATAGCTAGCATGGTGAACATAGCTCCTTTACTTGCCGGGGCTTTAGTTTTTATCAACTCCAGCACCGTAAACCTAATTTCATAAAAAAAAAGAAATAGTTCATAGCTCTTTTTGAATATTTTTGTTTTTATTTTACATTATGAATAAATCGAAATATTCTAGTGTAAAGCCGATCTACTCCAACATTAATTATTCAATATAACAAAATGAAAATATAATAATCAGAATTAATTGTAAGAGTTTTAGAAGATAGAAGATTCCACATCCAGACAGAAACAGCAATCATCCCAAACTCATTCACTGACATTCCAACTTGGAGAGTAATGAACTTAAGGATTGACTTGACATTAACAAAATACAAAAAGACTTACCCAACTTCTACTGTATTTTATAAAAATCTAGTAAACTTAATGATGCGACGGGATACTGACACGTTGTTCACTTGCAGCGAACAGGAGCAGCTGCAATTGTTGACGACAACACTTACCTACTGAAACTTCCAGAAGAAACGACTGTACATACAGCTGAACTGCACGGAATACTAACAAACGTTCAAGACAGAATAAATCGACACATAACTGTTTGCACTGACTCCTTAATTTCATTACTTTCCATCCAAAACATGTACAGTACACATCCAATCATCAATAACATGTTATCACTATAAATAAAAAATACACTCATTACATTGCTATGGTTACCTGGACACGAAGACATCAAACTCAGTACTGCCGTCGACTTACAAGGAAAACTAGCCACCAAAAGACCAACCTTTGACTTACATACTGTGACTTCATCGGACTTATAAAAAACATTACTGACTCACATTCAGTACGAATGGGAAAGTGAGTGGTTTCAAGCAGAAACCAAATTACGAGAAATTAAAGATACAACGAAAGCCTGGTCAAAGGAACACTTCTCTCGAAGAGTTGCTGTTATCTTAACCAGGCTTCGAATTTGACACACCCTACTCACCCATTCGTACTTACTAGAAAGAAAGGACAGACCAACTTGTAAATACTGCAATTAGACTCTGACAGTTAAACATATACTTACATCTGCAGACAACTCATTAACTTAAATATGCCCCACGACTTACTGACAGAAGGTAGCCCACACATCCATACAATACTCAAACATTTGAAAAACACACATTTATACACCAGCCTGTAAATAGTTCAGTTAACTTTTACAACCACAATTTAAAAAATTTATGTTTACATCTAATTATTACTCTTTGTTCTGTTTTTTTTTTTTTTTTTTTTTTTTTTTTTGACGTTTTGATAACATTTAAGTACTTAATTTATTCATTTACCTTTTCTTTTTCTTTCTTCTTGACGTAACGAACATAAACTGAGTTTGTCGCCAATGTTGCGAAGCTCAAAAATGAAATAAATAAATAATAATCATAAAATAAATAATTGTTACCACATAGACATATCAAATATAATTTGTATTGTTATTTACATCTCCAACGATAGTTTTTTCGTTTATATCCTTAAATTTAATAGCGGAATTGCTTCCATGATTTCTATAAGTAGCATTATTGTGTTGTGAACAAAGGAAAATATATAAAGCCTCACAGTTTAACAGCGCCATGCATTAGATTAACTTTATATCTATAAAAATTGCACTTGTAGCTTCTAGGCATTAGCGCGGGTATATATACAATACGCTTTGGTGTCGTAGCGAGCCCATCGATGAAAAAAATTAAACACACCGTTGTTATTAGTACATGTGATGGAATGTCAAGATAATAGAACTTGAAATATGATGAGAATTTTACAGATGGAAAAGGATTTGCATATTTACAATTTTAAGTTATATAATTTACAAATTCACGGTGTTAAAAATTATTAACGAACTGACTAAAAAAAAAAAAAGAAATGCGGCATGGACAAATTTTGTCCTAGTCCTATAGTTACGTAAATGATAAAGTTCTTTAAATCTATTAATGTAAATTAATTATATCAGATAGAATTTATGAATATATTCCTACAAACCCATCTCTATAAAAAGTTGGTTAAACCAAATACATCAGCTTATCTATCTGTCTTATCTTATCTATTTACCTAAAGCAATTTAATTTTCCTCTGATGTAGAAAATATATTCCTAAGGTTTAACATTTAAATTGACTGCGCCAGAGAACCCTTTCTCTGTTGCATTTAGGTTCGTTTCAATCCTTCCTATGAATAGGTTTTATTTCATGAATAGGTTTTATTTCATGAATAGGTTTTATTTCTTGAATAGGTTTTATTTCATTTTGTTTTTTCCTATATAGCGAATCATCTGCGTTATGAGAGTCTTGATAATAAAAATAAAAAAAAAAAAAAATTTTCCTATATTGCAAAATTGTGTCCTAAATATTGTAACAACTTAGATTAATCGCTTAAAGTGTATCTGGTATCAGGAACAGATTGTAATATTTTTTTAATAAATAAATAAATTTGGATTAAAAAAAAAAAAAAAAAATCCTTCCTATGATTACAATTTCTTTTCACAATAAATCTTTTGATTAAATTGCCCCCCCCCCAAAAATAAAATAAAAATAAACAAGATTAAATGTTTTTGGTAAATTTAAATAGTTAATGAACCAGTTAAGGAGAATTAATTTGTACTTTTTTCAAGTTTACTTGAATAGAAGGAAAAATTTGAGCAATTATTGTGGGTAACGTCCGTTCAATAGTTCGAACTAGAAGTATGCCTTAGAACGTTAACTTATTTTTTTATTGGCTTAATTTACTTCACGCAACTTATTTTTAGCGAGTTTCCTATATGTAGGAGAAAGGAGTGTATGTGGTATCCATCTCGGATGTTGGATCACTTTGGAATTCATTTTCCGTTTCTAATATGTAGTATCGATGAAGATTCGAAGGCATTTTTCATAAATTCTTTCATTCATGCAACCTTAATAAAACTGTTTTTTAATTATGTTTATTACGACCTATGTTGTTTTTTTTTTGTTTTGTTTTTTTAATTTATAGGTATATCTTTAAAGCCTTAATAAACGTGAGTGCCAAGGTTTTTGATTTGATTTTCCGTAGGAGTTGTGGTTTTTAATTGGACCTAGAAAAAAGAAGCAGCATAGAAATTTATGTATAAATGGACTTTAAAACTTAAGTAAATAAATTATATAGGTTATTTTATCAAATTCTTTACAAGAGCTCTTAGTCATGTTGACCCTCAGTAAAAGGTTTATATTTTGTATTCATAATTATATCTTTTTTTAAGGAGCGTCAACAATTGGGCTATAAGCGCCAATTAATAATTACTTTTATTAACGGGTAATACTACATTGTGATCAAAATCAAAGTAATTTTCTCCAATTTATGAATAACAAATAAATGAATATTTTTCAATTCTTTATGTCATAAGTTTTATTTTGAATGTTAAAAAGGCCTAAAAAATAACTTTTAATTACAAAATGGCGGCGCTGTGTCAGACGAACGGAAACGCTGTTTTTTCACGGGCGATAGTCTGTAGGCAGCAATTTGCAATCTAAAACAAAAAACTAAATATATTTTGAAAGAAAAACTTAATATCTAGTAAAGTACGTAGGATTTTTAAAAATTATTAATTTTTTCGATAATGATAAACAATTCTTCATTTTCTATTAAAGAATCCGTCAAAAATCGCTCATAAAATCGTCATAAAAAATTTAATGAATCAAAAAATTCATACGTACTTTACTAGCGAATTAGGAAGATGTAACTAAAATTTCAAGTCTATCGGGTGAAAATTGAAGGCGCTAGCTTATCGCCCGATTTGAAAAACATAGTTTTGAGCAAATCGAATTTAATGTTTAATGTACTGAAATGTTAATTTTTTTATTTTTAATTTTTTTTCATAATTTCTTGTTACAAAAATAAAAAAAAAGGGTTTTTAATTTTGAAATTTATCGGGACTTTAGTTGAAAAATGGAATTTTTGGCACATTTTAAAACTGTTCCGTCACATAAACACTTTTGGATATCATTTTTGATTAGTTAAGGAAGCATTTATTTATTTGTATATATTTTAGGAGCTTCGCCACTTGGCTATTTTCTCCTTTGATTTCATAATTACAATTTGTAAAAAATAAATTTTCGAAAATTACATGAAATAATGTCATAAACATTAGGGTACATAACAAATTAAAAAAAAAATATTAATATAACAAAATGAATTTCATCATATAAATTTCTTACAGCTGTGCGCAGTGTACTGGTCTTAATAAAGGAAATAGAAACACTACCTTAGAACCGACTAACCTCAATTAGAACCGACCTTACTCCTCTAAGGACCTCAATCTATTTAAAAAAAAAAAAAAAAAAAAAAAAAAAAAATAGTATTTAAAACAACACTTTATAAGGAGAGAAACACAAAATTATAGCCCTTTACATCATTACACGACCATATAGTGGTGTAGTTATGAATCGGCTATAGTGGTATGGGATTGAGTGTGGCGGGGGTAAGGGGGGGGGGGTTGTTTTTGTGGGGTTGGCACCATTAGTCATGGCGACATCGGGTAGATAGCGCCACTGGCTTAGACCGCAGATAATGACTCAATTAAATGCGGATTTCATTTCACATATCACGGCCGAGCTTTTACCGCCGCGGACATGAGGCCGACACCACCACACGCCATCAAGCTGGGCTCATTTATCTCTCCGATCGGTTTGAAATAAGTATCTCTCTTATATTGTTATTTATTATTTTATTTGAATTGTTATGATTCTGGTGGAATTTAAGGGACAACGTATCCTGTGAAAGTCTATAAATGGTAATTCGGGGGAAGAGACATGTTAAAGGTTGTAAATATGAATTTTATGCGGCGATATGTACAGAGTATACCTTTGGAAAGTTAATTAAATTTTACAAATTTTGTGAGGTTCGGCGGCTTGCAGAAATGTTTTTGTAGGAGTAGTGATTTTCGAAAATTTGTCATTTACTGCACGTTTTGTTAATACCAATTTTAATTAATAGCAGTTATTTTGGTTTGAAAAAGGAAATTTTATGATGATTTAAATAGGAGGGTTTTCTACATAAAACGCTTTTTTTTTTCTTTTTTCTTTTTTTTTAATAACCTTTAGAACAGTATTTAACTACATTTTTGGTCTAGTGCACTGCGGAACCAACAGAGTTATTCCTGATTGTTTTAAGAGGATTATTCCAAGTCTATTAGCCAATTAGGGTTCAAAATTGTCTTCCTTATTAGGTAGTTAATTTTATTTTGCCCGTTAATTGATTTAGTTTATTTCCTATTTAATACTTAACCGGTGTTTAATAAAATTTGGAGGGTGTTTAGCAGAAAATGAGATCACTGCTAAATACGCCCTTAATCCTCTGTTCCTTGATCAAAAGGAGTAGCAGAAGCAATAGGGATACCAATAAGAATTTAAGGGTAGACAGGATGGAATAAGCTTATGCCCTGTGATGCTTAAGTATAGGTCGAGATTAGGATTAAAAAAAGCACTTAAGACAATTACGATAAAGGATAATGAGTTTCGTTAGGGGAGAGATTGGAGATGTTATGGGGAGGGAAGAGGTTAAGCACGAGAGAGAGAGAGAGAGAGAGAGAGAGAGAGAGAGAGAGAGAGAGAGAGAGAGAGAGAGAGAGAGAGAGAGAGAGAGAAGAAAGAGACTTGCAAATGAGATGGACTTTGATACTGTACTAAAAGGACTTACTAAGAGTCTTGTAATCAAGTAGTCTTGTTTCAATGGATTCCCCCTCCCCAGCATACAAGCCAATATACGTACTTATTACGGATCGCCGTTATAAATAATGTACAACAAGAATTGAATGAAATATCCTGACTGATTTATTAACATAGCGAAATTCCAAATCGATCCTATAGCATTAGGGGTAGGTTTACAAATAGAAGATATGCTTACAATTTTGTAATATTAAGATAAGATATTATGCTCCGATACCTCTTTTTTTTTTTTTTTTTTTTTTTTTTTAATTTTTCTCAAAAACGGGTATATATACGGACTTATTAATTTGATTCGATCCTCACGTTAAAATTTTCAATTAACTTATACCTGGAAGCCTATTAAGGCATAATCAAAGCTGTTGGTTAACGAACTTGTACAAAAAATTTGTTTACAAATGTTCAACAAAATCAGACAACTTCTGAAGCTGCTAGAGCACGAACAGACAAACGGACAATGAAAAATGTTCACTTTTCAGACCCCAGATATCAGAAAATTACTGGAGGGCCAAATTTCTATATATATCTCCCCCAATATGTGTATATAGTTACAAACTACTTAAAAATAAAAATACTCGAAAAAAAAATCTTATAAAAGTGGTTTCGTAGTACATTGTAAAAAACGTCTGATGATGTTTGAAACTACTCATTTTAAAGTATCACATGAATAAAATATCAGTATGGCATTCTTTGGCAATCATTAGGTTTTGTCCATAGAAAATTAATGTTTTTATTTCTCTTTTAGGAAACCCCTTTGTTTCAAAGACCATATGTTTTTGTATTCCATTATGTTTCATAAATTTTTGAAAACAGTCTATTGGGGGGGGATCTGCCGCTGGTGGGGATCGAACCCATCATCTAAGGCGCTAGCCACAAGGCCACGTGAGACCCCGAGTATGGTATTAAAGCTACAATAGGAATATTCTGATAAAAGCAGTATACGTAATTCTCTTTAAACTTTATTTAAAAGACTTGTGGCTAAATTGAACCATTTTTGAGATTTTTTTGAAAAAATACAAAAACGTAATAAATTTGAGTGTTTTACGGTCGTCAAAAGGTCCCTCTAGGTCAGTCATGTTTTATGGTTCTTTTTTGTTATAATTATACTAATTTGTAAAAATTAAGGAAAAAAACATCAGAAAATACAAAATTATACAAATTTTTAAAAGATTTTTGATTAAATTGTAAATCCATCGTCCCTCTAGTCGCCAATGACTTCAACACAAAAACGAGTATGTTCCTCTGAGAGACTTTGCTCAACTACTACCTTTACAACGGTCTGGATGGTTAGTTGAAGGAGGTTAACTAACCGATCATCGAACCAACTGACTCGATTACCTAGGAGAGACCTCTAGGCCTGCTCTTACCTCCAATTACCTTTGTGAGGGCGAGCCCTTCGCTCTCTGTAACATCCATTAACTCATAGTTATGCAGGATAGGCACTTTATGCCGGCACCAACTTATAGCCAACCGACAAACTGACCTTTAGTCAGTTACTGTTCAGTCTTGCACCTTTCTTCTGCTCATACTTATGAGTAAACAGAAGCAAAGGGTAATTTAAAGACAATCTCTCTCTCTCTCTCTCTCTCTCTCTCTCTCTCTCTCTCTCTCTCTCTCTCTCTCTCTCTCTCTCTCTCTCTCTCGCTCTCTCTCTCTCTCATCTTTCCTTCCTCCACTAGTCTCTCTCTCTCTCATCTTTCCTTCCTCCACTAGTCTCTCTCTCTCTCATCTTTCCTTCCTCCACTAGTCTCTCTCTCTCTCATCTTTCCTTCCTCCACTAGTCTCTCTCTCTCTCATCTTTCCTTCCTCCACTAGTCTCTCTCTCTCTCTCTCTCATCTTTCCTTCTTCCACTTGTCTCTCTCTCACTCTCTTTCCCTACACCCCTCCGCGCGCCTCTCTACACTCTCCATTATTCCTGCACACCTCCCTTTCCCTACATTCTCTCCCTCTTGCCCCCCACCACCCTCTCTTATTCTCCTTCTACCTACCCTCTCATTCTCTCTCACCTTTCTTTCCTATATTTGTCTCTGTCTCACTTTCTTTTCCTTCTGCCCTTCGCACACCTCTCTACCCTCTCCATTATTCCCGCACATCTCTCTTTCTCTACCTTCTCTCTCGCTTTTTATTTTTCTCCCGAACCTCTCATTCTCTCTCACCTTTTTTTCCCTCACTTGTCTCTGTCTCACACTCTTTTTCCTCCCGCTATCCGCGCACCTCTCTATTCCCCCCATTATTCCCGCGCACCTCACTTTCACTACCTTCTCCCCCCCTATCTTTTCTCCTTCTCCTTAACCACTCATTCTCTCTCACCTCTTTTCTCTATCTCTCACTATTTCTCTCTTTAACCGTTTTAGAGAAAAATAAATAAAACTAGTTTTTCCAACTAATTTTTGTTTCGATATTCAGAAATGATTGATTCAGTTGAAAACTGATAAATTCTTCTAAACGAGGATATTTAAATCTTGGGTGCGTTTGGAGTGACGGAAATACTAGAAAAAAAATGTCATTAACAGGAATGAAAAGTTTTGGGATCTTCGTAAACTTTCTTAAATATTTCAAAAACGGTTGATAAGTGGAAGGTGACCATTTGAAATGATTTTCGATGTGACGATGTCAATCCGAGAAATAAGTACCTCAAACTGTAGGTTTCGTTCTTTTTAAAGTTTTTTTCATGCCTGTTGGCGTTAGTTTTTTAATTTGCATAAAAAATAACAGGAGAATTTTAGTAAAACAAGATAAGGAAATAAGAAAAGTATTTGTAGCACAGTTTTTTAAGAGGGAGGTGGAAGAGTAATTTCCTCATAGAATACTGTCAGTTTCCAGTTGTGTCATGTTACTTTTTTTTTTAATGAAAAATCAACATTGTTTCTATTTTGAGCTTTCCGTATGACACTAGGAACAAGATGGGAAACGCGGTAAAATGACGCAGTTCCTGCAAGTCGAACTTTTTATTAGTTGTCCCTGGAAATAGGAGTTTGTTAATGAAAGAGCTGAAGAAGCCTAGGCTTGAAGGAAAAGAAAGACCACTAGTGTTAGTGAAAGACTAAAATGGGATGAGATTAAAGGTAAGTACTCTCCCAGTGATTGGATGACTATTTACGCCAGTGACTAAGCAAAAGGCAGGCCTCCTTCAGGTCATTACACTTCTCCAGAAGCAGACCTCAAACAAGCTCTTAGCTTGATAGCTGGGCCCTTTGCTTTTCCTTCTGTCTCTCTCATTCTCTCTGGTGTACTCTTATATCCTTTGTCCTCTCGATTTGTAGGCATTTTAGTGTTCTCTCCCTACATACGGAGGAAATCCGCCTGTGAAGTCGACCCGAAGAAGTCATGAGTAGAAACATTCGTAAGAACTGAAGGAATGGTTGGGATTCGGCTAAGTTAAGAGAAAACGTCAGAGTTTCAGAAAAATGTATAAGAAGTCACGGGAGGGTTGGTATTCGGCTAGTATAAAAAACGAAAAATATATATTGGACGTTTCGGCGGCAGCCTTCTTCAGATAAGAAATAAGTATACTTAATTAGAAACGAGAATAATCAAACAGTGAGAAACCATTTATTAAGAACAAATCTTTTTTTTATTAGTGTACATTAGTTAAACAAGTAATTTTTATACAAAAGGTAGTTGAAAGGAAGCGTAAACATTAACAGAGACGCAAAGTAAACAAAATGCAGGGAAATATATTATCAAGCCCAAAAATACAAGGAACCACATAAGCAAACATATCGTCGATACAATTTCAAAGTATCGGATCACTACTTACCACAGTGAAAAATCTTTTATTCATTACTTTGATTTTGGACAGTCAACTAGTCGGCAGATTCGACCTTCTGACAATAGTTCCTTTCCCTTTCACTGAGTGAACTTAGATTCGAGAATTTGGCGTACATAAGTCCAACAGCAATCAGTATAGATCGAAAATGAAAAATGCGTGTTTTTACATTCGATACTTTGCAGTTGTATGGACGATATAAAAGTATTTTCGTTTTATATTTTAAAGAAGTCAGTTTTTCTTTTTATATTTAAACCCCCCAATTTATAATTATAAATACAAAGCAGCCGAAGAATACAGATTTTTTGTTGAAGATCTGACGTTTTCTCTTAGCCAAATCCCTACCATCTCTTGATTTCGTAACACCTCAATGGCATCTTATACAAAAACTTAAGAACCCATAATTTATGAAAATACATTTTTATAAGTAGGTGTATCGAGTGTAACTACTTTCAAGCACTATCGTATATAGGAAATAATTCGGGGCTGAGAGCAGCTAGGCATTTAGAGAGTAGGGAATATTTTAAATACTTGAGTGTAAAATGGTGAGTTTTAAGGTCTTCTGGACACCTAGTAGACCAGGGTAAATGTACAAGACATTTTTAGTTGTTATAGGCTTTTTTAAATGAAATATTTTCACAAAAACAACGTTTCGGGGGGGGGGGGGCTGCAGCCTCCTCAACCCCCATTTCTTATATACGCCCATGCTTTCAAGGTGATATTGTTAACAACTTTTAGAGAACCTCTTTCATATGTCCCTCAATCACCAAACTAATGTAAGATATATAAATTTTGTTCGTGTTGGAAATATTTTATTAAAAGGCATAAGGTGTTTTGGATTTTTATATTTTGTTAAATATCATGAAAGTGGCAAAAAAATTGCAGTAAATGGAAAGGAATACAAGTTTGGACGTTTGTCAAAATCTATTGGTTATGCATTCGCACTACCGGATTGCTTAATCGAATTGACGACAAGAGAGGACATTTTTTGCTATGGAGAGACAGAAAAGCTTCTAAAAATATAACATTTAATATTGTTTTATGAAAAAAAAAAAATATCGAAGTGATAAACATGATCCCTTATTTGGGGTGGGGGTGAGAAATTGTGATGGAGGGGCATAAAGAGGGGCCTCTGACAATGTGACATATATCACCTCTGTCGCCCACCTCCATAACAAGACTGTCACTCAACAAGAAAATTTTTCATACTTAAAAAACAATGCTTTACTGATGTATCACTCCTTCTTCTTGTTTCTCTACAAGAAAAATAAAAAAGTTCAAAGCCCTTTTGAGTAATATTGCACAATAGAGTTTCTTGAGTTATCAACTCGCATCCACCACTTTTATCTCTTTCACAGTCACCGCATCCTCATTTCCATCTCCTTCTTATCTCTATGTCAGGGAACCCAATCTTAACCCATCACACATATCCGCTCTCTCGTTTTCCTTTTTCTCACTCAACTTAGCTACAATTTTGAATCTATACTCACTATATATCTGTCACACACTAACTCTTCTTCTGAGAATTGCTCTTTCTTTCTCTGTTTCATTTTTAGCGCGTTTTATCTCACCTTCCATTCTGACGAACCTCACTTATGATTCCAACCCGATTAGCTAATCTGGAACGGCAAGAAAATACCACATTTCTGACGTTATAAATCAGGAAGTTAACGGCCTCTATCTCTTTGATTTCTACCTGGCTCAAAAATGATCCAATTTTGATGAACTTTGGTGCAAAAATAATCCGTACCATTAATATGGTCAAGTTCGTAAACAAGTCGAATCTGTCTATCGGAATACCACTTCTTTGGCGTAAATCGCTTTAGAAATATCGTAAATTCTACGACTTGGCATTTATAGGCATATAGGAACACGTTTTATAGGTTTCTATCATACGGGACCAAATAAAACCAACATAAGGCGATATCTGTGACAGTTTTCGAGAAAAAGTGGACATAACTAATTTCCTTAACAATTTTCGCGCTAGGGACTCAAAAACGATTGATTCAGTTGAAAATTCACTAAATATACTTAAATTTTGCTTACATTTGGAGTTGAGGAGGTAATAGAAATAAAGTACATCTTATTGAGAATACCACTATTAATATTTTTCTACACTTGCTTAAATATCTTTAAAACCGTTGGAAAAAAGTCGTAAGGGAAAGGAAACCTTTCGAAAGTTAACTAAATTCTCTGCTCTCATCTCTTTTTTTACTTAGCTAATCTATAAATCTGTCTGTCATTCACTTACTCTGTCTACACTTTCATCCATTTCTCTTTCCTTCTGTGTCACTGAATTGTTTCTGCATCTCTCTGTGGAATTAATACGTATTTCGATATGAAGTATGAAGAAGCAGTCGAACGCAAATTTTAAGGGATATAGGAACGTTTGTAACAGTAAGCATATATATATATATATATATATATATATATATATATATATATATATATAATAGATCAGCCTAATCCAAACAGACCTAAGGAAACAAATTATTATTATGTTATGTAGTAAGGTATATAAACATTTAAGAAAATCGTAATATTTCATTTTTTTCTGCAACTTAAAATCCAAATTACAGTCTTAATCAAGATTGAAAACGTTTTGTATTTTTCACAGCATTTACACAAAACGGAAAAAGCAAACGGATATCTAAATGATAAATACACTGATCAGTTCCGCCGATGACAAACTGAATCGGCTCGAAGGATCACTGTCTAGCCAATCGCACGTACTGCCGTCATATCGACTATACCTCCGTCCCAGTACTGTTTAAATTGCAGGGTACTAGAGTACGTTATTTGATGATCCATCAGACGCTTAATTCGCCTCATAAAGTCTATATATGACATTAGATTCCGCCTAATCTGAAACCGGGTTAGATTATTAGTTCGGGAGAGCGGGACTCCACTATATACATATATATATATATATATATATATATATATATATATATATATATATATATATATATATATATAGTGGATGTATATGTACGTGTCTTTTTCTTCAGTAGATATCTAATAATACAGGAGCGAGATATATGTTTGTATTAGATAATGTTTTTAAAATATTTTATAATTTTACTGTAAATTCATATTAATGTTTGAATAGGATGAATTTTAAAAACAGAAAATTTATATCATGAAATTCCTGGCCAGTTAAGAAGGTGAGAAGAGACATGAGAGTAATAATAAGAAGTTATAAAGAAATGAGAAGAAGGAAGAAGAAGTTGAGGCGACTGGGAATTTTAATTGAGGTCTATAGAGGACGGAGGGCTGGTAGATATAGGATTCCAGAGACATTGCAGGCCCACAATTCCAGGAGGAGTCCCTGGAGAAATGTGAACTATGCTCCCTTTTCCAATCCTATGCTCCTCTCCAGTCCCTCTCCAGTTCTAGTTTATCAATCCTCTTTCTTCTCATTCTATTCCATTATAACGCCTGATTGGATAGTGCAAAGGCCTATTGGGGATGTAGGCCAATTGCAGAGTTGCATTCAATTTGGCTATTCTGGAGTGTACTTACAGAACGGTTCCTCCCTCCCTATAGATACAAAACATGCTTATGACATCGTCAAACCAGTTCTAGTTTATCAATCTCTCTTCTTTTCGTCATTTTTCATTATAACTTTCGATTGGAATGAGCAAAGGACTTTGGGTTTGTTTGCAAAGACCACATCCAGTTACTTCTCCAGTTTCTTGTGAAGTATCTGTAGTGATTACAACAGTGATTCGGCGCATAACTCATTTCCATTTCTATTGGTTGTTGCTGCTAGGAATCTAACCTTCAACACTCAATTCAATCCAACTCGCAAAAATTAATAGAATTCTATTAATTTTAGCGAGTTGGATTGACTAGATTTTTGATAAATTCTTGAGGGACCGTAGCGAGCGGTGACGCATACCACGAATGCCCATAAGGCGAAATAAATATAAAATATAAACATGTTATAGAACGACCGGACAAAAAAATCGGTGAGGAGGCCCATAAAATTTACAATTACCGTTGATTTTTATAATATTAACCTTTTTACTAATAAATATTACTTGCTGTAATATATTTTGCTTATTTTCATTTATGCTTTACAAGCCTAAAAGTATTACTTACAAATACAAGTTACCTAACGGTTAGTTCGAAACCCTATTGTATAAATGCACTAGTCAAAAAAAGTTGTTTTTAGCAGTGATTGCAGAGATTTTAAATACTTTTCATCGCTATATTTCTATAATATGGTTTCTAATCTTAGAAAACCTGTAAAGGAGTAATAGATAACCTGCAAAGAACCTATAAACTAATCCCTAAGTACCAAAATCACTGTTTAAAATCACGTCAGATACTTCAAAGTAACTGGATGTAGTCTTCACAAACAGACCCAGGACTTTGATTAAGATAGGCCTATTTCAAGATTTTCATTAAATTTTGTGGTTGTAGAGTGAACTTTTAGCGCGTTTCCTCCTGCTCTCCATAGGAAAGTAACTCGCTTATGACGTTGGCTTTATTACCTAGTCCCGACTAGGAATGTCCAACAAGCCATAGATCTAGAAAAGAACGGTGGTTAAAGTTTTTGTATATTTGTCTGTACGCTCACTATGTGTCTAAAAAAAAGTTTACCGATTTTCAAAACATTTGGCCGAATCCGTCCATCGGAACGTGGTTTTATGTGAAAACATCGCGCCAAAATATATGAAACACGATTTCTAACTATGTACACGTAGGGAATGTAATGAAACTATTTTCAAGGCCATATCTATAATCGTTTTTAAAGAAACAACTAAAATGTTCTTGAGATTTTCGAACATAAGAGAAGAGAAATTCTTTATTTAAAATAAAGTTGGCTGCCCAAATATATTGGGTTGCCAAACACACAGCGTACTTATCAATGTTTCGAAAATTCATTTCAATTGGTTAAAAGGATTTTTATTTTGTTTAAAATTAATGCAGATAAAATAAATTTTGACGATGAATTTAATAAAAAAAAAAATTTTTGAACGATGATTTTTTTTTTTTTTTTTTTTTTTTTTTGTAGGCCTGGACCTAAATTTTGTGAAATGAATTTCGAAAGATTGATAAGCAGCTGTTCAGCTCCCATATATGTGGTAGTTGAGTATCCCCAGGTAATCTATCAAGATTGATTCAGCAAGGATACTGAACTTGTTAGGTTCCACGCCCAGTTCTTCAAGGAAGTCACAGGTTAATCTTGGCATCGTACCTCTCGTGCCAAACCATAGGCCTTGAACGAGATATTCCCGTCTTCCGAATGTGTCCTGAAACTTTTCTTGGTAGAATTCGATGCACTTGGAGTATATGGCCGTTTTTTCTTTATTGACTTCTTCCGCCTGCAGGGGATCGTTCGTCTCATATCTTATCGTTGGGTCAATAATGTAAGCCTTCTTTGATTTTTCTTAAAATGCAATAATATTCCAAATCTTGGCGAGCCGTCATCAACGACACTGTAGACTTCTTCGAGACACATAAACTGTTTTTCTTGAAAGCGATATAAATCTCGAAAGCGATTTCGGGAATCGTCGTAAATGTTCAACGTTTCTCAAAAACTAATGATAAAGCGATTTTACGCAGAGAAATCGGTCCTTAAAACCCTAAACCGTCGGTTTCGTTCTTTTGAATTTTTTTTTTGTCTCTGTATATTTGTCTTTCTTTAACTGTAGTTTTTTTTTCTTCTAAATTGCATTAAACAGTAAAATTTTACACGACTTTAAGAAGTCGAAAGGTTAAATGGTTGCAATTCGGCGGATTTTTTAAAATCTGATGTTTTCTGTTAGCTGAGTCCTTATTTTTCCGATTGGGCATATGAGCATATCATTTAATAAATTCCTGTATTTTTATAATATAGAAATATTATTAATTTTATAATAACAATTTTACTTTTAAATCAAATTATAAAAAAAGAGGAACCGGATAATTAGGAAGAATACTCGTAATCATTAATTTACGGTTCAATAAATAAAATGATAAAACTAGGGGGGGGGGGGTGAACAAAGCGGGTGTCCTATAACCGAAGTTGTTATTAGCTCCCGTGCATAATCAGGCTTTGTTATCGTTTAACTGTTAATAAACCCTTTAGCTGTACGGGTAAATGTTTTACCATTTCCGAGAACATTACAAAAAGCTTAATCGGCAATATAAACATTTTCATCTAAACGACCTGATGAACTCATTACGCCAGCGTTAATGAGCCTACCTTCTGTAATGCAATTTAAAATTATGTTTTCATAAGAACTCCGGAAAACAAAACAAAAATTAAAAAAATAAAACCTGGCTTTGGCACAGGGCTTTTTTTAATAAAGCAGTAAATTTCGGTTTTGTTTTACAGGGTAGAATTTGAAATACATATTTTGTTATTACGAAACATTTTCTATCGACCAGACTTTTTTTTCTAAATGAACTTCTGACAAACGTTGATAGCTTATTGTGCACTTAGGAAACGTCAACCGTAGATTTCAACGGCAGAATTATTGTATTGGACACTAAAACATTTGTTGAATAAGCTTCAAAAATGCTGAATCATCTGAATTTTTTATTAAAAAAAAATTGGCCGAGAAGAAAATTGAAGTGGTCACCTGAAATTGATATAGGATATCATCGTTTTCATCGATTCATTCATTGCTTCTAAGAGCATAGAACATAGATTTTTCTGAAAATCTCACTTTTTCTCTTAGCAGAATCCCAAGCATTACTTTAAGTGTCACCGCAACGGCTAACTATCTCCATCTCATTAATATAAAATAACTATACCCTATTAGACGGAAAAGTTTAAATGCGCATGAGCGAACTCTCTTCTGTTCAGGTATTTACAATGCAGAATGAACTCTACACAATATTCTAACCTATCTCATTTAATCTGAAATATTTATATTCAAGTTCTTATTATTTTTATTTTTATGCTAATAAGAGTGTACATTGACAGCTTTAAAAAGAGACGAATTCAGAAACCATTATTCAAAATGTAAAAATATAAATGACACATCATATTACAAAATTTGGTCATAGGAGTAAAAACCTCCCTGTGGTGAGGTTATAAGAGAGGGAAGTTTTCCCGCAAATATAGGAAAAGCAATTTTCCTTCCAAATAAACCATATATTTGAATGAGTGATCAAACGTGATGAAAAATTTAAACTAGGAATTTCTATTCTTGTTATTTAATTCACATATACTTAAATATTTTCCTTCGGTGATTATGTGTTTTTTTTTTATAAGCCAATGTACTTATTGGCAGTCGTTTTTTAACTACGCTGATTGAATGGCAACTGAAATTCATTCTGGTCTTAATTTTTAAAGGGACGTCTTCCAAATGAACGAATTCTAAATAAAATGAAGTAACTAGGATTCGATGACCAGTTGTAAAGTTCTGTTTGCAAACTGGTAACATTCCATTGTTATAAAGATCATGTATCCAGATACTTTAAGAAGTCCAAAAATTTTGAAAAAGTTAGGTATAGAAACATTATTACTAAATTATACATGGTATTTGATAAACATTTTGAGAGGTGTTTCTCGAACTATACAAGGAAAAATCCTCGATACAGGCCTTCTGGTTAAATAATATTGTTTTCCTAGCCAGCTAAAGGACCACCAGAAATCTTCTTTTAATTGAAGATTTGGAAGAAGAAGAAGTTCATTAGTGTGGCCCGGCTTAAAGATTGGTTCCTTCTGAGACCTGTCAATGGTTTAGTCTCGTTTGTTATTGCCATTTAAAGCGAATTTTTTTATTTATCCATTACTAGCTGAATACCCGTGCTTCGTCACGGCAGATAAGTAGTTATTTTATTGCGTTAAATAATGTTTCATTAAAATTACGTTACCATACAATTCTGTGCAGTTTATTATAGCACGGTTCCCGTCATACTATATTTTATTCAATGGGCGTTAAAATTTAAAAGTTTATGTTTCCAAGAAGTCATATGGTAACACCCAATATATTTACGAGTATTACCAAGGTTATAGGCGAGGAGGCTGTGCAAGGGTTCCGGATATTATTACCTCGCCTGGAAAACCTAAGGATATGCCATACATCACGGTTTGACCGGGACTGTCCCGCTATTTTGCAATTGTTTTGGTGTCCCGCCCAGTTTTATCAATGTCCCGGAAAAGGCTGTAAGATGTAAAAAGAAATGAATTCATGTTTATAAGAATCTTTTTTAAATCGGTTACTTTTCTACAATTAACATTTTTACTACTGCTCACAGTGTCAAAGAAATGAGAAGTAATCTAACTGTAAAACGCTGGAACTACCTGCACAGCGCTGCCAGCTCCCAGACACTACTATTTGGCTGAGAGATTGTTTTAAGAAAATCAAGTAGCAAAAAATGTTCCCTTCTTATTTTTAAGGTTTGGGTAGACTAACAGTTTAGGATTCCCCCTTCCCGTTAGTTGCTAGGCTTAAAATACACCAACCATTTTTCTTATAATTTGTAGTCTTTTTATCCCCCCCCCCCCTGGTATGCCCATCCCATATTAATGTGTCTCGGTTTAACTCTCCAAAAATATGGCAAGCCTATCTGACGGGGACAGGCAGAAAAGAAACGCAATTAAAACTCTATGAGGGACAGTTAATTTCTAGTAATTCAAGGTCTGCCATCATAGTTGAAATTAACCTCAATTAGAAATAAAACTATGAGATAGATAATGTAAGGTAACAGCTGTTCTTTATCGTCCTAGCAACGCAGGCTGCCTAGGCTTGCTTTCTCTAACCAACTCAAACTTTAAACCCCCCTAAAAATGCTTAAAAATACGAATATCAAAAAATCCTTTCTTAGCGAGCGCCTACGTTATATAGGGAGTGTCCATGCAAAATTTCAACATTTTCTTTCGAGCGGTTTGTGCTGGGCGTTGATAGATGAGTGAGTGAGTGAGTGGTATTTGACAAATATATAGTAGATATTGAATGTAGTTTATTGATTTGTTGATAGAAAAAGTGTGTCATGAGTCTCTTCCCTAATCGGCTGTCTCAATTATATATCAAATTAAACATTCACACAAGTAATTTTCCAATTTTTATCAGAAGAATGGAAAATATTTTCCTTTAGTGTCTAACATGTGTATCTGTTTTCGTTGCTTTATGTATGTGTAATATTTTGTTTAATTTTAAAATGAATCTCTCTAATTATGTCGATATTGTATACAAGATGATTTAAAAGAAATATATGTAAAACGATTTTCAAGAAAAATTGGAAAAACAATACTTTTCTCAGGGGCTTCGAATATTTTATTAAGTATCTCGAAACCAGTAGAAAAATAGTGATAAATGTAAATCGTCTATTCAAAAGCTTACTAAATTCCGTACAAAAACCGTTATTATGCAATTTCTGATAAAGCGATCGCAAGCTGAGAAATTCGAAAGAGTCAGATTCATTCTTTTGAATTTTTGTTTCAGTTTACCTCAGTTTTTAATTTTTTTTCAAAGCAAGGACATTAAATATATATATAAAAAAAATTGTAATAGTGTTTTCCTAAAACGAGATTCGAGAAGCCGTTTAGGATAACGCCAGGTTCCTGTGCTCTTTTCTTTGAAATTTCATTGGAGTAAGTGTACATTTTTTACGAAATATCAATACAGAAATCACCCATTTCTAATCCAAAATTTACAAATGACACTAGACAGTTACAAATAACGGAAAATGGTTAAGATGACGCAGTTCCTACGAGATTTTTGTTTTTAAATCTCAGGAAAAGGATTATTTCATTTTCCAGTGGTAGAATGATGAGTGAGATGTTGTTTAATTTTAATTTATCAGATATATAAAAGGGATTATTTGGTTTTCCAACCTCTGAACTATATTAATGAGGGCAGAAACTAAAGAAATCTCTTACTAACGAAGCTACAATCCCCTGTTAGCACTTTCCTCCGAAGGAAAGTAGCTATTGAGGTTGGACTCATGACGGAATTTTTGAAAAATTTCTTCAAATCCTTATCGATCCTACCTAGTAGACACCGAAAATGACCCCCGTTAAAATTTATATATATCTATATATATATATATATGCGTATATATATATATATATATATATGTGTCTGTTAACACGATAGCGGCCAGAGTTTTTGTTTTTTCGTCACGAAACTTGGTATATAGCATTCAATTAGCAAACGATTGAACGAGTTCGTTAACCACCAAAATCGGTCCACTGGAAGGGGGGGTTTACCCCGAACCCAAAACACTAATTTGACCATTTCAGCCGTAATATTTGTTATATTTCAACAAAACTTGGTATTCGTAGTGGTAATATAGAGAGAAAAGTGAGATATAAAAATGAACTAAATCGGTTCATGAGGAGGGGGGGTTTACTCCGGACCGACAATACCAATTCGCCACTACCAGCCGTGATTTTAGGTATATTTCGACGAAACTCGGTATTCATAGTGGTAATCTACAGGTAAATATGTGTTGTAAAAATAAACTAAATCGGTTCATTAGGAGGGGGGGGGGGTTTACTCCAGACCCACAATACCAATTCGCCACTACCAATCGTGATTTTTGGTATATTTCGACGAAACTCGGTATTCGTAGTGGTAATCTACAGGTAAATATGTGTTGTAAAAATAAACTAAATCGGTTCATTAGGAGGGGGGGTTTACTCCGGACCCAAATTACTAATATACTCATACTGGTCGTAATTTCTGCTGTATTGTAACGAAACGCGGTATACGTCGTGGGTAACTCATGAGAAAGAAGTGTTGTAAAAATGAGCTGAATCGGTCAATCGGAAAGGGGGGTTTACTTTGTAATATATTTCAATAGAAAAGCCAGGCAGATATAGGTTCACAAAGGCGCCGCAAGGAGCGCTAGAGGGACTGTATCCGGTTCCTGCGTTAGATCAAAATACGATAATACGAGGTTTTTTGTATTTATTACGTAGTGTAGTAGGTACCATGTGTAAACATAACTCTGGAAGCAAATTAATAATTTATCAGTTACTCATTTCGAAATTAAAAGAGAACTATTCATGTTTTTATTTTATTTATGTAGGATATTTTAAGCAAATTGTTCTGGAAAGCAGTCTACACTACCCAAATTCTGAGGAAAGTGCTTAGTTATGCAGCTCCTGCGTGACGGACTTTTTGGACTGAAGTTGATACTTAAACTTTCCTAGTGAAATAGGACTATACCCTACTCCAACCCCTCAAAGTAGAAAACCCAACCCTCCCAGAAATTATTAGATTAGAACTGATATTCTCACAGTGAATTCCAACAGGGGGGGGGGGTCGGAGGCCAATTATATAAAGTGCTTTACTTTTAATCCTGAGAACCATCCAAACTGATTTTGTTATGAAACAGTGGAGCTTTTCTAATAGGGAGGTCTGAAATGGACATTTCTGTTAGTTTAAATGACTATTTTAAACTATTCCGTATTGTACACCTAATGAAAAAATCGGACATTCAAATTTGTGAACAGCGTAACAAAATCTGTAAATTGTTCTATAGAAATATTTTCTCAAAAAGCACTAAAACGTTTGAGCACCCCTCCGTCAAACATATATTAAGGGGTAATATTACAGTGCAACTTCTTTTTTTTACAATTTTTTATGGGTTTAAATGCTTCCTTAAATAATAAAAATTCTATCCAAGAGTGTTGATGTGGCAGAAAAGTCTTTAATTATGCCAGTAATTCGATTTTTCAACTAAAGGCCCATTTCATCACCAAATTAAAAACCATTTTTTTTACCTTTATTACAAGAAATAATGGAAAAAGAAGAACAGAAAAAAAGAACATTTGTGTACATTAAAATTTAAAATAGATTTTCTCCAAACTAATAATAATAATAAAGCCTTTTATTATGTTCAAAGCTCAATTACAAATCAAATTATTTTACAGTAAATATTTACAAGCCCTAATAAATAAATAAATGAAAATAAATTTACAACTTCAATCTTAGAAATGCTTCTCTGAGTTTGAACATAGGCCTTCCATGAAGGAGTACAGGTCTAGACTTTCCCAGGTGACCAGCCTAATGGGAAGCCGAGGTTCCTATCTGCATCCACTTCTCCTTCCAGCCATCTCTGTCTCTCGCCAATCTCCACCATAATGGACCAGCCATCGTCTTGAAGAAGTCGCTCCATCTTTTCATTGGTCTTCCTCGTCGCCTCTTGTGACCAAAGTGTGTCCAAACAGTCACCTCCCTTGACCATCTCTTATCTGCTCTTCTTAATACTTGACCAGTCCATTCCCATTTTAGCTTCCTAACCTGATGGATTATATCCTTCAGACCTGTCCTCTCTCTGATGACACTGCTTCTAGCCTTGCCCTTCCTTCTTATGTTTGTCATACTCCTTTCTACTGACCTTTGCCAGGTTATCAATTTTCTTGATTGGGCTTCAGTTAAGGTCCAAGTTTGACTAGCATAGGAGACGCAGGGAGTATACAGGTATCAAACACTACTTTTTTAACTTCTTTCGGGAAATTGTTTTTCATTATTTCTCTAAGTGCCCAGTACTTTCCTCATCTTATTGATATTCTTCTGTCCAATTCTTTCTGCGACTTGTTAGCAAATGAGACAAGCTGCCCAAGGTATATATATATTCGTCCACATATTCCAGCTGATGATTTCCAACGATAATATTCACCTTTTTCGCGTTTGTCATTAGCTTTGTTTTGCCAAAGTTTGGTAAGAGACCCACATCTTTGCACTCTTCCAGCAATGTTCTTATCATAATTTTCATCTCTTCTGCGGTGCTCGCCAACAAAACAATGTCATCTGCAAATCGGAGACAGTTTAACCGCCATCCACTGACCTTGATGCCCACGTAATTCCAATCCAAAAGCCAAAACACTGTTTCCAGCACCAAGATAAAAAGAATAGGTGATAAAAGATCTCCTTGACGAACTCCTCTCCACAGACAGCAAAATTGGGACCATTCCGTTCAGCGGCAATGAATGCTTCCATGTTCTTGTACAGCTGCATAACTAAGCGAATATATTTATGTTCTACTCCTATCGTTTGTAGTGCCTCAAGGATGCTTCGATGGAAAATTCTGTCAAACGCTTTCTGGAAATCGATAAAGCACAGAAAAGTATAAAACCTATACTCCTTTGCTTTTTCAATTACCTGATTAATTGCCTGGATGTGGTCGGTCTCAGAAAATCCTTTCCTAAATCCAGCTTGGTCTTCGCTTATGCATTGCATTATTCTCGTCAGTGAGACGTTCCTTAAGGATAGTTGCAAAAACCTTTGAGACAGTCGAGCTGAGAGAGATGGGTCTATAATTCTCAATCATTTTTTCTCAAAACTATGTTTTTCAAATCAGGCAATAAGCTAGCGCCTTCACTTTATACCCGATCATTTTCACATTTTCCTAATGACATTTGCTAGTAAAGTACGTAGGATTTTATTGATTCGTAGAATTATAACGATTTTCGGCAGTGTATTAATATAAAATGAAGAATTGTTCAACATATTCGAAAAAAATAATGTTTCCTAACTTTACTTGATAAGACCACCTGCAGACTATCGCCAGTGAAACAAGAGGGTTTCTGTTTGTCAGACAAAGCGCCGCTATTTTGTAACTTATGATATAAAGAATTAAAAAATCGTTATTCAAAAATTGGAGAAAATGACTTTGATTTTTAGTATACAAGTTAGTATTACTCCTAAAGAACCACTGAGTATTCCGAGGAGCCCAGAGCCAGAACTCAACACCACTGGCGGTACAGTACAAGTATATTCTCAAATCCACATCCTGAATGCGCCAGAGGTAGTAAGGGTTTAGAGTTAGTAAAACTACTCCTGAAGTATCCAGTACTGACCCTAGGGCGTAAATACTTGTTAGAACCTTGTAGCCACATAAATTCTCTCTCTCTCGCAACTCCTCGAGTCCAAACAGCCACTGGATGCTGTATTTTTACTACTGGAGGTTTAAAATGTATTTATAGCTACTTCGTATATCTCAGCAGGTCGTTATGTACCATTAGGTCCTTTGTCTGCACCCATTTTTATTATAGTTATGCTTTTTCTATGCATAAAATGGCCCACACCTTCTTCATAAAGTAACTTACTTCATTGCTACAGATTTAAAGGAGAATCCTCGACCTACCAACTACAATTATACACACACACACACTATATATACATATATATATATATATATATATATATATATATATATATATATATATATATATATATAACTATGACTGATTTTTACACTACCCAACTTGTCACAGGGCATAAATTCATATTTACACCGTTTCAAAATTACAAACACAAACACTTGTCCTTGCGATTTTCATAGGGAACAAACTTACCAACACTTACTGTACGACTGCCGACTACTAACTCAAGAACGGAAAAGACTAAAGACGACAGTTATATATATATATATATATATATATATATATATATATATATATATATATATATATATAAAAGGAATCTGGCCATCAACAGAACAAACTCTGTTTATGTGCAATAATAAGGCATTAAGAGAATTCGCGGAGCAGCTTTA
This sequence comes from Gonocerus acuteangulatus, assembly GCA_946811695.1. NCBI lineage: Eukaryota > Metazoa > Arthropoda > Insecta > Hemiptera > Coreidae > Gonocerus > Gonocerus acuteangulatus. The sequence continues at coordinate 39,701,501 of OX328129.1, forward strand.
CATGGTAATGGGAAGATTGGATCCCTATTATAAATAAAATACCTTATTAAGCATGTTTCTGTTGTAATATTACAATTTAATTTTGTTCTAATTTCAATTTTGTAATTGTTGGCTATTATTATTTTTTCTATCTTATTTTTTACTTCCTTTATATTGTGCTCTTCTGTTCATTTCCTCTTTTATTGTATTCTGTTTAGCTTTTAATTTGTAAAATTTTAATATTTACCAAATTTAATTCTATATAAAAAAAAATATGTCAATAACTAATGCAAGTGATATGCTATTTATTGCATGAGACTTGCAGACAAAAATAAACCCCCTCCTTGCAGGGTTACTGTAAGAAGGAAACAATATATATATATATATATATATATATATATATATATATATATATATATATACATATATATATATATATATATATATATATATATATATATATACATATATATATATATATATATGTATAAGTGAATTTATATAAGTTTCTCATATTAAAAACTAAAATTACTTAAACGTACTTGGCGTATGGTTTTACTCAGACATAAGAAATTCATAAAAGAGGAATTTGCTCTGTAGCGGTTTCTGTAACTTATAAACAAATAAATGAGAACTATAAACTAGTTTTCCTTTTTGCTTTAGTGGAAAATCTTTTTACTCGACTAGTTTAAAAATATTCTGTTTCCAGGAAAGTTTAATTTACTTTTTAATTCTAAAACCCTCAGGGGAATCTTCTTCGTTTCAGCCTAACATCATTACCATTTTAGTTATTTGCTTTTTCTGGGGTGGACATAAAAATACCCCCGAGGGACTGGTTTGCTTTTAAAATATCCTGCAACGTTATGTACAATAGAGACAGAATTCAGAGTTGGGCATAATTTTATTTATAAATAAAAATACGAATTTATTCGTACTTCATATATTTGTGAATACGAATATAAATAAATTCGTACTTTATATATTTGTGAATACGAATATAAATAAATTCTTATTCATAAGTGTGAATACGAATTTATTTTTATTCACATATATTAAATATAAAAATACAAATAAAATTTTATTCGCAAATTTTTCTGCGAATAAAAATAAATTCACAGAAAAAATTGTAAATAATCACAAAAAATGTGAATATTGACAAAAAATCAAGTGATTACAAAAAAAATCACATTAAAATATACGAATAAAAATTTATTCACATTATAATTTGTGAATAAAAATTTATTCACATTATAATTTGTGAATAAAAATTTATTCACAATAAAATTCGCAAATAAATTATGGATTTATTCGTATTAAAATGATATTACGAAAGTTATTGAAGGTGCCGATTTTTTTTTTTTTTTTTTTTTTTTTTTTTACGGAGGTACTTAAACAAAAAATCTAGGCGCTAATAACCTAGACGTTAAACGCCTTTAAAAAAAAAAACAAAAAAAAAAAAAAAAAACACTTTCAATAACTTTCGTAACATCATCTTAATACGAATAAATTCATAATTTATTTGAGAATTTTATTGTGAATAAATTTTTATTCACAAATTATAATGTGAATAAATTTTTATTCGTATATTTTAATGTAATTTTTTTTGTAATCACTTGATTTTTTGTAAATATTCACATATTTTGTGATTATTTACAATTTTTTCTGTGAATTTATTTTTATTCGCAGAAAAATTTGCGAATAAAATTTTATTTGTATTTTTATATTTAATATATATGAATAAAAATAAATTCGTATTCACACTTATGAATAAGAATTTATTTATATTCGTATTCACAAATATATGAAGTACGAATAAATTCGTATTTTTATTTATAAATAAAATTATGCCCAACTCTGACAGAATTTAAATTTAACTATGAGAGTTGAGGAGTTAGGAGTGCTCATATAGAATAACATTGTCTAGCACTAATTGTTGTTGTTTTTTACGGATACAATCATGAATTCATAAAAGAGAAGAAGGCTAGAAAATGGAATTTGGGTAGATGATAGTGTGAAAGAAATGCTTAAGAAAATCTTAAAAGAAAAAGGTTCTTAGTGCATTGGAGATGGATTTAGAATTGACATTTTTGATACTATAATACTATATAATTTGACACTAAACAATTGTGACCAGAGTTTGCTGAAAAATAAAGTCTACTTAAAATTTGTATGAATATGTTAATTAAGGAATTGTGTAGAAAGAATTATATTAAAGGAATGCTGTCAACTTGTTGTCAAATGCAACAAGCAATCGTTTTAGCGTTTTGATGAACCCATTCAAGTATTTATTATTTTCTGGACTTTCTTTGTGATTTAATGTATTCTGATTGATAATTGAGGCCGTTGGGAATACTTTTATTTTATTCCAGAGAAGTCCTTTTTCTATTCAGAAGTTTATTTAATATTTTATATCCTTTCAAGTCTGAATGTGCCACATCCTGGAGCCCAATTCCTCAGACCAACCCTCGGGGACTTTCCCATGAATAAAAATATTCGCTTTCTCTTTTATTACTATTATAATAACTATTGTTATTATTATTATCTTTTTTATAATTGAAGGGATTTGTTTGTCGGGTTGTGGGAGATAGGAGTTGGATTTTACGCATTTACATAAGTCACAATTTATTTTATGATTTTTTACTCCATTTTGCGGACCGGGAATTATTAATTTTCGTATTAAATATATGTAGGGGAAGGTGTTGTACCTTTGACCACTTTGAAAAATTCAATTTTTTTCGGCTTGAATATTAGAGCTAAATTCATTTATTTTTATTTCATTTAATTAGTATTCCATTGTTTATCATATTTAATTTTTTCAAGGTTCTAACTTTACATTTAATATTTTTTATTAATTTTTAAAAAAATAATCGTACAGTGGTCCAAAGTACAACACGTAGTTGTACCTTTGACCATGGGGTGTTGTACCTCTGACCAGATAAAAACTACACAGCAGTGCAGAAAAAAAATTGTAATGAATAATATTATAATTAATTGTAAGTTTAATAAATACAGGACTAGGATGTAAGCATAATAAAAAGCTATTATTGATACTATGTTATGCTTAATATGCTGAAAAATCCAGTCCAATCGATAAACGTTTTAACTGTCAAGCAGATCCACTAGGAATAGTAGGGTATGGAAGTTTAGCCACAATATCTTCAACATCAATATCATACAAATTTTCATCTTCTCTCGTAAACTTGTCACTTAAAGTAGATGGAGATAGTTAGCCGCTGTAGAGATACGAAGACAGGTATAGTTGGGATTCGGCTAGGAGAAAAACGTCAGACTTTCAAAAAGAAATCTGTATTTTGGACGTTTCGACTGCAACAATGGCAGCCTTCTTCAGCTAAAAAATATATACAACTTATAAGTAACGAAATTGTACAACTAGTAAGTAAAAGACAGGCAGAAATGAGCGGAGTATATATATCAATACAATAAATTTTAACCAATCTTATTTTTAAAAACAATGAAAATACAGTAGTTGGAAAGTAAACAGCATGTAGAAAGTGTTAGTAAAAACAGTACAAAAAAAATTAAACAGTAAAAACAACGAACATTTTTTATGTAGTGAGAAACAAAATCTATTTTATAAGTGAAAACAATTTATAACAATTAATATATAGATACATTCCACTAGAGAATGCCTAGGGGGGAGGGAGGAAGACCTTGATGACAACTTAGGTAACCATGGTTGAATGTATGAGGGACAGCAACTACACAGGGGGTTTTATAGTTTTGACTGGGGGAGGGGTGAGGAAGCGGTAAGTCGGTAAAGATGAAAGAAGAGCAATTGCTGGGTTGTAAAAGTGTTAAGAGTTTTGGGACACACAGGTAGAAAAATTGTCTGGAGCCTGGGAACAAAGATAAAAAGGAGGTCAGGACAATTTATGGAAGACGGCGGAGTAGGCTAAGTAAGCTACCGAAATTTTAACACTGAATCAATTCCCCCCCAACCTCATAAACCGGCTTATAAAACAAATAAAATCCCAATCCTTCAATGCCACCTCCCCCAATACCTCCCTCGAATCCTCCCTCCAGATATTTCGTTCCCTGACATACACACCAGGACTGACTGAAAAACTCACAAAGACTTTAAAAAAAGCCCTCCCGTCACTAAACTTTGGGTTAAAAACCACAAACAAACTAACTACATTGTACACCAAACTCAAAGATCCCATTCCCTATGACTGCACTACCCACTGCGTTTACCAAATACCCTGCCAAACCCCCTCCTGTAATGCAGTATACATAGGTGAAACCAAAAATTATATTCACTCCCGCATAACACAACACAAACGAACAGTAAAAAACAAAGAAATCCACAAATCCGCCCTCGCAAAACACGCCATAACAAAAAAACACACTTTCAACTTTGACGACACAAAAATACTTTCCACAGAACGAAACACCAAAAAACGACAGATTTCCGAATGCGTCCACATTAACTTAAACCCCAACAACATTAATTACAAAACCGACAAACAAAACATCTCCCCTGCCTACTCCGCCGTCTTCCATAAATTGTCCTGACCTCCTTTTTATCTTTGTTCCCAGGCTCCAGACAATTTTTCTACCTGTGTGTCCCAAAACTCTTAACACCTTTACAACCCGCTTTTACAACCCAGCAATTGCTCTTCTTTCATCTTTACCGACTTACCGCTTCCTCACCCCTCCCCCAGTCAAAACTATAAAACCCCCTGTGTAGTTGCTGTCCCTCATACATTCAACCATGGTTACCTAAGTTGTCATCAAGGTCTTCCTCCCTCCCCCCTAGGCATTCTCTAGTGGTATGTATCTATATATTAATTGTTATAAATTGTTTTCACTTATAAAATAGATTTTGTTTCTCACTACATAAAAAATGTTCGTTGTTTTTACTGTTTAATTTTTTTTTGTACTGTTTTTACTAACACTTTCTACATGCTGTTTACTTTCCAACTACTGTATTTTCATTGTTTTTAAAAATAAGATTGGTTAAAATTTATTGTATTGATATATATACTCCGCTCATTTCTGCCTGTCTTTTACTTACTAGTTGTACAATTTCGTTACTTATAAGTTGTATATATTTTTTAGCTGAAGAAGGCTGCCATTGTTGCAGTCGAAACGTCCAAAATACAGATTTCTTTTTGAAAGTCTGACGTTTTTCTCCTAGCCGAATCCCAACTATACCTGTCTTCTTGTCACTTAAAGTTTGTTTTTTCAAATAATGGATCATATATTGGACATTTAATACCACAGATCTCTGCGACTAAATATGTAATAGTCTTTTTACTTTTATTTTTAACGAGTATAAAATTTCCTTTTTCCCAATTATATTTTTCATATTGTTGCTGGTTATCGACTTAACTCAAGACATTTTCAGACAGATCAACGTCACTTTCTCCTGAAGAAATTTCCGTGTCAGTATCAGAATCTGAACTGTCATTAGAATAATTTTCTTTTTATTTACCACTTTTTTAGGAAGAGGTTTATTTGTATGTGGTTTCTTACGTTTAGGGGGTGCTTTCGTTTTTTTTTTTTTCTTTTTCTTTGTTTTTTTTCACCTTCAATAATTAGCTTTTCAGGAATATTTGCCAGCATACGATGTTTCCCTTTAGGCCGGCCCTTATTTGACATTTTCCTTGCCTCCGCTTTTCGATGAGGTCTTACAACTTCAAGTGGAACGATAGGGGGCGATAGGTTCGAACTGCTTCACTGAGGATTAATAAAGTCGGTTTGAACTTATTTAATTTATTATTTTTTATAATTCTTTGAACAATTGAAGAAACCAATATTAATTTTTTTTTAAATTTGTAGCAGAAGAACATAAAAGTTGAATTCTGTAAAAATTACTCAGGTGTGTTGTACCTTTGACCTGGTCAAAGGTACAACAACTAGTCGTGGTCAGAGGTACAACACCCTCGTAGAGTAAATTAAAATGCATGCTTAACATTTTAGGGTTAAGATAAATCAATTTCAGAAGCTACACCATGTTTCTTATTGTAATAGCTACTTTGTCAAATGATTTCCATCTAAAAAGACTTAATACAAAAAATATTATGAGGCAAAACGTCATCAATAAATAGCTTACATTTTTATTATAGAAATGGAATAGTATTTTTTGCAAGAATCCTCTTTGACTTGAATAAACCAAAGTAGGTTACACAAGCCCTCTAGCGAAGGAGCTAAACACTAATTACACCAAAATTTATAAAATGTTGCTACGTGCCGCGACAGCCTCGGTGGTCAAAGGTACAAGACGGTCAGAGGTACCAACACCTTCCCCTATATATATATATATATATATATATATATATATATATATATATATATATATATATATATATATATATATATACTCGTTTTATAGGAGAACGAAATAACGGTGGTTCAAATTTGTATATATATATATATATATATATATATATATATATATATATATATATATACATATACGAATTTGAACCAGCGTTATTTCGTTCTCTAGGGGTTCTGAAACGTAAAATGTTTTAGTCGACACTTCCGGATTGTTTTATGAGGTCAACCTTATAAGGGGGGTTCCTCACTATGAAGGGAGGGAGGAACCGCGCTAAAAATATATATAAAAGTCCGACTTGCAGGAACTGCGTCATCTTAGCGCGTTTACGTACATCTCGAAGAAATGGAATAGATTAGCATCACAAATCACAGGAAACTGACAGTAGCCAACTTACACAGAAGCGGATAATTCTTAATCTGTATAAGCCAATACAATTATGTACTGAAAACGTACTTACTCTTCGACTACAGCTGAGAAGACTCTATTCTAAACAACCAAAAATTCGTTGTCATTTTAAGTATCTTGTTTTACTAGCAAATTCGTTTTACTGTTATAATCAACTGTAAATATGTGCTTCATGGCGAATAAAATTCCATTCTGTAGTGGGTTAAATCTTTCTATAAAATAAGAAATAACGCTAACTTCAGTTGGAAGCTATGAGGAAGGTTATATACGTAGATAGGAGAATTCAAAACAAACTATATCCACCACAGGCCACTCCAAACTTATTACCAATACCTTTCACCGTTTCTTGGCTTATTTTACTACAATAATAATTTTACTGATAAATACAATATAAAACAAAACCTTCAATAATTAGCTTTTCAGGAATATCTGCCAGGATACGATGTTTCCCTTTAGGCCGGCACTTATTTGACATTTTCCATGCCTCCGCTTTTCGATGAGGTCTTACAACTTCAAGTGGAACGATAAGGGGCGATAGGTTCGAACTGCTTCACTGAGGATTAATAAAGTCGGTTTGAACTTATTTAATTTATTATTTTTTATAATTCTTTGAACAATTGAAGAAACCAATATTAATTTTTTTTTAAAATTTGTAGCAGAAGAACATAAAAGTTAAATTTTGTAAAAATTACTCAGGTGTGTTGTACCTTTTTAATCTTTCTATAAAATAAGAAATAGCGATAACTTCAGTTGGAGGCTATGAGGAAGGTTATATACGTAGATAGGAGAATTCAAAAAAACAAACTATGCATACGTCTTCATGATTAGCCACAGCTATCTTGATTACCACAGCCACTCCAAACTTATTACCAATACCTTTCACCGTTTCTTGGCTTATTTTACTACAATACTAATTTTACTGATAAATACAATATAAAACAAAAAAATACCAATTAAAAAGTGAGATAAACAAAGAGAAAAGCCCTTTCAAAACAACAAAACAAACACTTTTTAAGTTTTAAGCACTTATATCTCTGATTGACGTTGCCCCATCGAATATTGCTTTAGAACCTTTTTTGTAGAGAATTTAGTAAGCATTCGAATGGTCACATTCCACTTACCACGATTTCCCAACGGTTATCGAGATATGAATGAAGATCCGAAAACTTTTCATGTCTAATAAAAAAATAATTGTTTTCGCATACTTCCTTAACTCCAAATATAACCAAAATTTAAACATCTTAGTTGGGATTAATTTCGTCAAAATCGGACCATTTTTGAGCTTGCGAGAGAGCGAACAGACAAGCATATATATAAATATATATATATATATATATATATATATATATATATATATATATATATATATATATAAATTTGAACCCCCTATGTTTTCGTGATCTATGGGGTCTGAAACGAGAAAGTTTCTAAGTCGGCACTTCCGGATTGCGTCGTGAGGTCAACCTGATAAGCGGGTTCTCCCTATGGAGATAGGCAGTAACCGCGCTAAAAAGGTTTATGTTTTACTATTTTTTCATACCTATTGCTCTTTTTCAAGGCAGCGAATACATTTTCGGAAATTGTACGAATAATGTTACATTATATTTATGAATGGAAATTTCATTGAGAATCTTTTGGATTTTAGCGCGGTTCCTCCCTCCCCCATAGGGAGGAACCCCGCTTATAAGGTTGATACAATGAAACAATCCGGAAGTGCCGACTAGAAAATTTCGCGTTTCAGAACCCCTAGAGACCGAAAATAACGGTGGTTCAAATTTGTGTATATATATATATATATATATATATATATATATATATATATTTGTATGTTCGCTCTGTAGCTCCCAGACGAATGGTCCGTTTTTGATGAAATTTGGTACAAAAATCTTTTGTCTAATTTGAAAGGTCAAGTTCGTTAACCAGCAAAATCCGCCTACTGGAAGATGGCGTTTGGTGCGAAATTCGCGCAAAAAAAATCGTAACGCTTACGTTTTTGAGTTCATAAGCTTGTAAGTACTCGTTTTATATGCTTCTTGGGCTAGGAAAACGAATGAAACCATTTTCATAGCTTTAACCGTTTTCGAGAAAATTGGAAAAATAGTTTTTGAATACCGTTTTTGGTTTGGGTACTTAGAATCATGGGATTCAGTTGAAACATTTTCTGCATGTTCTACTTTCATTAAAACTAATATGTTGAAATTTTGGTTACGTTTGGAGTTAAGGAAGGGCTAGAATAAAATATTTTATTAACAGAAATAAAAAGTTTTGGTAACTTTGTTTACTTTCCTTAATATCTCAAAAAGGTTGAGAATCTTGGTAAACGGAAGAATACCATTAGAAAGCTTATTATATGCTCTAAAAAAAAGTTCTATTGAAAGTTTTGATTAGGCGATGTCAATCGGAGAAATAAGAGCTTAAATCTTTAAAGTAATTGATTTCGCTTATTCGAACTGTTCTTTTTGTCTGTTTTTTATTCCTTGTTATTTTTTAATTGCTTATATTTGGTTAAGGAATTTGACAATAAAACTGGATAAGTAAAATAACAAAAACAATTTATTGTAAGAAATATTGATTTCCAAGATTCCAAGACCTTGTAACTAGCGGGACCTAGTGTTACCCGACCCTTCCAGGTAAGATCGTATATCATGACCTTTCAAGACTTTACTACACACAGGAATGGCGTTAGTGACCTTAAGGGTTGACACGCCATTATAATAATTAATTTAAAAAAAAAGACTAGTGGAAAAAATAATAACTGCTTCTATTTTAATCTTTCCAAATTAGACTAGGGATATGAACGGAACCGCGCTAAGATGATGCAGTTCCTGCGAGACGGACTTTATTTGGAAAAATCTCCAGGGTTTTTTGTGAGTTAAAAGCGAAAGAATTACAAAAACCATACTTAATTTGTACCTCAAAAAAATGAATTCGTGGACCTTTTCTATTTACGTATACATCTATTATTATCATTCGAGTTTTTCCGAAGATATTCCTACAAAAATTAGCTAGCTTGACCCCTCCCAACATTAATACAGATGCGCCCTGGGCTATAAGAAGGAAGAAGCAGTTTGCTAAGCACAATATCACAACCTTCATAGAACGCAAACACTTGGGAAAAATTATTATAAAGTATCAACTTGAAAAACTTCAATTTGCGATAAAGCAATCGGATTTAGAAGGCCTGTGACAGGGTTGACATCGCATCATTTACTCCGAGCTAGGTATCCGGGGATTATCCCGGATAGAGGATCGGGAAGGCGGTAAACAACCAGGAAATACTTCCCGTTATCCACAATCCTATATATATATATCTTTCAATCTCTTCCTGGTCTCTTCCCCATATCCTGTGACGAATCCGAGGTCTGGAGGATAGCGGGGATAACGTCTGACATTTTCTTCCTTCTTCTTTCTGCCAGAAAAAGAAGAAATACTTGTATCTGTTTGATAAAAGACCCTCATGAAGTACTATTATATAAATTACGTATCTTTGCGTGCATGTTGCTAATCTTGGAAGAATAAACGGATTTAGGATTCACAAAAACATAAACATATTTACACACAAAACTAACGTTAATTAACTCTAACTAAAAATAAACTCACATTTTATTTTTAGTTTAGTTTCAGTTCAGTTTAAGACTTGTATAATTATTAATCATGTTAACTCAGAAAAATGATTGTAATTTCTTTAAAAGGGACTTTGTTGGAGCATTTTCTTAATAAATAGTTTTTTTTTCAGTTTTAGTACCCGTTTTAGTAAAGTGGCCTTAATTTATGATTTTAGTTTAGTTTTAAGTTCACTATTGAGTTTATTGAAAAAATATACTTTTCATTTTCCTCCATTCAGTAGACTACTGAATATTTTGATTCAGAACAAGGGTAAAAAAAATACTTATGTTTGCATTTTTGTTTAAACAAAGAGTGTTGATTTATGAAAAAAAAAATGGGGAATAATAGAAAATGAGGTTATAACTTACAACAAGTTCTATTAGATTTAAAAAGTTTCTTTTTTTTTTGTTTGTGCACCGACTATCGAGGTCATTAGCACCTCTAATTTACTTAATTATCAAAATACAAGAGAGGGTAATATTAAATTTTAAGAAGCCATCCAGCAACGTATAATTAATGCCATAAAATAACCTTTTGTTTTGTTTTTAATATTAATAATTTGTTTAATATTAATATTCCGTTTAAGTAAGCTAGCACTTCTAAATTTAAAAAAAATATACACAGATTTACTTGTTGTAATTGTGCTTGGGGGCGAGGTTAGCTCAATGGTAAAGCACACATATGCTGGAGGACCTGAGTTCAAATCCCGAGCAAGCACTAAAGATTTTTTCTTCTAGTGTCTTCGTCCATGGGTTGAACTCGGCCTCCGTGACCGTCCCTAGGCCAACCCAGCCTTTAAATAATTTATTAATGGGTACCTTGGGTGCTAATGACTCTAGCAGTCGAAGCAGCCAAGGGGAAAATCAGGCGGCCGGAGCATAGTACTGACCACACTATCTCCCTAGTGTGCCGTATGGTCATGAATAAGATACCTCTATAGTATCTGCCCCTCAGGGCCTTCGTGTCCTGTTACGGGACTGATTTTTTTTTTTAAATTTTACTTGAACAATTTAACGTTATACCAGTTGAAAATGAAATATATTACATATAAAGGAATTGACCCTTTAAAAGATGTACATATCGCACTAGTATTTATAAAGGGTCACAACTCACAAAAATACTCAACTAAAAATGTGTCACACTTGCCTATGTAGCATTAAGACAGGAAGGGTAACACGAGTGCCCTCTGGTGTACTAGCTATGAAGCTAGATACGTACAGTTTTGATGGTTCATAAACAGCTATATACTTTTTCTTTCATAGTTATATTTAGTAAAAAGCATATCTAATTACAAAAATGTATATTTACATAATTATTTACACTCATACTCATTTACAACTGCATAGGTACAGCAAAAGTACAAAACGCTTAGTTCAATAGCTTATGTTTTTTTTCTCTTCCTCCATGATTGTGAGGAAAATCTCCACCGGATATTTTGGCATATGTAAATGTGGCCATACACGTTCAGTTAAAATTTCAAGGCCGGGACTACACAGGTTGGCCTAAAGACTAAAGACAGGTTGGACTGTACGGGTCTAGCACACACACATGGTAAGCTAATAAACCGAAAGTTAGGGACTGAACAGTCAAATTACAGTAGACCAACAGTATGTGAAGCAAATATTCTCTTGTCCACACAAGTCAGGCCTGGCCTGCACAGTCCCGGCCTTATTGGACTGTACAGATAATTCTACTTCTGTACAGTTCTACTCGGGCCCCAAGGATGATCCATAAGCTATTCACTAGGCTTGCCCTCAAGACAGTGGTAACGCCCCAATACAAAGGGGATTGGATCAAAAGGAATTAAAAAAATAAATAAGGAAAGCGTATTAGAGTATACAGAGGGATTAATATATAAAGAGAGACAATGCAAGGGGCCGAAGTTTTCTCATCAAAGTTAGCTAAGCAGAATCGTGCGCGTTGGCTGCATCACGTCTCGTCGGAGTGAACTTGATTCTTGGATTAAAGGGGGGGGGGTCTCCTCCTTTACCTTTAGGGTTTTCATTCCATAACAACTTCCCCGTCTCTCCCGGTTTGTCCTTTAAGGATTTTAGAATATTTTTTATGTTGGTTTTACGACTCTTCAATTTTAAATGGTCTCTTCTTCCCGGTTCATTTTACAAAACATCTCTCAAGAACGTATTTCAAAGAGTTTATCCTTCATTGTACACTCTGCCCCTTATTTATTTAACGGAATTTTGTCGTTTGCAGCATTTTGCTATAATATCTATTATCCCGGCTTTATTTTAGTGCGTTTTTTCTCTTCCTCCAAAGAAAGCAAACCCGCTTATGAAGTTGACTTCAGGACAGTGCCGGCTAGAACATCTTGATATATATATATATATATATATATATATATATATATATAAAAAAAATTCTGAATTATGCACAGCATTTTGTTCATCATGAAGAGGTCATAAGTAGGTGTCCTGCCTATTGTAGAAGATAATGATTATATGTATTTCTGGTGGCTCAGTAGCAACCCCAAAAATGGTCCGCAGAATCCTCCACCGGATGGTTGTTTTTGGCATGAAACTAAAATGCTTACGTTTTTGCGTACTAGGCTTTCAGGTAAATTTTTTTATAAGGTTTCGAACGTAGTCAATACATTTCCTATAGCAATAAATGTAACCGATTTTGAGATGCGATTAAAACTAGATTTCTTAACTACTTTTTTTTTTTTCTTTGGGTTTAAGGCGTGTCAACCTTTGAGGTCATTAGAGCTACTTTACGGTTCGGATTCTTAGAAACGAATTTATTTAAAACATTTTCTCTACTTATTGACATTCATCCAAATTAAGATATTTAAATTTCGGTTACGTTCGGTGTAAGGAATTATTAATATATATATATATATATATATATATATATATATATATATATATATATTTGCTCATTTGCCACCGTTAGTATATGCACGATGTTACACATGATGAACTGTTGGAGACTTCGGCCCTCCCTTTATATATATATATATATATATATATATATATATATATATATATATATATATATATATATATATATATTTGCTCATTTGCCACCGTTAGTATATGCACGATGTTACACATGATGAACTGTTGGAGACTTCGGCCCTCCCTTTATATATATATATATATATATATATATATATATATATATATATATATATATATATATAATGATGATTAGATAGTTAGCCGTCGAGGTGATAAGTAAAGATGGAATGGTTGGGATTCGGCTAAATAAACCTCAATATGATTTTGTTTTAAAAAAATCTATATTTCAACCATTTTTTTTAAAAAAATCTATATTTCGACCAGATTTTTTTAAAACAAAATCATATTGAGGTTTATTTAGCCGAATCCCAACCATTCCATCTTTACTTATATATATATATATATATATATATATATATATATATATATATATATATATATATATATATTATCAGACGAGCAGTTTTAGTATTTTCGTATAAGTTTTTAAATATATCGAAAACAGTTTGAAAATCGTGGTAAGTAAACAGAGCCAATCGAAACCTTCCTAAAAATCCTATAAAATGGGTTTGAAAGTTTTTTTTCGACGTAACTATTTTATTTGGCGAAATCTGTGCTTTAAATTCTGAAGTTCTATTTAACGGTTTTAGTCTCTGTTTACCTCAGTTACTAATTAGTTGCTTTTTTAAAAATCACATTTAAGAGTAAACTGAATACTTCAGCATAACAAGGTACGGAAATGTAAAAAATATATGGTTAATAGTGTTTTCCTCGAGAGCAATTTTCGCTTATTGTCAGTTTCCTGTTGTGGCACCTGAAATCTTTGCTTTGACATTTAAATGATTCACGAAATATCAAAACAAAATATTATCTGTTTCTAATCTAGGTGACACTATGGAAAAAGAAGGGAATCACGTTGTTCCTCCGAATCGGACCTTTTGGAATTGTCCTGGCGTTCTTCGGGTGTTTCCAACAGAGAGGGCGGAAACTCGCTAAAAGGACATGAGAAACAAAATAACAAGAAAACTAAGAAGAAAAACAGGGATAAGAGAGAAAGAAATTTAGAAGAACAAACAAAATAAATGTTGAAGGTGAAGTAGAGGGCAAGAGTTTGAGGTTTGTTGTTGCAGAGAACTGTCCTGCCAATCCAGCTGGCCAACAACAAAGCCTGTCTTGTAGTTGGGCTCCTACTGTCTTGTAGCTCCCTTCTCTTCCTTTCCTTTCATTCGAGCAAAATAACCCTCTCAGAAGGTCCTTACAGAGTCCCAGTTCTACCAACTATCTGTAATTACTCACGATCACCATGGAACATGGAATTTCACATTCTTTCTTCTTGTTTTTCTGTAAGTTTTCCAGAAACTATGTGGATATATCCAAATGAATTTTGGCGAATAATTACTTTTTAATTTATATTATTATATAATCAAGATATAAAATCACGTGTCTGTCTGTTTGTTCCTTATACAAATCACACAGTTTGACCGATTTTGAACACAGTTGGCACACTGTTAGGTCTTGAACCGGGTAATCTCGTAGGCATGGTCACAAAAGTGTACCAGCTCTCTGTATGTTTGTTCCTTATACAAATCCTCGCCGTTTGACCGATTTTGACTAAACTTGACATACAGGTAGGTCTTGATACGGAGAGTCGTAGGCTGGGTCAAAAACTTCTACCAGCTGTGTGTCTGTATGCTTGTTCCTTATACAAATCCAAACCGTTTGACCGATTTTCATCACCACATGTAGGTCTTGATCCAGGGAGTGTTATAGGCTAGGTTAAAATCGTCTAGGGGTACCAGTTCCGAGGTCACGGGTTCGCAACTGTGAACCCGAACCGATTTGTGTTATTAGATTTTAATATTACTTATTTGGTTTCTAATTCATTTGGGATTTTCTAGATGCAAGAAGGTAGGCGTAGCATGGCACGTCGGGTAATAGCTAGTTTTGTGTAAATGTATAAATGCAAATGACCTTGAGCGAATTAATGATGCCTCAAGAAGTGACTGTCCTCGAAAAAAAAACGACTATAATTCTTTCTGAAAGACGAGTAAGTGAAGAATATAAAGATGGTAAGGGAGTATTGTTGAAGGATAGGATTCGCTGAAAGAGCCCCATTACAAATGCATTAAGGCCCCTGGCCACTGATGCTAATACGAGCACACAATGCTCTCGAACCACTAGATCCTTCTTTTTATCCATCTTACTTCCTTTATATAGGGGTTCATTGTTAAAAACACCTAATGGATCCTGCCCCTGTCTTTCGGGATTAGGCGGGCCTTGAATTCCCTACGCCATTTCCCTCGCTCTTCATTTCCCTCGCTTTAAGATATCTGAATGGCAAGTGGGCTAAGAAGAACGAGGAGAGGGACTTAAAGAAATATCCCCTTTCAAGGGGGAACAAATCTCCAGCTACAATAATGACTAAAGAATTTCCCACTCTGGATTCTTTAAGCAGAATAAGAGGATTTTTTTTTCTCTTTTAAGGAAGACAAATAAAAACAATTGTTACGCAGTAATTCGTTAATAATTTCATAATAGCTTATCTGTAATTAATTTTTGTTGATTCTTTAAGGAAGAAGAATTTTTAATCAGTTCATTTATTAGTACTGGGACGTTGAATTTTTGTAAGATTTATATAAGGCGTGGGACCATCCCCCCCAAGATTATTTCCCCTAAGAAATAAATAATTAAAAACATAACTGAAACAACAATAAAAATTTATATGTGAAAAAAAACGCGTTAATTAATGCATATATCGTCCCTAATATGTCAAACTATAGAATATGCAAATCGGAGCAAACTAGAGAACGAAAATATTCTATCCATTGACGAAGTAATAAATTGAAAAATACTTTTATTCGATACTATATTTAAGGCATTAAAGGTTATTCTAAAGGGGCCAGGGTTGCGACAATTTACGACGAGCCGTACCGTCCACAATTTAAGAGCAAAGTCTGGTATCCGGAAAACGAGTTTTTGCATATTCGATAGTTTGAAATGGTAGAGACGATATGCACTACCATATCTTGGATGTTTTCGGACATGTATATTCATGCTTAAATAATTATAATAATAAAAACAAACCTAATCACTTATGCAATAATTTAGAGATACACAGTTGTATAGAATTTGATATATAACTTATATGTCTCAAGGAGCAGCACGTTCAAGTCGCGAAATATATTAAAATGTTGCAAACGAGGTATTTTGAGAAAATATCCCAATAATGAACTTCATCAAGCCTTACGCAGTACACGAAAACAAGCAAAATAGACGTCTGAACTCACAATGGTCATCTCGACGCTGATTACAGCAGGAATCTCATAAGAAAACCTCTTATGACAGAGCATACAAGAAGAAGAGTAATAGAACGAACATTATAAATGAGAGAAGGAAATGCAGAGTCAGAAGTAGCATATTTATTTATTTTATGATGAGCTTCGTAATGATAGCGATGTGCTCATGATAAAGTCAGTCACACGGAGTAGCATATTTAATGCAGTCAGAGGTAGTTAGGATAAATTAAAATATTTATTTTTTAAGTGCAAATCTGAGTCCATAACTTGTAAAAAAATAGTGCTGAAATAAGAAATAAATCCTGTCAAAAATCAATATAATCCCCCCTAAGAAATAAATTATTAAAAACATAAATACGACGACAATACAAATTTATTTGTGATAAAAAAAGGTATATTCTTTCGCACACCTATGAGTTTCTTCAAATAGTTATTCATACTAAATTACGCAATAATTTGGAGATACTCAATAGTGTAAACATTCAAAATAGGTCATATAAGTCACTGAAATTTATTAAAAGTTTTCAAATGAGGTAAGATGGGGAATTGTCCCTATAATAACTCCAACAGACTACAAACACTACAAATGAAAATAAAACTCATTCATAACTTCTGATGGTTATTTCAACCCTTATTACAGCAAGAATCTCATAAAAAAAAAACACTTATGACAGGACAAAAGTATCCGAGATCAAGGGCCATAGAACGACCATTTTAAATTAGACCAGAAAGACGATCCATCATAAAGCTGACCCAGACTAGATCAATATAATCCCCCCTTAAAAAATAAATATGTTCGGACATATGTGCCTTCAAATGTATATTTTTACTCAATTACGCAATAATTTAGAGATACATAATAGTATAGATTTTTAAGATAGGTTAGGTGGATATGTTTTTCTGTATTGAATAGGAACTAAACTTTGAAATTTATCAAAACTTTTTAAATAAGGTACGTTGGGGAAATATTCCTATAATTAACTTCATACACTGCACGATTCATATTCCAGCGAATCAATATAAGCATTTGAAACTCATGATAATCAACTCATCACTTTTTACAGCAATAATCCCATAAGAAACCACTTATGACATGACAAGAGTATTCAAGAACAAGGGCCATAGAAGGACCATTACAAATGAGAGCAGGAAGACTATCCATCACAGCGCTGAGCCAGACGGAGCATATGCCCTCGGATGGGATAATGCAGACGGAGGCCGTTAAGAGCCCCTTAACAAGTAGATTTAAATGCGGCTCCATGACTAGGGCTTCTGCTATTCCCAAGATTTACGGTGTTGATCCGAGAGGAGTAGGCCGAGTGCACAGAATGGCCTTTATAACCTAGCCGCTTTCTCTTATAATTCCTCCAATACTTATTCTTTTCTTCTTCGACGCCTCCATTATCTTTCCGAATGGTGTTAGAGACGGAGAGGAGAAATGGCAGAAAGTGAAGTACCCCTTTTCAGGGTAATGTTCGTAGCAAACGTATGTGAAGAAATGGTAAACATCAGGGGTGCAAAAACTTGTCTGGACATTTGCCAATCTTCAATTTTGTATGAAACCGTTCTAGGAATGTATTTCTAACTAAACAGAACTATTGAAGCATTCAATTCTTCCCTTGCTATATTAGCACAAATATGGAACCTAAGGTTTAGAACATAAATATTAAAGTATTATGTGCTTACACTTTTTTTTCATAATTGTAAGCTCCTAAACTAAAATAATCAGGAAAGGCGAGTGACGTACTGTTAATATTCCATTCAGCATCAATCAGAAATCAATAACTTGATAGTTTTGATGGAGTAAGTTATCAACATTTGTACTTACGTTAGATGAAATAGGGAAAGGTTTACCTGAAACAAACGAAACAAAACGTGGATTAATTTGACAATAGATACTCAAAATAGTTAACACATACTTTCTGACGGTAGACGTCAGATATACAATGTACATAGATGAATAATGAAATTTCTAGTTAGTTCTATGCATTTTTTAGAAAATCTAATTCGCCAGTGTCTAATTTGAACTCCGATCTATCCATTTTAATTGCTAATTAACGGTTAAGGGTTTCATATCACAGCAAGAAAAGTTCATTCATTAAAAAGAGCCAACGTTGCAGACGCGACGTCATATTTATTTGAAGGCAGACACGTTCCTTGTCATAGAAGGCTCAGGGTTTGTATATGTAATATTGAATTTGACGCCTTGAAACTGCTGTATTTTTGAAGCTTCTTAGGCTGAAATAGTATACCAAATGAAAATAGCATGTCGAGCAAAGTAAATAATAAATAATTTTCCGTTCGGGTAATTAGAAACGATAGATTCATTTGAACGTTTCTTTATACGCTTAATATGTTTGGCGTTAAGGAAGTTAAAAAAAATATTGATTAAGAGACATGAGGATTTTCGTATAATTTCTTAAATATCTTGAAAACGGTTAAGCCGTTGGAAATAAACATTAATCATTCAAAGGCTTACTAAATGTTCCATAAAAACGGAATTTTCTCTGAGAAATGAGTGCGTAAAAATTCGAATAGGTTGGTTTCTAGGTTTGGATGGTTCATTATATTTGTTTTTCTCAGCGTTTTATTTAGCTTTTTGTTTTTATAATGCATTTTAAAATGATTATATAAGAAAAACAAGATTCTTATAATTAGAACGAATGCTTGGTTCTTTCTAAAGACATTTCCGAGCAGAAGTCGAAAAGGCCGTGTAGAGTAATTGTCTGAATGTTTTGAGTAGATAATGGCACCTAAACCTCAAATTATCAAGATTTAATGGCAGTGGGTGTTTAACATTAGTATAACATATTAAGTACACTTATTTCAAGGTTTCTAAATGATGCCAGGGATAAAAAGTTCTGGAAACACGCTTAGATGACGCAGTTCCTGTAGGTCGGATTTTTTTTTTTGTTAATTTGTTACCATTGATGCGGCCATGAAAATTTGTTGACACTGCCATCTTTTTTGATACTACCGGTCGTCAATGTGTTAAATTATTTTTCCGTGAATTCTTCAATATCTATAGCACTGGAAAACCTATTACATTAGTATCGGCGTTTATATAGT
This sequence comes from Gonocerus acuteangulatus, assembly GCA_946811695.1. Taxonomy (NCBI): domain Eukaryota; kingdom Metazoa; phylum Arthropoda; class Insecta; order Hemiptera; family Coreidae; genus Gonocerus; species Gonocerus acuteangulatus. Next base: position 39,721,141 of record OX328129.1, read on the forward strand.
ATAATATTATAAATGTTACTCCGTACCGTCTACACCGAAGCTTAAATACAAGTACTAAGTTAATATTTCTAAGTATTAAATATTTATTAATTAGGTCATAAAAGAGTATTATTCAGACCTGTGTATTATACAAACGTTCAGTAAATATTTGATTTTGCCGGCCGCGTTTCGAAATACCATCCAAGTTTGGAGAAATAATTGTTGAAAATGAAATCGACTGTTGACGTATGAACACAGGAACGAAAACCGACAGAGATCTATAACTGCTATGAGAGTCTAAACAAACATTGACATGATGTCCGACCCGAAAAGCGCCCACTACTCGAAGCTGCCTCGTTTGACGGGCTTTCGTTCGAACCCACAGTTTCCCAACGTTAATCCACTTCGTATAACGGACGGTCGCTTTTAATAATCTTTGTATGCTTCGCCTATTGACGTTTCGGAAGTGTGTACTTTAAAGAAACGTGAGAATTTTGTATCTAAAAGGATTCATACCATATAGCCTGTCCTTCTCATGTTAGTAAATATAATTAATTATTGTATAATTCCACGGTCCATGTTAAATAATGTGTTAAGGCATATGTGGTTAACAACCGGCGCTTCCAAAGATTTGATCCAGCCCTCTGTAAGATTTGAGTCAGGCAGCGAGACACAACAACAAAAATTTACACAACTTACTAACACTCACTCCAAATGAAGAAGGTCGAGTAAGATGGGGTTTGTCGCTTGCTCCTGCGAGCATGGCTATTTACGTTTTGTAGCTTGTAATAAATCCCAATTTCACGATCTAATTATAATATTGTATTATTTTCATATCATTTTGTTATTTTACCACGTTTAGTTGACATTATAAAAGGTCGAGCAACCCTTAGCCCGGCGCTAATAGGCCATATCTGCATATGCAGTTTAAAAATAATGAAATAAAAATCTTGACCTTCATGTATTTGACTAAATAATAAAAATTGACAACTGTAATTAATTCTACTACAGTATAACTTCTTTAACTCGGACGTACGGATAACCCGGACCAGTTTTAAAAACGAAATTATGTTGTTCAGTGTAGTAAATGAAGAATTGTTTTACAGACAACAAATTGCTATTGTCAGTAGGTAAATTAGTACGCGAGTTTTCCTAGCGTATAGGTCAAGGTACAGTATCGTTTTGCTGTTTCGTTTGCTCGTTGTCCGCGATTAGGACGAAACGTAAAAACATTGTTTTGACTATGGAAAAAAAGGATGGAAGCATTGACAAGAATTGGTAACAAACGTTTAAGAACATTGCTACAGAGTTTGAGTAGGAACATCGACCGTATCTGATTGGAAAAAGAACAGAAAACGCATTGAAGACTTTTGTATCAAGATGATTTCTAAGGACAGTTTATGGTTGCTATGACACACGCAGAAGCAGTAGCAACCATTGAGAAATTGATGGTGTATTTAGAGAGTCAAGCCGAAACATTGTCAAATGAGCTTCTATTGTTAAAGCGGATACGAGATCGCGCGATAGACTAAACTGAGACAGCAGAAACTTACTGCTTTTTTTTTTTTTTTTTTTTTTTTTTTTTTTTACTACAGACTAGTTTGTAGCTACCGTGAGTACAGGTGTAAGTGTGTAGAAATATTTCGGTGATTTATATGTTGTTTCTTTTATTTTATTTTTTTTTTTTTTTTGTTTTCCCGTTATTCTCTGGATAACCTGGATTTTCCTTAACTCGGATCGGCCTTTGTCCCAGTTAATCTGGGTAACGAGGTTTTACTGTATTTCGATTATGCTATTCTCTGAAAACATAAAAAAATGAAATTACGACTATTTGGATTTTTTGGGTATATCCTTATTCATAAAGAAAAGGGAATCCCAACCATTTTTGATTCTTTATATATTTTTATTATTTCCCTTTGTAATATATCGAATTCATTTAAATGTGAATTGCGGGTCCTTGGAGCACATTGACTAGATATTTTACGGGAGATTTTCTCGATCAATTTTTTTATCAACTGTTGGGCAGTTAGCTTTGGTCTGTCTACAAGTTATTACCCTTTTATAATGCCAACAGCACAGATTTTCCCAGACACGCCGATGATGCTTAACTAGGTTGATCGTCGATGGTATCATTTTAGCACTTTCCTCCGAAGGAAAGTAGCTATTGAGGTTGGACTCATGACAGAATTTTTGAAAAATTTCTTCAAATGTTTATCGATCCTACCTAGTAGACACCGAAAATGACCCCCGTTAAAATTTATATATATATGCATATATATATATATATATATATATATATATATATATATATATATATATATGTGTCTGTTAACACGATAGCGGCCAGAGTTTTTGTTTTTTCGTCACGAAACTTGGTATATAGCATTCAATTAGCAAACGATTGAACGAGTTCGTTAACCACCACAGTCGGTCCACCGGAAGGGGGGGTTTACCCTGAACCCAAAACACTAATTTGACTATGTTAGCCGTAATATTTGTCATAATTCAACGAAGCTTGGTATTCGTAGTGGTAATACAGAGAGAAAAGTGAGATATAAAAATGAACTAAATCGGTTCATTAGAAGGGGGGGTTTACTCCGGACCCACAGTACCAAGTCGCCACTACCAGCAGTGATTTTTGGTATATTTCGACATTTTAGTACTAATAATTCCTTACTAAATCTGATGTTATAAAAAGAGATTTAGTAATGTTTCATTCTTGAATGTAACCTTAGAAAAATTTTAACATTTTATAAAAATATAATTAAGGAGTTGTAACTTCCTTGCAATAAGACAGAAGTTTCAAGGATAATAATAAAAATGTACGTCATGTCCACAGTGACCACCTTAATCCACTAAACTCGTTACGGATTATAAAATATTTATAAGTGAACAATCAGGGCAGAGTCCGAGGAACGTGGTCAGAATAAATGCAAAAGTACGACTCGAACGGGGAACGTAATTCAATCTTCATATCTCTTCGACTCTCTTATATCTAATTTTCAATGTGCTTTTATCTTTAAAGGCGTTTAAATTTTTTCAAATATCTTTAATATTATATATTTTTTAAAATAGAGGACTTCAATGTATATATTTAAAACACATCAAGTTCTCAAAATAGCTTAAATTTAGTACTCAAGATGTTTCACGTATATAAACTACTCGTCGCCAGCAAAAATGAGTATTTATTGCCAGAAAATAACTTAGTTTTTATAATAAAACAATATTGGTTATTAAATACGTTATTGAACATGAAGAATTTAAAATATTATAATTAAAAATATTAAAGATAAGTTTATTTAGAGGAAAATCGATTATACTATTTTTATTGTATTCATTTTATATATATATATATTGTTGGACAACAATATATATTCGGGACGTCCCGAAATTACGTCGATCTTACGGCGCAATCCGGATGTGCCGAACTTTCATAACTACTTTTAGCATAAATATGCTTTAGCGATGACTAAACTGGAAAAAAAGTGTCCTCTGGCTTTCGCGCATGCGCGGTGGCCATGTACGAAAAAGAAAACTGTATGTTATACAGTACATTACATTGGTTTGTCGGGTGGATCTAAAGCATATTTACGTTCCTGAAGTTGAGCAGAAGGCTCTAAACGAAAATACTTTTTTTATTTACTTTTTTATGTTTTTTGCTTGACATGTGCATTTTCGCAATTTTTTTTTAGTAAGTCCTTCCCATATGCTCTGACTGGATGATGGTTTAATGCTTCAATAACTTTGATTGAAGTAATATCAGTATATATATGTGTGTATGTGTGTGTATATATATATATATATATATATATATATATATATATATATATATTTATGTAAAACAGGGTGTCCCCAAAATAAACGGCCTAACTTATTTTCTCTTTCAATTCTTAAAACATTTTAAATTAAACACTGGACGCATACGTAATTATAAAATAACAATTTCTCCTTCTAATAATTACTAATAATCAATTTAAAAACTGTTCAAATGTTTGGCCCCTTGGATTGCTCTGGTGTAATCTGTCCTCAGGCCCATCTGATGCGACTCATCCAAGCAAAGAAATCAGTGATGTCTGAAAATCGAGTCGTCCAAGATACCCGCCCACCACGTCCTATCCAACGCCATTGATAGTGTCCACGTTCAATTTCGGACGGCCCTCCCGTAGTGGGCTGGACAATTGTTGATTTGGAACCAGCTTCCCAATCTTCGTTCCAAAAGGCCAAGATCTTCGTGCCAAATGGCCTCCAAGATCAACGACAGTATATTATCGAGGAATGCGTGGAAAGGCTCTGTGATAAGTTGAGGGATCAAAAAATGTAGACCTATTATTTCATTGTGCCACACAAAATCAGAGGCATACTCACTTCTATATATTTGGGGGAGGATTAATGGAGGCAGTGTTGTGGTGGGGGGATTAAAGGAGCTGGTGGTGGGGCTGAAGATAAAACATTTACTTATAATGATTTTTACATAGGCATTAAGAAAGAATGCCTGTTCGCAATTTGTTTTAGTTTTTTTTTTTAGTTTTTCTCGGAAACAATGTAAAAATGAAAAATATACCAAAGGACTTTTTTTTTCTTTATATTTTGGGGACACCCTGTATATAATATGTATGTATATATATAAATGTATATACATACAAATATATAATCTCATCCCTACTTGAACTAATATTACCTTATCACTAAAGTAAAGGGTGGGGTTTATAGTACGGGAGCGCTAAAGAGCAGAGAGGTCTGTTTTTGCCCCTGAAAGGCTTTAGAAGGCACTGCTGATCCCTTAGAAGCCTCAAGCCACTGAATAGGCTAGGGTCCTAATCAGCTGTTTTTGGATACAGCCTTATTAGGCAAAACCCGCTAACGGATACAGACTTTCTTTTCAGCGACATCCCTACCTACCTCAGCCCTCTTTCAGTGTCTCCGGCTTTTTAGCTCCCTCCTCTAAGTAATGTCTTTAAGGATGAAGGGCTATTGGCTTCCCTCAAAGAAAATGGGGGAAGGAGGTTTTTGATTAAAATTGTTCAGAATTGGACGTCTTTCCACTTTCTTTGTACTGATTATTGAAAGTTCATTTATTACTTCAAAGGGAGGTGGAACTTTGTCAAAAGTATCTTGAGTCACTTAGGCTGAGAAAATATTCTTTAGATTTTGGTTCAGTAAATAAATTGAAAATACCTCTGTCACGCTTTCAGTGGATTCCGTCGTATCTGACCACATTTAAATATTATTGATGAAGTGGATTTTCAATTTTTTTTTTAGGCAAATCAATCACACGGGTCATTGTTAAATATTGAAATCTGTGGAATGTAGTAGTTACATAAAACTTGAAAAAATCATACCTAATAGTTACAGGAAATAGAGTATAAAGTCAATTAAATGATGGCAAAACTGACTCCCTGTTTTGCCAATACAATGCTCTTGCATCAGATACCTGTAATTCCATATCAATCCACTCCCTTTGCCAAATCTTTATTGTTTCAGACTTAACTAAAGTATTAATGTCTTTGAGTGGAATATCTGGGAATTTAAAACCGCTTATAGAAGCGTTTTTTTGCTAGCTCATCAACCACTCATTTTTCTTTAATATCACAATGACCAGGGATCAACATGAAATAAATTTTGAACATTTTTTCTTTAATTCATAAATACCTACTGTACAAAATAGAATTAGGAGATAAAATCAGGGACATTAAGGATGAAGTGAGTAAGTGGGCTAGTTCGGAGCGGGATAATATAGGTCACACAAGACTGACGCACGGCTATCTCATGGAGAGGGGGGAGCCTCCGGAGTGCGAGGTTTGCGGTATGCCCCTCACTGTAAAGCATCTCCTCACGGAGTGTAGGGCATATGAAGCGAGTTCGACTGAGTCTCCCGATACATCTTAGAGAGCTGCTAGGAAATAATTCGGTTCTAACCTTTTTTCTTTCCTTGAAAAAAGCAATTTAAAAAAAAAAAAAAAAATAGAGCTGGCTTTAGTTGTCCTTTATCATAAAGTCAAATCATTTACCTAATTAACAACTATTATGAAGTGTATTGACCTTTTAAATATATTTCTATAAACATTTCCACTTAATATTCTCTAAATATATATAGAACTAAATATTTATGTAACTAATAACTAATTTTCTAATGCTAACGTAAAAAATATTAGTCCCTTAAAAAAAAAGAACTGTATTCTATTATTAATTGATTAACTTTAAATTATTAATACATTACATATAAAAAATTTCGTTAAAAATATTTTTTGTTTTAAGTGTTGGTGGCGTTCGGGGCGGAGGCGGGGCGCGTGGGTCGGCGGGAGCGATGGGCTTCGCTAGGGTTGGGGACGAGCCCCCCCATGCGGTCTGTGAAGGTTTGGTTGCCCTGGCACCAGCAAGCACACCTTCTATCATAGACCTAGGAGCCAGTCACCAGATGCGGGCCACTAACGTAGTACTGGCACCATTACCAAGAGGCATTAATGACCCAATAGTGGTTGAATGGCCTTTAAACATCAAAGAAAAAAAAAAAAAAAAAGGTACCTGTAAAGCAATGGTGCCAACCTCCTTCAAACCAAGTGCGCTTTGACACATTTTACAACGCTGTGAGAGCATGTTGTATTAGTTGGTTTGAAAAGATAATAAAAATAGACGTATCGCACTAGTATTTCTAAAGCGACACAACTCAAAATAAAACTCAACCGAAAATGTATCACTCTTGCCAGGGGCCTTAGGATTAAGACAGGAAGAGTGACACAAGTGTCCTCTGGTGCACAGGCTCTGAAGCTGAGTACATACAGTTTTGATGGTTGATAAAGAGATATTTACCATGTCTTTCACAGTCATAACTATGACTGTCTGAATAAAACCGATTTTTGAGTTGTGTCACTTTGGAAATACTAGTGCGATATGGACATTTTATGGTCAATAATATTACTGCGATGTATTAGCGTTACAATAATATAATAAAATGATTATAGTAGATTTAAAATGGTAATAATAATAACACATAAATAGCAAATAAGAATATATATATATATATATATATATATATATATATATATATATATATTACATTAGACGTGTTGCATTAATAAAAACATTTTTTAAAACGTATTTTTATAAATGACTTGTAATATTTATTTATTATTAATAAGTGATTGCTACTATGGCGACCTCCAGGTGGTACCTATATGGTCCAATGAACCAGCATCGTGATTAGAAATTTGATTCACTTATAACAGAGGTATGTAAATGTCTGTAATATGCCAGGAAGCCAATGGCTTTTCAGCAGATGTCTTCAAATGAGATTGTATAGTTTATTATTGTGTAAGTAGGAGAATATTGTGTTTATGTACTGGCTGCTGACTTGTAATATACTATATGATACATTGGCGTAGCATTAATTGACAAAAGTTGCTTAGCATAAGGGTACTTAAACATTGTTAGAACCTCAAACCTAATCAGGTTTCCACGAATAATCCTAGAAGGTACTATAGAGATATTGGCAATAGAATGAAACTTGACAAATGGTTCGCCATCCAGACATCAGAACAGCTACTCCTGTAAGTGTAAGTATATCCCAGTCAATCCTCTAAGATCCTGGATGTTGAAGCCGAGAAAACCCTAGGAGCAGACAGTCGTCCATCAAGAAAACCCCCACCAAGAAGAGGCCGAACCCACTCTTTCCACTCATTTTTCTTCCCATTGTCCATTGTTCCTCGGACCCTACCCCACGGCGTCCCTACCACCCACAACAAAAAAACGCACAACAAATAACCCCCCCCCCTCTCTCAACCTCTTCTCCACTGCTCTAGAAGTGTATTCCGGGGCTCCTTCTGTAAATGTCCCACGGCTCTGTCGTATAAATCATCCAGCGCTTTCTCCTTGCCTCCGCGCGAATCCTGCGAAAGAAATCGGTGTGTGTTTTTCGTGTTTTTTCTTCTAGATATATCTGTTTTACTCTTCATTATTCATTATGCGGTTCTTTTGTGCCTCTAATGTATCTTATGCCCTTCCTAGAATAATATTTACTTTTCCTGTTTATAAAAAACTCCGAGGTATAAATGTAATATTTATATTTATATTTACAAGTACATAATATTATTTTAATAGGAGGAATGTCATGTGTATATATATATATATATATATATATATATATATATATATATATATATAACTTATCAACTTCTCTTAATATCTTTTATTTATTTCCCTACATGTTTCGCCACTTAAGGAGCAATTTAATAACACATAAATAATTTGAGCCTTATCCGAGGAAGACCTACCAAAGATATTAATACATAGAAATACATTAAATATAAACTTTACACAAATACTTAATTATACATACTTACATACGTATCCAGAGTCTATCGATATACAGTTTATAATCGCTAGTTTCTTGGTAAATGAAAACAATACATGACAAAAGCTCTTACTTTTATCTAGTATGTAAATAAATTATACATATAATTAAATTTTCGATAAACTTTTAACTGACAAAAGTTTTATCAGGAATCGATAAAAGCCAGCATCTATCGGATTTCGACATTGTCACCGGATTGATAAAATATTTTTGTTTTTGAAAAACTAAATATATTTCCTTGATTTTGGTATGATTCCACCCACGCCTTCTCGAAGAATGCTACTTTGGGCCCGTCAAATAGGGAATTTATAATATTTAGAGTTTCTATGCTAAGCTAATATGAAAACACGCTAATATATTCTAGAATGCTTTATTGATGAAACGTTTTATGAGTTAATCCTTAATTGATACATTTATGATAGCATAACTTCGGCCAACAACCAAATGTTATACAAACCATTTGCTGTGAACACAGGTTGGGTATTACTGAGCTTGATGCTTTATGACCTGCAAAATTAAATTATTTGAAAAAAATTAATTAAAAATATTCCGCATATATTTATATGGTTAGATCCACCAGTAAATATACTGTTCTCATATCCCGTGAAGGAGACGGTCTTCACTCAGGGCTACAGCGACTTAACTCACGTAATTCTCAAGGAATAGTTAACCTAGTAATGAGTCCATTTTGACGTTGGGCCTCGTCGAAAGAGATATTGTGTGATCTGGCGCAGTTGGCTAGAAAACGTTGTCTTGCAACATATACAAATATTCTGGCTAACCAAATATTGCGTCAAGTCTTGGCACTTAGGCCCAAAGCTCCAAAAGTTGAATAAAACCATTTATTGGACGTCTATCTCGTCCTTTAATGTTTTCTGGTGTAAAAGGAACCAAATAATGTAAATCATGTATCGTCTTCATCTTTGGGTATTGGTGGCTAGGTATATGGTAAGGCATAAAAACACTTGTAGACCCAACCGAGGATGAATGCGACTAATCCTAAATAAAGCGCATTGAAGTTATAATAATAAAACTATTTTTTTTTCTATATTGCGCAGGAAGAAGTTGAATCAATTCTTTTTTTTAAAGATGCTGAAATAATCGTCGGTGCAATGTAAAAACACGTCATTATTTTATACATCGAACACGACGGGAATAAATAATCGCAGACGACAAAGCCACCCGGCGGAATAGTGGATTTGAAGAGCTGTTCCAATTAATACGTCGCCTAGCTAACAAAGAGCTCTTGAGAGCAGACTGGGAATTGGGACGGAGGAAGAGGGCCTCCGGATCAGTATTAGATAATTAAGTTGGGAGTGGGAGGTTCTACCGCCACCTGAATACAGAACAGTCGTCTTACAGTTACTCCTCGACATCCGTTCCTTCTATCTGTAGGTAGGGGAAGTGGTGTTTCCTCTTACCGCAGCTAAGCAAGGCAATAATGGGTCAGGAGAAAATAATAAAAATGTTTCAAAGTTCTAGTAAAGTTTTCAAGATGTTATTTAAACATCAGAAGGCCATGCCCAAGAAATGAGGTGTCATCCGTATCACTTCAACCCAACAGATTTCCTTACAAAATTTGTAAACTGTGTGCTTATAACAGCCCATATATATATATATATATATATATATATATATATATATATATATAAAGGAAATTAAAACACAGATCGTCAAAGGCCTTTAAGGAAACGAGGCGTTAATGACCTTAAAGGTTGACAGGCCATTATAACAATTAAAAAAAAAGTCCGTCACGCAGGAGCTGCATAACTAAGCACTTTCCTCAGAATTTGGGTAGTGTAGACTGCTTTCCAGAACAATTTGCTTAAAATATCCTACATAAATAAAATAAAAACATGAATAGTTCTCTTTTAAATTTGTAATGAGTAACTGATCAATTATTAATTTGCTTCCAGAGTTATGTTTACACATGTTACCTATTATACTACGTAATAAATACAAAACACCTCATATTATCGTATTTTGATCTAACGCAGGAACAGGATACAGTCCCTCTAGCGCTCCTTGCGGCGCCTTTGTGGACCTATGTCTGGCTGGCTTTTCTATTGAAATATATTACAAAGTAAACCCCCCTTTCCGATTGACCGATTCAGCTCATTTTTATAACACTTCTTTCTCATGAGTTACCCACGACGTATACCGCGTTTCGTTAGAATACAGCAGAAATTACGACCAGTATGAGTATATTAGGAATTTGGGTCCGGAGTAAACCCCCCCCCCTCCTAATGAACCGATTTAGTTTATTTTTACAACACATATTCACCTATGGATTACCACTACGAATACCGAGTTTCGTCGAAATTTACCAAAAATCACGGCTGGTAGTGGCGAATTGGTACTGTGGGTCCGGAGTAAACCCCCCCTTCTAATGAACCGATTTAGTTCATTTTTATATCTCACTTTTCTCTCTGTATTACCACTACGAATACCAAGTTTTGTTGAAATATGACAAATCTTACGGCTAACATAGTCAAATTAGTGTTTTGGGTTCAGGGTAAACCCCCCCTTCCGGTGGACCGACTGTGGTGGTTAACGAACTCGTTCAATCGTTTGCTAATTGAATGCTATATACCAAGTTTCGTGACGAAAAAACAAAAACTCTGGCCGCTATCGTGTTAATAGACACATATATATGCAAATATATATATATATATATATATATATATATATATATATATATATATATATATATAAATTTTAACGGGGGTCATTTTCGTTGTCTACTAGGTAGGATCGATAAAGATTTGAAGAAATTTTTCAAAAATTCCGTCATGAGTCCAACCTCAATAGCTACTTTCCTTCGGAGGAAAGTGCTAAAAAAAAAAGAAAAGAATACGCCATTCACTTATTACTCATTCGTACCTTATGACGAAATAATATTGGTCCATATCTATCTGCCTATATTGCAACAGGCAAAACTTTGACATGCCCGATTAGTTGACTGACTTTAAGAAAACCAATTAGAATTTTTGAAACATATCAGAACTAACAGCTCTCCTACTTATGTATGGAAAATACTATAATGTGCTCTGTCATCTATCTATATAAATTTCTAACAAATTTTATTTATATATATATATATATATATATATATATATATATATATATATATATATATGTGTGTGTGTATGTATCACAATCTCGGTATATCTTTTATATAAAAATGAATCGCTAAATGTGTTGGTAAGCGCAAATCTCGAGAACAACTGAACCGCTTTCGCTAATTCTTTTTTTATAATATTCCTTGAATTACGAGGATGGTTCTAACGGAGAGAAAAATTAAAAAAATTGCCTGAAAAAGTCTAAAAACAACACTTTTCGGGTCTTTTTTACTTCGTTAACGCAAATTCATTTTTAAATAAAAGCATATGTTCTCAATTATAATATTTTTAACAGTTAACGTATTAGGTTATTTGTGTATAAGCAAAAAAAAGAAATAAATAAAAATAAAACAATAAGAACAAGTAATCACTAGGTGACAATAGAACACATGTTAATAATGCAATTTCAATTTGATTATATTTGCGTTAACGAAGTAAAAAAAGACCCTATTTTTCTATATTCCCATACAAAAGATTCGTAATAATACTTATAGGTCAATTTGAACTTTAATATCATACCATAAAGTTTAAGTTTTAGTGGAGGGGAAATATACGATCGTATATTTACACGATGGTAACGTTCCTCAAAAACTAATTGTCTATGGTAAAATTGAAATTGTCTGTGGCAATACGTCACTTGAAATGTGAACGACTCTTTCCTGTGCATCTATAAGATTTGAAAAATGTTGTGTCTTACTAAATATGAATCCTATAAGACGGCGGACATATTTAGGCAGAATACCCCGAAATGCAATGAATCAAATTAATTATCAATCTAATCGCACTGCCCAGGAACGTGAAGATCGCAATGAACGTGAAAGAATTCGGTTAAGACAGACCATGAAGCGCGACTAATAATGGTGCAAGTTTGAATCGAGCTGCTGTCAATTGATTACAGTGCCTACAACTGTGTTCCTATTGGACCTATGAACTCAGTTTGACTATAAACAAATCCCAGGGGCAGTCATTAAGTGTTTGTGGTATTAATCTAGAAAATCCATGTTTCACGCATGGTCAATTGTATGTTGCCTGTTTCCGTGTTGGAAAACCATCTGGTCTGTTTGTTTACGCGCCAGGTAATCAAACAAAAAATATCGTGTACCATAAAGTAATACAATAAAAATTAAACATAATTTAGAATGAGTAAAAATAAAATGAAATATAATAAGTAGTTTGCAAATGACCAAACCAGTCGAGGATGTTGTAATTTTCATTGTGATTTTTTAGTGGCTTAAAAGAATTGTATGTGTTTTGTAATTTTTATTTTTTGACATAATGTAATTGTTGACTTATTAACTTTCTTTTTTTTTATCTTACTAGCTGACCCGGTTTCCCGAATAGCAGAATAAGTATTAAAAATAAATAAAAAATTAAAGAATCGACTGTTAGGCGGTACGAAGTTCACCGGGTCAGCTAGTGTTATAGAATGATACCGTCGATACATATGCAAAGTATCGAATGTGTAAATCACCACTTTCCAGATTGAAAATAATTTTCATTACTTTGCTTTTAGACAGTCAAATAGTCGGCAGATTCGACCTTTGGAAAATAGTTACTTTCCCCTTTCACTGAGTGAACTTAGATTTAGAGTTTGCCGTCCGTAAATCCAACAGCAATCAGTATAGATTGAAAATTAAAAATGCGTTTTTTTTTTACATTCTATACTTTGCATTTGTATCGACGATATGAAAGATATTGTTAATTCGTGAGTTACTAAAGTAAACGGAATTGGAACATATCGTTTATGAATACGAAGAAGAAACAAGATAATTTCAAAGATAAGATACAATGCAAAGTAATTGAATGGAAGATATAAGTAATAAACAGACGTTTAGGTTCTGTTTGGCACTTTATAGTCTTATAGGGACGGTGTTGAGCCGGCACCTATCCCACCATGGTTTTATCGCCAGCAGTAAACCACTCTGCAATATTCTTCCTCGGGTTGCAGTGCCAATATACTTGCTTGCAACAGCCCTCTGCAACAACAACAGCCTATCTTGCTTGTCGAAGGAGATAACACCGAGACCATCTTGAACTGGGTCAGCAGAAACTGGCTGATTTCTGTTCAGACCTTATCTTTTCTACTTCGATTAGATCTTTCTACGGGCGTTCAATGACAGGGGTCTCTCTCTCTCTGGCTTTCTTCCGTCCGATTCTCCAACTCCAAAACTCCTGATTGTCCCCATTGTTCACTGTAATAGGTCTAGACAACCGTCATGTAGAAAGAAAAAAAAATGTTGCCTGTTTTTACAAATTTCATTCATTTTTTTTTTTTTTTTTTTTTTTTTTTTTTTTTTTTTTTTTTTTTTTTTTTTTTTTTTTTTTTTTTTTTTTTTTTTTTTTTTTTTTTTTTTTTTTTTTTTTTCAAGTCACTCCTCAAACTCTTGGCTATAGAAAATATATCAATTATCACTTGTAAAGGTACTTAAATTGTTTGCGTTCTAATCCCTAGTGTCATTTGGAAAGATGAGAATAGAAACAGTTGATGTTTCATCTCATCTTATCTTTGAGAATACGCATGTAAAAATTAAAATTAAATCTTGAAGCGAAGCAAGATCTAAGACGCCACAAAAGGAAGAAGAAATTTAAGCACAATTTTTTTTTTTTTTTTTTTTTTTTTTTTTTTTTTTTTTTTTACGGCGCATCGACAAATCTTGGCCATTAGCGCAGACATCCAGGGTGCAGCCAGGAATTTTCTCAGCGAACCCACCATCTCCCGCTTATGAATCTAGCGCGCTAGCCACTAGACCACGGGAGACCCTTAAGCACAGATTTCTCCGAATCTACCAAAATTCGCATAAAAACCGTATTTGAAGGAAATTTCATGCGCACTCGAATAGATGCTTTACATTTACTACGATATCGTAACCGGTTTTCTAGATAAATAACAATATATCCGACAATCCCAAGAAAAATCTAAAATTATAGTTTTCTTCTTCTTCCCTCAAGGGGGGACATAAGGGTTATAGATATGACATTCTAAATGGTATGCTTAGATTATTTATAAGGAAGTAGATAATCCATTTCATAAAGGATATCTCTGTTTTCTACATCATATAGATTCGACAGAAACACTTAACAAAGAGTTAATATAAAATAAATATTTTCATTGAAATTAAATTAATTAGGTCAATTTTGATCCTTTTATAAAGTTATTATGAAATATATAATTATTGTGATGCCTATAATATGTGATAATGTATTGTAAAATCTCTGAGTATTGTCTCAAAAAAATAATTACTAAATTTGAACCTGTTACTGTCTACTATGGAATACAGAATTTATCATATCCGCTTATCGTTTAAGTTGCAAAGCAGTGATTTAAAAAAGCATTTTTTTTTTTTTTTTTAATTGAAGAAATATTTTTGGCTATTAAAGACAAAATCTGTCTACAATTTTTGATGTTTCCTTTGTCATTATCGCCACTAGTTTATATGTTTATCAAACTGAATGGATAAAGTGGTCAGCCAGCGGAGAGGTCTTGAGGCCAAAATGCATAATTATGTCATATTAATGCATTTTGGCTTTAAAAGTAGTTCTGAAAGGCATTAATTATAATTAATGCCTTTAAAAGTTGCTCTTCCATTTAGACAAACTGTTCTTCATTAAATAATAATTTCAAACTCCTTGAACAGCATTGAAAGTGCGAAAAAGCCAGAAGGTGCTAAGAAGGAAAGGAGTGGCTAGACATTTTACGATCCGCCATGACTGTTCCTTCAAGTTGATCCTTCAGTCTTACTAACAACACACTAAACCTTGGATAATCTTTCACGTCAGTGCCGAGATAGTTTAACTCTCGGGTCATCCTTCATTCCATGCACGTATTTCTTTATCATCTTTCTTTTTGTTCCTTGCGAGTATAGTTCAAAAAGTGTGAGCGAAACTTGAAACTACAAGGCGAGATGAAGCGGCGGAGTCATGCACTCCGTTTGCAAGTTCTTCATTGCTGTTTATATCTTACTCCTTGCAGTATTTCTTTGAAACAAACTCAATATTGTAAAATCATGAAGTTTTTCATTTATTTATACAAACACATATCATAAACAACGTATACGCTATCTTCCGCCTCCGTGTTCTTTCTCTAGCAAGAATACAATGTTGTAGGTTGAATACTATCGAGGAAGCCTAAAGCATGTATGTATATATATTTATTTTTTATAAATATGGCACAGGTCGAAATAATAGTACTCCAGCCAACGGCCATAGCCACGTTGAGTGCACCGGTTCCCGTAGTTAAGCATCGTCGGGCGTGGTCAGTACCTGAATGGGTGACCGACCACGTGCTGTTGGCATTAGAAAAGGGTGGCAACCTGTAGATAGCCCGGTGCTAATGGCCAAGATAAAGATGCGCCGTTAAAAATAAAAAAAAAAAAATAATAAAAAAAAAAAAAAAAAAATATATATATATATATATATATATATATATATATATATATAGTACTCCATTTTATGTACTATTTTATTTTTGGCACGCCCTACATGTTTCGTGGCCTTTATGCCACCTCCTCAGGGGCCACTAAATCCCCATGTGTGGATAGCTCGCCACCCATACTAATGGGTGGCGAGCTATCCACACATGGGGATTTAGTGGCCCCTAAGGAGGTGGCATAAAGGCCACGAAACATGTAGGGCGTGCCAAAAATAAAATAATACATAAAATGGAGTACTATTATTTCGACCTGTGCCATATATATATATATATATATATATATATATATATATATATATATATATATATATATATATATATACACACTTGCTTAATGGTAGAACATGGAGCTTGGTTTTAATTTGCTAGTCAGTAAAAACACTCCCCGATTCCTTGAGTTAGCCTCTTTTAATATTCAATAGATTTTCCTAAACCGAAAGTAAAATAAGAATTATTAAACACTTTATTCTAAACTAGGAATCATCCAACCGCACAAACGCAGAGAGAATTGTCCTTTCTAATATCGAGAATCGGATATACACGGGTAGCTTAAGAATACCTGATGACAACAACTGACAAACCTGTACAACATGCAACAATGATCTCGCAGTAAAACATTTCTTGACCGACATGAGAAATAGAAGAGCTCCTTGGAGACAGCTGCTATCATACAATAATAATAATAAGTAATATTATGTTATATGTAATGTAATGTACTTGTTATATTTGTATAACTGTATATATGCATTAATTAATTTAACTTATTTGTGTATAATTTCCAGTATATAATTGGATCTATATATAATAATTTATTGGGAAAAAAGCCTTCATTGCAGATGCTCGTAAATAAATACAAAAAAAAAATAAATAAAAAATAAAATGAAATGAAAATAATAACTCTTCCGAAGATTCTAATGAGGTATCATTAGAATACGTGAAGCAATAAAGGGAGTTTTTGATTTTAATTGTGATATTTTATTATTTTTCTCCTTTATTTAATAAGTTTTATATATATATATATATATATATATATATATATATATATATATATATAATATTACATTAATTATGTTAAACTATTATGCAATCAGTGGAATATTCATGTCTCTATGGGACACTATTTAGTTTTTTCTAGTGGATGGAATCATTCTGCAATTACTTTATGGTATTAGGGATATTTATAGCAGTTGATTTAGGGTATTGCTTTTTGTAAGTTGTTGTTTTTTCTAGTGGATGGAATCATTCTGCAATTACTTTATGGTATTAAGGATATTTATAGCAGTTGATTTAGGGTATTGCATTTTGTAAGTTGTTGTTTTTTCTATATTCAAACTTAGTAAATTATACCAGTTGTTTTCATTAAATTTTTATAGTTCGGCGTATTTATATAGTTACTATTTCACATTCTTGGTCGATTTTCTTTTGGCTAGGCTCTTGTTAAATTTTTAATTTGCCAGAATGGTTCCATTCTGTCTGTCTGTAATTTAATGCCTTTTTGTCGACTAAAGGTCATAAGGCCTAAATTTAATTAGCATAACTCTATATTTTAATAGGTATGTAAATCCTGTTTAATCGTCGTGTATGGGTTTAATTCAATGTCAACAGTTATTTATCAATGAAATCGCTCTGCTCAGTTTAATCTATATATATAAATCACGTGTCTGTCTGTTTGTCCGTTTGTCAGATTTTGACCAAACTAGAAATACTGTTAGGTCTTGACACGGGAAGTCTCGTAGGCTAAGTCAAAAACGTCTACCAGCTGTCTGTCTGTATGATTGTTTCTTATACAAATCCACTCCCTTCTTCCGATATTGACTTGGCACACAGGTATGTCGTGATACGGGGATAGTCATAAGCTAGGTTAAAATCGTCTATGACTCACTGTTCGGAGATCAAATGTTCGAAACAATGGACCCAAATAGTTACAGATTTGCATTATTAGATTTTAATATTAATTATTTAGTTTCTAATTTATTTTTGCTTTTATAGATGCAGAAAGTAGGTACAGCATAGCAAGCCGGGTAACACCTTGGGGTTTATAAAATTTTCGTAAAAAATAAGGGATAAGAAGGTAATTGGCACTGAGTTACTCCAGAACACTAACTAAAGTCAAGAAATTCATAGAAACCTTTTAAAATAATTGGCTGGCTACATTAGTACAAGCAGGTGGGTAATTAAAATGACTCGGTAGCCATGGAAACCCCCGAGTTATATTATCGAGTGAAGAGGAAGGAGCGGACCAGATGGATTAATGCAGTGGAAAATTAAGAGTAGTAGGGGGGGGGGGACGCTTGGTTTTCCGCAGAGCTGGGAGGCTTGTTGTTGTTCTTTGAAATTAAAATAGCTTCCGCTCCTGTCCTGGAGTGGCCATACTCCAGCTAATGGAATTCAAATACTCTTCTTCGCCTGCTCATCTGGACGACTTCCTTCTCCGTGACGGAATGGTGAAGTGGGTTTGCCGGTGAAGTTTTATCGAGGACTTCACTTTTTTGCAGAAGGTCTCTTCTCCAGGAGACTTGGGTAATCAACAACTTTAAGGAGTAGATTGCCAAGATATGCTATTCAATCTTAAGTCATTGTCCATGAGACGGGAATTGACTAAGGCAATAAACTTTTCATATTTTTTTTCTTTTTTTTTTTTTTTTTTTTTTTGCAAATTGGAAAATACCTTAAAAATATATATAAAAAAATGCAAAATACTGTTGTAATAGATATCTGAAAATATCGAACTAGTATTTCTAAAGTGACAAAAAACAAAATAAAACTCAACTGAAAATGTGTCCCTCTTTCCTATATAGGGGCTCTCTGGTGTACTAGCTCTGAAGCTAGAAACTTACAGTTTTGATGGTTGATAAAGATATATTTCCTACGTCTTTCACAGTCATAACCAACGGTGTGAATAAAACCGAATTTTGAGTTGTGTCACTTTGGAAATAGTAGTGCGATATGGTAATTTTATGGTCAATGAACTTATTAACTGTTGCAATATTTTTTATTGTACTTTTATTTTATTTATGTATCATCAATGTTTTTAACTTCTCGTTAATAAGAATATTTTTTTCATTTAAACAGCTAATTCTCTTATGGCGCTCGATCAAATTTAGCTGACATTCCAATGCATTTTTTAAGAGTATAAACAACTGGGCTATTAACGCTGGGCTAGCTACACGTCGCCAACCTTTTACAATACCACACGGCACATGGGCGGTCACCCACTCAGTTACTGGCTGTGCATGACGTTGCCTGCCTAACATTGGTGATCAAAGGGAAATATTAAATCATCGATGTTTGCAGTCCAGCAACTAAATGCGTGCAACAAAAATAAATAATTCGTCAAAATGTATCAAAACTTTATATATATATATATATATATATATATATATATATATATATATATATATATATATATATATATATATATATACGTCAAGAATCATTTTATCGAAGCCCAAACAACATTATTGTCATATAAGGGCCAGATTAGCTATCCATAAAAGGATTTTAATTTTTAAAACAAACGTATAACATCATCTGGCTGCAGATAAAAGTGTCTCTGTTTGACATCTTTGGCTGAATTGATTTGCCGTTGCTCTGATCTGAAACCCGCCAGCGTTATTGATGAGTTAATATTTGATTTTTATGGTAATGTATAATTTTGTCCGAGTCCCGTGACAATTTTGGTTCCATCAATTGAGTATTTCTGTTTATTGTTTGCTCATATATAGGAAAAGTGGTAAATAGAAGGTTTATTCGGGATGTTTACGTTCTTGTATACGATAGTGGAAGGCAGAGCGCACATTTTAAGAGGCGCCCCTCTCACGTTGACAGAGAAAATATTTTGGCCAGACCCCCGGGGAGCCGTGGACCGTTTGCCTTTCTATTGTTGGCCCGCATCACCAAACCCTTCCAATACAACCAGTCCTAAAGACATCGGCCTATAATAGATATACCACTGCCAAGAAATTATTTTCTTCCAAGTGTTTTTTTTTGGACCAAACTATTCATAAACATAGTATAATATCAAAAACAGGGTAATTATTTTAAATTATCTATAGTTTATTGTTTTGGGACTTTCTTCTCTATGAGAATAAAAAATAAAATCATTTTCCTTCTACAATAGACAGGACACCTACTTGTTACTCATAAGTAACTCTGAATTTATTTATTTATATATATATATATATATATATATATATATATATATATATATATGGGTGTGTGTGTGTGTGTGTATTATTGTTGTTGGAGCCAAAAGGTCATAAATACACTCCTTTTACTTCATGTTTTTTATTATGCTTAGCAATATACTTGTTAGGGTTTTGAAACACTACTATCCTAACCTTCCTCCTTGTAAACTTGTCTACAGTCCCCAGCACTTCAGTTGTGCAACACTAGGTTCTGAAAGATTTTATTTATGTACTTGATGTCCTTTTTTTCATTTACTGCCTGTTCCTGTCTTTCATAACCCTAAGACGTATATTGCTGAGTAATATTAAAATAAGTTCATTAATATATATGTACGTGATGGGATAAGTCCAGCGAAGTAAGTATACACATTAGTGAAGTAAATATGTACTTTTTCGAACAAATTATAGACATATGATAAATAATTGTAGGAAATACCCTTTGAGGAGGAGCAGAATAGCTCGAAACCGGTTAGGGTTGAAAATAATAAAAAACATGAAGTGAAAGGAGTGTATTTATGACCAATTGGCTTCAACAACAATAATATTAGAAGTTGGAGGTCAACAATGGAAGAAAAAATGTATGTATGTGTATATATATATATATATATTTATATATATATATATATATATATATATATATATATAAATATATATATATATATATATAATTCAGAAATGCAGCGTTCACTACCCACCTTCTGAGGAATCTGCTTAGTTATATAGCTCTTGCGTGACTGACTTTTTCAATAAGGTGGAAATCCACTTATGGGTGAGGGTGCGACGTCCCCACGTCAATAAGGATGACAAAACCAAGAAATGTCTACTAGAAACGTTGTTTGTTTCAGAATTATATACAGATCCAAATAAATCTATAGTTATTTATACATTGAAGCTCCAACAGCATCAAAAATTAAAGGATCTTGATTTTTAAATTTAATACAAAATAATTTATCCAGGATGAAGCCGTGCATATGAACACGATTATCTACGTTGAATTGCTCATGAAAAAATACAACAACAAAACAAACGTAAAACGAAAGCGAGACATGATCATATTCGTATTAATTTCATATTTATGCAACCTAAGATAAATGCCTTCAATTTCTTTGGAAAAAGAGTAAGTTCAAAGAAAATAATTACCTACATGATCTACTTGAAAATTGTTCAAAGAATTTTATATGTGTAACGAGGTCGGCCCTCAGCTGTGAAGCTGTACATAGTATCGCTCTGTGCGATAGCGGGAACTTTTGAAAGAGTCTCCGAAAACTAAATCTTATGAACGAATTGACGAGTTTTCAAAAGAATATTTTTTTTTCTTTAAAAAAAAAACATTGGACAAAATATTGTCAGGAGCAGTTTCGTCGGAGAAAACAGTTCTTATGCGAAACATTATAATTTTCTATTTTAAGCTCTTCATATCACAGCTGGAAATGAAAAGTGAACGCGAAGGTAAAGCTCCTGTGACTGGATTTCTTCCTTTATTCTTTTTTATTGTTGAGTAAATACTTTCTTTTTGTTTTGTTTAAACGTGTGTTTCCTGATGCGAAGGTTGCAAAATTACTCCGACAACGGGAGTTTAAATTAGGAATTTTTCTCTACCAAACAAGCCGGAAGCGTGTAATTAAGTGAATTCAGCAACTTTCAATTTAACACATTCTCTAAATTAAAGGAAGCCAGAGGGAAGTTTCGCTTGAGGTTTAGACCTGAGTAGGGGGGGGGGGCATATGGGAGGCAGCTGTTTAATTATATATCTTCGTCTAGTGTAATTTTACCCTATTCAAGTAAAGAAAAACTCACTTTCGTACAAAATAAGTGCAAACATATGCTTGCAAAATTTACTAAAAACGGCCGCCACATAGGAGCTGCATAACTATGCACTTACCACATGATATGGATAGTGTACACTGCATTCCTAAACATTTTTTTTTAAATAACCTACAATAATATTGTCTAGTTTTGCTCTAGTATATTTGTAGCGATCAGCTTATTCAATCATCAATAATTAATAAATAAACAAAAATTTGACAGTTTGGTTTGTTGATTTTGATGTATAATAAAAACGTCAACATGTGAAATGAGAACATCCCACAATCGTAACAATGGAGAGACCTAGTAGTAGAAGTAACTAATGCTTGAGCCAGTTAGGCGACTAGAGTAATCGTATAGTGCTCAACGTATAAAACCTAAAAAAAAGTTCCTAAAACTAAAAACGAAAAATTAAATCTCCTTAGCGGGAATTACTAGAAAATGTAATAACCTATCGAATAGATGCTTTACATTTTCAATGATTTCTTTATAAATATATATATATATATAAAATAAGTTCCGTAACAGGCCAGGAGGGCTCTGAGGAGCAGATACTATAGAGATATCTGATTCATGACCATATGGCAAACCAGGGAGATAATGTGGTCCATGCTATGCTTCGGCTGCCTGAATTTCCCCTTCCTGCTTCTACTGTTAGAGTCATTAGCGACAAGGTACCAATTAATAAATTAAAAATTAATAATTAATAAATTAATTAAAGGCTTGGCCAGGGAGGCCGAATCCAACCATGAACGAAGACAATAGAAGATAAAAATCTTTAGTGCTTGCTCGGGATTTGACCTCAGGCCTCCAGCTTATTAATCTAGTGCTCTACCACTGAGCTAACCCCGTCCCCTGTAAATATAAAGAGTATATAAGAAATTCCCAAGAAAAATCCATTTTCTTTGAAAACGGTTATAGATATGACTTTGAAGAGGGTTTTATTAGATTAACCTCAAATAATTAAGTATAAAACGTGTACCTTGAAGCTTCGTAAGGTAAAAACGCCAGCGTTACGATTTGTTTCGCGCGAATAACACCTAAAACACCATCTTTCGGTTGACAATTCAGCCAGTAAACAAGCATTAATTATATTTGTGTAATTTTAAAGACCACAAAAATTATATGTGTACCGAATTTAATTAAAATCCGTCCAGATATAGCCAAATAGCGAGCGAACAGAGAAATTCATTAAAAAATACATTAATCCACCTAGTATTTTCCATCCTAGTATTTTCGGTTAGACAAGTGATATTTTCTAGGTGGCACGTCCGGATTGCGTCGTAAGGTCAACCTTGTAAGTGGTTTTCCTCCCTATGGGGGAGGGAGGAACCGCTTTAAAAAGTTAAAACCCTTAAGTGCGGTCTATTATAAACTGTTGAAAGTTTCTATTATTCATCATAATCAGTGTCATAATTTAAACACGCCCTCAAAAGTGGCGCCCGAAAGGCTGCTAGGGACGAGATTCCATGCATCACAAGACTCATCATTAATCAACTGGTTCTGGGCCTTCGTCTTCACCTTATTCCTCACCATCGGCTTTTAGAATAATTGAAGAATCACTCATCTCTCTTCCTCCAGGTGGTGTTGGCTCGCTTTACCCTTCTTGGGCTTCATTAAGGAACGAATGACGTGGAAAAATCTTGTCTCGGCTCTCCCCGAAATAAGCGCTAATTAGTCGAGGAGCACTTTGGTATTCCAATTATTTCCTTTAGCAGAATAACGGAGGACTAATTTCGCCCTTAGAGGAAACAAACGCCTCTTTAAAGATTTTTTTACATAAAAAAACGGAACAATTTCAGTATCTTGTTTCAACAGACACCTTTAAACATTGTTTTAAAAACAACATCAATTTATCTCCTCCAAACAAATTTTAAAGGCGTTACTTCCGAGGCAATGTATTTTTTTTATTTTGCTCATCATAACAAAACCTATTTATAGTCTGACGACTTTAAAAATATAACGATTATTCAGAAAACAACAAGATGCGGCACACTTCCGGGGAGAGTTGAAAAGCTAATAAAAAAAAACAAAAAAAAAAAAATAAAAAAAAATACGTTATTCTTATAATTATCGTATTTATGAAAGAATATATATGTATAAGTAAAATAGTACAGGCAATTCTATGATTGAATGAACGAAAAAATGTAGCTGATTCAGAATTTCAGAAACTTACACCTGTGTCAGAAGTTTCGCAAAAAAGGTCAAAATCAATTTAGTAAATATATTTTATTTCTATCTATCTATGTAATAATAGTAATTATAAATAGAAATGCAAATTTTTTCAATTATTCAGTGCTGATAAAATTCAGTCCTCGTTCCTCGCAATTCTCGTCGCATAAAAAGTCATTTACGTATTTTCAATAGGCCCTAGGCCTTTTTTTATTCTTTTTTTATATATATCTTTATTTGCAAATTATTTAATAAACAAAGTATTTTTTATAATTCTTATGTTCTGAGAAGACGTGAAGGACCGATAGGAAAAAAGCCCATTGGCCAAAACCTTGTAGAAAAGGAAAATATCAGGCGGCCGGAGCATGAACTCATGACAGCAGAATCAAAGTCTGTTAATTTTGCATACAAGCGAAAATACTCGAGAGCACAAGTGGTACCTTTAATGCCTTAACAAATAAGGTATTGTCGGTATTATATATTTACGCCATCGCATGAATGACATGCCTCCAGGTCTTAGCAATATATATTTGAAATTGATAATATATATTTGAAATTGATAATATATATTTGAAATTGATAATGTATATTTCAATCAATATATTATCAATATATATTTCAAATTGATAATATATATTGTAAGTCTATAACTGTATTTCCTGACTGCCCCATCTGCCTCTGTATAGTTTGTACCTTTTTATCGTAAACGCATATTGTACTCGAAAATTATGGTTTATTGTTTAATTTGTTAATTTCTTCACAATTGTTCAGTATTGTTTATTGTTATTTAAGTGTTTAGTGATGAATTGCCTTTGTCGCGGTCTCACTGATGTATAAATAAATAAATAAATCCAGGTCTTAGCGAATGCAACTTTTCCGAGTTGAAACTGGCGAATAATTATTTCTATGGAATTTATGTAGAAAAATAACCAAAGCTGGCAATTATCATAAACGAAATATGAAATCAAATATAATTTTGCAAATATGAAATATAAGATAATACCTAACTGTACCAAGTCGAAGGTCTAGTTGCGAATCTAGTAACTCAGTTTAAATTGGTTTCCTTAGTCGCAGTTCTGAACTCCTTGCCGCAGAACTCTGTCGGTTCCTCGAGACCTATCTCTGAACCTGTATCAATTAGTTTCAATTTACAATAACATTCAATAACAGCTCGTGACCAATAAACGTGAACGTTCTGAGTCAAATAGTTAGGAGAGAGCTCCCTTATCTTAGCCGCTTCTGTATTAACTCCTCACATATTTGTTTATGTTTCGAATAATATTATTTTGAATTTTGTAGGTAGGCAAATAAAATTTCAGAGATTTATTAGAATATTTGTAAAAAAAAAAGAAAAGTAATATATTTTTTTCTTCGGCTGCTTCATCTGTTACACATGCTATATTCCTTCGCTACTTCGATTTTAGCACGGTTTCTCTGCCACTTTATGAGGAGAAAACTCACTTGTTATGTTGACCTCATAACGCAATCCGAAAGCGCCATAAGAAAAAAACTCACGTTTCAGACCCCATAAATCAAGAAGATAACGGTGATTCAAATTTGTATAATATATATATATATATATATATATATATATATATATATATATATATATAAATATATACACATATATATATATATATATATATATGTATTATTTATTTATTTGATGTGTTCCGCTTCATTGGCAATCAACACAAACACCAGCATCCTCTGAACCATTCATTCTAGGAGATCAGCATAGCTAATGTAATTGTATAAAATTTTAACTGTAAAAGATTTTGTGTTCTCCGTTAATTTTTACCTAGTATCTATGGAATTATAATGTTATTTTTAAGTCAACAGTGCTTGTTGTCATCAAAAAAGATGACAGGTCCGGTGTTTTTGACGTAGGTCAGAATAGTAGTGTGTGTGTGTGTGTGTGTGTATGTGTATACATATATATATATATATATTTGTCAGTTCGCACTCCGAAATGGAGCAGAAATAGAATTTGGATAAATCATACCATGTGTGATTCAAAAGATCAAGTTCGTTAACTGGCACATTTTGAGGAAGATGGTTTGTTTACGTTTCTGTGTTACTAGGCTTCTACTTACAGTTTTTGTAAGGAATTGGGCATGACACAGTTTTATTAGCAATCTAATGAAACCATTTTCAGACAACTATAACTCATATCGTGAAAAATGGAAAAACCAAAAATGTTCTTGGGATATTCAGATGTATTCTTGTATATTTCATAATGGTTTGAGAAATCGTCGTAAAGTATCTATTCGAAAGCTTAATACATTTCCTACAAATGAGTTTCTTATGGAATTTTCGCTACAGGGATCCCATTTAGGGAACTCCGAGCTTAAATGGACAATTTCCGCCCACGATATTCTTAGTTTCGTGTTGTGCTGTTAAGATCTTTCTTCGTTTTGAGACTTAATTTTACATTTTCAGAAACACCTTTTCGAAAGATTAAGATAAAACAGTAGCTGTTTCGATGCTAAAATTTTCAAATAAATTCCTAGGGATTAAAATGGAAATGCACAAGGATTCCACAGTTCGTGCGAGTCGGACTTTTTTTCTTCTTAAAAATTTTTTTTTTATTAACTTTTTTATTTGAAATCTGTACAAATTATTTTTCTTAAAAATATATAAAAAATGATAATTTTTTTTCAAATTCCTCTTACTTTTTCAAAGAACTCAATGTCTCAAGCAGGTCTACATGTTGCGACCTTAACAAGGACCCTATTTTCTCGTCTATTTGTAGGATGTTAATTACAGAGATATTACTGTTTGCCATGGAGGTGAATATTACCATTTCATTTACTCAGGAATAACAAGTCTAATTGATCGGGTAGTAATTGGTTTTAAATAGCAACACAAAGGAATGAAAATTGTATACTCAATGTAACAATAATATTAGACAATTCGTAATTTTCTTTCGGAAACATTAACAAAATATTTATAGGCAACAAATACTGTGAAATGCTAGTAGCCAGGCTCCGTTCAATTTAAATTGAATAAGATAATGCTTGCTAGGGTCTCCCGTGGTCTAGTGGCTAGCGCATTCATAAGCGGGAGATGTTGGGTTCGATCCCCACCGGCGAAAGGAATTTTCTCATCTCAGAAAATTTTTGGCTGCACCCTGGATGTCGGCGCTCATGGCTCAAATTTGTCGATGCGCCGTTAAAAAAAATCCTAAATAAAAATAAATAATGCTTGCTAATAAATTATTCAGGACTATACTTGCCATATTGTTGTAGGCCATTTGGTATTGTTGCCAAAATTAACTCATTTTTCATTCTTCGAGAAGAGATCATAATCTAATAGTAATTATTGTACGTGGGGAATAACTAGTGTGGAAGTAATGGGCGTTCGAAGATGAGAAGTAATTAAATCTATATTTTTATAAAAGGTAGTAGCCATTGCCGGGGCAACAGCGTTCTTGGTGCGCTCTGCTATTTTTTCCCGAATTAACTAGGTTTAACTTAATTTTATACTGTGAAAAGTGGTGAGCGGTTAGATAGGAAGACAGTGAGTGCGTACGTGAAGTTTGAGGCCGATATACTAAACATTCATCGAGAAAATAGTGAGTATTTAAAACCATTTCTTTGTTTGCTAGCTCGAATCTCAACCCCTACTCGAGTGGTGGGGGGTTATACCTGGACTGACAAGGTGCCGGCCTCTAGCCCATGTCTACAGGGACCTTTCCTAGTCAATGACCTCTATATCACCAGATGATAATGGAGGGTAACAACACAGGATCCATAACAGCTGGCAACACACCACCAAAGACACCTTCTAAGAACACTCGATCCAGAACGAGGAACACAAAACAGAAGTCCCAATGTAATGACTCAGACAATTCGTCTTTACCCACGGATGCATCTCCCGGTACTAATCAAAAACCTAAACATACAAAGGACGAATCTGCGTTTTTCACACCTAATCCGTTCCAGTTGCTACAGCAAGATCAAGAAGAATTGGAAAAAGAAACATCTGAACCAAAATTCTCAAGACCACCCCCAATATACGTAAATAACCTCAAAAATTTCAAAATATTCTGCACATTTCTCAATCAAATAGTTTAAAAAAAAAGAGAGAGAGAGAGAAAGATACTCGGGAGCATGCGGTGAGTGATTCGTGCAGCTGTTTTGCACGGTAGGGCGATGACGACCATGGGGTTCTTTCGCCCAAAAACGGCACAAACAAACAAATAGTGGACCCAAGGACATACACCTGCATTAATCGACCAGACACAACAAAAATATTATGTACCACCCCAGAAACATACAGAGAAGTAATCAAATATCTCAAGGACTCCAAGGCACAGTATCATACATACCAGCCAAAAGATGAACGCGCCTTGCGAGTAGTAATCCGAAACCTACACCCCTCCACCCCCACAGACGAGCTTGTAGATGAATTAAGCGCACTCGGCTTTAAGGCAAAGCGAGCAACTAATGTTATCGCAAAGAGATATACAGAACAAGGAATGAGAAAGGTTGCTCTTCCACTATTCTTCGTAGATCTAGAACAACAACCAAATATTGATCAAATATATACGCTCAAACGTTTATACAACACGAGAGTACAAGTTGAAAAACCATACCGGAAACGAGAACCGGTACAGTGCACCAACTGTCAAGCGTATAACCACACCAAGTCGTACTGCAATTATGTTCCAAGGTGTGTCAGGTGTGGAGAAAACCACCGGAGCCAAGAGTGCAACAAGCCGAAAGAAAGTCCAGCGGTATGTGCACTGTGCTCGTTAAATCATCCGGCAAACTACAAAGGATGCCAAACTTTCAAGAACTTAAAAAACGTTAGCAACACTCGTCAGCGCAACAACGGAGAACCCCCTCGAGATGTTCGTCAACCTTCAAGACAAGTCGAAACAGGAGTCTTCTTCGCACAAGTCGCTGCCGGATCAAGCCATCAACCGATCAACAAAGAGACCGCTCAAGCCGAGCAAGAGCCAGGTAACGCACCAACGCCTACTCCAAGGCGGGCCACTCCATTCATCCCACCACCAACCACTTCTAACGACATCAATTCTCTCCTTAATACATTCCTATCAGACTTCAGATCCCTAATAAGTCCTCTCATTACCCTCCTTAACACTATTGTCACTCACTTGCTCCCGACACTTCCTAAATGATTCCCTCCCCTTCAGACAAATCCTTGTCCATCCTACTTTGGAATGCTAACGGAATAACAAATCACACAAACGAACTGACAACATTACTGCAAGACAAACGTATAGATGTAGCACTCATCACAGAAACACGACTTACTAAGAATAAACACTTACGAATTCAGGACTACAACACTTACCGTACTGACCACCCAGACGGTAAAGCCCATGGAGGGTCTGCCATCCTTATACGGAAAAACTTATCCCATCACCCTCGTCCCACCAATCCCACCGATTCACTCCAAGCCACCACTATCACTATATCCACATTTTCCCTTCCAATTTCCCTGTCAGCTGTTTACTGTCCTCCTAATAAACCTTTAATATCATCAGAAATCCTAGATCTTCTGGAATCCCTTGGTACCAAATTCCTTCTAGGAGGTGATTTCAACGCCAAGCATCTTCAGTGGGGGTCAAGGGTCACCAACTCCCGTGGTCGTACCCTACTCTCTGCACTCTCCTCAAAGCATTGCTCAACCATTTCTCCGAATTCCCCAACATACTGGCCTACCGATCCAAACCGTATACCAGATATAATAGACTTCTTCATAACCCATGGCCTCACATCCATCTTCACCTCAATAGATTCCCTAGATGACTTATCCTCTGACCATAGTCCTCTAATCCTTACTCTTTCCATAAAACCTATTCTAAAGCCACGTCCGCCTTCCCTGATCACTGGACCAATCGACTGGAAGCTCTTCCGATCCCTCCTCGAAGATTCTATTAACCTTAATATTTCCCTAAAAACTCCCGAAGACCTAGACATAGCTGTTCAACAATTCACAACCGCCATACAACAAAGTGCATGGAAATCCTCCCTTCCTAAACGCCATTACCAACCACTCCCAGCTGAATGCCCTCTACCCCAATCCCTTAGAGACCTAATAATATCCAAACGACAAGCAAGAACCCTATGGCAAAGAAGCCGCCATCCCTCTGATCGTCGCTCTTACAATCAATTGTGCCGATTAGTAAAGCGAAAATTAATCCAACATCGTTCCGAATCCTTTAATTCCTACCTTTCATCTCTATCAACCTCCGACAAATCCCTTTGGAACGCAACCCGAAAAATCCTTAAATACCATCCTGTGTCTCCCCCACTTCGCCGAGACGACGGCTCATGGGCCTCCTCCGACGAAGATAAATCCGCACTATTTGGCATTCACCTTAAAAGAACATTCACTCCTCATCCCCCACACCAACATAATTCCCACTCTCGTGAATTAGATGATTTTCTACAATCCCCACTTCCTCTCTCCCTACCACCCAAGGCAGTTAATCCATCAGAGGTGAAATTTCTAATATCCCGACTACCTTCCCGGAAATCCCCTGGCTACGACCTCATCACCTCCAGAATCCTGAAACAGCTCCCAACCAAGGCCATTGTATTCCTCACCTACATCTACAACTGCATCCTCCGAACTACCCATTATCCCTTACTCTGGAAATACTCAGTTGTAATCCTTTTTCCCAAACCCGGTAAACCTCCTAACAATCCTTCCTCATATCGTCCCATCAGCCTTCTCCCTATGTTTTCCAAACTATTCGAGAAGATCCTACTAAAGCGCCTACTACCCATCCTTAACTCACAAAATATCATCCCATCCCACCAATTCGGCTTCCGCTCCCAACACTCCACAGTGCAGCAAGGGCTTCGTGTTGTTGATCACATCTCCTCATCCCTCGAGCGAAAAGAGTATTGCACGTCTGCCTTCCTGGATGTTGCTCAAGCATTTGACCGTGTCTGGCATCCAGGATTACTCTATAAGCTCAAAACTCACCTTCCAAGCACCCTTTACCTAATACTTCGCTCCTATCTATCAGACAGGTACTTCCAGGTCCGGCAAGGATCAGCCTTCTCAGATTATCTCCCTGTGGAAGCGGGAGTTCCACAGGGGAGTGTCCTAGGTCCTATCCTCTATAGTATTTTTACAGCTGACATTCCAACTCATCCCGAAAACCTCACGGCAACGTATGCAGATGATACAGCCATCCTTTCATCACACACAAATCCAGACATTGCCTCACATAAACTTCAAACTCAGCTTACTGAAATCGAACAGTGGTGCAAAAAGTGGCGCATCAAGGTAAATGTTGAAAAATGCCAACAAATAACTTTCACCCTGAGGCATGATACCTGTCCTTCCGTCTCCTTCAACAATAATCCATTACCTATAACCAACACCATCCGATACCTTGGGTTTTACCTCGACTCTCGATTAACTTGGAACGCACACATTAAGCAAAAACGTCAAGAACTCAATCGACGATTCGGACAACTTTACAGACTACTAAATAGAACATCACAATTAACCGTACAGAACAAACTAACTGTGTACAACTCACTAATAAAACCTATATGGACTTACGGAATAGAACTCTGGGGGACAGCCAAGCATTCCAACATCCACCGAATCCAAACATTCCAATCCAAAGTCCTACGTACCATAGTCAATGCTCCTTATTATGTTTCGAATCGCACCCTCCATAGTGACCTAAATATCCCTTTTGTCCAAGATATAATCCCTAGCCGCTTCTCATCTTTCCATAGCAAATTAATCAATCATCCTAATCCTACAGCCCAATCCTTATCCAGCACCAATCATCCTTCCTCTCCACCAAGACGTCTTAATAGGATGTGGCCTCGAGATCTATTAAACATGTGAAGTGCTGTGAAGTGAAAGAATAATAACAGTGATCAAAATTAGTATGTGATATTTTCTTGTATTGTATATTATTATATTCTAATGTCTGAGAGTGATATCAATGGATATTTTCTCTCCTCAAGATATCATTGCCTACGTCTCATCACCTCTCTCCCGGCTGGAGGCAAGGGATGGTTCGATGGTGAAAGGTAGACCAGGTCATCAGTATGAATCCTAAGAAGGTATTCGGCTGACAACCTGCTGTACCCGAGACCTGGCTAATTCTGTCATCACATTACACAATACAATGTAAATTGTAGATTGTAATATACCTGTAAATAAAATAAAATAATAAAATAATAAATAATAAAAAAAAAAAAAAAAAAAAAAAATATAAAACATTTTTTTTTCGTCATATAATTTATTAATAATAACAACGTTTCGGCTCGAATTTCAAGCCTTCATCAGTTGATCTGTAGTGAATTCCGACATGGGATAAATCATTAATATTCAAGCCGAACCATAAACATTTGGTCATGATATTTATTATACCTTATATAATAAATATCATGACCTAATGTTTTCATAATAGCTTGATTTGAATATTTAAAAAATTCTTATTAATTTTTTGTAGTTGTTAATCATTTTAAATAAGTAGTTTTAGTTAGGGTAGGTAATTATTTGGGGTTTGTGTCATAAACTTTGTGCTAGAACTATGGGGAAGATGGTAAGTAGCTGGGCGAATATTGAATACTATTCCGCAATACTGTTCTGTTGTGCGGTATTGTCGCAGGCGCTAATTGAACAGAGATATTATATTTTACAAAATTAATTAATTTACATAAATTTCATAATATGCTATTATAGAAACATTTACTTATAACTTGTTATTTGCTGAAAATCGTGTATCCATGTATTTAAGCAGTTCGTACTTAATTTGTTTTTTTTAGATTACTTACAAGTTTTAATTACTCATGTATTGCAAGTTGAAAAGCATGATTAAAAAAAATAGGACCTAGCTTTTGTTCACATAATGTAAGCACATAATTTATTCCTTTCCATAATATAAAATGTTTTAAATAATTAGTGTATATTTAAATATATTAAATTATAATTATGTTTAAGGACGTAAAGAAAAAAGAAAGCCGGTAAAAGAAGCCGGTTTTTATATTTTACCGTCATCGAAAATAATAAATATTAGCCAATTATTAGGGGTTTCAAGGATGTAGGTGGACATGTAAAAAATTAAATAAATAAAAAACAAAAAAAAATAAAAGAAGCAAATGATGAATTTAAACAAAATTTAAAAAAAAAAATCGTCACCTAGTAGTTTCTAACTAAGCACATTCTTCGAAGTATTCACTCCACTAAATATATGATGTTTTCGAATTTTAAGTTTTAAAAAAATAGAAATTCTTTTGTTAATTTATTTAATTATAGATTCTGCAACTTAGGCAACAAACTCATTAAAAACAGTCAACTGGCAATTCTTTTGGAAAGATAAGTGCATAAGGCGGCAGTTTTTCTTTTAGAAACGTAAAAATAAATAAATAAAAACCACCACCGCCTTATGTATTCATCTTAGTTTCTTTCGGTTTTCACATCCCCATTTCTCGATTATGCCTCTTTTCATAACGTGTAGAGCGGGTTCAGGGCTAGTACGAAAAATTCGTAATTATCCAATAAATAAATCTGTTAAAGGAAGAATCTAGTGCATGTGATTTCGATGTTTACCAATAAAACAAAATTATATTATAATATACTAGATTATTCATGAAGACATGTTAGATATCAGGGAAACATACCTGGAAAAAAAAGATTCAATAAATATAAAAATTGAAAAATCGTCTTATATATTTGCATAAATATACCTTATGATACAATTTACACTGTATCTCTAATAATCTCATGTTACATTGAGATAGAAAAAAAGTATGTTATTAAAGTCGATAGTATATATATATATATATATATATATATATATATATATATATATATATATATATGTGTGTGTGTGAGTGTGTGTGTGTAATGTTCATACTAGGGGAATAATGTGGTAAGTACTACGCTTCAGTCACCTGATTTTCCCGTTTCCTTTTAGGTACGCCTAGGGACGGCCTGTTCGAATCCTACCAACACATTTTTTCTTTCATTTTTGACCTCGAATTTATGTTATTAGTATTGTTTCTTTAGCCAAATAGTGGTAATAATGTTTTCCTCTACTTCATAACGCTTTATTTAACCGGATCGGTTTTTGCTCCTTCCCAAAGCGTATTAATAGCTAAATGGTTCATTAGAATCTCTACATAACATCCTTCCTCCGTATATTTTGGCTTTTCGGTAATGTTCAATCTTCGATGGATATAGAACTGTCCGGGCAAGAACGCCATTGCTAATTACATTAATTTATTTGGAAGATTAGACTTGATAATTAGGTTCCCTAATATTAGGATTATTTAACTATATGCTAATGAATCACATAACCATCCACACTGTTTGTACATCTACTGTAAGCTACACAACACAATCTGAATTACCATCTATCTGTTTAACAAATTCAAATCCTACTAGAACTGTATATGACGATATAAACTTCTGGTATCAAAAAAATATGTTTCTATACGGTATATTTGAAGAAATGGCTCAATTGTATGAATGCATTTACCGTTCATGCGTTTATAGTACACCGCATAACCCAATTAACAATGCACTCTAGCATAATTGATCTTGAAAATATCTACAGTGTGTAAATGAATTACTTTAATATTTTAAACGTATTTTACGGATTATTCGTACACAAAAGTACTTTTGACATTATTAAAATTTGATTAATAAAACAATACGTAAATATGGACAAATTACAATTTAGAATCATAAAATATTTAATATCGTTATTTATATGATGTTAAAAAATGTCTCTATCAGTTCATTTAATTCACATGACTTCCTTCTATTGTGTGCTATAAGTAATTTCGCCGTTGCGGTGAGCTGTGGTTTGTAATTTCGCTCCCGAGGCAAAAATGAATGAAATCGAAGCTGCTAATGAAATATGTCAAGCACAGGAACATTGGGGCTGCAATTTCGCATCAGCTCCACGGGGAAAATCAATACTAACTCCAGGGGCAACAAAGACAGACAATAAGTAGGTTTAAGCACATGTCAATTGTACGTGAACCCTCATGCAATTTGTAGAGTATTGGCGAGTATTCATCCGAACTTGATTAAGTATATATACTTTTTACTCATATGTATACAGTGGCCTAAAATCTCCATAATTTATTTTTTTATGATTATTTTTTTCCAGTGGCCATAGCAACCTTAAATACACCGGTATCCGTTAATAACCGAGGTTAAGCAACATCGGACGCGGTCAGTGGCAATATGAAACCTGAGTGAACTATGAAAAATGAGTGGCAACCTGTAGATAGCCCTGCAATAATAGCTCAGTGGTTGTTGTAAATATATAAATAAATATATATATATATATATATATATATAAATATATAAATATATATATATATAAATATATATATATATATATAAATATATATATATATATATATATATATATATATATATATATATATAAATATAAATATTTGCGGGCCACAATAAAAATTCCTGGGTATAGAGATATAACTTTTTATGTAGCTCTACAGCCCGGGGTGGCCCTTGGCTTCCTTGACAATGAGACTCCACGTTGCTCTATCAGTTGCTTTGTCTCTCCATCCTGTCACAACAAGCCTACTCAGGTCCTCCTGTACGTCATCCAACCATCTTCGTGGTCGGCCGATCCTTCTCTTTCCTCCAATCACCTTACAGTGCAACATTTTGCTCGGCATTCTGTCTTGCGGCATTCTTTCAACGTGTCCCAGCCATTCAATACGTCGGGCTTTAATGAAACATATTACGTTTTCGCTTTCATACAGTTTGTAAAGCTCATCGTTCTTTCTGAGCCTCCATGGGTGAGAGATGGTATCAAAAATTTTGCCATAAATCTTTCTTAATATCTTACGTTCTAATGAGCCCAAATTATTTTCCGCTATTGATGAAAGCGTCCATGTTTCGGCTCCATATGTCAAAATTGGTCTAATTAATGTTTTATAAAGTCGAGCCTTTGAGCCTCTTGATAAATACGGGGTCTTAAAAAGTTTTATATTAGCATAATAAGCACGATTTGCTGCCATGGGTATAGAGATATAACACAATTTAAAGGACCAATATTGCAGCAATATTTCATATTCGTGTTTTATTAATCTCAAAAAATCTAGTTTGAAGGCTCAAGATCTTGAAAAAAACTGTTCCCAGAAAACCACTAAAGAAAATAAAGAAACGCGTTTATTACAGTTTTGTTGGCTTTGCATAGTATTTTCGGAAGACCTTTTTATAAATTGTTTCACAGATTAATTTAGAAATAGTCAAATCACAAACAGCATTTTCGTAGAAAGTACTGTTTTTAAAAGTGGTCAATTTTTAGGCAAGTTAGAGAATATAGAGAAAAATGTATGATCAACTCTCATAAACGGGTTTCTACTCCATGGAGGAGGGCGCTAAAATGCGAGGAAAAAGGAAACCTTCAAGTGAGGTCAAATTTAGCTATATATATATATATATATATATATATATATATATATATATATATAGAGAGAGAGAGAG
The DNA here is from genome assembly GCA_946811695.1 of Gonocerus acuteangulatus. Lineage (NCBI taxonomy): Eukaryota > Metazoa > Arthropoda > Insecta > Hemiptera > Coreidae > Gonocerus > Gonocerus acuteangulatus. The sequence goes on from OX328129.1 coordinate 39,757,672, forward strand.
AGAGAGAGAGAGAGAGAGAGAAATCCAGTCCTCGACAAAACAAAATTGGGGTTTTATATATATATATATATATATATATATTCCAGGGAGGGAGAGTACAATTGAGAAGGCTCGACGCACTTTACTGAGTGAGAGTACAAACAAGTCTGATATTATTGGAGAGGAGTTAGAAAACGTGATTCCAAGTGTAGGATTGGACCTGGCAGACATGAAAGAAGAACGTGTTTGGTTTCTCAGGTTTCCAGAACTCCACGTCCTGTTCTCCCTGTCTCAGGCAATAGTCTTTCTCGAAGAATCCTCTGGCTATTGACTCGACCTTCGGAGAAAACTAAGAGAATTAAGCGTATAACTGATATAGCATATTAGAAGAGACGTCTTGAAATTGTATACTTCCTTGTTTTCACCAGTATTGCATATATAGAGGCATTTCCAAAAAAAAAAAAAAAAAAAAAAAAATAGAGTTAATTTTTCTATATACATATTGAATGGTGTCTCATCTACTCATTGTATAAATAATTAACGTAGCTTGCGAAAAATGTGGAAGAATTCTAGTAGCAACGAAATATCATGTAATTTAATACTTGCAAAAATTCGGTTTTGACAATATTGAAAAGCGTACATATGGAAAAATGGAGATTTCTACAATCATAACAACGGATACAGGGCCTACGTTCAGCGCCCCTAGAGGTAGAAATAACAACCAATTCATGAGCCGGTTTGCCGGTTTAATTCCATTTGAGGAGAATACGGAATGAACCCCAACTTATTTAGAAACCGGGTTAGTTTTTTTTTTACAACACGCCTTTCTCATTCGTTGCAATATAACAAAAATTGTGGCCAGTATGTGTAACGTAGTAATTAGGATCCGGAGTAGTGATTACCCCACTACACATGGACAGATGTTGCTGGTTAACGAACTCATTCAATCTTTTGCTATAGGAATTATATACAGGGTGTAACGGATAGAAGGATCAACCTTTCAGGAGGTGATACAAAAAAAAAACAGTTCAGTGCAGCAAAACAAAAATCATATAGAGTACTGTTCAATTCCCAACAGAGATGGGGTAAATTCAAATTTCGTATTTTTTATGTCTGGCATTTTTTTTTTGTTTTTTAATGAATAACTAGTGATTACTGAATATCAGTTTATGATAAATACAATTTAATCCAATCATCCTAAATTAGATAAAATTTACTTTGGGAAACCTAGGTTTATGGTGTTCACTGTTGTTCATTTTAAAAGGGGTTCTTGGGCGGTTCCATTGACTAAATTAAGATTATTTTTCAAAATGTTCGTTTTTCGGGAATTTTTTTACTCTGTCCCCACAAAGTTTCAAACACCTCCACTGTCAGGAATAATTGTCCGTTTAAAAAAAAATTTAATTATCTAACAAAAAAATTCACAGTTGCTTGGTTATTAACACGTTGGATCCGGTACGGGCCATATATGTCCCTACTGGCTTTCCATGAGGTACGGCAGGCAAAATAGCCTAACTCACTTAACTCACAATGGCTGTAACTGGCAAAAAAAAAATTAAAAAAAACAAAAAAAAAACCTCATAGTCCAATAGATGCACAGAAATTAAACGAATTATTAGTAAGTACACTAATGAACGAAAATCGGCATACGGCACAACTCTGGGTCCCGTGCCCAGCCTAAAAGAAAGTGTAGAGTGTGAAGGGATTCCGGGTTACTGCCTAAATTGTTTTAATATGGACCATGAAGCCCAATCGAATATTTAAGTCAGGTTTTTAAAAAAATATTTGAATTCTTTTTTTTTCATTGATTCACTTATTCGTTACGTCTTGTTAAAAGCTAAAACTTGTTTAACGATTTTTTTTTTTATTTAACTTGATTCTTACGATTTTTGTATATAATATTTGTAAAGTTTGAGAATATAACGTAGATACGTATTTAGCATTATATAGTACGCCTTTCTTTTTTTATCTAATTCTACTTCTGCTTATAAAACTGGGAGACCTGAGTGGCCTTTTAATTTTTATGAAACCTGGATAACTTAGTGGAGGTTTAAGCAACAAGAATTTTTTTTATAACTTCGTGAGATGTATATATATGTATATATATATATATATATATATATATATATATATATATATATATATATATATATATATATACATAGTTGTTTACCGCCCAGCAGTCGGAACCCCTACGAAATTTCGTGCCAAAGCCAACGTGTTAAGGGTGAAAAGGCTCTTGATAATTGAGAAATCTGAGTGTTATCAATAACTACAGCCCTTCGGGAAGTGTTAAATAAAATATATGAAAAGATATTAGAAATAATAATCAGAAGAATTTCCTTCCACGCCGGAAGAATAAAAGAATATATGTGTATGTATAAAGGGAAAAATCGTAGAAGATGATGGAGGAAGGAAGAGACAATGCACGTTGGAGGGAAGAAGATGAGATAGTCAGGATGAAAAGGAGGGGGTTTGGGGGGGGGAGAAAGGATGGAAGGGGTGGGGGAGGGGGGTGTTCGAGTGATAGGAGCGGAAATTGAATTAGAAAACACTCGAGAAGGCCCTTTAACCGAACAGAGGCTCTCAGTTATTTATAATGGAGGAACAGGGAGACTGGTGGTGAGCGAGAACAATCTTCTACCGTCTACACCAATATACTACTTTATCAACAATTTCTTTTAACAAACATCCCACAAAATAATAGTCCTGTTAGGAAAACACCGTCTGTATTATCGCGAATCACCAACTTGGGATGGAATGACATTTCCCAGGCACAAGATCACAAAAAGAATTAGATGTGGACTTACCGATATCTCATGGTCAAGTGAAGTCCAGATGGAGGTGTCCAGCTGGTTGCTTTCAATGACGCTAGACATCGCTCCTTGCAAACCGCGAATTTTAAATATGGAGTCTGGCGGGCTTATTTGAATACCGAACACCGTCCCTTCTGCAAGGGAATCAGTAGGGGGGAATATGTGTCTTTCAAGTATTGTTCTCTATTCACATAGGGAAACTGACATCAAACCCTGAGCTTAACCAGAATGAATCTAGGACAGAGATTGTAATGAATGTTTCGGACATAAGTTATTTGTGGACGTCAATCAACAAGGCATTGGCCGGAGACCCAATGCTTGATTTGTGAAGGTGGAGAAAGAGCCTATATTGGATTTTAAGAAGTGTAAACAACGGGAAAGTAAGTAGTAATACTTACTTTACTATGCGTAAGTAATAAATATGATATATTTTTCGATCCTGAAAATAACATTAGCATAATTGGTAAATGCGTTATTATAAGACTTTTCTGATCTCTTAAAAACTGTTAAGGGTAGCATATCCGTCTTCCAAGGTCACTCTATAACTGTTGAAGAAGATATTCAAATTTTCTTTGAACCCTGCATAATGTCTGAAGATAGCAGCAGCATAATTGCTGAAGAAGGTATGTTAAGTCATAGTTCACCACTGCGTAACTGCTGAAGATAGCAGCAGCATAATTGCTGAAGATGGCATCTTCCACCTCTGCGTACCTTCAGAAGATGGCAAATCCGCATTCTTCTGTCCCTGGATAACTACTAAATATGGCATATCCATCTTCTTCGACCCCTGCGTAACTGCTAAAGATGGCATATCCGCATTCTTCTGTCGCTGGATAACTACTAACGATGGCATATCCCTCTTCTTCGAACCCCTGCATAACTACTAAAGATGGCATATCCGTCTTCTTCGACTCTGCCTAACTACTAAAGATGGGATATCCGCATTCTTCTTTCCCTGGATAACTACTAAAGATGGTATATCCCTCTTCTTCGAACCCTGCATTACTACTAAAGATGGTCTTCCAACTCCATGCATAACTGCAGAAAGTATCATCAACATAACTTTTTAAGATGTTATGTTAAGTCGTTTTGTCTCTGCAAAACTGCTAAACCTGGCATATCCGTATTCTTTAGCAACAGCATAACCGTTGGAGATAACATCATAATTGAGAAACAACAGTCAGCAATTTGGGTGTTTTCAGTTAACCTCACCATGTAAAATCTGAATAAAAAACCTAAAGAAAGTTGCCTTGATAGTGTGGGCTTACAATGGAGCTAAAATTGAAAAATATGAGTAGTAAGAAATATTTGTTAGATATTTCGGTATTCAGAAAAATTGCCGTGGGTCAATTAAGATAACCGAACTCTACTTATTCTCTGAGTACTGGCTGCTGTCCCCCTGCTGAAAGTAGCATCAGCGTAACTTTTTAAGATGTTATGTTAAGTCCTTTTTGCCTCTGCAAAACTGCTAAACCTGGCATGTCTGTCTTCTTTAGCATCAGCATAAGTGTTGCAGATACCATCTTAAATGAGAAACAGCCTGAGGGACAGCACCCAGTTCATAAACACAATACTTTCTTACTTGCAGGACACTAAACTATACACTCGCATTTGAAGACATCTGCTGAGTTATCCAGAGGCTTCCAGGAATATAACAGACATTTCCAAACGTCTGGTTATGGAAATAATTAAATTAAATACCCATCTTAATGCAGGTTCATTAGACCATACAGGTACCACCTTTAAGAAGTGAAATCGCAGTTGATGCGAATCACTTATAAATAAATAAATACTTATTCTCAATTTTTTATATTCGTTAACGATTAATACGCACTGATTTAGTTTCACACTGAAAGTATATAATTTTACTGTTAATTGATTAACCTTACCGCTGACAAAAGAGGAATTGATATTTTTCTATTAGAGACATAACAGAGATTACTGTATGGGCTATGCCAATCCGAATCAATCCCACCCCCGAAGACTTACCTTCTGGGGGCTCATCCCAGCTCTAGGATATAGGGCAATTTGGCCCTGGGCCCAGACTCTAGTGTAGGAAGTTCATTACATCCTTGTAGTGAAGTCCTCCCCAGGCACGGCCAAGTACCTACCCAGGAAAAGATGCCAAGCTATTCTTTCAACTACACAGAATCCTCCCTTTTTACTAGAATCTTACAGAGTTTTACCTCACCACTATTTTGGAGAACACATCCAAGAATTCAAGGTTTCTGACAGATTCATTTTTGGTGGTTTATGCATATTCCTTTTATATACATTCCAACATTTTTAGCCTTTATTTCATAGTAAATTTATTATTTTATCAAAATCCGAAGGAAAGATGAACAATCTGATGAAATCTTTTGTAATAAAATGAATATACAGCTGAGGACAAATAATAAAACATTGTAGTAACAAACATATCCTTCAGATTGATTCTTGTTTTATTTACAGGGTGTCCCAGTCTTAAACCGACAGAAAGCTTATATCGATGGGGAATCGAAAAACTAAGTCAAAATGTTCTTTGACGATTTTCTCGTTTTCGCTTCGTTTTCAAGAAAAAAAGCAAAAACCCGTGTTTCTTTGGAAAAATCCCGATTTATTGTTTAAACGAAGCTTTGTGCGGAAAAACACATTAATATAAATGTTGTAGCTTTTTAAATTATTTTTAAGATGTGACCAAGTTCAGCGTCTTAGCTTAAATATTTTACGAGATAATAGTGTTTAAGAAACCCATGGGATGGACATTTTGTTCAATAGACATTCTTTGATCCGACGAACCGTAAGCGCGTGGAACGCAAAAGCTTGGAAAAAATAATCTCGGTTCACTTTTCCTTTTTCTTTTTTTTTCAACTTAAAATATTAGGTAAATACAAATATTATCGTTGGCTAATTTATCGTCTCGCGTCTAATTGAGGCGTTTAATTTAGATTGGATATTAATATGTAACGAAATTAGAATTTTTTCCTAATTAATTTTAGGAATAAGTGAGAATTTGTAAAAAAAAAAAAAAAAAAAAAAAAAAAAAAAAAAAAAAAAAGCGAGACGATAAATTAACGAAAAAAAAGTGAACTGAGATTATTTTCCCAGTTTTTGCCTTCCACACGCAGACGGTTCGTCGGATCAAAAAATGTCTATGGAACAAAATGTCCGTCCGATTATTCAAACACGATTATTAAGCTAAACTTAGTCTCACCTTAAAGATAATTTAATAAGCTACAGCATATCTATTAAGGTGTTTTTTTCGTACAACGCTTCGTGTAAGCGATAAACGAGAAAATCGCCAAAGGACTTTTTGACTTAGTTTTTCGATTCCCCATCGATATAAGAAGTCTATCGGTTTAAGACTTTGACACCCAGTATATATCCTGAGCCTTAATTGTCTCCGTTACTGTATATTTACTATAATTCTATCCTTAGTACTATATAAACATTCTGTAAGACTGCACACTTAGGACAAAAATAAATAAAAAAAAAAAATAAATCCGCAGAAATCATGAATGAGATAGCAGCAAATACCTGTAGATTGGGAACGGAATCCGAATTTAAAAAATGAAACGCTTTAAAATTTTAGATATATTTTATTATTATTATTATTAATATCCTTTATTTATAAATCTAAACATACATATGTTTTTGTACTAATTATATAGTAAATCCAGCCAGGAAAAATTGTTTAAAAGCTATTTGAGCAGAGACAAACAGTCTTAACGAAAACAATAATTTGATGCGTCGACTGTGTGTAAAGGCAATATGGTGGTGGCTTCAGAGAGAACGGGTCCAATGTGTAGGTTTTATCAGGGAATTTGGCAACAGGGCAACCTTCCACGTTTTTCCCGCCATTAGCGCTCTAATGCATGTAAACCATATATCTCATGGCGCCATTTCTCTCACATCAGTCCGCCATATTAAAGCTTCTCGCCATCTTTGGATACCATCCCTTAACCTCATTTTCTATACCATTTTCTCTTCATTTTTAGGTTATTACTTTCAGTTTATCAAGATATATATATATATATATATATATATATATATATATTGTCGACATTAATTAATGAATGATTCATTCTTCTATCAATGAATTTTTATGGTAAAATATGAATAGTATAAAGAAATTTAAATAAAGTGTAGGTACTTATATTAGAAGAGTACACAAATATTAAAAAAGAGTTTACTCATAAATACTTCAGTAAATATTACTAAAAAATTAATCTAAAGTACACTATAAGTATTAATTTAATCTTAAAATAAAATGAATAATAATACAATTATTAAAGATGATAGCAGTGAAATTAAAACCTAAGGTTGAGGTGTAGGAGAGGATTTAAAGGTTGGGCATAAATATAGTCACTTATAAATTTAAGTAATAATTGTTGGGTGATCAAAACTTGTCATTTAGGTTAGCTATTTACTCAAATATTCTGTAAATCAACATTTCAAATACCTACAGAAAATTTTAATATTTAAAATTTATTATTATCATGTTGCATTTATTCAGAAAGGAACATTCCGTTTCCTACCACTACAAATTTCCTGATGTTCAAAATACATCTTTCTGATAAATATCGAATTGTATATAAATAGTTTCGATAAAAAAAGAAGAACAATAAATATAATGTATTATCTTGAATATTAATCAACATATAAAGGACAATACCAGAATCTTTAGCTTAAAACCATGCCGTCCAAAGGTGGATTCCTAAAAAGGCAGCAAATATTCGAGGTGCAGATAATCTGTCATATATATGTATACGTATATATATATATATATATATATATATATATATATATATATATATATATATACATATACACACACACACACACACACACACACATTTATCTTCTAACTTCTATTTTGACATGAAAGTGTCATATGGCTGAGGATCTCCAAATTTTGTGTTTACATGTAACGCAAAAGTGTAGCGGATATAAAGTAATCAGTCTCGTGACCGAAAATTTGAACATTCCGCATATTGCAGATGAGCAACAATGATTTTCGGTAATGTACTATGTATTACAGAAAATGAATAACTTGAATTTATTTATTTCGCTTTTCCTTTGATTTCCTATTATAACCGACATTCTTTGTATAAAGCACCGGTGGAAAGGCTCAATTTGTATGATATCGGATTCTGAAGTAGGATTCATAAAGGCACTAGTTTGAAAATTGTATGAAAAGAATGATCACTTGCGTTAGATGCACTGAGAGAGCTCCTTAGCTTAAAATGAAGACTAGTGACACGCAAGAAAATAATAATGCTAGGTTTCTTTGAACTTATTTTGAGACATAATTTTAAATTCATGAAAGCAAAACTATACTTATATGTATAGTGCCTTTCGTAGCGTTTTTCTTTCTAATAAATAAATTTAAAAACATATTTTCAAAAAGAAACATTTATCATTTAAAGCGGGGTTAAAGCTATTATATTTATTGATTTTAAGAGCTCGCGAACATAGCGACTTGCTCTTTTTTAATGTTGGCGGTAGAATCTAATCTCATCTAATTAAGAAATTCAAACATTCAGGGTTTTTGGAAATTTAGATAGCTCTTGCTTGAAAGTTTTAAAAATTGTTATGCATCCAAGTAATTCCTTTTTTTAAAGTTTCAGGACTGTGTCCATTACTACACTTCACGTTAAGTCATACATGTCTTAATAAATTCTGTTGTGCTAAATGAAATTGTAAATATTTGAGTCTTTAAGGTGAGTGAGTATTGTGTTTAAGTGGGGACTGTTATCTGTCAAAAGTTCGTTCATGTCATGCGGTAGATTTTGTCTGTCTCGTTCTTTGCAATCAGTCAGTATGTGTTTAATAGTGAAGTTTGCATTGCATATGGCGCAAACTGGTCTGTCTTGTCTTGTCATTAAATAGCGATGTTTCTGCAACGAATGTCCGATACGTAATCTTGTAATGACTACCTCATCTCTTCGGGTTGATCTGTTGCTTGATGGCCAAACACTTACCGTTTTCTTAATTTCCTTTAATTTGTTGTTTTGTGTTTCAGCCCAAACGTTTTGCCATTCAAGGTGTAAATATGTTTTTATGTCTACATGTAAGTCTTGTAGTGTCAGTTCTTCTACGTCTATTGTACATTTTTCTGTTGCTTGTTTAGCGTATTTGTCGGCTTCTGTGTTTCCTGGGATATCCATGTGTCCGGGTATCCACAGAAGAACAACTTTTATGCCGTAAGTTTGTAGTTCTTGTATTTGTTGAAAAATCTCGGTCATTAGAGTGTTTGTCTCATATATGTTGACGAGGGAGAGTAAAGAACTTAGTGAATCTGAACATATGATGATTGTCTTATTTGGAACTACAGTTATATTTCTCAATGCCAAAAGTATCCCCTGTAGTTCTGCTGAAAAAACGGATGATTTTGTATTTAATTTAATGCCAAACTTAGATTTTTTTATTATAGCTGCTGATCCAGTGCCTTCTCTAGATTTTGAACCGTCTGTAAATGCTAGTAGTGCATCTGGATACAACGAAAGAAGATAATTAAACTCATTGTTGTAAAATATTTTGGAAACAGGTTTTTTTTTATCGAATGTTGATAATTTTGTGTTAATTTCTAAGTTATTTATTCTCCACGGTAAGTAAGTCTGGTGGCGTCGTAAGTAGGTAGGAGTGGTTAGTAAATCTGTGTTCGCTGCGTAGTCAAATATTCTGATATTAAGTGGTCTCTGTCTTGTTCCCGTCTGATTGTACTTAGCTGTAAATGGGTTATGTATTAATAGTTGTGCGTATGGTGTATTTAAAAAGTTAAGTTTTGTGAAAAATTTTAAACAAAATTCTTGACGCCTGTACTCCAATGGCGGTTCACTGGCTTCGACATACAGGCTGGTGCATGGGCTTGACCTGAATGCACCTGTCGCTATTCTGATTCCTGCGTTATGTATCGGGTCTAACATTTGTAATGATCTTTTACTGGCAGATGAATAAGCTTGACACCCATAATCCAGAAGTGACCTGGTGTAAGCTCTATAGAAAGTGAGCATAGAACATCTGTCAGTACCCCATTTTGTGTTGCTAAGAATCCTCAATAGATTAAGTGACCTTATGCATTTATTGAGGAGTTCTTTTAAGTGGGGGATCCAGGTCAGACGCCGATCAAACACCAAACCAAGAAATTTAATTGTAATTACAACGGGAAGATAATAATTGTACAATTTCAGTCTTGGTTTGGGGAATGTTCTCTTACGTGTAAATAGTATACAGCTGGATTTTTCTTTAGAAATCTTAAACCCAGTTAAGGAACACCAATGTTCAAGTCGCTGTAATGTGTCTTGTAGTTGGTCCTGTGCTGTGTTTACGTCTTTGGATGCAGTGTAGATGAGTATGTCATCAGTATATTGGCAATAGGATACTGTATTTGGGATGAAATATTTGATCGAATCTACTGCTATGTTGAACAGGGTGGCGCTAAGAACTCCTCCCTGAGGCACTCCGTTTTCCTGTAGGAATTCATCTGATAGAGCTGACCCTATCCTCACTCGGAATCGTCTATCACGTAGATAATTCTGTATGAATGACAAGATCGAACCTTGAATTCCCCAATTGCTCAACTGGTATATTATCAGCCTTCTCCATACCGTATCGTATGCTTTCTCTAATTCCAGAGACATTGCAAGTACCATATTCTTTTGGATGAATGAATTTAATATATCATTTTCAAGCCTGCTAATGTGGTCTAATGTACTACGACCAGGTCTGAATGCAGACTGAAAAGGCGAAAGTAGATTTTCTTTTTCCAGGAGAAAAACCATTCGTTTATTTAGTATTTTCTCAAATATTTTCGATACACAATTGGTCAACGATACTGGGCGATAACTAGAGGAGAGGTTCCTATCTTTGCCATTCTTTAGAATTGGTACAATATTAAGCTATTATAATGGGAAATTAAAAGACTAATAAAAGAGGAGAACTGAGAGGGAAATTTTGAAACAAATGGCTAAAAATATGCTAAAAAATGCAGGGAGAATTCAAAGAAGGGACAGAGTCTAAAGGAGAGTATCATGTTAACATGCATTAATCATTAACTCATACATTTATAATTAAGGGTAAAGGTTAGGTTACAACGAAGTAATTAGCAAGTAAATAACCTTCGACCCGAATATATTAATTTCAAAGTTAAAAAAGTTAAATACAAAAAATTAATTATTTTTATACTTCATTATTTCAAATTAAAATGAAATAATGGTTATTAATGATATATATATATATATATATATATATATATATATATATATATGTATGATCCGTCATCAACGATGTCACGCCAGTGAACACTGATAAGGAAAAGGCGCGGCAAAAGAATTTTCGGTGGGCAAAATGAGCTCGACTGAGTAGCAGCTGCACGTGGTGTGTGTACATGAGGCACGTGTGATTCAGAAACATTGTGCAATTGCACATTCTCAGCGTAAAAGACCAGACGGTGAGAAGAAGGGACACGGAGATAGGAACGGAGCGATGCAAGACCAGGAACATGTTTTTCGTATGATCTATGATCTAAATAAGATCCAAATAGATAGCTATTGAGGCGATGAGAAACGAATGCGTGTGATTCGGTTAAGAGAAAACGTCAGATTTTAATAAAACTCTATATTTCATACGTTTCGGTAGCATTCTTCTGCGATATATCCCTAGGGGGTGGAGGAAGACCGTGGTAACTTTTTGGTGATAATGCATAAGAGTGATCCATGGACAAGGAAACTACAACGTTGGTGTGGCCTTCGTCACCAGGGCCTATATAGCCCAGGCATACCTATAGGCACCTTTTGCTGAAGAATAGCATATTGTTTGACGCTCAACAACGAGGTTGAGCATATTTGTTAAAAAGGTTACATTTTGTCTTACAAATTTAGTTTTTGGGTCTATTTCGGAGGCACCAGTGATTTTTTTTTTAATAACTTTTATTATATATAACATATGTATATTTAAGAAAATACATTTTATAAATAACCTCAAAATATATTAAATAACCTCAACTGATAAAAACAAATTAAATCTCTGAACGAAAATCTACTATGTTCTCTAATATCTTCTCCAACAATCACTTCTTCTTGTACCTCCTCCTCCATAGAAATAACATTTGGAGAGAATCTGGTAGTATTTCCTATTGCTGAGGAAGGCTGCCAAAGAGCATGCCGAATCGTCCGTCCGTGATATTTTTTTTTTTTTTTTTTTTTTTAATCTGACGTTTTCTTTTAACAAAATACCAACTATTACTTGACTTTTTTTGACGTAAATTTTATTGGAAGTATTTTATAACCACCTAATCACCATGAAATTTTATCATTAGATCAGTTCCATGATTATAAATTTATTGATTAGTGAAATGTGTTTCCTTTTTTTTTTGCGATTTGACTTCTTTAACGTGTTATAATTCGTATTTGGCCCTAATGATTCACCATCTGAATTAAAAGGTTATTGATTTCTTAATTCCCATAAATATATTTTTGCTAATGTGTTTTCAGCAGATGTCTAATAAGATTGTTAACTTTTGTTTCAGGTAAGAGAATACTCAGTACTGCGATTCAGACAGATGTTAAACAATTTGGAATTTGAAATGATGAGAAATTACAGAAAATGAGCTGTAAAATTTATCCAACACCTTTTCTAATTTGTATTCTCCTTTAGTATCAACTATAAGGTATAAAAGGCTCACAATTCTTGGGGAATAATTCATTTTGAATTTAATTATATACTGAGATTAAATAAAGAAGGAATTCCCGAATTCTTAGAGGAAACTTGTTGGAACTTTATCAGCGTTCCATCTTCCAAGTCCGGAGTTCTCATCTCTTCTTAACTTCTATGATTTAAACGTCTCCCAACTTAGTCAGCTGGAACTATCCTCAATTTAAGAAACGGAAATTAAAGGCATTCATTCAGAAATATCAACATTTTTTTTTTTTTTTTTTTTTTTTTATTTTTTTTTTACTTCGCACTTTCGTGTTCTTAATGCGCCGCCGGAGTAACAAGGTAAGGGAAATTAAGAGCAAGAGGTGCGAAATTAAATTTTTTTTTTAACTTTTTTAAAAAATACATTTTGTTTTCTCATTTCTCTACTTAGAAGTCTTGAGTCATATTTCAGAAGTGAATGAATTACAGAAGTATAAATTCAGATTGAAAAATGAGTACAGGTAATAAAGCGGCAGTAAAACATATTTATTTTGACTACTAGGAAAACTGGGAGGTAACAATTTGATATGATTTACTCGAGACAGAATAACTGTATGCAGGTACCTCATACATACAATCTGAATTTCATATTTTTCAGGCCGAAATCTCTACATGTTTTAGTTTGTATCGAATTTTTGCCAAACGTTTCAAATAAAATCACTGCTTGAAATTTATTTGAATTTATTGAACGTTACAATTTGCAACACGCTTTTTTGCCAAATTTATTTCTTTTTTTGAGCTAATTTGAAAACGATTCAGATTAAATTCCTTCTTCTTTTACCTAAAATTGATTCTATATTTTTAGGCAAATTTAACTCAAATTCCTTTAGTACCAAATTTGCCATGTATAAGAGAATATACTGCTGGTTTACCGATGAATCTACAACATGTTTCTGACTCAATTTACTACAAATTTTAGCTTCATTTTACTAAATACATTAGCCAAAATTCACTAAATGTTTTACCCTAATTTTACTAGGCGTTTGAGGCAAAATTTACTTTATATTATTACGACGAAGACGAGTTTACGACTTGTGGCTAATTCAAATAATGTTTCAGAAAGAATTTACGACTTATTTTAGCCTAAATTTTCTAAATTTTTAAGCCTCATTTTACTACGGCTTTAAGGCAGAATTTACTATACGATTTCGAGAGGGCTGGATTAACTTCGTTTGTGAAAGAATTCACTACATATTTCTGGGAAAATTTAATATTCTTTTAAAGAAGAATCTACAACACGTTTTCCGCTGCGTTTACCACATGTTTAGTGGTGAATTTCTAATATCCGCGCAAAGATAAAAAAAAAAGAAGGAAAGTCAAAATCCTTTTCCTAAAGTTCATATCCTTATCAAGACTTGTGATAAAGACTTGAGAGCAACAAAACCCCCCGGAGCATTATCAGTGCCCTGTATAGTGATAATATCTTTATAAACACTAAAGCGTAAGAGATTTCGGGGAGGATGAGGGGATTGAAAACCTGGTGTATGAAGGGAATTAAATTTCGCTTGGAAGGAAATATTTCCAGACAGCTAAAAGGGAAAATATCGCATTACTCAGAGGAAGCCAGAAAATGACGTTGGCTCAATTTGGCTGTTTCCCGCAGCTTTTATCCTCCTTGTCTTTCAGAAAATTGGAGTCAAAAGAAAATGACTTTAATAATGCCTATAATAAATCTTTAGCAAAAGGCAATATAAATTACTTTACATGCAGGTGGATTTTCGAAACTTTTTCATTTGTACAGGAACTGTTTCATAACAATGTATGAAGTCAGAGGATGTTGTTAAAAATTTATTTATGGAGCTCTACAAGAGGAATGTAATTTAATCATACTATAAGTAAAATATGTTATAAAAAAAATGATATCAACTTAAGAATTATGTGTATACAAAATTTAAAAAGCAACTATTTGAAAATAAAATCTAAGTTCTTGCAATAATAAATAATAGACAACAAGATATGTTATAAAAATATCAAACTCTGTATTATAAAATACCATTTTAGCGTGGTTCCTCCCTCCCTTCATAGGGAGGAACCCCCGCTTATAAGGTTGATTTCATGAAACAATCCGGAAGTGCCGACTAGAAAATTTTGCGTTTCAGAACCCCTAGAGACCGAAAATAAGGTGGTTCAAATTTGTGTATATATATATATATATATATATATATATATATATATATATATTTGTCTGTTCGCGGTTTTCCGGCCCCCCTAATGGTCCGATTTTGATGAAATTTGGTACAAAAATCTTTCGTCTAATTTGAAAGGCCATGTTCGTTAACCAGAAGAATCTGCCCACCGGAATATGGTTTTTAGAGCAAATGTCGCGCGAAAAAAATCGTTCCGCTTTCTTCATATGCATGCAAGTACTCGTTTTATAGGCTTCTTGGCCTAGAAAAACGAATGAATCCATTTTAAGGCGATAGCTTTAACCGTTTTCGAGGAAATTCGAAAAATAGTAGCTGAATAACGTGTTTGGTTTTGGTACTTCAAATCATGGGATTCAGTTGAAACATTTTTTGGATGTTCGGATTTCATCAAAACTAATATGATAAACTTTTGGTTACGTTTGGAGTTATGGAAGGGTTAGAATAAAATATTTTATGAACAGACATGAAAAGTTTTGGGAACTTCGTATACTTTCATTAATATCTCGAACACGCTTGGGAAATCGTGGTAAGTGGATAGCAACTATTTGAAAGCTTTCTAAATTCTCTACAAAAAAGATTCTGAAACAATTTTTGATTAGGTGATGTCAATCGAAGAAATAACTGCTTAAAACTTCAAATACGTCTGTTTAGTTCTTATGAACGGGTTTTTGTTGTTCTTTTTGTCTCTTCCCTTAGTTTTTTATTGCTTTTTATTTTTGTAATTTCTTATGTTAGGAAAATGTATTTGTGTGTAAAACAGGCTAGGTAAAATGAGACCAATTTTCTGTTGCTAGAAATAATGAATAGTTTTGGGAACTTCGTATACTTTCATTAATATCTCGAAAACGGTTAAAAATTAGGGAATCGGAAGGTTACCATTCGAAAACTTACTAAATGGTCTACAAAAAAGGTTCGAATGAAAGTTTTGAATAAGCGATGTCAATCGGAGAAATAAGTGCTTAAACTTTGAAGTAATTCATTTCGTTTATTCGAACGATTCTTTTTGTCTGTTTTTTTCCTAGTTTTTTTTTTAATTGCTTATAGTTGGATAATGTATTTGACAATAAAACAGTAAGTAAAATGCGAAAAACGATTCATTGTTACAAATATAGCTTGCCAAGAGAAAGAGATTCGATGACGTCTTTTGAATATTTACAATTGTCTTCATGCTGTTGGGTTTTTATTTTATTTTATTTGTAGAACTATTACTATAGTAGAAGAACAATAGAAAATGTGAAAAGTTTTGATATTTTCCAATGCATTCAACGTATGATATAGGTGACTCGGCCAGGTAAAGTCATAAACCCCCTTGAACAAAGGCCGAACCAAATATTATCTGTTTCTATTCTAAGCTTTTCAAATGACAAAAGAGATATGAACGGAACCGCGCTAAAATGATGGAGTTCCTGCGAGTCGGAATTTTTTATTCTGAAACTCATTTCACAAGAACAATGATAAATAATAACTTAAGAAAATAGAGAATAAAATCATGCAGTAATAAAGTAAAAAGAAATATTACACAAAAAAGAAAAAAAAAATCTAAAATAAAACTATTTTTTTTCTTCATACATAATAAACTATGTCTAAAATGGCCCTAAAAAATACAATGCAAGTACCAATAAGTATAAACTAATGGGTAACATAGGTGCGAGACTTAATAAGACATCTTGCAGGGATGGGCTCCCTGAAACAATTTCTTGGTCCACCATGTGTAAATAAAAAGGGTGTTAACCTTTAGGTCTTGGACGATAGAGTACAGGAAGCTCCAACGTGTGTGTATATATATATATATATGTATATATATATATATATATATATATATATATATATATATATATACATACATACATATGGTAACGCTGATCGGAGATATTGAACGTCAACAAAGTCCCTGTTTAATGCAATATAATACTGCTGCAAATTTATGAAAATAGAGGTTTTAATTGGTTTTATATATATATATATATATATATATATATATATATATATATACATATATGTACGTATATATATTTGCTAGGGGAATGCTATATATAACAAGCTTCGTGACGAAAAACTCTAGTGTGTATCGTGTTATCGATAGTTCATGAAATGTTTGAGCCGATTCTTCACATTGACATAACCTTTTTATTTATGAGTCGCTAGACGTGAAACAAACACTAAATGTTATGTGGAGTTTACCAAAATATATTAGTGAAAACCGGAACTGAATCGGATAAGCCGTTTCTGAGGTCAGCGTGCACAGACAAACACATAAACACACACAAATTCTAAAAATCTGTAGAGTCCTACAATCTATTATATACCTAGGCTGCCTAGTAATTTGATCCGAAGCTTAAATTCATTGCAGAGTAATGGCACACTGACGAAATGAGTACTTATTGTTGAGGGTACTTCCATGGTAATGAAATTAATTTTATGACAGCAATTTCCTAGTATGGAAACACAATATTAATTTACTATATTGTTAGCCTAAGTCCTGTTTATGGCACAATAATATACCATTATAATATAATTACCCATGTCTAATCAACTGCCTGATGGTTGTTTATGACGGTTTAACCGAATTGAATATTATAATGAACACTCTTCTTGTACTTGCTCCTATTAACGCGTTGATATCCATATATATGTGTGTGTGTGTGTCTGTGTGTGTGTGTGTTATGCGATTCTCAATTATGTTTTCTAAAATTGGCAGCAGGTCATATATTATAATAACTTCAATTTCTTATTTATGTACATTAGTTTATTAGGTCATCTGAGGCTGAAGTGAAATGTACTTATTAAGTTGCTCCTGAAGAGGCGTAAATTGACGCGTAAGATATAGAGCTCATAAAAAATAAATAAATAAGAAATTGAAGTTTAGTACATTGGCCACTTCTGTATATACATATTCTCCTCTTCTTTTAGTAAAGACAATATAGGTCAAAAAACCTTTATGACCTATAAGAAAATAAAAATCAGTCCCCTAACAGGCCACAAGCGCCCAGAGGGACAGGTACTGTATATATATATATATATATATATATATATATATATATATATAAATTTCGATATCAACTAGATTGGATTCTCAAATGAGAAACATTAGTAGATTGGTGTTCAGTCATAGGAGATAAAATAAATGATAGCCTGAGAGGGGGGGGGGATTGGGGAAATAAATTGCATAACAAATTCACTATTGGTGAGGGGAGTTCTGACATGAACAACTAATGAACATTCGGACAGTGATTGGTGATCTTCTACACTTCAGACATATAAAAAAATAATAATAAACCATTAAATCGACTGGTTATTTTTTGGAGTTTTTCTGTGTTTGTTGCTTATAACATTTTGTTCTCTTATAGGCCTCGGTTTGGCTTATCCTTCACAGTATAATCAGGGACTTGTTAATTCTTAATGTTTGTCTGGAGTTCATGGAGATTTGCACACACATTAATTATATCTTGAAGAAATATTCGACTCATATTTCAAGCAGCGTCAATATTTACGGAAGCCAGAATGGGTATAAACAAGGACTTAGCTCAAGTGGCCTGATGAATTGAATTGTTTTAAGATATTGACAAAAGAAATAGTTGTTTTTGTCTGTCAATATATCTGTTAATTCATGGTGTTGGTATAGAAAGGTAATGTTCGGATAGGATGGGATATGGTTTTGCACACTACTAAATTATTTGCACTTTCTAGTATATCGGTAAAAAAAGTTACGTTCTGTTTTGCAAATGTAGTTGTTTACTCCTTTTTTGACTTATTTTAATTAGACTTGGAAACTTCAATGAGTTTGGGGGATAAGTGTAGTTTTCTAAGGCTGTGTGTAGTAATGTGTATGTGTAGTGATTTTTTTTTCCTATGTTAAATTATACTATTCTATACTAAATTTTACTGTTCACTAGCTACTACGTAACTAATACTATACTTGTGTATATACTAATTATGTATTACAAATTATTGTCTTAAACTAAGACAAATATAATTTAAACTAAGACTAATTATAATCTTTACTTAAGCTTCGAAAAGTAAAATATCTTAAAGCTTACGAATTATTATAAATATCTTAAAACTTACAAATTATTGTCTTAAACTAGGACAATTATAGTATTTCTTAAACTTAAGATGAGATTTCAATATATATTTTTTTTAAATTTATTATTAATTAATATTACATATTTATTTAAATTTATTCATTTAATTTTTTAAAATGTTGATATTACCTCATATTTTCCAGATAAGGTTTGCATCTTTAAGAAATGACATAAAGAGAGATATTATTTTGGTTTAATCAAAGAGTATTTCCTTTAATGATCGTTGCAGATTGTGCTTTTTAAATAGATTTTCTTACCGGGGCATTCTTCAAAGATATGGGTCACGGTTATTTGTTTATTACATTGGTTGCATTTTAAGGGATCGTCTTTCGTAATAAGGTGAGAATAGGTTATTTCTTGATAAGCTGTTTTCCATGTTTTTGGAGTGAATTTGATTGTTAGAATTTTCTTATTTGTGAGCTCTGACAACATTTTTGTAATGTAATGTTCGGTAACATTCGATATACCAAAATGTTTCTTTTTTATTTGATAATATAGAATTTCTGTTTTGTAAATAAGCCTGTGGATAAATTCCATACATACATTTTCGAGTGTTCCTGGGAATCGGTCTGGTTGCCCTCAAAGGGAAGCTAAACTAACAAAACTAACTTGCAGTTTGCGTCGGTCAGTGTGGTTTGTAGCACATTAGTGGTTGTGGTGAACATGGGACAGTTATAACTCTATTTTCGAAAATGTATGTGGACTTGATGTATTGTTTGGTTTTCTTTTAGTCTCCAGTTGAACCTATTTAATTCGAGATGGCCAAAGCCATTGATTTTGGATTCTGGCTTATCCTGGAGAAAGAAAACTATTCCGATTATCCTTATAAGCCTGTGTCTTTTCTGTGTCTTGCGGTATATAGTTTTATTTTAAGTATTGTGTATTGAGGCTATCCTTTTTTCTTGTCTTCTTTTACCACTTTCCAAAGGAAAATAGCTAATGAGAATCGACTTTCAAACATTTCTTGAATTCTTCATCGACCTTACCACAATTAGATAAGGAAAATGAGCCCCGCTAAAATAAAAACTCCAAGAACAGCAAAATCAGTCCATCTGGAGGAAGAGCCAAATTACTAATTTGGCTATGACGGCCTAATACCTTGCAACGAAACTCGGTAGGCAATATTCCCCACCTATGAGAAACATGCCTTGTACAAAATAATTAAAATCGGTCCTGTAAAACTTGGGGTTTACTTCAGTAAAAGAATAATTGAGTCAGATCTTTATTATGAAAGGTCAATATTATTCTTGTTTACTTTGAATTTTACTAGCTGAATACCCGTGCTTCGTCACGACAGATAAGTTGTTATTTTATTTCGTTAAATAATGTATCACCAAAAGTAAGGTGACTACATCATTTTTTGCAGTTTATTATAGCACGGTTCCCGTCATACGAGGGGTGATCAAAACGTTCCAGGACTGTTTAGATTGCGCGGCAATGGAGTGTCATAGAGCAGTGCGGTTGGCAGCATTGCTTATCGTGACTCTTCCTGAACTCAGCTGTTTATTCAGATTGTTGATAACCTTCTTCATTGTAAAGTTACTGCTGTGTTCGTAAAAAAAGTTTTTTGTGTTCGGCGATTTCTTGAAATGAATGAAAAGGAAGAGCAACGCGTTTGCGTAAAGTTTTGTGTGAAGTTGGGTAAAACGTTTACTGAAACTTTTCAAATGTTGCAAGTGGCTTTCGGTGATGAATGTCTGAGTCGGTCAAGGTGTCATGAGTGGTACAAAAGGTTCAAGGAAGGCCGGACATCGTGTGAAGATGATTCTCGTTCAGGGCGCCCATCAACTTCGACTGATGACGATCATGTTGCAAGATTGAACAGTCTCGTGCGTTCTAATCGTCGACTAACCATTCGTGAGATGGCTGAAGAATTGAACATTTCATTTGGTTCGTGTCAACAAATTTTAACAGAAAATTTGCGGAGCGGTGAGTGGTTCCTGCATCATGACAATGCGCCTGTTCATTCCGCACTGCTCATTCGCGACTACTGCACCAAAAATGGAATGACGATCATTCCCCAGCCTCCATATTCACCTGACCTTGCCCCTGCAGACTTTTTCTTGTTTCCAAAACTCAAGAGACCCATGAAGGGAAAGAGATTTGAGTCCGTAGATGACATTCAAGAAAAATCGCTGGAGCAGCTAAACACCATTTCACAAGATGATTTCTCAAAGTCCTTCACGCAGTGGAAACATCGTTGGGAAAAATGTATAGCTTCCCAAGGAGAGTACTTTGAAGGGGACGACGTCCAATAGCCTGTAGATTTTTTAAATAAATTAATAAAAAATCAGTCCTGGAACTTTTTGATCACCCCACGTACTTAAGTTATTCATCAATTCATAAGAAATTAAAGTTTAATTTTTCTTGACATTGGGGCGCTCTGGACCAGTGTAAAAAAAAACATATAACGTAGAGATTACCCGTTATCTATAGGTTAGCAGTAACAGCAGTTTAACCAGTACAGGTTAAAATTCGCTGTCATTTATAAATATAAATTAAAATTTGAAAATTTATGTTTCCATGTCATTTGGAAACACCCATTATATTTGCGAGCATTGCCAAGAAGTGATCTGACATCTGGGTGGGGAGGATGTGCCCTTAGTACCTCGGATGGACCATCACCAGGTAGAGCGTAAACTCTATGAGGGCCAAAATCACAGTTTATTTCTAGTAATTCAAGGTCTGCCTTCATATTAACAAATGAATACAATCCGTTAACAGATGACCTGTTATTGTCCTAGCAACGCCTGCTGCCTATGCGTGCCTGCTTTCTAACCAACTAAAAATTGAAACCCCTCAAAAAATAATTAAAAATTTGATTATCAAAAAATGCTTTTAGCGACTGTTTACATGCTAAATAGAGTGTCAAAATTCAAAATTTTAATTTTTTTTTCGAGTGGTTTGGGCTGGGCGATGATAGGTCAGTGAGTCAGTGAGTGAGTGGTATTTGGGAAATATATAGTAGATTTTAAGCATTATTCAGGAATGCAGTGTACACTACCATCATTCTGTGGAATGTGCTTAGGAACAGTGCTTCTGCGTGACGGACTTTAGTCATGCAATATCGAGTCTTTTGCTCTTAAAATTACAGACTTCTCTCAAAGAATGAGGAGGGGCGCATTACTTATGAAATTGTGACAGGACAGTATTTTTGTGTTCATTGCCATTAAACAGACATTATAAACTAAAAAAAAAAAAAAAAAAAAAAAAAAAAAAAAAAAAAAAAAAAAAAAAACAACGTGTAAAATAAGTTTAAATATACTTGGTTAGCATAAAGAAACCTTTCTCTCTCTTTCTGAAAGCCTGAACAACCTTCTGAAAAGCCCGAGAATAATACTAGGGCTTAAGCTCCCTCTGAATGGCAAAGCCCCTACCTCTACCTGAAGAGGGTTTCTAAGTACCTTGAGCATAAAGCCTCAAACCAATAAGGCGTGTACAACACTTGAAGGAGCCAACGAGATCTTCCGTCCCTGTGGTGGGGGTACCCAAGAATGGCTGCGGAAAGAACAACAGGGCGTTTATACTTAGCGTAAGTAGGTTACTCAACCCCCGTTCCACTACTTAAAGTCTTCCGAAGGGCTTATGGCTTACCCTTACTTCTACTACAACCTATTACACAGTTAGGGGATATTTACAATTTATGATCCCCACAATATCGTGCTAATACAGAACATGTCTTATCACTATGAAAAATGCTATGATGGAAAATAGGGGGCACGGCTTGGAGGTGGCATCGACTACGCAACGAGCTTAGTGACCTCTTAGCTAGATGTCACGCGTCAGTGAAGAGACGAACTGATTTTCTAAAAAATATTAAAATTCATACATATGTTTACATATTTATTATAATTAATATCTCCTATTTACATATTATAATTTTTATCATTATCTACACGTTTTTTTGCACATCATGGCACGAAATAGTTTAGGACTCACGGGAGGTCACAGGTTCGAAACTGTGAACCCGAACAGTTACAGATTTGCGTCATTAGATTTTAATATTACTTATTTGGTTTCTAATTAATTTTTGCTTTTCTAGACCCAGAGATTAGGTGGGAAGCAGGGCATACCGTGTAACAGCTAGTATATCATAAACTAATATATTTAACTAATAACTAATACATTTGTGAGTTTGTGGATGTTCTAATTTCAGAGAGATCTAGTTTCCGCTAGCAAGCCCAGAACATGATCCTAATTACATGCATTCTCTACATAGTCGATTAGACAAGCTAATCGAAACTCATGAACGGAGACTAGGCCTTGCCAATGTAAACATTGACACTGCTCAATTGCTAGTAATTGCAGGCCCGAGCTAGCTGCAACGGATGCATCATCCGCATAAATCCCCATATGGATAAACATTATATGTTCAATAAGTCGTGATATTTTAAATGTAAAAAGATTTTGAAATGTTTTTATCAGCTGACGTTCCGCCAAAATTACCAGATTTCAGTAGAGGATTCATTGTTCAATATGTTGGAGTAAAAAAAAAAGAGTTCCAAGGATAAAGAAACGTACAGGACCAAAATAAGGAACAAATATTCGTGTGTATATATTGTGTGTGCATGTATTTATTGAGAGAGAACGTTTTTAGGGAATATAAAGAATGGAGGACTTGCTAGGGATCAGAAATTGGAGGAACCTAGGAGCAATGCATGGAATGGAGTAGGATGGTGGCAGAGGCCAAGGTCCGCACAAGGGCTGTAGCGCCCAACGGTGAGCGAGTGATTCGTGTGTACATATTGTGTGCGCATTTACTTATTCAGAGAAAACGTTTTTAGGGAATATAAAAAAACTGGAAATGCTTGTGTCTGGCGTGCGGATATATTTAGTGTGTTTAGGTTTAGTTTTAGGATTCGCCTGGTATTTGTTAAAACAGATGAACCAATGTAATATATTGATAATATTAGTTTTATAAGGACTGACAAATTGCTAGATAGCTGTAAATGTGACTGGTGCTAGTTATTAAAAATAAATAAGGGTAGGTACTATTAAATTTGAGTAAAATTATGTATAACCTTCAATCAATAATATCTTTATTAAAAAAAAACAAAAAAAAAAACAGAAGATGGATCTGGGCCTCTCAAAACGGAATTTCGGAATTTAATACTAACAGCAGTTGCAAAGGGTATACTTTAGATTGACGCTGTCAGGGAACACAGTTTTTTTTTTTTTTTTTTTTTTTTTTTTTTTTTTTTTTTTTTTTTCTTGTTTGCAATAGAGAATTGAATTCAAGGGAATATCGATTTGACATTGTGAAAGGCATGTTAACCAAGAAAAAGTCTAGAGTTTGACTTGCTGTCTGGGAGTTTCTCGTTGCTAAACTTTGCTAGACGTCCGAGACAGAGACCTTTTAAATATCAAATACTATTTTTTTTCTTTTTTTGTTATACCGAATTACCGAGTAAAATTCATTGTTTATTTAATTTCGAAAATTCACTTTGGGTAGGGACATGAGTACCAACTATCTTTTACTTTTCTTCAGTAACATTTCAACAGGAGAAGATTTGATAAGACCGAGAGGGAAAAATCATTTAATTAGTTCCTTTCGTGAAATAGCAAAGATATCAACTCGACTCTAACTAGGAAAGGATAGAGCAAACATTTTTATCTAAGCGTAAAAATTATTTCTCATTGTAAAATTTGTTTCTGACATACAATAATTTGGTTGACACAGTTTTTTGTCATAGATAATCCTTTTAACAAAGCACCCTTCGGTGGAAAGAAAATTAAGTAGAAATGGGCATGGAATTAACAAGAAAACCAAACTAGATTAGGGAATTTTTTAATAAAAGTTTCTTCCTATGTCAAGGAAGAAGATGTAAAAAGCCCTTAATATTGTTTTACTTTTCCTTCTGACGAAGAAAAGCCCTAATGCCGGACCCGAAATATTCCAAAGCCCACAAGTAATCTCCCCCCCTTCTTCCACTTCCACTTCCGGTATTCCCTAACCTCCTTCTTCTTCTTCCACGGTTACCTTAATTATACAAAGTTTCCAACCTGTTTTTCAAACTCGACCAACTATTCTCTGGGGGATTTCTCGATATAAAATGCTTCTTTGGATTTTTGTTTTCATTTAAAACCATTTCATTGTTTAAACAGTTAGGTTGAATTGTCATTCTGAATGTAGTTTGGATAACAATCGTCATACTTGCTACATAAATGGTATCGATCAAGTTTTCTAGAAATAGATGATGACAAGGCAGTTATCCTGAGAAGATAGATGCGAGATGCAATCTGCATGGAACAGGTCATACATTCAATAATAAATACAATACAATGATAAATATGTATAATTTAAACTTTATAATTGTATCAGTGCGAATCACCTTCATTACGGGAGCTCACAAATAAATAAAAATTAAATACAAAACAAAATGAAGTCATCTAATTTTGCATACCAGGACAAAACGGAACTAAAAGTACCAACATCATTGTCAGCTAAGGGATAACAGGTATTAAGAATCTCATATAATGAGATACATCGAGGACATACTATACCCTACTGTAAACATGTTTAGGTACGCATAGAAATTATAGCATCTCTGGGAACATTAATATGTACTCTTTTAACGTAAACGCACACTGCGAAACACAAATGAGTACTTATAGAAACCCCATATTTTTAAGTAATCACTAAAGTAACATAAACAACAATCAGGAGGGTGGTAACCTGTAGATAGCGCGGCGTTAATAGCCCAATAGTCGATAAAAGCCGTTAAACACTAAAAAAAAGAACAAGAATCAGAAATTACAGCTTACAATTTCATGTTATTACATGATAGAAGTAAACGCATTTCAAACATTTCATATTGATTGAATTGATACTAAATATAAGCTCAATTCAGACAAAATGTCTAGTCTTAAAAAGTTATAAATGGTGGCAGGTCAAATTTTAATATGTAATGGTGACCTTTTGTCATTTAAAATGAACTTAAAATAATCCATAATAATCTTTGTTAATTAATTTTAATATGTTTGGATGGTGATGATTTTTGGCAATTAAAATTTGTTAACATATTTTGCAAAAAGTCTCTATCTATGTTAAATCAGATTATCTCCTTGATTCATTGTATAAAATAGAAGACATTCTTTATTTAAAACAAATCTCCACTGAGGTCAGTTTTAATCTTCTTCTTCAAATTATTTTTATTAAACTATGTTGACACAGTTATAACTTTCTGAATAACCTAACCTCTGTATGTGTAGGATATTGTTATTTGTTTTTTTTTCTAAAAATGACTACACTATATTTTATATTTTTAACAGTGTTGAGCATTTTCATCAATTGCTGGGCATTTTGTACCAACCACGGCACTGATTTGAACCAAGCCTTACTGAATATCAATTGAGGCGGTTAGCGTCCTTTAAAAATCCTTCAACATTCATTTTTCCTTTTTACATTTCTAACAATTCTTACTGGATACCACAATTTAATGTATGTGAAATAATGTGTGTGAAGTTAATTTGAGGTAGATCGTTTTGAACAATGTTGGGTTTTAATATCCAGTTAGTTTTGCGAAAGAAGACGATGTTACATTTATTCTTAACTATTGAAACTTGTTGTAGCTTTATGTCCTGTTTTTTGCCGGCGGACAGACAATTTCTTGGTGCTTTAAGTAGAAGCATGGAGGAGATTAGCAAAATAAACTAGAGAGAAGCACTTATTAGACAAAGTGTCAGCAAGTGCTTTTAGAATGTTCCACCCTCGTCAGTCCCCTAGGACAACTTTCAGATTATATTTCGTAATAGAGATGCATTTAATATTACACTTCACTCATTGTCATGTACACATTTTAGGGAGAACAGAGCAACTTTAACACTCATAGCTGTCACGAGGAATCTTGTTAATGGGCTTCCGAGTGAGCAGTTTTGCTGTCTAGTTTTCCCACCCCCCGCCTGTATGACGCCGACATTTAATTAATTTTATAAGTTTTGTAATCTTTTACATAATTTGGATGGAATTATTTAATTACACATTTTTAGAAAATGTTGTGGGTACCAGTACATGCCAGTGTTGCTGAACCATTATGGTTCTGTTCTACTAGTAAAGCTCAACTAATTAACGGAGCATATTAAAGGAGAATATAAGCATACTTAAATAGGAATAAAATAAATAAATAAATGGAATAAAACAATATTCTATTCCAGCTGTGATATTTGCAAAAAAAGTTAAGACATTATATGAACAATTACCAAAAGAAATAAGAGACGCAGGAAATATTTCACCATATAGTCATTTCAAAGAATGCATATCTCTGAAGCTATGGAAAGCTTAGGAAATAAACACATAGTATTTAGCTATCGATGAAATGCGTCTGAAGTGGTTCTGTAAAATTGTATTCCTACCCGAACAAATGGAGGTGAATTCGAAATAAGCACTCTTTTTACCTGAAATGGTAAATAAATCTCTCGGCACAGTCCTAAATCAAAGAAATATAACTAGATCTCTCTTTAAAATTCGCACCAATGCTGAGGAAGGATCAAAACAAGCCAAAAAATATTGAGTAATTTGACAAACGTTCTGGATCATGAAACCTTTTACAAGGTACTTTTAAATGATCCACAAAATAGTTCTTTTTTCTCTGCCTAATTCATTATAAACATACTTCACAAACATCATAGTAGTCCACTAATTCTTACTTTACTACCGGTTTACACTCAGAGACTTAGGCGCATGTCTCTCTGAAGAGTACTCAGAACAAACATAAACACATGTCGACTGTTTAAGAAATACAGAACGAAGTAACCATGTTGATTCCTCTACTGTATATAAAGCTTAAAAAAAGAACTAAAATCAGGTTTATGTTTATACAATATCTAAATGGCCATAGAATCGTAACGTTCTTTTTCTTTTTTTTTTTTTTTTTTTTTTTTTTAGAATTGATTTTGACAAGATTTAATGTTAGTATATTATTAATATTATTTTATTTTAATCATTGGTCATTTGAATTGGAAAATTATAAACTGGGCATTAATTAATTGTTGTTACAAATTACATGCAAACAGCGTTTAATGGTAGTAATTGAACGTTCAAACCTTAGGGATACTGAGTTACGGAAATAATTATAAATAAAATAATATATATAGTTCTTTTAAGTGCCATTTACTGTTACACTACCAAATGCCAACAATACAATAACACTTAATTCAAGGAGATGATACAACATTCATTTCTATTTTTCTCTTTTTTTTCTCATATAAATAAATACAATATTACTCTACTAATATTATATTACACACTGTGTTTAATTTTTTTATCGATGATTGGTTCGAATTTTCGAGCGTCGGACACTCTAAAAGAATTGGGACTCCAAATCCGGACGCGGACCTATAAAAGATTCATTCTGTTTTGGTTGCTAAACACTTGCTTGCTAAACAGCCAAGATCTGATTGTGAGGTTACTAGGCGCGCATAAATTGAAACAGCTGTTTCTAATCTCCCCTGATCTTCTTCTCTGTCTTCTTTTTATCAATTCTTTCTTTCTTTTAGTTTGAAACAAGCAAAACTTTTTAATTACCATCAACATCTCACGGTTATCTGTACATCCTTCTTAATCCTAGGAGGATCGTGGTTTTCAAATCAAGTCTCAGGAACGCAACTGGTTCCGGCAGCCGGCACGAAAAAAAAAATCATAATTAATTAAACATAATTAATAATTTCATTAATACCTGATCCTTTACAGTAAAATATAAATGCTCTTTATTGGCAAAAAAAACTTCATCATACACTTTCTAAATCTTTATTTTTTCCCTACATGTTTCGCACATTTTGGTGCCTCTTCAGGGAAATGTTTAATAAATATGTATACTTACAGCCTCATTTTGCGGAGCTTACAATAGCAGAACCGCATCTCGACTGATATGAGTTAATAAGAATAATAACAATGGTCCATCCTCAATATGAGACGAAAAGTTTTTCTATTTATTAAGATAGTATTTTATATTATATTTACCTAAAGAGACACAAAAAGGGTGTAAAACATGCAGGAAGGAAATACAGACATTGAAAATATATGGTAAAGCATTTTTGACCCTCCCCTTTATAAAGAGAATACATTTTTCAGATTAAACAGTTTTTTGTTTGAGAATACCATTAATTGTGTAAATCAAGTTATATTTTTCTGTTCAATGTGAATTTCTTGACATTCCACGATGTCCCAATGGGGTGGTACTGTAAAGTAATCTTATTTTTGACCATACAACATACTGTCCCCTACGCCTTAGCGATAATTTGAAATAGTAGTTATCAACATATTTGAAGATAGAACGAATTATCAATGCCATAAGTGACGTACACTCCTTCAAAAGCAAAAAAATATTATGGTTTACCAAAATTGTTTTTTCATAATTTAGACAACTATATAGAATTCTGCGCTTAACGAAATGCAATTTTTAAACATATCAGCACTCGGGCTATTAACGCCGGGCTATCTACAGGTCGCCACACTTGTATAATTCCAACAACACGTAGTCGGTCACCCATTTAGGTACTGGTCGCGCCCTACGTTGCTTACCTTTTGGTGATCAACGGTAACCGGTGCATTCAACGTGGACGCAAGGCTTTGAACATAATTACATCATAATGGTGGTACATATTAAAATAGGTTATATTAACCTATATAAAATATTATATATAGGGTATTGATACGGCTATATTCAGCGGCTGGTTTATTAACGTTAATTAAGCTACAGATTCAATACCTTACATACTCATCCCATGTATATCACCGTCTGAACTGGGTTATTCAAATACGATTGTCTCGTAAAATATTCAAGTTAAGACGCTGAACTTGATCTCATCTTAAAGATAATTTAATAAGCTACAACTTGCGCATTGAGGTGTTTTCCGTACAACGCTTCGTTTAAGCGATAAATAGGGATTTGTCAAAAAAAAAAAAAAAAAAAAAAAAAAAAAAAAAAAAAAAAAAAAAAAAAAAAAACCTCACGGTAGTGCATACAAATTTGAAAATTTGAGCCACCATTTCCGGAGTGTGTGATGAGGCTCCACCTCATATACGGGGTTCCTCCCTATGGAATGAGGGAGAAAATGTGCTAATGCTCAGCCAACTACAAGCAGTACACCACGTGGCTTCTAGTTAGCGCAAATTACTTTTCAATGATACTTTTAGCTCTGCTTTTCTATTTGATCTGTAAACCCTAAATCCTTCCAAGTCAAAACGTCAATCAAAGACTGAAAACATTCCAACCCCATTGAATTTGGACTGAAGCGAAAGGCGAAGATCGTTCTTCAACACGAGCCAAGCTTGTACCCTACAGGAAGTTGTGTAATTGCATGTCGTACATGGTATACAGAAACACCACCCCTCGACCGCGTTAGTCTGAATCGTTTCTCGTTCTGAATGGGCCGAGATCTGAAGAAGGGTTAAGGGGTCTCTCTCTCACTCTCTCGCTCTCTCTCTCTCTCTCTCTCTCTCTCTCTCTCTCGATCTATCTATCTCTCAAGCTCTCTCTCTCCCCTGTTATTCTCTCTCACTCTTCCTCTCTGATGAATACCTGATTGACGTGAATTCATAACCTATTCACAACCCACGTCGGTGCCGAGCGGAATGTAACCTTCCTTGAATTTACATGGCTCTCCCTCACTGATTCGACTGATTCTATACAAACAGTCAGCCTTAACATTCGAAAGCCTACAGCAGTTTGTCAATGTCACATTCACAACCAATGAAATATAATTTTTTCTTTCCTCCTTTCCCTTGAATATTATTTTCCAAAGGGTTTCGATAAACATTTTAATTAAATCTTTCCAACCTTTTTTAATCACAATGCCCTTTGTAGGAAAAAAGGCCGTTCCTCCATAAATAAAAAAAATCATCAAAAGTTCTTAATCATGAAGGACAGATTAAGGGATTATATTACCTTGTGCGATCAAAATCAAAGTCATTTTCTTGAATTTATAAATAAGAAATAAATCAATATTTTTCAATTCCTTATATCAAAAGTTTTACATGGTATATTAAAGTATCCACAAAAAAAAAAGTTTCAATTTTTCGAGAAAAAAAAATGGCGGCGCTGTGTCCGACAATCCGAAATCATCTAGAACGAAATAATGAGATAAGAATGTGAAAAAAAGAAATTTTAAATTATTTGACATTTATGGCCTTTACAGAGAGGATATATATATATATATATATATATATATATATATATATATATATATATGTATATATATCAAGGGAACCCTTCCTATTATTATCAATTTTGTATTCTCATTTAGACCATGTATAAGACGTTTTTTAATAAGGATAGTTAGGTCTTTATTCCAAAACCTGTGGAAAAAAATAAGGTAGTTTATAAAGAATCAAAAATTATAAAATTAATATTAACTGTTGTCAAAGTTCAGAGGAAAACAAATTTTTCTCTTGTAAATGAAGTAACGTTTCCCCGTTTGAGAAAATATTGTGAGAATTTCATTGCTTCTATATTAAAGTGGCTGTTATTACTTACAGAAGAACTTTTCTCGTTTAAATTGAAACGCTCTGTCCAAAAATTGAATCTCTCTTCTCTTTTAGAGAGTATCCATTCCCTGTCATTTCTTTTAAAAAATGTCTATGTTTTATATTATATTAAAGAAAAAATAATGTTCTTTATTTAATTTTATTCCATCTCATAAAATATATTTATATCATATAATGCAGGACAATGGTAGTTATTGTATTAACATTTTTTTTTTTTTTTACTGATGGTTTCTCATTAATATGTTCCTCCTCAATGTGTACAGTTATTAAATATGATCATATAGTTATTACCTGACAGATAGGCCCTAAAATTGGTTATGCCGATTTTATTTTATTTTACTCTGCTTGCTATTTATCAAGGAAATTATGTCCTTGCTTTAAGCAGTAGGCTGTCTACACAAAGGATTCGGCTGACGGAGCTACTTGACAGTGTGTCGAAAGGAAAAAAGCAAAATTTTACCTCTAATTGGCAAATTCAGAGATAATATGGTCGGACGTAAAATGCATTATTTTTGGCGTAATCCTAACGCTAAAAAAAAGCTTAGGCTATTCCCTAAGTGACATCAGTGATTCGGGCCTCACAGCTCTATGTCATTATTTACAAGGAACAGAGAACATACAATTGAATCGATCCAATTGATATGAGTGATAGATTCGGGCCTCACAGCTCTATGTCCTTATTTACATGGAACAGAGAACATCCAATTGAATCGATCCGATCGCTATGAGTGATGGATTCGTTATGGTTATGTTTCTATGGGAACTATTTATTAGGCTGAAGTCCATTTAACATAGAAATGTGCAGTTACGTTCAGAGACAACAAATCCATTACTCATATAAACGAAAATATGATCCGAACTCATATTGGGAAAAAATGGACTGAAGCTGTTTTTGCATGGATCAATTCAATTGAGAATACGTGTAGTATTGGCACCCTGAATAAAGACCATATTTGTAAAACTCCTGGCAACATGTATACGTACCTCTTAAGAAAACTCACGATGCTAACAAACTACATTTAGTCATTTACTGAAAAAAAAAACAAAAAAAAACACGAAAGTACGTGTAAAGTGAAGTTTACTAAAACTCAAAACTACCAAGTTTATTCTCTTAAATCAAAACTAGTTATATAATATTCGATTGTTAGTAGAACAACACCGATTCCTCGCTCCCTCCAAAGGGAGGAGTCTCGCTTATTGGCTGAACTCATGACGCAATCCGGAAGTCCAGACATGAAAATGTCACGTTTCAGGTCTTTCAGAAAATGAGAATTCCCTGGAGGCCAACACTGAACAAAGAAGTAACGGTAGAACAATTTAAGTTCCGTTTACACAAACACTCCCTGGAAGGTGAACTTCAATAGAAAAGAACTCCAAGTCCATGTCGCCGAATATTCATGAATAACGGTGCGTTCCATTTTATGACTTACCTCAAAAGCTAAAGATGATCCCAGTCAGAACAATATATGAGCCAAGAAAATAAAACCAAATATATGGGTCTAGATAAAAAAACATTACCCTCTACGTTATTGCCTTTATATATATATATATATATATATATATATATATATATATATATATATATATATATACATACATAAAGACTGCTTTAGTTTTCTCCGTCGGGGAGTATGTCCGGTATTGAAATGGTTATCTTTAGCTTAATTAACGTTATTAAACCAGCCACTGAATATATATTCATATATATATATATATACACACATATATATATATATATATATATATACATACATAAAGACTGCTTTAGTTTTCTCCGTTGGGGAGTATGTCCGGTATTGAAATGGTTATCTTTAGCTTAATTAACGTTATTAAACCAGCCGCTGAATATATATATATATATATATATATATATATATATATATATATATATATATATATTACAACCTGACTACTACTATAACAGACTTTGATTCTGCTGTCCTTATGTGTCAATCGCCTGCAACAACTCATAATAAATTATATATATATCATAATCTATCCGATCAGACGCTTTGAAGGAATTTGTGATTGTGTGACAATGTTTGTTTTACACTAAATAGTTAATCAACCTTTAGGAGGGAAACCGTTTTATTGAAAGTGGATAAAAAAATGCAATATTAAAATTGAGAATAAAATTTACTTTGAACGCTTCCATAATTGTAACAACAATGTCCCTGACGAGGGTGCTTCATAAATGCGCCGATAACGAACGAAAACAACGCGAACATAATTTCATTCAGGCCCACCCTCCAACGAGCAAACTTGTTCCCGCGTTCTATTTACTCCTGTACTAAACATTAAGCAGCGATTCTGAAATTGGATGAGTCTTTCTCGACCCCGTACTCCAATTAGGGGGGTGTGAAATTGCATTAGCCCCCTTTTTGAAAGTTCCACGGTGTGAAATTAGTTTCTCGTTAGTGAGGAGTGGAAAGACTGTGTCACAAGGATGTGGGGAACCCAATTTACTCTTATGTAAGGTCCAACCGACCGAGTCTTGATAGGGAGTCTTGTTCCCCTTAAAAGGAGGAGGTTTAATATTACACATACTCTAGTCGGGTTAAATTCCTTTAGGACAAAGATTTTAAGTTTTAAAACGTAAACCGATATCCCAACATGGATATAAACCGCTTTTGGTCATGATAGCACAAGAAGAGATACTGGACACTAACAGACAACTAATTGCGTGTAATAAAACCAGTAGCCGTATACAAAGTTTCTACAGTAGCCATTTACCAAGTTTCTACACTACAGTAGCTTGGTATAAATATTATACAAAGTTTCTGCAGGAGCCATTTATGTTTATACTATAAACATAAATGGCTACTAACAAAGACAGACCAAGTCTTATTGACCAGAATAAGCATTGGACACACATGACTCTGTCGTACTCAATGAAAACAAAATACAGACATATTTACAAATAATATACCAGGACTCTTACTACAAAACATTTGTTTACAGAATTATAACAGAGAAACCCAGTTCACATACCTTGTCAAATTCAAGAACTGCTAACAAAGGAAAGCCATCATTTAAAAAGAAAAAAAAAACACTACAACACAACACTTTTAAAACGTAAACATCTATCATAAAATTTACCAAGTATACTGTTAACACAAATTAGAGGCCCCTGTTAACCACAAATTAGGATTTATATGGTTCTGTGGGTCCCTAGGCTTACCTAAACTTTACATTTCCCAGCATGGATATATATATCTATATATAAATATATATATACCTACAATTATATATATATATATATATATATATATATATATATATATATATCCATGCTGGGAAATGTAATGTTTAGGTAAGCCTAGGGACCCACAGAACCATATAAATCCTAATTATATATATATATATATATATATATATATATATGTAATTGTAGGAAGGCATACAGGACCTAGATTTTCCGAAAAATATTAGGGTGCCTTTTAATCGCGAAACAGTATATATGCTCGTCAATTTCTCACTTTGATTATATTTATGTTTTCTGCTACCTTCATTACTTCTAAACACATAATATAATGAATAATTTCTTGATTTTAATGATTTTAATATTTCGTAATTGTTAGGTTTATCAAATTCGTACACAGCTTTGTAAATAATAGTTCCTCAACTCACTGTCTCAAAGGAATAAATCGTAATATTTATTCCCCCAAAAAAAAACTGCTTGGCATCAATTATTTACCTCTAATACTAAGTAATCATGTGTTTTTTTGTATCTCTCAAATAACATTTATGATGTAGTGAAAATAATTAATTTTTCATTTTTTTTATTTATTTTTTTTATTGTATGGCGGATCAACACCAAAGCAATTTGTCTATAGGTTGTCTATAGGTAGAAAACTTCTTAAACATTCGTGGTGGAACACAGATTTTCTTCAGACCGTCCAAGGATAGAAAGCAACTTTTTCAGGCGGGATTCGAACCGCATCTCCAATACACTAACCATCCAATCACCCATGATTATGGGAGAACCCATAAAAGTTATTGTAACTAAATATTTTATGTTAATCAGCATTGACATGAACTAGTATAAATTGGCTCAGACAATATGAAGAAATAAATGTACGGACTGATATAAAGAAATGTGGGAAAATGAGTTGAAAAGAGCAAAAAAGATAAAACAAGAAAAAAAATTCAGTTTACCCCGGTAAAAGTTAGATACCCTCTTAGAGATATCAGGTTTAGAGAGTATAAGAGATAGAGAAAAAGATTGGAAGGAAATCCAGAAGAGAGAAAAGGGAATGAGAGAGAGAGGATAAATCAATAAAAGACAAGGGCTCAGACAAGGTGACTGATGGTCTCCTTCAATCTCTAGTCTAGACTACCCTCCATTCCACTTGAGCAATACAAATATTCCTAACCTTTATCTACGACTGTTTATAGTCGAAGAAAATAAACAAATAGACGAAATGTATGCAAATAATACAACGAGGGAGGAAAATCAGTTCCTTAAAACATAGGAACCGTTTTCAAATTGGTTCGGCATCCATACTTAAAAGGTTCAAGTCATCAAAAAGCTGGGCCTTTAACTATGCAGTTAAAATAATTCTTCATAAATATACAAAAAAATTATCTTTCTAGTGACAGCACATCAACCAAGCATGTCCATTGTTACTTATTGAAATTGAAAAACTAGTTGCCTATTGAAAATATGAAAATCAATAATTCACGAAAAATAAAAGAAATTGTTGAAAATAAAACATGCCAAATTATATTAACGCTAATGTTAATATAATCAGTGTAAATTAAAAATAAAGTTAATTAAAATGATTCGTATTACAATATTTGCTTTTTCTTTATTTATTTATTTTCAATTGAGCGTATTGTATTTTATTAAACAGCTTCGTAGCTTTCAAGAAAGTCAAGGCTCTCTGGCTCAATTAATTTTTTTTCCTCTCTTTAGATTCTGCGGCATGTGTCTTACTTAGTAATAATACTTATAATTAGTATGTGAGTCGGCATACTGGTATCTCACGTATGATGGGGAGACCCTTGAAAGGTCCTACAAATTTGGATGTTCCGAAAATTTCGATAGAACGACCTCAAAATAAATCATGGACCCGTTAATGCTTGTAGAATATGGCTTTTTATGAGTATGAAGTATTGCCTACAAATCCCGATTTGGTAAGTTTCCGTTTCTATAATTATGGATTTTAATTAAACCCCTTGTTTACCTAATTGAAAAAAATATAATGAAATAGGCATCGGCGAACGATTCGATCCGCTAAAGGCTGGGGAGTCACGTCCGACTTTATCTATGGCTCCATTCAGCGAAGGGTCGGAATTCAGGATTGCAATTCTGGGCGAGGATTGACCGCCATACATTTTTTCCCCGTTGCAGCTGATTGAATTATCATTGTATGGGATTTTGAACGACTCATCTGGAGCGGATTGCTTGTGTCCATAAATACAATGTGACATATATTGGTCGCAATTCACGTTGTTCGAATATCCATCCTCACAGCTCCAATTGAATTACTCAAAATGGGCCAATCATGGAAGGATTCAATTAAAATTTAACTAAACCAGCTCTGAGATTTTAGGTCTGAATAATAAGTGTTAAATAAATTTCCTGCAAAAATAATTGTATTTGTTTATATCGTGAGTGAAAGAATATAATGAATATGCACCTCAGTCTTCTAGTTACTTCTGTATATTAATTCTTATTATATAAGAAAAAAACTAAACCAATATTTTACCGACAGTGTGCATACGTACTAATTATACAAAACATATATTCATAGGAAAACAAATTCTTAAATTCTTCTTCAGAAATGTATCCTACTTGAAACGGGACAGTTCTCCATCTTCTCCGTAGCCCTGAAGAAGGCTTGTGCAGCAAGCCGAAACGTTGGCGCTAATAAAATACATTTTAACTATAAAATGTGGTTTTATTGAATAAAAAAAATAGACCGAAACCCCGACGATCAACACTTTCTACTACTCAACGGTCGACCATATCTTCTCAATTAAATTCTTTCCTCTGCTCCTAAAGAAACCTTAAGTTGTATTTAAAGGGAAATCGCATATCCTTTTAGATACAATTTCATCAAATATAGAGGAGCTGCGAACGCTAAAAACAAAATTAATACATATTCAAAACAACAGGGTATATATATTTTTTGTAGTACAGGAAACAACCTTGACACGTATTTCTATGAAGAATTCGCAGTCTTTATAGAAAAAAAAGATAGATTGCCAACTAATATTCAGAGGAACTGCGTATAATCTTTCTGGAGTTACGAAACACTTCCTGAACACGTTTTTAAAGAAAAAGGCTGCATTCGATCTAGAAATACAAGACACAATCTGAAAACTGTTTTAGAAGATGAGCTTAGATTTTCTTCTGGCCCTGAGGTAGAAAAAATCAATCCATATTAGAGGTATATTATACAAGCTGTCTGAGAATACAATACAGAAACGTAACACATATTTATAAGAATGGTATGCATTCTTTCGGCAAGACAAGACTGAAACTCAAAAACGTGTTCAGAAGAACAGTGGACTTTACGTGTGACAAAAAAAGATTCAAAGTAAACACATGTATTGAGGAACTGTGCACATTGTTTCTGGTGCTCAAAACAGTTCCAGGACACATATTTAGATGAACAGGTGGTAGATTTCTTCATATAACGGAAGACCGAAACCTGACCCAATGTACACATGCTGGAAAGGGATATAGGAACAGCATATATTCGTTCGGAGAATAGATATGCATTAACCAACACATTTAGAATAAAAGTTTATAATACATCCTTTCTGGCAATGAATGACCGAAACTCAAGGTTAATTTGGACACTGTACATCCTTTCTGGTAAATCAAGACACATTTTGATCACATATTCAAAGGATCTGAATATGTGCTGACTGGTAATACAGGTCAAAAACCCAACACAATAAAATACTTGTTTGTATTCTTTCTGGTAATACAAGACAAATCCTGATCACATATTTAAAAGATCAAGATACATTCTTTCTAGTAATACCTACATGTCATAAAGCAACAGATATTTATAAGAAGAGTTACATTACTTCTGGTAATACAAAACAGGAACTCAACACATATTTTAAAGAACTGTGCATATTCATTCTAGTGATATGAGACATAGTTATAACATATGTAAAGGATCAGGATACTTGCAGTCTGATAATGTAAGAAACAAAGTAAACAGTTATTCAGAAGGAGACTACGTTATCTATTATTTCGAGTAAACAACTCACAATCTGAAAGAGTGCTTATAAACAACCATGCTGTAGTTTTCAAATAAAGACTGATGTTTTAGACGGTGTTTGTTATTATTTTGTCATTGGATGTTAGTGAGTATTAAAACTACTGCCACCATATTGCTTTTAGAACGTGAACGAAGTCCGTCACTCAAACTTGGCCAAGTTCTTATTGCACGGTGCTCTTTTCCCATTTATGCGTTCCGGATATTGTCGGATTCCTCGTAATAATGTCATCACGTATTTAAGTGCTCACGAACAAGGGATACGGACCAGACTCAATCTTCGTAATAAAACTCACGCGGAACTCATACTTGGAGCTTTCCAAGGTTCCACATTACGAGGGGCTTTTCTTGAAGGAATGTCTTCCAGTAAAATATAAATAACTGCTTTAAGGCTGTGGTCCTATAAAAGTTTCCCCTATAAAACCCAACCTGAAACATTTGTAGCACTGTATCTACTTTTCTTCAAAGGTACAGCATTTTTAGCGTCTCCGTCCCCTTTTTTCCCTAGAGCCGTAAAGAAAAATGTAACAAAATATACGACTGCAGAAGAAGAAAGCAGAAATAGTTAAAGGTTTACAAAACTTCAACAAATTTCATGATGGAATGTGACATGTTCCCTGGAAAAAGTATCTCATTCATTAGTTTTTTCAATTGGAATCGTTTAGATAAAACGGTGCCCATCCACAGAGAGAAAAATCTCAAAATTTGGACTGCGCAGTCCAAACCTTAAGATATTCCTTACCGTGAATAGGACAACCCCAATAGATTAACTGTACAGTCCAATGAGATCGGGACTGTGAAGGGCAGGCCTCACTTTTGTGGACTAGAGGATATTTGATTCTCATACAGTGAATTTACTATAACTCGACTGTACAGTCCCGGCCTTGAGATTTGTACTGAACTTGTATTGCTACCTTAAGGTGTAGTACTTGAGCTAAACTAGTCGCCAGATACTGGAGGTGGCGAGTCACGAGTACCTAAAACATTCCTTGGGTGCTAATAAAACATTTTCACACACATTTTAATCGAAACAGATCCGAAACAAACACTGAGTTTGGATGAATAATGAATGAGTGTGTACCAAGTTATTTATATTTTTAATACAGGGCGTAATAACCTTGCCTGTTTAATGCCCTCCAAAACAGGAATCTAATCTAATCTATTTTTAATACAACACGTGATTCAATGTTGCTTATTTATAAATATGCGATGGACAACCAATAATTCTAAAAGTGTAGGAGAATGTAATGTATTTGGATCAAAATATTTTATCAAATCTATATATTTGCATACATTTATTTCGAAGGGAGAGAATAAAATAAACAAACAAAAAAGGGTATCCATGACCTCCTGTCGATGAATATGATTTTTAAAACAATATGAAGAAACGTCAATAGCCACAGCCACGTTGAATAAACCAGTTCCCGTTGATCACCGAAGTTAAGCTATGTCAAGCGCGGCCAATACTTGAATGGGTGACCACGCGCTATTGGCATTATAAAAGGGTGGCAACCTGTAATAGCCAGGCCTTAATAGCGCAATTTTAGATACGCTGTTAAAAAAAAATAATAATAATAAAATATGTATATATATATATATATATATATATATATATATATATATATATATATATGAAGTAACATAAAATATTCTTTAAAAAAAAGTTAATATGCACACATGTGCATTAATAAATACATAAACACACATACGCACGCCTGTGACAGGCACATGTCCTTGTCTTTTCTACATCCCTCATTAATTTTATTTAAATCATTTTTATTTTTTAAAAAAAACATGTGTAGCTCTGAGAGGATATATCACTGAGAGGAGTATCAATCACCATTGAATTTCGAATTGCCTCGTAGGCCCCACAATACCGGAACATTTATTAAAAGGAAATACATTCACCACATACTGTCTGTCTATTCCCGACAGAACTACCACATGTAGTGACTTGAGATGAAGTTTTCCATGCCAAAAGAGATTTTGATACACGATATTTTGCGAAAATTGTATTTAAATCAACTGAGACGATTTTTCTGGGTATTTTAATCTTTTGAGGCAGACAAACTACTTTTTAATCAAATTCATTCAAATCTCATTAATTTAGTGATTCGTATAAGACAATTAAAATTCTCTTTCGACAAAAATTAATAATACATGAAATATTTGGAAAAATCGTCAATAAACAAACAAATACTCTGACAGCACACACGTAAAATTTATAACGACTTTTTCTAAAAAACGTTGATATTTTTTACTAAAAAACAAATATGTCACGGTGTATAAATACACACCTGAACAGAGAAAAGAGCTCTTATCAAAATAAGTTACAAGGGATCGAGAAAAGTAGCAACCACCATGCGTGGGAAGCCATCCATCTCTCTGGTGACAAACCAATACTGGCCCTATCCATCTGATCAATCAAGTCCTAAATCACCAACACTTTACCTGAGCAATTGATTAAGGACTTGGGTCTCTCGGTAACTAACCAAAAAAAAAAAAAAAAAAAACTCATTTGTTACTTAAAAAAAAAAAATATATATATCTTTAACAAAATAACAAGCGTCAATCCTATAAATGAGAGAATAATGACCAGAGATGGGCAAAATTTTATTTATAAATAAAAATACGAATTTATTCGTACTTCATATATTTATGAATACGAATATAAATAAATTCGTATTCATAAGTGTGAATATGAATTTATTTTTATTCACATATATTAAATATAAAAATACAAATAAAATTTTATTCGCAAATTTTTCTGTGAATAAAAATAAATTCACAGAAAAAATTGTCAATAATCACAAAAAATGTGAATATTAAAAAAAAAAAAAATCAGATTAAAATATACGAATACAAATTTATTCACATTATAATTTGTGAATAAAAATTTATTCACAATAAAATTCGCAAATAAATCATGAATTTATTCGTATTAAGATGATATTACGAAAGTTATTGAAGGTGATTTTTTTTTCATTTTTTTTTCTTTTTTAAGGCGTTTAACGTCTAGGTTATTAGCGCCTAGGTTTTTTGTTTACCCCGAGTCCGCCGCGGGACCACCAGCCATGCTGCAGGGAGTTTGTCATCTGTACCTCCATAAAAAAAAAAAAAAAAAAAAAAAAAAAAAATATCACCTTTCATCTTAATACGAATAAATTTATAATTTTTTTTTGCGAATTTTATTGTGAATAAATTTTTATTCACAAATTATAATGTGAATACATTTTTACTAGTATATTTTAATGTGATTTTTTTTTGTAATCACTTGATTTTTTGTAAATATTCACATTTTTTGTGATTATTTACAATTTTTTCTGTGAATTTATTTTTATTCGCAGACAAAATTGCGAATAAAATTTTATTTGTATTTTTATATTTAATATATGTGAATAAAAATAAATTTGTATTCACACTTATGAATACGAATTTATTTATATTCGTATTCAAAAATATATGAAGTACGAATAAATTCGTATTTTTATTTATAAATAGAATTATGCCCATCTCTGATAATGACTATATCCCTTAAATGAGCAAAAAAAAAAAAAAAAAAAAAAAAAAATGTACATTTTCTAAAAAACGCATATGCCAGTTAGTCAAGAAAATAAGTCAAATGAAATTCAGAGATGAGACCCTCAAGAATCCCTTAAAATCACGTACAAATGATTTTTTATGACTTCAATGTTCAGTTAATAAAAGAAAAAAAAAATTATTGTCAACAATGTTTGTTGAAATAGGCAAATCGTTCATTTAGTATTAAAATTATGTCAACTCGCAAAACAATCTTCATTAAAAAAAAAAACAAAAAAGCAATATCTTATCTCATTATTAGGGGAATTACTAAGTGGCAAAGTTCCAATATCAAACCAGAACTAAAACCCCCGAGACATTTGAAAGATTATTCCTGATTTCCAAACGTTTGACACGGAAAAAAAACATATAATATTGTTTTTGAACCTTGAAAGCGAAGTTCTAAAATTTTTGAATGCTTTACCACATAAGGGAACTAGTAAAAAAAGTGTATCAATTTATTTTTATAAATTTTATTCTTATTGCACATATCTATTAATTTATATTACCTTTACCAGTAATACTCAGTAAAGATCAAAAATCAATTCCTGCCGAAGTATAGAATTTAATTTAATACAACTATTCCCGGTCACGTGAACGATGACAAGCACTTTTCTTCATACATAGGATGCCCCAATCAAATGAAATTTTCATGCCAAAATTGGTCAAAGCTCTGTGGGGAAGAGAGGAAATTAATTTAGTTAAAATTTGTTTTTAAGTTTTATTGACTTTCTACCTGTTTCGTTATTTCCTAAATTTTCAAGTTTCATTTAATTATTAATCGTCAAAGTAACACAAAGGTACCATTGACATATTTCATAAAATCTCATAGTACAATAACAAATAGTGCCATTATGAAGCACCTAACATTTTTATTAACTTTTACGTTCCTGATAATGACTTTCATTAAATTCTCCGAAGGAAATATAATAAAGCAGAAAATTAATTTTGTTGCTTGAAGTTTTCCCGCTCAATATAAAGCCCGACACGGACGAAGGGGATTATCGAAGCGTGGCAGAAGGTGAAGAGTAGAGAGATTTCTGGATGATAGGAGCCACATAAATCAAAGGTTTTTGTATGGCTTCCGTGCTGCGGGTTCTGGGGCTAAGAAAAAGGCCATTAACTCCCCATTAACGTCCT
Source organism: Gonocerus acuteangulatus (assembly GCA_946811695.1). NCBI lineage: Eukaryota > Metazoa > Arthropoda > Insecta > Hemiptera > Coreidae > Gonocerus > Gonocerus acuteangulatus. Next base: position 39,800,821 of record OX328129.1, read on the forward strand.
CCTAGGGGGTGGGGCATTAGGAGGCAATTATAGCTCCGCCTCCCTGGGTCACCACCGACACCTGATCCATCTAAGGCATTTTCACAACATGGGATTACTGTCAGCAATAGCAACATCTTCTTGGGTAGACTAGCAAATTACTCGACGCACTCAAAAATGTATTTACAATCGGCCAGTGGTCGAAAATGCCAATTTTTTAGAAACATTTTTTTTTCCCTATCGGTATGCTTTCGTCCAAATGGATCTAGACCACTTGTGCGCAAGTTTTCAGGGTGCTTGAACCGTTTGTGGATCTGTGGCACAATCATATTCCGAAAATATGTAGGTGTTCAAGGAATTTCTAAACTGAACCGTTTACAGTAATACTTCGACAAAATAAATCCTGGTTATATTTGTCAAAGATAAACTAAACTTACAATTTTTAAGTTACGAAAATAATTATTAAAATAAAAAAGCAATCGTTTTCCCATTTCTTATATTATTTTTTTTAAGAACATCATGTCATACTTTTCAAGACCTGTAAAACGAGTTAAACGTTTTGCATTTGTAGATCTATAATTCTAGCGCATCGACCAGACTCTTTACGACACGTTCGGGCCAGCGTCGTGGTATATGAGTCAGAGATGTGTTCTGCGGGCTCATCGTCGTGGCATATGTGTCAGCAGATCGCTTGGTTTTCTTTCGATCCCGCTACTCCGGGCCTTGTCCTCGTATTTGGTTTGGGACCTCATGACGTATACCCGGTTAGGTTTGCGGGTCTGGTATCGTATGATACTGAATCCGCTCGAAAAATTCCTTCAGCGGGACCACTGTCGGGGCGTATTTGACATTTTACTAAATTGTAATTAATCCACTAAAAGTACATCATTTTAAAAGTTGATTCACTTATTTATTTAATTTTGTTGTATGTTTGCCGAAATAACTATACAAAAAGAAGACTTAGGACCTGATGAAAATTTTTTTCGAAGCCAACGCTCCTGAAACTGTTAAAATTGAACTCTTGCTCTTATAAGTGTCTTGAATAAATCCAATCATAGTTTATCTGCAACTACTATCATATGCGGCGTGATTGTTTGCAGTTGATCATCGCTGTGTTGGCGGAATCGGTTGCTTTATCAGGTAGAGAGTAAAAGTGAGGATCATACTCGTAGTTTAGCTAGGTTTCACTAAATTGATAATATTGGGCGTACTAAATTTGGGTTAAGGAAAAAACTAAATGTTTTACTTTCATTGTAAGGTATAAAACGCTACCTATTGAAGTACAAAATTGAGTCGTTGAAAGTTAGGTTTTCTAATCTTATTAGTGTCCGTTCCGTTTGTGGAAAATCTGTCGAGGTGGAAGATATTAGTGACTCACTAACAAAGAATTCCATTCAAAAGTGTAATCAGATGTGTGCTGAAAGGACAAGAGTTAAAAGCAGATTTGAGGCGATCAGAGCCAGGGTGGACTATACCACATTATTGAGAAATTGAGTTTTAAAAGTTAAATCACAGTATGCCTTGCTATCTGCCATTAAGAACAATAACTTCAAGACCGATTAAGTGATACAGCCGCTTAACAGATGGTTCAATTTATCTTTTATATTTGAAGACACATTTTTCAACTTTTCAAACTCAATCTCACAGTAATGTGAGACAATCCGCTCTGATTCTCAACACCTAATTGTTTTATGAAAAATCATTTTTGGCTTGATTCTAGTTTTCAGTGGACTTCTATGAACTATGATCAAAAAAGATTTTCAATTTCTTGGCGAGAGCAGCAGATTAATGTAAACATGTTCCATCAAGCAAGCAAAATAACTAATACTATTTTTTTTCTTCAGGATTAATCTGAAACACAGTGACGTCGTCACTTCTTCAGTTAACATAACGCCTATTGGTTACTTGATAAGTAAGTTAGCTCCCACGAAAAATGAACAAAAATTAATACAAATATAAGATAACATAAACATTTGGAGATTCTGATATATGTAGACAGATGTATAGAATTATTCTTTTTCGATATACTAAGTTATTGAATTTCAAGGAATCCTATAATTTATTCCAAATACAAGACAAACAGCGTTTCCAAAATGATCTCTCGAGTAATGTTTTACTCTCAAATGGCGGGAAAACGGATGCTCAGAATATTTATCTTCGATTGGAGTTGGATTTCTCTTGCGGAATATTATTTAAATAAAGAATTTCCACCTCATAAAGCCTTCTCCAGACGCTAATTTCCCTTCTGGAGGAAAAACGGAGGGTGCAATTTCCATTTCGGCTTCAGATCAAAGCGAGGCTTACCGGTAAATTAGCTTTTTTTTTCCCCGCGAAAACAGTTGTATTCCCGCGGGAAGCTGCTCTGGGATATCCTTCCTACTGTTTATACTGCTTAAATTAGTGATTGATTTCCATCTCAGGCTATTTCCTTTCATCTTACACTCCGCTATTTTATCAGAAAAATACTTAGTACGCTTTTATTATGGAATCTCTCTTATGCTGTGAACATTTTTTAAAAAAAATTCTGTAATTTGGAGAAAATTAATGAAAGCAGAATGCTAGTCATCAACGACTAAAACACTTCCCAAGGAATGTAGCCATTGAGATTGCACTCAAGAAAGATGTTTCGAACATTTCTTCAAATTTTCAATATTTATATATGTAAATACGATGAATGTCAGAGTTTTTATTTTTTTATCCACGAAACTTGGTCTGTAGCATTAACCCAGCAAACCAGTTCGTTAGCCAGCAAAATATTCGGTCCCAAAATACTAATTTGCTCATATCGATCGTGATTACATTTGTATTGTAACGATACTCGGCATAGGTTGTCGGTAACTAAAGAGAAATACCTATTTAAAAAATGAACTAAATCTATTTATTAGAAGTGGGGATTTACAGCGCATGATGTTGAAATGTATTTAAGCGACTCAGGCATTGGTTGTTACTTCTGTAACTAGGGACAGTAAGTCCCGTTTCTGCTGTTCATTGAGTGATCTGTTCATTACAAGTATAAAAAATACTTACATGTGGCCAAAAGTCAAATTTCAATGAATATACTCTTTCTTCACTACTCTTTTCTTTTGGTCTACATGTTTCTCGTATTTTTCTCGCCTCTTCAGAGGCTCTTAAAATAATATATCAAGGTAGCCTTCAGCTCATAGAACCTTCCGCAGGTAGAGCTACGTCTAGACTGACAAGTGCAATCATGTCTACCGCGTATAAGCTGTTTAGAAGCAATAGTTATGTGACTGATCATATCAGTCTGGACGCGGCTCTACCTGCGAAAAGATCTTCCAAATGTAGGCTGTAATTTTATTTTGTATTAAGTGCTCCTGAAGAGGTGTAAAGGAGCAGTGAAGAAAGATTTTTACTAATTGAAATTTGACCTTCTGCCACATATAAGTAGATTGTGAAAAATAGGATCAACATCTTGTAAGTATAAAAAAACTATTCACGTTTTTATTTTAATTATATACGTTACTAGCTACATATCCGTGCTTCGCCACGGCAGATAAGTAGTTATTTTATTGTGTTAAATGAAAAATCACCAAAATTAACGCCACTATATAATTTTGTAAAGTTTATAATGGCACGGTTCCCGTCATACTATATGTTTTCATCATTGGATAAGTAATCAAAGAATAATGCTTCTTGACACTGAGGCACACCGGATCAGCGTCAACAAACAGATAACCTACGGATAACCCGTTATCTATAGGTTACCAGTAACAGGAGTTTAACCAGTACAGGTTAAAATTCGTTATCAATAATAAATGGGCGTTAAAATTTTTTCCAAGATGTCATTTGGAAAAATCCATTATTTATGCGAGCATTACCAAGAAGTGCTCTGACTGGGGATGCTGATGGGTGAGGATTCTGTGCAAGGGTTCGGGGTATTATTACGTTGGATGGATCATCAGCAGGTATAGCGTAAACTCTATGAGGGACAATATCACAGTTTATTTCTAGTAATTGAAGGTCTTCCATCATAGTTGAAATGAACCGCAAATAAAAATAATATTATGAAATAGATACCCTACGGTAACAGCTGTTCTGCTATCGTCCTAGCAACGCATGCTGCCTGCTCTAACCAACTAAATCTTCTAACCCCTCTAAAAATACTTAATTTGAATATAAAAAAATCCTTTGCAAGCGACTGTTTACATTCTAAAGGGAATGTACATGCAAAATTTCAACATTTTCTGTCAAGTGGTTTAGGCTGGGCGATAGTAGGATAGTGACTGAGTGAGTTGTATGGGAAAATATATAGTCAATTTTAAGAAAATTATTCAGGAATTCTGTCCACGCTACCTTTTGAAGAATGTGATTAAAAAAATAATATTTTTGAAGAATAAACAGCAGCTCCTGTGTAATATCGTTTGGGAGGTCGAGGCGTATCGACGAATTCCAAGTATAACAATTACGTGGAAGTAAAACTCTCACCTGGTTTAGATATTTAAATAGTCATTTGAAAGAAAAATCTAACTTACCTGTATGTGTTCTCTGATGGGATTTGAGGTGGGAGCTCTTAGTGTAGACCTTCTCACATCCCGCGTAGAGACACTTGTGTATCTTCTTCATCGAAGGGGGAGACAGGTCGGTCCGAAGCCTGGGTGCAGAGCTGGACAGCCTGGAAGCTAACCTCACCACCCTCGCCGCACCTTTAACGAGGGACTCAGGACTCGAGGGTGGCGTGAGCGTGGGTACGGCCTCCCTGGGCAGCGTCACCTCTTCCAGGGGGTAGTCGTCATCGTCGTCCAATGGTTCCTTCTTCACGACGACCGCACACGAGAGGGACGACACCGAACCAGAACTGGAGAGCGAGAGGGAGTCTAGCGTCCTTTCGTCCATTTCTACCTTCCAGGAGGGAGAGGGCGCGGTGAAGACGTGCCAGGGTGTGTCCAGCTCCGTCGGCAGCTTCTTGTAACTCTGCAACTTCGGCTCGTCTTTCAGGTACCTCTCCATCTCGTAACATGTCTGTAACAAGTAAAAACACGTCGATATCATGTAACATATTTTTACAGGTCAATAACATTTGCTATATTTTTGATAAGACGTTTATTCTAATAGATTACACGATATAAGGATTTTTTGGGGATAAATTTGGTATATATATTCAGATAATATTAAAACGAGAACCAAGGAAAAATTCTGATTTATCTTCTAATATATATGCCATTTAACCCTAGGATGCCAAAAGTGTTATCAGTGACTCCCTTTCCCAAGGGGTGGGACTGGGGGGCTCTTTGAGCCCACAATTTCCTGAGTGTTTTAGACATAAGTGCTAAATTCAAAAAAATACTTTTTGTGCTTATTGTATATGAAAAGATACTGTTTCCGGAAAAAGTGAAAACATAAATAATCATTTTGAGAACTTAAGTTTTCCAAAATATCTTGTTGAATTCCTCAGATTCAGACCTTTCAATTTAAGTTTCCATTGTAAAATTTATACGTACATTAAATAAATTACAGGATTTTTTGAGCTGATCGCCCAACAAATTCCTTTCTTTGGGGAATTGTTAATTATAGGACTACATGGTTTCTCAAGAGAGGTCTCAAGGAAGTGCTGAGGTTAATTTTTATTTCATAGTATAAATTTTAAATTAAAATTTATTACTTTACTAGGCATATAGACACTGTTTACAAAAAATATATTTGTTCTTATTATTTGCTTATTTTATTCATATATGTGTTTTCGAGAATAAAGTAAATAAACTAAAATTAAAACCTTTAGAGCAAGAAACCATTTTGTAAGAGAACATTAAACTTTGTTAAAGATAAATCCTTGAATCCGTCCAATAGGGAGATTCTTTAGAAAGAGGAAAAGCGCTATCTTTCGTCCTAGGCTAAATTTAATCTTTGCTCCTTGGAGCCCGTGCTGTTTATCTCCGAGTCCCCCTCAGGCTCTTGTTTGTGAAGCTTGATTAGGAAAACCTTTTACACAGAAGAAACCTTAAATAAATTAGGAAAAGCGAAGAGAGGAGATCGGAAAGAGAGTCTCTAAATGAGGGACCCCCCCCATGTTCTTCTTTCGTCAATTAAAGGCAGAAGACTAAGGTTCGGTGAGCGAATCAGCTGTAAATTGGTGGATATTCGGTGGAGGCTTTCCGCGCGCAGTTCCCTAGCTAATCCGAAAAAAGGCGGGAGACTATTTTGCAGGTAGAAAAAAGGCGGTGAATCTGTATGTGTAAAGGCTCCTCAAGAAGGAAGGTAAGGCTATGGAGCTGAAGAGGTTTCCAATTGAATCCGAAATGCGAGAAGGCTATTCCGAGTCCCTCAGGGGCAGCTTTGATCCGTGGATATGGCTTTGGGAAGAAGACTCCCCTAAAAGCTGACAACATATGTATGACTACTCTTTTTATTTTGTTGTAACTTACAATTCTTTTGGTAATACACAAAACAACATGCATTTATCTTATATAGATTCGCTAAATTATTATAATTTTTATCCAAACTTCCTGCTAGTTTTGCTGGAAATCATACTTTATATTCTTTACATTTTCAAACCTGTGTTTACGGTAATAAAGAAGTCAAAATGTTGATCACAATTCTTGTTCATTAGAACGCGCAGAACCATCTTGCATCGCGGTGGCATCGAACCACTCTTAATAATAAATATCTTACAGTCATAAATTTATTTAACATATAAACAAATTTTAATTTAGCCTGAAAGGGAATTTCAATGAATAGTGGCATTATTTAACGCAAAAATGGTCTTTATGTGACCATTAACAGAAAACGAGAATGTCGATGGATAAAAGAAAAACCGTGGTATTAGAAACAAAAAAATACCAACCATCAAATCTTTCAACTACATAGACGAGTACAGAAACAAACCTCAGGTCCAGAGACCCTTCAGTGTTAGATACAAGGAGATCCAACATATTCTAAAAACTCCTGACTCAGAAATACTTACTCAACGCTTTCTTCCCTTCCCTCCTTAGAAATTAGACAGTTTCAGTGTAAATATTTCATTAGTAACATTTCATAAAAACCATCCAACTTCAAAATTAATTTATCAAAATCTTTTCAACGAATTTCACCTCAGTAAATCTTATAAAATCTTTATCTTCACTGATGGGTCTAAGAAAGATAATGGTGTGGGAGCCACAGCTGTAATTGATGACAAAATCATTACTAAGAGACTTAATGATAATTGTAGCATATTTACAGCTGAGCTCTGCGGCATCCTTAATGGACTGAACAACATTCCCAGGACAGACAGACGAAACATGATTCTATGCACTGCCTCATTGAGCACACTACAGACACTAGCAGGCAGAAGACTTGACAAGTGCATCAAACAATTTACTTTAAATCATTGGCAAGACAATGACAACCAGCTAGACGAGAAGAAGTTGTACTTGCTCGACTCCGAATTGGCCACACAAGACTAACACACAAATATCTCATGACAGGACTTAACAAACCAACCTGTAATATATGCAATAGAGACTTTACCGTAAAACACCTCTTTACGGAATGCAGAAGACGACATAAACTAAATATTCCACATGACATGAACGAATTGTTGAGGGACAGCAGCCAGTACGTAAACACAAGATTCTCCTACTTACACAACAATAATCTATACAATCTAATTTGAAGATATCTGCTGAATAACCATTGGCATTCTGGCATTTTACAGACATGTTTTGGATTTAGTGACTCATCAAATGCCATAATTTAAAAACAAACTGTCATAGTTCAGTTTATGCCTGGATGAAGATGTAAACAGAACTGTAAAGAACCTTAGCGCGTAGATTAGAGGAAGTCTGTGCTGCCATATTTCCAAACGCCAGCGGTGCACCCCTTTCTAGTTGTAAAAAGAAAAAAAAAATACCTTATATAATATTTCTCAAAGAAAAGAAAAAAAAAAACAACAAGGAGCATACTGTCCTTCGATGAAAGTTAGGAAGATATTTTTCGCTGGGGAACTACTTACACATTTAAGACTAGAACCATTAGCTCCATCGTTTTCTTTTCTGTTTCTTGTTTTTTTTTTTTTTTTTTTTTTTTTTTTCTGTCTTTTTCTTTTCACAACTCTCTCTCTCCTTTCCTAACATTGAGAAAAATATGCTGAAAAATATATAATATAATATAAGAGAGAGGGGGAGAGGGAGAGAGAGACAGAGAGAGAGACAGAGAGAGAGAGACAGAGAGAGAGAGAGACAGAGAGAGAGAGAGAGAGAGAGAGAGAGAGAGAGAGAGAGAGAGAGAGAGAGAGAGACAGAGAGAGAGAGAGAGAGAGAGAGAGAGAGAGAGAGAGAGAGAGAGAGAGAGAGAGAGAGAAGAGAGAGAGAGAGAGAGGAGAGAGAGAGAGAGAGAGAGAGAGCGATATGCAGGTGTGTAAATCAGACGCCTCGTCAAGAGCCCTGGGCAGTACTTCATTAGAAGTGGCTTTCTATTCAGATCAGAGGAAGGCTCAAGGAGCGCGCGAGAACATACAGCTAGGGGTGCTGAGTGACTAGCTAACAGCCACCGCGGCACGTGACTGCTTTAATGACAAAGGATTTGTGGTTCTCCTTAGCTTCCTATTCTGAGGGCAGACTAGGGAGTATTGGCAGAATTTATGCTGTACAGTACCGGAAACTGTTCAATTCCGTCAATAATAACCGACTGAATCCAATGTACAATCAACTAATTGAGAGGTAGTTGAAATTAGTTGAATATGAACATGCTTATAGCTAGGTACTTTCTTCCTAGAAAATATTACAGTATGGAAATATGGAAGACAGTAATTGCTTAAAATATAATAATAACAGGAAACAGAATAAATTCCTAACAGTTCCAGAAAATTAGAGAGCATTCATTTGATATTGTTGTCATGTCTGTATGGGTCTCTTTCTAAAGCTAAGGCTTTTTTTAATAAGAGAGTGTAGATATAATTTGAAACGTTGATTTTTATGTGTATTGCCAGAGAAACATAATAATTTTAAAATGAGCACTTATTAGTTCTTCCAGAACGGTGCATTTTGTGGCTTATTATTCTATATATATAAAAATCACGTGTCTGTCTGTTTCTCCGTTTGTCTGTTTGTTCCTTATACAAATCCACACCGCTTGACCGATTTTGACCAAACTTGGAACACTGGTAGGTCTTGATCCGGAAAGCCTCGTAAGCTAAGTCAAAAACGTCTACCAGCTGTCTGTCTGTATGTTTGTTCCTTATACAAATGCACACAGTCCGGCCGATTTTGATCAAACTTGGCACACATGTAGGTCTGATTCGGGGAAAATCATAGGCTAGGTTAAAATCGTCTTTGACTCACAGTACGGAGGTCACGGGTTCGAAACAATGAACGGGGTTCCTAATTAATTTTTGATTTTATAGATGCAGAAAGTAGGCGCAGCACCCTGGGTAACAGCTAGTAAATTATATAGGTGAATAGACGAGTGATTTTTTTTCGGGACACAATTAACTAACTACATCGAGTATAACTCTTCGAAAAGACATATCGAAAACGAAAATTGACATTTTTTTGTGTAGGCGGAAGGTTAGTAAAAGACAAAATAAACACAAAAGGCAATTTATTAAAACGGCTATAAGTGTTTTACATCTCTAGATGCCCCTTCAGGAGCCTTCAAAAATAAGCCAAAAGGAACGTAGGCAAACTTTTCGCTACCTGGGCACGCAATATCTAAGGATCATTTAAATGGTATCAATCAGCTGTTTGTAATATTGTTATAGTCTATAAATAAAATTGTATTATACCGTGGAAGATTACTGACTAAATAAAATTTTATTTCTCTGTAATCATTTTTCCACAAAAAGCCATATTATGTGTCCAACAAATTAAAAAAAATAAATGGTTATTTAAATATTTTATTTATTACAACTTTTATTTCAGTTTTAATAAATTAACTTTTGTGATAATTTTGACTTTTATTTACTGACCTTCCTTCTAAGCAAGAAAGTGTTGAAATTTTACGTCATAATTTATATTGTAAATTTATTTCGCTTTAGACTTTTTAAAGGCTAAAAAGATATTACTCGGAAAAAGCGGGATATAAAATGAAACGATGCCCCCCTTTCTCGGTAAGTATTGGAAATGATTTCACACTTACTACATAAAAAAAAGGAAGATAATGTAGGCCTGAGAGATTCCCTTTTTATTTTATCCATTTAAAGTCATTTTTTCGTTAAAAGGATTTCGATTGTGATTTCTTTCCCATCAAACGGCTAGGGATTATAATAACAATGTTATCAATAAATGTCGTAATCGTACTATCAGCTATATGAGAATATAAATAAATATCAGATTAGTTGCCAAAATAGGACAATTTTAATATTATTTAGTTCGTTTGCTGATTGTGAGTGATTTTTTTCATTGCGCTTCTTTATCTAGGCCTACAGGTTGCCACACTTTCTAAACAACCATGATGCACCAGAGAATGCCTTCAACGGACCCTGAAATGGTTAAAAGATAAACCAGCATAAGCGGGTCTCAAACTTACGGCTTCCGCATGAAAATCCAAGGCATTAGCCACGGACCACGGGAACACCCGTTTGCGAGGGATTTTTTTCGTTTTGGTCAGTAATATGGCTAGTACAGAGTAGAAACGGACTATGTTCACTGAAATAATCCCTTCTGTAATAATAAAGCAGAGGAGATAATACTTGGATAGCCATTAGTTTCGAGGCTGGGTATTCCAATACCTGCCAGGACCCCTCGCCGTACAAGAGGGGGTAATACTCCGTTTTAAGAAGCCATCCTACGACTAAAATTCGGGAAATAGCTGTTATTAAGTGCAATAAGATAAACTCTTATTTCAGTGGGTTTTCATGAAAAAACCGAGGATTTTGTGCAGCCCAATACCTGCAGTTTTGCGTTGAGGAAAACGGGTATCACATGTCTGATGTAATTTTCTGAACCTAATATCTTCAAATGGTAAATTCTTACGAGAGTCCTGATATCACTAAAACCTTTTCTTTTGCAATATTGTCGAAGTTATGATTTGTTTCAAAAACATCCTATTTCTCTGCCGCACCCTGTATGGCTGGAGACATTGATTCGCTCCCACATAGGAACACCAGAGGTCACGTGTGCACA